>CM068955.1:42727825-42739066 GCA_035128595.1 Eptatretus atami
AGCAACAGTGACGGTGACCGAGAGGGAAAAACTAATTGGGGTGACGGAGACGTGCACGAGGGAGATAACACGGGAAGAGACAGAAATAAAAATAGTGGAGACACGGGAGATAGAGGGTGAATTGGACGGGGGTGAAGACGAACACACACACATACACACACACACCAAGAAGAGAGGATTCACTCCCCATCGCACTGCCCTCATTCCCGCACACCCCCAGGAATAAGCTCTGGCTAGGCTCCCTCAACTCCACTCATGTTTATATGTGTACTGTACGGTCCACCTAACAGTGGATGACTCCATCTACACCTACTAATCCGAAAACAATCGGGACCAACTTCTATCTTCTCATCCAAACTGCTCTCTTCCTTTATGTGTGACTTCAATTGTCAATCATGCCAGTTTGGGCTAGGAGATGTATGGGTACATTCGGTCTCTCACCTGTCTGGAGCACTTCAGCAAAGCTTTCTGCACTCATTGGGACTGATTCAACCTGTGACCTTTCGCCAACCAGGCAGGGTCACTGCGGCAAGCAGCCATCAAACTTATAGACTGGTCTCACTATCGCGTACTTTCTCGCACATCACCAAATCCTGGGAATTCTTTCAAAGAACTTGCTCTCCCTCATGCACAGATTTTATCCGCCTCTTCGGTCTTCATTGTCCTAAAGCCTTCCTCCCCGCCCTTGATTACTGAACGCTTTGTGGCGAGGCAGTTGTCCTGAACAACTTTGCCTTTGCTCATGGAAAGCAACACCAACTGAGGCGGAATCTCAGTTCCCTTCCATAAGCTCGAACAAGTGTGTATCCACCCTCAGAGAGCAGAAAACAAATCTTTCTAAGCTCAAGTCTGAACTTCAAACCTCTCTCCCTCCTCAGAAAATCTGGTGGCATCCAAATCAAAATCAGTTTCTGGTGTATGTTCCCCTCCATCCCCTCCATTACCTCTCAAATGGCGCCTACTGATACCGCAGTGAAAAGTGCTGAATTCCTAACACTTGGTGTTTGCAGCTAAATGCTTGTGTCCAAAACCCATGCGCTTTCTCTAACCCGACCTTCCCAGTCGAACCCAACTGTCCCTGGACTTCTGTGTCCTTTTCTCCTGACAAGGTGGGAGCTTGCTGTCAAAACCTCGACTCAGATTCTGCAACCAGTCCAGATGGCAATCAGCCCACGTGTCTTAAAAACCTGCTCTTCTGCCTCTTGCTCACCCTCTCTCGTGTTCTATTCACCCTCTGCATATTGCTCAGGTCATCTACATCTGGCTTGGAATGAAGCAAACATTACTGCCTGCATAAACAAGGTGTAAAAAAACAGATCCGCTGCAACTACAAGACCATCCCAGCATTCTCCCAATCATCAGCAAGGTTATGGAAATCCACTCATCACCTTCCACGACATTAATCTTCCTCTTCTCCAATGGCTTGATTTCCGATCGATCACTTGTTTGCAGACCAGGTCACTCTACCTGGATTATGCTGCTTCTGGCTTCCATCAATGGATGGAGGGTCCTCAATGCCAGACAGGAAATCCGAGCCGTATCACCTGGAGGCATATCACGTGCTTGGTGACGAGTGTCTGGCACCCTCGCTCCTACCACCAACCTCCCTTCCATAGGTAATCCAAGGCCCATCTCGCACTTATAATAGGCCTGGCATACTTCCATCGTCCCTGTCAGAGTCCACGGTGTGGCCTTAAATGGAGTTCCTTTCCTCCCTCTTCTTGTCGCAGGCTGGAGGTCCTCCAGGTAGCGTTCGGGGCACTTGTTCTTTTTATGGTTTTACAGTCATGATCGCCATCCGGACTCTCTGGAAAATCCTCTATATCGTCTTCGTGCTGATGACTCGCCGCTCCTGCCGTACACATCGTCCATCCCTCGAGCGCGGTGACAAGCGAGCAGTTCTTTTCGCTCACATGCAGATCTGGGGAAGAATCACAATTGGTCCAACACGTGGAACATGTCTTTTCAAATCCGGACAAATTCACTCTCACTATGTCTCTCCGAAGGACCGTTTAGAACCCCCCCCCCATCCACTTTCCTCAACAATCATCTGGAAGAAAGTCCTTTCTTTCAAGCTTTCTGGGTTCACTATCTGCCATGACCCTTTCTGGGAAGCCACATTTCAAACCTCTCACTCAAGCCAGTCGCCGACCGTGCGAATCCTCCGTCGTGCAAATCCTCCTCGGCCCACCTGAGCATCCCTGATACTTACAAGCTTTTGTCGCACAGCCTGATGGAGTACTGTCTCCCCTCTGGGCTGGTGCTCGCTGCTCCCACCTTTCCTCGGCTTCACGCTGTGGCAAACCAGGCATTTTCGATCATTGGCATCCTCCCGCAATGAGGGCTGAGACTTGGGCTTACGGTCTCACCGAAGGCTGGTCGGTGGTCTTTCTGTCTTCTATCCGTCCTCTCCCAGCCTCGCCCCCCCTGCTCTCTCTCTGCGCGATTTGTCCACCACATTTCCACAGGGCGCTCAGGTCGCCGCCAACACCCCTTCTGGTAAACTACAAATACGAATCACTGCTCCCCAACCTTTCCCCACTCTTTTCCAAATTTCCTTCCAATTTTTTTTTTTTCCGCCTTTGGAATAAACTCTCTCTATTCAAATCCATTCTTCTCCAGGCCTTTCAAAACTGCTGTTCACGCACCACTCTTATCATGGCCCCATCCAAATCCTCGATTTTTTTACCCCGATAATCCACCAAGCCACCTCCTTCCAAATTCCCTGCTTTCCTTCCTGAAGTCCCTCTAATGTCATCTTCTATTCCCCATGTTCCCGCCCATCAGCCTCTCCTTCCACAGATCTAATGTCTCTGTTCCCACTGTTGTCTTCCTCTCCGCCCTCTTGTCTCATGCCCCCTTGCTGTGGCGTTGTGTGTTAGCTTCTCAACACGAGCCTCGACAAGGTATATAAAAAAAAATAAAATAAAATAAATGAAACCATTCATAAAGGAATCGAGCCATGAAAGATCATTTTCGTTTTTCGCTATACGTTTATGCATATGTCAATAGAGACCAAAAGTTTTAAATGAAGGCTGAGATATTGACAATTGTGAAACGTAAATGACGAGTTAAGCATCAAATCGTGTTTGTAAAAATAGCAATGGAATGTCATGTTGGTGTTTTGCCACTCTCACTTCATGTCCACAGCCATAACTTTCTTTGTGTATGACGTCATTCGCTCACGTGATGAGTCATATATAATAATATTATAGACGCCGACTATATTAAAGTAGCTGAAGCATGACACTAAATTTGGGGGAAAGGTGTCCGAATGGATTGGCCTTACATTGATCGCCTCCGGAGTGGGCGCGAGTGCATGCACAAAGTTTAATCCCTCGATCATTTAATCGTCACGTGGGTGTAATGCCAGTTTGTAAAAATGATTTATGAGTTGCAAGGAGATTGAACAACAAACATTCGAATATAGCAAACGGTGGCTCGGTGGAGTGTCGATGACAGTAAGTGCACGTAATCTCTTCCAAATCCAGCGAGATCTTGTACAAAGGTAATGAAAAACGTTTGAATTTATGAAAATGGAAGCAAGGTAACATCCAGTAGTTAGTGACTCTTGTTTGAGAATAGCTGCACCATTAACTAGAAAACAGCACTTTGGATAGAGCGTGTGGTTTGCAGCTTTTCAATCGGCTGCAATGTGTTAAATTTTACATCATGAACTTTGTTCCTTTTAGAATTGTCTAACCATGGCAGCAGTGCTTGGCGTGGTTTTTTTACCGTGTTTCTACCAAATGCATTTCGCCCAACACTACTAACAGGTTCGAGGACCTTCCCTCGGTGAACAAGGCCTGAGAAGGCTTTAACAAGAAGTGTGACGACGTTTCCTGTTTGGCAGCTCGCATTTTTTTACACATCGTGGAAATGACTCACGCTTGAATTTCATGGCAGTTAAAGTAAGTTCAACTGGAGTTAAACTGGAGTTCACTGAAGTTTAAACTGCATTTTGCAGGCCCT
The DNA here is from genome assembly GCA_035128595.1 of Eptatretus atami. NCBI lineage: Eukaryota > Metazoa > Chordata > Myxini > Myxiniformes > Myxinidae > Eptatretus > Eptatretus atami. The sequence continues at coordinate 42,731,798 of CM068955.1, forward strand.
CTCTTCAGCGACACATTTCCTACCTTGAACTCGGAGCTTCGTAGCATGTGCCACGATTTGGCGACCCGGATATTTTAGTGGGTTTTCATTCCTTTTTAACTGCCGGGATGCCGGCAGCTGCCCGACTGGGTTGAGCTTTTTCCTTGCAGAGTTTTTCAGGTGTTAGACATTGAAAAGCTATGGAGTTTAATTGGTCTATGGTGCCGAGTGGTGGTCTACCTTTTGCCTGCATGCCAACAGCAGCACGCCTTGGTAGAGCGTGTATGTGTGTATGTGCTTGCAGCCACATCCCATATACACTTTTATGGCGGCCTTTGGTGTGCTTCAAAAATGGCGTCCAGGCAAGTTTTGCTTCAGTAATTAAAACCTTGCCCAGAAATTGTGAAGAGACCGGAAACACCCAAAAAAGTTGGCGGCGCTCAAGTGCTACGGCTTCGCTGTGAAGGAATACATACAAATGCATACAAAACAAACACAAATAACTTAGAAGATAAAACTAATTCCTCATGGCCAGATGTCCACCAACTCCATCCCTATATTATTTGTGCATGGTGTGGCAGGTACATTGGGTGGCCTGGTACTAAGAAAATGGACTAAACATGACCTATAGGCCATAATGCCCACCATTCTGTATGGAAACTGCAGGCCTAGCAACTTGGGGGCCCAATGATACCGTCCAGCTGAAGGTCACAGCTCACATGGAACTTGTTACCTCTCTCAACTATCAGAAACCTTCCTCAAAACCTTGGGCAGTCATGGTCGCTCGGTCAAATTGAACCTGTCACCTAGCTTAAAATATTTACTCCATCGAACATTTACAGTGCAGTTTCAATGATATCCCTTCTAATATATTAACCACTGCAAATACCACCGAGTCGTTTCACTGACGTGGTGTTGTCCCTGTTTTTTCAAACATCGATTTGCGCTAAAAACCGCAAGGCACGTGACCCCTCTTTTCGCCCCTAGAGTGTGTCAATGGAGGATGCGTATGATTTCGGAGTGAACGTCATGAGCGCGAGAGAGAGAGAGAGAGAGCGAGAAGAGAGAGAGAGAGAGAGGGAGCAGGAGAGTAGGAAAGAAGAGAAGAGAAGAGAATGAGAGAGAGAAGAGAGAGAAGGCAGGAGAGAGAGATGCAGCTAGCGGAAGGTTGTTGTGTTTGCGGTGGTGGTTCAGAAACCATCGGAGCTGGAGGTTCCCCGTCGCAGCCTGCCTGCCCGATCGCCGGCTCTTCTGCAGAACAGTTATTCTGGATCCTCTGACATCGCCGGTTTCCGACTGTGGCACGTCTGGCGAGAACGCCTTGAAATGTGATGTGACGTGCGTCACGCGGTCACGGCCGAACACGTACGTACTGATGCCACGTGGCGCACGAAATTCACACGGAACAACTGCACGTTTTGGATCGAGTGTTTCAAGGATCTTAAATTTCGGAGCCATCTGCTAAAGACAGGAGATGAGAAATATTCGGATTCAGGCGGAGGCCGAATTTGGCCCGTGTCATATCCAGCGGCCAGCAAATACACTACGACGACGAACGACGACGACGACGACTACCTCAAGGGTAAATTCTAAAGGTTCCCCTGCATTTCTTCAAGTCCGAAAATAACTATCATGATAGCCTTGGTTGGAGTCCGACGGGGAACGTTTTTTGGCCCAGTCTTTCACGAAGCGACTGGTCCCAATGAAGTGTAAGGATGATCACAGGCCAAGTACGTTTTGGTCTGTTACGTAGTTGTTACGGACGAGCTGTGGAAGTTCGCCCAAAGACAACCACAATTCAAGGACACGTAAGGTGAGATATTCTTGAAGTACATGGTGATATCAACGGCTTAGCCAGACATCCGTTGTCTAGAGGAATTTATGTGAATTCATTCGGGCTGCGACGCTTTGAGAATAACCGGTTTTTCTGTATCTAATTCTATTATGTTGGAAACCAAACCGACGTCTTGCAAACCGCGCATACTAAAAACAGCGCACCACGCCAAAGGCCATCGTCACCAACTGCCAACCACGCTCAAACCCTCGGCCAACAACAGAAACGCCAACAGCCACGAAACCTTTACCTTCTACACTACCTCGCATCCCACGATCATCGCAGATCACCCGCCACTTGGTCGACATTAGCAGCCCAAACGGCACACCATAACCCGATCAACTCACAACACTCGAAAACCCTCCATCACCTTTCACCGTCTCTCCACATCTTCTACGGCCCATTTCCCGCACCACCTGGTGAACACTTACTGAGCGTCAGCGCTGTCTTGGGCCCGTTACAGCGATCACGCCACCGAGCCGCGAGCGCGCAAATAGCGGCCTTTCCGGAGGAAAATTCGGATTACAAAAACGCTACAACGCCCACCTGTCTGATCCGTACCATAAGGAAGACGCGGGGACGGCTTGGCAGCCTTCCAGGCGCGTCGTGTGGTGAAATCGAGAATAATGCAATTCTGGGATCAGGGGAGGTTCACGACCCCCTTTTTCTCAAGTCCAGATTGGCAGAGCGTGGCTCCGCCCGAGGTACAATCCTGATCCGATATTTGCATATGTGTTTTCCTCCCTGCCGGCTATAAACAGCCGAGCGAAGGCCGAATTCGCGAAGAGTGTGGCAGTACGAGTGAGTGTCGGCCAGAGCAGAGCAGAGTCGAGTCAGGGTGGCGAACGTCATCGGCTGAGCGCAAGGAAGAGTTGGTTTGGAGTCGGCGGAAGAAAGAGTTGTGGGAACAGAGGCCAAGGAGCTTGGTCCGAGGCGAGAAGGTCGGCGACGGGTCGCGGTTGTGAGATTCGTCGTAGAGAAACGCTGGGACAAGCCAGCAACAGCCATTCTCCCTTCCCAGGGCATAAAGCGAATTCCCCCTTTCCCCCGCGCTGAGAATAAGTGCCAATAAGGGGGGCCCGTTCCACACGCGGAGTTTACTAGCCACTCCAAGCGTCGTGCAGCGAAGCCCGCCAAGGAACACGAAGTCGGGGGCACCCGCGCGCGCCAACATTTGCGGCTCGTCCGCCAACCCGAGCATAGCGTCACGAGTAGGACCCCCGGTCTCGCGGAGCCTGGGGGGCCCGCCTTTCACTCCAGGTCATCGCGCGAAGTCATTTTGGCCTCACAGGACCTGTCCTGCCTCCCCAGTTGTTCTGGGTTGAGGTGGCCGTCTTGTCCTTTGCTTTTGTGTTACGGTTGTGTTGCCGGCGACCGGTCTGTAAGTAAGAACTGTATAAGTGATTGCCAAGCTTATAGTGGTGTGCTTGCCGTAGTCGGCTAGTCAACTCTGCTCGTTCGTTGCTTTTGTTTCTTGGTTTTTGCTATATGTTGCATTTTGACTGGTAGTGAGGCTGTAAATAACGGTGCTTTCTGTGTGTGTGAATATGTGCATTGGTGTGAACTGATTTTCCCAGTTTCGCTTGCGTCTTTTTCTTCTATTGACCCTAACGATGATTAAAAATTTGAGTTTAATTCGCGATAAGATTCTTTTCTCTGCCATCTGCTTCCCAGTAAGGCGTTTCGTAGTGGGCTTTAAGACGCCCGGTAAATAAATCTGAACCGTTCGAGGGTGCCGATAACAGACCGCTCGGTTATCCGATAGTACGGAACGGGCTTGCCAAGCGGGCTCGTGTGCGGAGTCGACCTGCGGCGACGGTAACGAATCGTCCGTGTTAACCAATCCCGTGGGTATTAGTAGGTCGAGTTTGGCGCACAAGTATACACCTATCCTACGTGGGTGTGCGATTGGCACGTATTGTGGTGAGGTCGAAAGTTGCCCCACGCCGTGACTGGCTCCGAGGATAGTTCCGGAGGGTCATGACTGAATTGTCCGTCCAGTGGGCCGACGTGCCGCGATTTCGGAGTTCACGTTGCCGCTACCCCGACGCCGGCGGGTGCGTTCGAATTCGCAGCACGTGGTGTACGAGGAGTGTGATTCAAATCCACCGTCGGTTCCAAGCTAATTCACGCGGGAACTCGGTTCAGGGGTGAAGGAAGGCGACCCCCCCCCGATATCCTCCAAATTACGAAACAGGCAAATTAACACCCTTACGCGAGAAATAAGTATGGAGTTCAGGCGAGCGGGAGCCGGGGTAGATATGGATTTAAAATGTGCTAAGGATCCATGGCCCAGGATGGAGACCCCCCGAGCACGGAATGATTGGTTTGATGCAGGAACAATTTCCCCCAACGAACCCAGAGCCCGAAATGGGGCGCGCGCAGCAGCAGAGGTTGGGTGTATGATACCTCCCTCCCTCCTCCGAACCTCCCCGGATCTCCTGGCCGAAACGGCTCACCGCAAGCGGCACCCGGCATGGCCCAGCTTTATTCGCCAGCTGGCGGGAATAATATAAAATGGATGACATGGAAGCCGAAATACGCAAACACTGCAGGGTGAGATGCAGCGATAGCAGCGTGGCCGGCAGGCAGGCATAATGGCAATCGGCGAGGAAGCGAAACCGCGAGGCAGTGGAAAGCTCCAAGACATGGGAACGGGTCCACGTGGCTGGAGGAACAGACGACTGACCTGGGGAAGGGGTCGCACGGTTCGTGTCACGGCACGCAATGGAAGGCGGAGGTTGTAAGGAGGCAAAATAATTACGGGAGACGTGTTGGGGCGAGAAGTCGTGGGGCGTGACGGAAAGGTGACGGTGACCGGGGAGGGGAAAAATAAATGGGAGAAGCGAAGGAACGTGTGAGAAGAGAACGAGGTGACAGACAAAGGAAGAATAAAATAGCGAGGAGGACGAGGGAAGTCAAAAAGAAAAAGCAGGAAATACGACAGTAAGTTGCCAGAGAACACGGGAGATGAAGAGGGTGCAATTGGACGGGGTTTAGTGACGAACAGAAACACACCATTGAGGTAGTGGAGGGACCTGAGGGGAGCTGGGACGGAACTGTGGTCGTGACCCGTGCAGAAGACACCTGGAATAGCCTCCTTACGGGAACAGGAAGGGAGCCGCTCTTCTCCACTTGAAGCTGGTCAACGTAGACCAGGGCGTGGGTTCGGTCGTGCACGTCGAGTTCGAGGGGTTCGGGATGAGTGCTGGTGGACAGGTGACATGCAAGCTTGGAGGTATAGAGGGCCCGTAACCCTTAGTGGTGGCAAGACTAATCCCACGTGTTTGGGATGCCCTAGAAGCGGTACGAGTGATGAGTGTGCGAAGGTGGGTGTACTGACGAGCGTCGGCAACATATGATGTGCTGGCAACGTGCGCAAAAGGTTGGGTGAAGAATGTGGCGTTGTTGATGAAAGGGACACTGGCGCGGTGCGATGTGCATGAGGATAAATAATGGGTTGTGACAGGAGGCTGAGCGGAGTGGGTGGAAGCCGAAGGTGAGTGACATATACCGAGACTACACAGCCGTTGGTGGATGAGGCACCGGGGTGAGTGTGGCCCCGCGTTTGGAGTGAGCTGGGGTCGATGGTTGTGTGTGTGAGGCGAACGGCTAGACGAGTTGAGATGAAGCGGATCGTAGTAGTGAGGTGGACCCAGCTGTTGTTGTGCAAGGTCGCGCTGAGTGTGCAATAGTTGGAGATTCGGATACCGGTACATGCAGGAGGGGGATAAAGCGAGGCAAATGCGCCGACGTCTCCCGGGGGTGAGTTGTAATGGCTTGAAGTCGTAGTGTGGTACTTAAGTGCTACCTGTTGTACACTGCACTGGGAGTTTGAGCGCGGCGACTGGGAGGGAAACGGTGCTGAGACGACGGGCGGAGCAGGAGAGACATAGGGCGGGGTTTAGCCCGAGCCGTAGCTAAATTTGAGCACGGACGCCGGGTTTCACCCAGACAGCAGAGCCGCGAGGCGTCCGCTGACCCGTGGAACGCACGTAGGGCCTGCACAGACATGATAGCTCGCTTGCGGGTAGTGAAGCCCAGTTCCGGAAAGCGGCAATCGGGCGGTGGATTTGCACGAGGCCGCGGAACGGGCACCAAAAGTATTAGGCAGGATTGCGGATTTGGACGCGGACGGGTTACCTCCACGCCGAGCCGTGTGTTAAGGCTCCACGAGGCAGAGCGGGCACATGTGTTTGCGGTGGGGAGACCCCTCGGAAGATACGCTTGAGGTTTGCTTTTGAGGTGCGCGACGGTGACGGTCCGATGGACTGTCAACGTGGGGTTTGGAATCTCGGCAGGACAGGGTGAAACCATACGTCGCCGAACGCCCTGCCGGGGAATGGTAGAATCCGTCGGCTGAGAGGGACGAGGTAGGATCTGCAGCGAGCTTTGCTGATCGGTCACACAGAAGAGCAGTGTGACAAAGTTATGAGAGATGTTACGGAGAGTTGCCGGCGCCTGGTGCTGCGCGCGTAATTGGGAAGGACAGATAGAAATTTGTGAATTAACAAAGATCAAAAGGTCAGCGCCTCGCTTTCGGCGGTTATGTAAGACTTGTGTATTCCCAGGGCCATATTGGGAGTGGAGTATAGAACCCTGCACCTTACTCTGGGCTCATCATGGCTGACCTAGTATTAGTGAGGAAGGGTTAGTGAAATGGCTAGACGACTTCATCATTGTGGGCAAAGGGGTAGAAGGTCCTCATGGAGTCCGTCGGGAAATGCGATTAGGTATAAGGATTTAAGACCTGAGATTTAGGTTGGTGACAAATGATTTTTAATTTGGATTGTTGAAGAAGGGATCTCTTGAAGAACAGTGACAACTTTGGATGGATGTAGAGGGGACGTAGCATTAGGCTTACGTAGTGTTAAAAGGAACGTGCTGTATGGTAGAGGAGGACGCATGCTGGGGAGCACGAGTATGAGTAGGGGAATGTGTGATGCAGTTGATGGCAAGGATTTTCACGATGGTATGTGTGTTGAACGTTGTGAGTAGTGACTGCTTGGTGAGCTGAGTGGAGGCTCAGCGGGGTCTGTGTTGTATGGAGCTGAATTGTGGAATGCGCTGGTGAAATAGAGTGATTGGGGGGAAGGAGTGACTCCCGCCCAAGGGAAGACCGGGTCAGTGTTAGAGTGAGTTAGCTGGGTTAGTTAAATTGACAATATGGCCAGTTCGTTTTGCTGTTGGTGTGAATGTAGGCTCGATACCGTGGTCATTTTTGGCAGGGTGCAGCGAGGAGCCCTGTTTGACGGGGCTGGGAGGTGGCTGCGAAAGGTTTGAAGTATCGCCTGGAGATGGGAGTACCTACGCAGGATCCGGAGCACGGGCTAGTCGGCCGTTGGTAGGTCCAGACGGCCCATGGGGGGCCGAGGATAGGGGTAGTCGGACACGGGTGCGCTTCGCTATGATGCGGGGGCCGGGGCGCCACTTAGCCCGCGATGGGACAGTGTGTG
>CM068955.1:42745674-42760929 GCA_035128595.1 Eptatretus atami
GTATATCACCTTCCTTGCTCCTTTCTTTCACCTCCATCTCAACCATCTTCCTCCTTTCTTTGACACATGCCTTTCTCCATAGCTCATGCTTCATCCACCCCAATTCCTGCTTCCCATGCTGCACCATTCCCATTACCTCCTCGTGTTGCAATGACTCCTTCATTTCATACACCTCGGGTCTTGCAATCCACCTACTATTTGTCTTCTTCTCAGGGAGAGAATTCTTCACCACTGGATCACTCAAATCTCACACCATCATGAACTCCCTCACCATCACCACCTTACACTCCTTGGTTATTGATGAGATGGAAAACCAGAGTTTACCACCCTGATCATAAAATACACTATTCCTCAAACAGTGTGGCACCTCCAACCACCACCTCACAAACCCACTCACCAAAACCTCCATTTCACTACATGCCCAATCACAATATCATAAACCATCAATGGCCACAATACTCGTGGCATTTATCGAAACATCAAACACTAATCAAAACTTCAATCGTGACAAATGTCACACTCTCATGATCGCTCTCCAAAAGGACCATCTGACAAACCCTCATATCCACTTTATTAACAATACTCTTGATGAAATTCAGTCATTCAAACTCCTGGGTCTCATCATCAGCCGTGATCTTTCTTTGGAAAACCACACTTCAAAGTTGGCCTACAAGGCCAGCTGCCGACTTGGCATCCTCCGTCACACAAAATCCTTCCTTGGCACATTGAACCCCTATCCACCCACCTACAAGGCTTTCATCTGCAGCTTGATGCATCTCCTCTCTGGGCTGGTTCATCTGCCTCACATCTTGATGCCATGGAAATGCAAGGTCTTTAAGACTCTTGGAATCTCCCATGATGAATCTGAGTCTATGGGCCCATCATTTAGCCATCACAGACAAGTCGGTGGTCTCGACCGACTACTTTCTGGTCTTGCGCTCTCTGCTCTTTCCATGGTTTGTCTCCCCCCCAAGATTTCTGCGGGACACACGTCCATCATCAACCACCTTCTGGTGAAAACTGCCCTAAATCCAGGATTAACTGCCTACCTATTTGTTCCTCTTTTTTTGCTGCCTGTGAAACCAACTTTCACATCCTTTTCAATCTCATTCTTCCTTCCAGGTCTTCACAAGACAGTTGTTTACCACCATCTCAGATCATCCCCAATCCAAAACCATATTTTCTACCCTCGTTAACACCTCCCCAACCCACAACCCCACACCAATCCCTCCTCCTTCCAAATTTCTAGTTTTTCCCTCCTGAAAGTTCCATTCTGTATCCATCTTTTCAACCCCATGCATCATCTTTTGACCCTCAATCCTCCCCACACCCATTGTTTGTCCACCTCCCTCTGTCTTGGTATTCAGCTCTGCTGTTGGTGTTTCCCTCCCCCCCCCTCTTTCTACTGTTCCTTTTGTCCTGTTGCATCCTGATCCATAAAGTGTACGAGTACGAGTTCTTCCACGAGCATTGACTGTGTATACAAAAAAACAAAAAAACACATCCATCAATCTGCCTCAAACCTCAGAGAAGCTTGTCTCTGACTTCCTCAACCTATACCATCTTCCCAAGATCTTCACAGGGAGCCTCCACCAATGATGGAACCACCTACCTCCCAGCTCAAACCTGTGAATGTGATCCACCACTACTCATCTCACCACAACACCCCTCGACTTTCTTCCCTGGAAGCCCATCCTTACTCACTGCATCAACCTTTCCAATCACTCCAGCACCTCTACTGCTGCAGCAGCTAACTGTTGGACAACTATCAGGTCATTCATGAAATGACATGTATGAAAGGCTTCAAACCCATGTGCTGCCTTTTGCTGCTTGGAGATGTATGTCCTGTTAACAATTCTCTGATAGAAAGCCTCGTTTCATCAGCATTGAACACCTGTTCAGAGGTATAGCCTTTTTCTGTGATTAACTCCAGGAAGTTGGAATTGAACAAATTATGCGAATGGTGGACTCGTTCATCTGGTATTCATGGACAACCGGTGCTACACTCATCCCGCTATGCAGTTTGTCTAAAATCATGATTTTCGCTGCTAATGTCAACATTTCGGTTTTTCTTCACTCCACTCTCATTTGGAGAGGCTTGATGTTTCAGTGCTATACTGTCATGGATCCGGAGTTTGAGGCTTGCCACAAGGGGAAGCACTTGGGTCCCTCCCGAACACCCGGTCCTGCGGACGCTGGGCACAGATAACTCCGCACACCAGCAGGTTGCTAGGCAACCACAAGCGCCGATTTGCACGGCCAATCCAGGAAGGGTTACACTACTTCGCGTGATACCTTACCTGTGGACAGCAGGCTAATTAGGGCCACATGCCCTCAGCTCACACTTGGATTACTCCTGATCATTACAGTGTGTGTGCGCTGGCTAATAAAGCAAATTATTTGGGTACAACTTCCTGTCTAACTATACTTGTGCACTGTGTCGGACCAACAAAGGAAAAGACAACTGAGAAAGAATGGAAATAAAAAGAATTATTTATTACAAACATAAAAGCAAGCAATCATTTAAAAGCAAGAAAGCAAAAAGGCACATCAGAGCAGGTTTAACCGCAACACGTATTCTTCTTCAATCTCACTTATACAAAAGCCGTGGCCATCATTCACTCAGGGAAGAAGAATAAAACAAGAACTTGAACATAAAATAAAAGTGAAGTATGGAGAAAAGAAAAGCAGTCTATTCTTGTCCTCCCTCAGGTCAGGTCAAGTCAGATATGGGAGCATGCGCCAGAGCAACACGTTGCGGCGTCCACTTTCACCAGTACTCCAGGCCTCCGTCTGGCTATCCCCAGGCAGACGCCTGCCCATCCCCATATCCTTGAGATGCTGATCAACCTGCGCTGCAACCACGAGCAGTGGTTGGCCATTGGCCTCCTCCACCACAAGGTTCCTTGCTGAGAGAATCTGGTGAGCAGGATTAGTGTCAGGAAAACGAGCCACATGTCCATACAGCCGCAGCTGAAGCTCATGGACTATGCAGGTAACAAATCTCATTTTTGTCTCTCAGCAACCGCTCGTTGGATGCAAAGTCTGAGCAGCGATGGCCAAGATTCTCCGAAGAGACCTGGTACCAAAGGAATTAAGTCTCCATCTCAGATCCCTGGTCAGAGTCCAATTCTCACATCTATAGAGCAAGACTGGAAGCACCAAAGACCTGAAGACTCAAACTTTCGTCCTCCTGCACAGGTACCGACAGCGGCACACCCATGATGCAGTGAATCCATGACTCCCAGGCGCGACCCAGACCTCTGGCTCACAGCCAGCATAGACATGAATATCACTGACAAGGTAAGTGAATCTCTCCGTGACCTCACACCTCACCACAACAGGTACAGACAAGATAGCGCATCAAGATGTCATTGAAAGCCTGGATCTTAGTTTCGACCAATGAAACCCATAATCCAGCAGCTTCAACTGCCATTCAGCACCTTGAGTGCCCCCAAAGATATCCAAAGTCTATACAAAGGTGACTGCATAATCTGCGAAATAAGGTCAGAGATATTGACATTCCAAAACGATGCAAAGCAGCTTGATCTCTCCACATCCTCCCCAGAATCCAGTCCATACAAGTGCTGAAAAGTGTGGGGCCAGTACACACCCCTGAAAAACTCCAGCAACAACTGGAAATAAGTCAGAGATGGTACACCACATCTCACAGCAATCTGAGTACAAGAGTATAGTTCAAATATGAGATTGTCAGTTTTGGTGGCACACCACGAAGATCTAGAATCCTCCAGAGGCATCCCGATTCACTGAATCAAACGTTTTGCAGAGATCACATGGGCTGCAAGCACCCTGCCGAAACTCGTCTGCATTTTGGTGAGGAAGAGCAAGGATATTGTCAATCATTGACTCTTTGGTGTAAAGTCTGACTGCTCTTGGTCTGGTGCTCAAGCAGATGGTGGCAAACCCTGTCGAGAATTATCGAGCAAAGACCTTGCCCGAACTAAGAGCAGATCACCCTCAGAAGTTGTTGCAGTCCTGGCGATCACCCTTCCCTTTCAGAGAGGACAAAAGGCCCCTTTCCAGTTATTTGGATAATGGCTGTGTTCCAGGCAGAGCACAGAACTGCATTCAATGACATGAATACAGTATTTCAACCAACTTGAGAAAGTTCAGCCTGGATCCACAGATCCCGGAGCTTTGCCACATTTCAACCAGTTCATCGCAACCTGTGTTTCCACAAATGAAGGTGGATCACAGTTGATTGCAGGGTAGCAACAAGGATAGTTACACCCCTGACATCCAATCAACAGCTGGTGGATCAGCCTGGTACAGCGCTCAAAGTAATCGGCCCAGGGGCCTTCACTTCGGACTCCTCTGTCAAGAGCCACCACCTCCACTCGAACTGCAGTACACCGAGGGACCGGCTTGGAGCAACGCGATGTGTGAATTCCCCTGTAAGCAGGACAATAATCACTTGACCACAGGTGATGCTGCACCCCCTCACAGATTCCTCGCACATAGGCTCCTTGTCCACCCTCAGCGCACATACAGTTTTACGCCTCAACTTCCTGAACAGCTCAGCTCTGCAACTCTGGTCAATTGCATACAGTATCCTTGAGAGACAGAATTCTTCTTCGCCATCTGGTGAGTTTCAAAGCAGTCACCGGAAACATCAAGGATGATGGTCTTGAAGGCACTCCACAACTCTCAGGGTTCCCCCAAAGCACCCAGATCCCAAAATCCCACTCAGCCTGTTCGCAAACTCCTCCACTTCCTCTCGTCCTTGAGCTTGGCAACATCCAGCCGGCTGGATAGTTGCCATCTCCCGGATTTAAGCACAACTTCAGAGTTGCTACAGCAAGCCTGTGTTCGGTATTGAGGAACTGACACTCCGTAGACCCTGCAGTGCTGGATCATCCTCCAGCGACCATCAATAGTACATGGTCAATCTCCTTTGCCACACCGCCAGCTATGGAATACAAAGTCCAGCGATGAGCCTGTGGGTGCTGAAACCATGAACGCCACCCTAAGTCCATTACTTCTTGCAAAGTCAAGGAACTTAATGATATTTTGGTTCACAGTTCCAGACCATGGGGACCAACACATGTCTCATACCACCCTATCAGTTCCAGTTGATGCATTGAAATCCCCAAGACTAGAAGAGTATCTCACCTGTGGCACTGATCAACCACAGACTCGAGTGTTGCATAGAATGTGTCCTTCACGGTGAGATCACTCGCCTCAGTTGGAGCATTATACAGAGACCAGGGAAATAACACCCAAGGAGTGATGATTCCTTTGTCTCATCAGACGCTCGTTGACGGTGTACCTCAATTATCATTGGAGTCAGCTATTGGACACACTACAGCAACTCCTTGGGCAGGTAACCATCAGAGCGACGAGACCAAGAGAAGGTGTAACCACCCTTCATGATCTCGCCACTATCCGTCTCCGAACCTGAGAGAGTGTTGCAATACCAATGTCCAATCGCTTGAGCTCAGATGATAACAGAGAAGGTTGATCATCCTCTCTTTGGGATGGACATTCCAGGAAACCACCCAAGGGACCACCTCAGGTTCACCCAAGGAGACCGCCGTTTGGTGGACAACACCTCAGCACTACCCTGACACACACGACCGCAATCCAACCCGGGAAGGTTATACCATGTTTTTCCTCCCATCATCAAAGAGTGGGGGTCCCGAAGGCTTTGCCCCAATCCCATCATCCAGTGAGTGCTCTATGAGGGCAGCTGCATAGGAGGTACTCCCACAGAGTGGGTTCTTAGTTTTCTTCGCATTTTTAGTGTTTTGCAGAGTGAAGGGTTTTACGGTGACCGGAGTGCAAATCCTGCCACCAACCTCCTTAAAAAAAGTAACCCAACTGCAGGAGGACATCTGCAGACACAGTTGGGTGCTAGAAGCAGACCCCCATCCTTGCCCACTCTGCCTTAGCTTACTCCCTCAACTCACACAAATATACAAGAGAATGTGGAGGGAAATGGATGGGGAAGATGGGCAGTGATGATGTAATGCAATGGGGACACGCAGCCGCATCCCTGAGGTGCCCAGACACAGGAGGCAAATTCTTTCCGGCGTCCCAGAAATGCGAGCTAGCTATGCGACTCGCCCTCCTCGGCCTCAGATTCTTCCTCCTCAGACCCCCGTCGATGAGGTGCCGCCGTTCACGTCCTTAATGGCTGTCAGGATCGAGAGGGCAGGACGACGGTCAGGGAAGAAGTGTTCTTTTCCACACAAGTCTTCTGCTCAGGAGGTCTTTTCGTCCCTGCTTGTGCGAGCTCGCCCCATTCTCTTCTGCCTTTCTGCTTTTTCTTCAATCAACTCTCTTCCCTCCTCCCACAAGTCGTCTGTGTCTCTGTGTGTCTGTGTGTCTGTGTGTGTGTCTCTCTCTCTCTCTCTCTCTCTCTCTCTCTCTCTCTCTCTCTCTCTCTCTCTCGCTCTCAGAATGAACAGAATGATGGTGTGAAGGAGGAAAGATCGAAAGTAACAGAGGGGGATGGGGGAGCCATTACACTGGAAAAATACAACTTAGCCTAGGCATGCCCCCCGAACAACCCTTTGACAAAAACAAAGGACAAGCTACACAAAAACTAATGAAATAACTGATCCTCGGGTAACCTACGAGTCCATGTATGTTCTCCACCTGGGGGTAAGTTTTCCAAAACCATAACATTACCTTATCTAAGGGTATGTGGCTAAATAACATTGAGTTTTAAAAAAGTATCATGGGCACAAGCTCACTCACCTGCGGCACTATGCAGACGGTAAACAGCGCAGGTGGTAGAACCGTAGAAGATGGTGGGAGATGTCATCTCTGTGCATGATGTGGTAGCAGTGCCATATTCAAACCTGTATGTAATCAAGTTTTATGTACGTTCGGGAAATAAGCCTCGAATTTATTCCCACATGTATAAAACTAGAGGGGGAGCACTCGGTAGAGTGCAAAACCTCCGCCGCCAATACTGCTAGGTCACTCAAGTGAACCTGATATCTATTCATCAATTTGACGTCAACAGTGCTCACAGAGTTATAGTTTGCAACTTTCCTTTTACTTTTAACTTTTACATACTCAATTCATTCGTCATAACTAGATTCCTTGAGACAGAAATTGATTTTACGTGGGTATATGCCACCTGAAGTTCCAAAATCAGCCGCAATTATAATTTTGGCATGTTTTTTTGTTGGAAATCACTTATAACATGTAGAAATGCAAAAAGAAAAATCGAAATTTTGTTGAAAAAAATTTGCAAAATTTTTTTTTCTCTAACAATTTTTTTGGGGGGGGGGGGGGGGGGGTTGGAAATCACTTAAACATGTAGAAATGCAAAAAAAAAAAATTAAAATATTTTTTTCAAATTGGCCGCCACAGCGGCCATATTGGATTTTGGAGCAAGTCCAAAATCTAATGGCATGATCCTTGGACCAGACCTAACCCCCCACCAAGTTTCGTCGAAATCCGTCGAGGAGTTTTTCGCTAATACTGTTCACAAACAAACAAACAAACAAACAAACAGAAAGGGGTGAAAACAGTCACCTCCATCCATCTTCGATGGCGGAGGTTAACTAGAGGGGAGCACTCGGTAGAGTGCAAAACCTCCGCCGCAATACTGCTAGGTCACTTAAGTGACCCTGATATCCTATTCATTGTAGGTCAAAACGGATCAGACTCTACTGAACCACGATTGAATAAACTAAACTAGATCGACGCGCATGTTGAAATGCCAAAAAATATAATCGAAATTAAAAAAAAAAAAAAAAGTTGCAAAATGTTTTTTTTTTCTCTAACAAATTTTTTTTGCGGGGGGGGGGGGGGGGGTTGGAAATCACTTAAAACATGTAGAAATGCAAAAAAAAAAAATTCAAATATTTTTCAAATAAAATCGAATTTTTTTTTTTTAAAGTTGCAAAATGTTTTTTTTTTCCTCTAACAATTTTTTTTGGGGGTTGGAAATCACTTAAAACATGTAGAAATGCAAAAACAAAAATTCAAATATTTTTTCAAAATGGCCGCCATAGCGGCCATATTGGACTTTGGACCAAGTCCAAAATCTAATGGCACGATCCTTGGACGCATACCTAATCCCCCACCAAGTTTCGTCGAAATCCGTCCAGGAGTTTTTCCGTAATACTGTTCACAAACAAACAAACAAACAAATAAAAACCAATGTCACCCTTAGGGTGACCCGTATCTTGCCAAAAGGTGACCACGTGTGACTTCTTTAAGGTCACACTGAGGTGAACGAGCTGCTATCCACCAGGGCGACTCCTTGAGAATATCTGCCTACGAGAGATTCCGATGAGAATCGTTCTACAGAGTAACCATGAAAAATTGCGTTTGCCTCATAACGTCACAATGACTCATAATGTCTCAATCTTGATATATCTAGAAAGCACTCATCGAGGTGTTCAATTTGAGGTACTACACGATATGGTTCCTAAAACTTGAAAATTTGACCTTGGGGTCAAATATGTTTGACCTTAGGCGCTAACCATGAAGGTCAAGGCCAATCGCCACCAAAAATTAATCAGCTGAGTGCCAGACCATGAACTATATTCCCATGAAGTTTGAAGACGATCCAATCAAAATTACTCAAAAAATAAGGGTTTTGTCGACTCCCCTGATTTGCGACAAAGTGACCTTGACCTTTGACCTTGACCTTCAAAATTTTATGCGCTGAAAGGGACTCTATAGGCCTCTGATATGCGAAGTTACAAAAATTTCCAATGAAAACTGTGCTCTGCAGAGTGATTTATACGTGATTACGACAAAAAAAAAACAAACAAGCAAACAAAAAAAACCATGAAGGTCAAGGCCAATCGCCACAAAAATTAATCAGCTGAGCGCCAGACATGAACTATATTCCCATGAAGTTTGAAGACGATCCTCAAAATTACTACAAAAATAAGGGTTTTGTCGATTACCCTGATTTGCGACAAAGTGACCTTGACCTTTGACCTTGACCTTCAAAATTTTTGCTGAAAGGGACTTCCATAGGCCTCTGATATGCGAAGTTACAAAAATTTCCAATGAAAACTGTGCTCTGCAGAATTTTTTTTTCGTGATTACAAACAAACAAACAAAAAAAAAAAAAAAAAAAAAAAAACAACAGACTGACTAACATATCTTGCAAAAACTTCGTTTTGGCAAGATAACAAACAAACAAACAGAAAGGGGTGATAAACAGTAACCTCCATCCATCTTCGATGGCGGAGGTTAATAATCCAAGTTGTGAAAATCCACGTTGGATGAGGGTTTTACTGTATACCGTACCGTATGTTTTTATACATCGAGGTGGTCCTCAATTTACACTCATTCTATTTACGTTTTTTCATCTTGATGCCTCAGACAAAATACTCACCAATTTTCTTCTTACACCTTGTAATTTTCGAGGAGTTTTTTCACATAGAAAAAAAAAAAAATTAAATTCTGTGCCAGCGCGCAAGGGGAGTGGAGGTACAACGTACGGCACACCACCTTGCTCACCCTCAGTGGCACGCAGTCAGTACTGTACTCGTGAGAGGTATCCTCAAACCTTCCTTGATGGTATTTTTGTGCCAAACTCTCCCAAACCCCTTCATCTTGAGTGGTAAACGACCCTCAAGTTCTCCAGGTGAGACTCCTACCAAGGAGGCTCGTAAAGCTATTCGTTTGGGCATTGAAATGGACGTGGTGAAGCGATTCAATCGTGGGAAGCGTTTGGTGGACATTGCCCACACGCTCAGCTGATCTCCTCCCTCGACTGTAAGGATAATTACTACAACAGCACCAAAATAAAGTCGAGTGCCTCATTGTCTAAGTAACTGCTCCAACCCCATCAGCACCTCATAGGCCTGGACATTTGCTGTGCACCACAGATTTGGTGAGTACTACATGCATTTACTTAAAACCTTCCATAAATTATTAATTTAAACATTTATTTACGGTCTTCATTTATTTATTTATTTAATTAGTATGTCTTCAATACTGTATTTATTTCCACCTTTAGTACTGTATAACTAATTCCTGACAGCTCTGGTACTGATTGGTTGTAAGCCAAGGATGTTGCGAGCTGTCAAACTATTCTGGAGGAGCGCCAACCGGATATGGTTATCCTGCCGACATGTGACATCACATGTGGTTTGCCAAGAACATGGATGGTCTCTGATGTTTCCAGTTTGTTGAGAACGTCTCCAGAGTGACTGTAAGGTGTTCTGATGAACACCAAAACGCGTAACCACAACGTTTGGTGGCATTTCTGCCTCAAGCATGCTAACAGCACATAGACGTTCATTTTTGGAAAAGCGTTGCATAACATTTTCGACATTAAGACAGAAATAGGAATGTTTTTTTTTTGACAGCTGGGATGGTTCACCGAATCGTAATGCAATGCAATTTGCTCAGTACCATGTGCAGCACTGTCACGTGACTCAGGACATGAACATGGCAATTTGTGTGTGCAGTGCACAGTAGGCACGTGCAAATTCCAGATATTCACGGGTAAACTGGGGAATATGTCAAGGCACATGTTGGATATATATATATATATATATATATATATATATATAGTTGCGGTTCTGCAAAACCGCATGCCTCTAAGGCAACGGCACCCAACATACAGTGATCCCCAGGCAGTTATTTCATTAGTCTTCATGTAGTTAGTCTTCCCCTCATGTCTGGTGGGTTAACGGGACAAAGTGCGTTGCATGGGTCTCCCAGTTAGGTTGAGTAAAAGCCTCTGATTCATATTCTGATTCCAACCCTAACCCTTGCCTTTTAGTCATAGTACATAACAAGCATGCAAGCACACATGCCATTCAAGAGGCAATTTCATTAGTCTTGAGTGGGGTTGGCGGTATATTGATCATAAGCACACCACGATGCCTCCCGTGGCTCGGATCCACCACATCTCCACGACATACTATACCACCAGCACACGGGAATCGCGCGCCATTATTCCGTACAAATCTGCGCGCCAATTCCCAAATGGCACCTCACCTTACTTTGCACCTCGCTCACCAAACCTCACCACTTTGACCACAAACGCCTCCCGCACACGCAAAAAATATTCACACACCCCCTCGTCCCTCTGCATCGCGACAATTCGCCACTCTATTTTGAGGAGCACCGCACGACGTCGGATTGTCCTCTGCGCCATGCGATGCTCGACCACCCAACAGATGTTTTAAGGAGCTCACCACATCTCACCGTGGATGTCCCGGGTGAGCATCCAGAATTGATACAACCCTCATCCAGTCGATAGACCATGGCAAGACCAGGGGCAATGAGGAGGGGTAGCGAGAAGGGCAATCCGGGAGTTTGGTTCATGTCCCGGGTGTGCATTTTGGCCTGTGAAGGAGCCCGTGGGTGACGGAGAAAGTCCGCTGTCATTCGACATTCAGACTGCACTCGGAGCACATTCAGGGCCGGGGTGCCTGCTCGGGGAGCATGCCCTATGTCAAGTCAGGAGCTCTGAGCTGTGTCAAAGCTGATAGGCAACTGAGATGGTTTCCGGTCCCGGAGCTTGGCAGGGCGTGGCTAAGGCCGCTGTGGCCCAATAGAGGAGCACACGATTCAGGCCACAGCGCGTCGCTTTCCGGTCATCGCCCCACCCTTCGCCCGGAACTTATAAAAGGTGCAGCATGGAGTCGTGAGACAGAGAGACAGACAGAGAGACAGAGAGACAGAGAGACAGAGAGACGATGCAGAGAGAGAGAAGAGGAGACGAGAGAGAGAGAGAGAGAGAGAGCCTGATCTCGGGGTGACTGCCATCTTTTGAGACTCCTGTCTCAAAAGTTGCCACAAGCCCTGGCAAAGTAATTGAGCAGTAGATAATGCACCATATCACGAAGTGGGAATGCTCAGGCGGAGCATCCCATGGAGGTACACGTTACATCCAGACCGTTACACAGCTAGGTTAGGAATCTTCTCCTCACGCATCTATTCTCTCTCTCTCTATCCACCCTCTATCCTGTTCTTTGCATGCACAAAGACATCATTACCGACTTGCATCCCATTTTCCTCTGCTCGACACCGCACCCTCACATTGCACTACACACACCTCCACACCTTAGACACAACAGTTATCCTCCACCTACTCTCCCTAAGCATTCTGGGTGCGTTGTTCTGCCAACACACCAGGTATTGAGAGGTCATTAACCTCACCTGCTTTCTTCTCTCTGGTTATTTAATCTTCCTCGTGTGTGTGTGTGATGTGAGAGAGAGAGAGAGAGAGAGAGAAGAGAGAGAGAGAGAGAGAGAGAGAGGAGAGAGAGAGAGGAGAGAAGAGAGATAGAGAGAGAGAGAGAGAGCAGAGAGGAGAGAGAGAGGAGAGAGAGAGAGAAGAGAGAGCCGATAAGAGATAAGAGAGATAGAGAATAGAGAGATAGAGAGATAGAGAGATAGAGAGAATAGAGAGATAGAGAGATAGAGAGATGAGAGAGAGAGATGGTGCCTGTCCTAGCATAAATTAAGATTGTGGGAGATATAACAGGACAACTCTGCCCTGTGTCTGCTTTTGTAAGATGTTGCTCTTCTTTCGCCGCACCCCACAAGTTCCTTGCTATCCCCTGCTGCACATAAAAATAAACCCCATTCAATGTGCCACATACTTTTCCTCACTTGATTGTAAATAAATGCTTTGTGTAGAAATATTTCCAGCTCGTTTTCGTGTTTTCTCCCATTGGTCCAGCATGGCCTGCACCCTTGTTTAGCCGGGACGTTATTTCCCAACGATCTGTTTCCGAGCCGCTACGTGCTTGGCAGTCCCGATCGGCTGCATCTGATCTGTAATATGATCTGGTTTGAGCAAGTGTATAATGAGGGCGTGTCCCCCGGTAATTAGATCACATGACCTTTCAGTAAATGGTATTAGACAGAGGACCCTAAGTCACGTGGTCGAGTTATTGGCATTCACTCCGGTCGATTATTGACCCGCCGGTCACGAAGTTATTCGTGTGTGCGATGGCCTGTGATTCCACCCGGAGAGTGGTGGGAACCCAAGGTAGTTCACCCCTCCTGGTCTTCGCCCGCAACAATATATACATATATATAATATATATATATATATATATATATATATATATATATATATATTATATATATATACACACACACACATTTTGTTGTCGGGTACATGTCAGCATCATTTTTGTGTATATTTTTTATGGGCACAGGAACTTTTTCCGTTCGTATGTGTTACAGGCTGTCCCAGAATAATGTGGGCACACTCATCAATGTAATACTTAATATTTAAAAAAAAGAAAACTTAAATGTAATTTAGCAAAGAGAAGGCTTACTTACCTGATAATTATTGCAAATGTTCAAAGTGACCAACGTTTACTTATCAGAAGTAATGCAAGGAAGACATTCCTTCCTCCAGCAAGATAGGGTGCCTCCACATTATCATCGTGAAGTCTGGGCCAATATTGGTGCTCAATTTCCGAACCATTGAGAAAGGCGCGAAGAGGATGTGTTGAATATCCCCCCACATTCACCCGAATTTAATTCCGCTCCATGTTACCTCCGTGTGGTTCACCTGAACGAATGTTTGTTACAGCAGGAACCAGCTACACTCGATAATTTGGTATGGAATCGAGCAATCCTGTGCATCCATCGCAGCAGACCATTTTGCTGAAGTTTGTCGCTCAGTTGTTCCACAGCCCGCCATCAGTGCCTCGATGTCAGCAGTGGTTACTTTGAGCATTTGCGATAATAAATCAGGCAAGTTCGCCTTTCTTTTTGCTGAATGACATTGATGTTCTCTTTGTAGAATATGTTAATTATTACTTGACCAGGTATACTTATTCTAGGGCCCCTGTATATACATATAGTGTATGTATAGTATATATATTATATATATATATATATATATATATATAATATATTGTTTACGGTGCCGGGTCGGCCGCCAACCGACTGCTCTGATGGAGCCTCAAGTCGAGTCCGGCCCGACCGATCGCCCGGAATATAGATCGCCGCCCCGATAAGTCCGAGTCGACACGTCCTTGTACAAGCAACCGAAATACGCCAATGGGCAGATCACGTGGGTAGGGTCGATTGCCCAATCTTCAATGTACCTAAATACCCACGTGATCCAAACTACCGGGTATTCCACCCTCGACGGAACTCGTACGGAAACAAACCGCCGAGGCGAGCCTGTCCCGTGCGCGATTCCGAGTGGCCTTAATCGCCGAGAACCGTCGTCCAAATGTCCCTCCTTTTACGGAAACCAACGGCTAACTCCCAACACACGAAATGCTCAGTCAATGAAAGAATCAACGCGACGAGCTGAAAACATTTAACAATTGGGGTATTTATTAATAATAATGGGGGAACTAGGGGAAGCATGTAAGAGCAGAACCTATTCCGACTATACGAAAATGCAATGCAAAGATTTACAGCACACAAAGCACTTAACAATTTCCTACTTATTAGACGGGCCCAGGAACACACGTACGCACACACACACACCCAAGAATGGTGCCTGAGGCGTTTAATAACGCGGCTCCAGCTCAGAGGACAGGTGAGCTGAACACCCAGAACCTATCCATAACGAACTCTCCACCTCGTGTGGTCTTCAAGTTGTTCGGCACCGCCGGCTCCAGCAAGAGCCAGCTGGAACCAATCGCCATGGGCCACGATCCTTCCGAGCTCCCGCGAATCCTCCCGCGCTTCTCAACACGTGCTGGTGAGACGAGGCGCGCATCCTTCCGTCGATGCGTCGGTTCCCCAAGGACCACCTCCAAGAAAAGGTCGATGAGTCGCACAAAGCCGGGAACCAAAATGGAGAACAAAGAGCTCAACGAACCAAGAATAAGAAGAAGCCACCACTCGCAGCTCGAGCCGAAGCGACCAGCTCAACTCTCTTCCAAAACAAGGCAGCTCTCCAAAAAGCTTTCAAAAGCCTCCAACCCTAACCAGAGTCAATCAGAGACCCGAAGGTCTGCTGAACTACCAATCTCTGCAGAAGCAAAAAGCTTCCGAAGGCCTCAACCCTCACCAAGCGAAAACAGGACAAACCCAAGCCAAGGTCTGCTGAACGACTCCCCTCAACTCCCTTTAGAACATGAACAAAGAAAGGATCTCCTTTATCCTCTCCACCCCCCTCCCCACCCGGCGTGACTCATGCCCTTGTGATCCATCCCCCGCTCAACCACGGGTGGGAGGGAGTTGTTGATGTCATGAATCACGGGACGGAAGGGGCCTCTCTTCCTCTTTGCAGAAGAGGGGGAGGGACGTCTCCATTGTTCGCACCCTAACTATTAAATCGATCTGCAGCGCATCTAAATCTCTCTCCCC
>CM068955.1:42767684-42781376 GCA_035128595.1 Eptatretus atami
CACGAACCAAGAATAAGAAGAAGCCACCACTCGCAGCTCGAGCCGAGCGACCAGCTCAACTCTCTTCCAAACAAGGCAGCTCTCCAAAAAGCTTTCAAAAGCCTCCAACCCTAACCAGAGTCAATCAGGACCCGAAGGTCTGCTGAACTACCAATTCTGCAGAAGCAAAAAGCTTCCGAAGGCCTCAACCTCACCCAAGCGGAAACAGGACAAACCCAAGCCAAGGTCTGCTGAACGACTCCCCTCAACTCCCTTAGAACATGAACAAAGAAAGGATCTCCCTTATCCTCTCCACCCCCCCCCCCCCACGCCCGGCGTGACTCATTGCCCTTGTGATCATCCCCCGCTCAACCACGGGTGGGAGGATGTTGATGTCATGAATCACGGGACGGAAGGGCTCTTCTTCCTCTTTGCAGAGGGGGAGGGACGTCCCATTGTTCGCACCCTAACTATTAAATCGATCTGCAGCGCATCTAATCGATTTCTAAACATTTAAACAATGGAAGGTGAGCTATCTAGGGAACAAGCACTTATCGACATAGCTGACTAAAGGAACCTGTATGTTGTGTGCAATCGAATTCCAAATTCGTAACAATATATATATACATATATATATTATGTGCGTGTGTGTAAGAGACATAATGGAATCTTCCACCTTACTGCAATGACTTGGAAAGCTCTCATCAACTTTCTTGCATTATCATTTCTGGAGATGATATTGTACTTAGCAGGGTGTACCATAGCTCTCTGAGTCCTCTGTTGAGAGATTACACAGCCTGTATGAAACAAGGGGATAATTCATAGCATCTGTTATCTCACCCAGGCCAAACTGTATCGAGGAAACGTTTCCTCCCCCACCACCCCACCAGCAGACAGTTGTGGGAAATAAAACAAAAAGCGCAAGGATTCTTCACTTGCGATAAAGTACTGAATTTTTTTTTAAACTGGTGATTCACACCAAGACAGCGAGCAGAGCGTCTCAAACATAATGCATTGCTTCTCGCTATTAAAAACCCAGCCGAGCTTTCCGGCTGCGGATCCATAAAGTGACCTTTAAAACTTTAGGGCTTTTCAATATTCGAAGTTAAAGGATAATTAGGTCGTAAATCTGTGTCTACGGCATGCCACGAAGAAATGGGTGAAGCAGCATCTGCTGTGCAATCATATAAAATTAAAATAATTCACATGGATTTAGCTGTGGCTACACAATCATCACAGGTGCAGCTGATGTTCTGTTGTTGAAAGAATATTGCAATTATGTAGCGAGCGGGAGCTTTAGATCATATTATATTCTTTGTCTGACATTCGGGAAAATGTTTGGAGCTTTTCTTTAATAGATATGAATTGGGTTGCGTCGTACGCTTGGCACAACATTAATCATTGTAAACTGCGCTCATGAATTGGCTCAAATGCAATCTGTTTCATCATTATTTAACCCGGCCCATGGGCTGCAAATGCCTGTTTTATGATATGCAGCTCCTAGCCTCTGGCAACCGATGGGTGGTATCGCAGGCTGGCTCTGGTGCTGTCTCTCCACCCCTGCCCCCCCCCCAAGTTTTTGTCGCTTGTTTAAAAAAAAAAACCCATCTCTGGTAGCTTCTTTTTCCATCATCTCATGAGGTTGGCGGTAAATATGAGAAATGCCGACCCATAATTCAACGACAATGTTATTATCTCCTACATGATGGGCTATTTATCATACAACAGCTGTAAACAGTGATAAACAGAGTTCAATTTTCAATGTGTCAGGCCAGGATAGAATTGAAGGTATTTTTTTTTTTTTTGAAATCATCTAAGTGATCTTCCAGGGCAATTAAAACGTGCTTATAAAACGAGCAATGAATGCGGACGCAACAGGGCTGTGAGCGTGTGCTGCCAAATCGATACCAGCATATCATAATAAGCAATTGCTATAGATGTCTATTTTTTTGTGATAGCATGCACCTTTTTTACACAGCAGATTCCCCTTGAAATTGCCTCTGCGACCCTGGAAATTGTGGATGGAAAGTGTAAGGATTTTTTTTTTTTTGAAGATCACAATGTGATGATTGTATTAACGAGACGGCGCTTAATCGCGTTGCTGTTGCCATCATGGCAAACGTCATTTCAGCTTCATCACATTGTTGCATGCATGAAATTTATCTTCATCTTGTTCCACATCCCAATAACTCTTGTTCCAACAAAAACTGCAAATACTGCCTTTAAAAAAATATGGAAAAAGGTACAAGATCAATACAGTTACGCTAGGTCTTCACCGCATTTTCAGATCTCACATCACGATGGTGGCGCCAACATGGTGAGCACGCAGCCACATGCTATTGTGTCCTGTGTGACTGGATGTTGTTCTGTGGTTAGACGGCTAGCGTTTTGACAATAATAGCATTTATTCGAACCAATGCAGAAAATATTAATCTGTTATCGACAGAACAGCCAAGGTCCCGAAGGTTCTACACCTGCATCAGTTGCTCGGCTTGTACTGGCTCAAACAAGCCTGCTGCCCATGGTAGAGACTTCCCATTATTGCCTCGTATTTATGCTACGTCCTGGATTATTAAGATATATTTTATGGGTTAAATGAGGCCAAGCAGGATAATCGGACAAAATCCAGTAATCAAGTGAATTTAATTAACTGACCTTACGACCCATAACCGTCACCTTGTATAATCCATAGCTATTGATTGTGTGTGTGTGTGGTGTGTGTGTTGTGGTGTGTGTGTTGTGTGTGTGTGTGTGTGTGATTACAAAGGAAGAGAAAGACTCACAAAGTCAAATAAAACATTATGTTGTTAACATGCAGTTGAATGACACGTGTCGGGATCTAAATTCTAAACCTTCAAAATGTAGGCACCATCACAGCTGTTCAAATTCTCAACTTTCTTCTTGAAAAGGAACACTAAACAATAACCTTCGATTCGGCAACTGGGCTGATCTTGTGGATTATTTGAAAACAATTTTCTAATCAAAGGTATACAGCGTCCGTAACAAAAACGAAGTCGATTTTTAACTACTTTTGTACTACATGAGGCTGGCAAGATAGCTTAGAGTTGTGCATACTTGCCTTTCAGCTGTCAAGTCTAGGTTCGAATCTCGACCCGACAATAAACTGTCACCCTGATGTTTCGCATTTATGGTGACTCATCAGAGTGCGCACCATCCATAGAAGGATGTTAAGCCAGAGAACCCATCTGCCAGCATTAGTTGTTGTGGATGCTAAATATCCCAAAGTGTCTTTTGCAAGGAAGAGTTCTCGCCGATACCCTGAACAAATTCCATATTCTTGCCCTGACCGAATGATGGACAGGCAACGGCAAACCAGGCAGCATTACCTTTGCCAAGGGATTGCTGCAGCAGCAGTATGCTCTGTCAAGAGCATGGTCCATTTTAATGATGGAGTACTGTACGACTTGCTTTCATGCTTTCTCCTTCAACCACAATTTACACGAACAGTACTGTAATGTTCACCAGAAGATTTTTTTTTCCAAAGGAACTGACTGAGTAATTAATTACTTTTTGGTTGAAAAGTTTTGCTTTCAAAAGATAGGATGACAAACTGACTTCATTATCAAAAAAAAACAGAACATAGCTTAATTAGGAATTATTAACTGCTTTAGGATTTTTGCACAAATGCTGAGCTAAGGTCTATCGTAATCACGTGGTCACAAATTTAAACAAAGCACCTTGCAGTTAGCATATATGGATAAATAAATCTCTGCCTCGAACCAAAAGTGAATGAGATAGTGCATCACGTGATCTTGTGACATTACGGTGACAATGCCGCAGTTCCAGCTTTCAGTATCAATGTACGCCGTGTAAAGCAAATGTTGCGATCGGTTTTGAAACCCCAAATAATTTTAAAGCTGACGTGCAGCAGGAGCATTTTGAGCTATGGACAGACTTTATCTTGAAGGATCACCAAGTGACGTTTCTGAAAATTCTTCAGAAAAATTGCAGGAGAGTGATGGAAATGGCTTAATGTGAACACCTTGGCAGTGCTACGAGAAGCTTAAAGTACTAAAAATGTTCCATTTCTCAGAAATGAATATTTAGACCTGTCACACTTCATTATCTCTGCCACCAAAAGTGGACGGAGTTTTTGTTTTCACCCCAATCTGTCTGTCTGTCTGTCTGTTTGAAAGCAGGATAACTCTCAAAGGTTGTGGACGGATTCGGGCAAAACTTGGTGGACAGTTTTGGTGTGTGATAAGTACCAATTGATTAGATTTTGGTGAAGATTCAGATCCAGATGCGAGAATTTTTCAAGTGATTCTGCACCATTGAGAGATGGGGCCAAAAACGATGTACAGCATGATATCTCCAAACATTGTGGACGAGTTATAACAAAACTAGATGGATGAGTTTGGTAGGTGATAATATCAAGCTGATTAGATTCCATTTCAGGTCCGGATCCAGATCTGGTTCGCAGTGAAACATAAAAGGTAAACCATTGAGCCTGGTGGAGGTATGCGCTCTACCGAGTGCTGTTCTAGTTTTAGGAAATTGAAGGCTGTCAAATTAATTGATCAGTCTCTAATATGACTTGTGAATGATTGTAAAACATTTTCTATTTATTTTCAAGCGATTGTGTAGCTACGACTTATTCTGTCTTCTCCACATAGATAGGACTCACTGCAAGTGAATACTCCAGATATATTCCAAGGAAGTGAAAGGCGTACTGTATTTGGCATGATTTTTAGGGCAAATGAGGTATTCGATGCTGTTAAGAAGCAGCTCAGTTTCCAGGTGTTGTTAAGACGTCTTATTCTACAAAAGGAGGATTCCACAATGTGAGAACGGGTGTCAATGTGATAATACAGCAGAAGATTCTTGAAATGTCATTTTCTGGAAGCTCTGTGCTCTTGCTAATCCTGACAGTGTAGTGCAGAGGCAGCACACTTGTCTACTCCAGGTTCGATTCTAATTACCAGACTATAAACTGTCGGATTGATGCATCACAGGCACGACGTTGCATCACAATGTGCACCGCCCTTCATGGACTTAAGGTGGGTGTCCCATCTGCTTGCATTATCTGTGAACATTAAATCTCCCGGTGTGTTTCATGATGAGTCAGCGAATTATTGCTGCCATCCTAGATTCATATTATAGTACAAATAAATTGGTCGATCCCAACTAATTTCCGATCAGGCATAACATTTTACCGACCGATACTTATCCTGGCTCAATACATGCTAGCCTTAGCCATTCTTCCAAAAAGTTAATTATCTGGTCATGCCAATTATATTTGATATAAATGAAGGGAGTCTAATGGAAGTTGAAGAAGAAGCCCACACTATTAACCAACCACTTTGTTAAATAGGATCATCAGACAAGACAAGGGATGGTTTTTTTTTTCAGGAAATGCGTTAAGCCACATTATTGAACCAGGGAAGGTATAAGTCAGTAACGAGTGGGGATCGTCCTCATCGAACATAAGGCTCGACCAGTTGATTTGTGAAAGACTTGCACCAAAAATTCCACAGCCGGCCACACAGATGAGGAGAGGAATAATTATCTCTCTCTTCCCAAGCGAAAACAGGACAAACCCAAGCCAAGGTCTGCTGAACGACTCCCCTCAACTCCCTTAGAACATGAACAAAGAAAGGATCTCCTCTTATCCTCTCCACCCCCCCTCCCCCACGCCCGGCGTGACTCATGCCCTTGTGATCCATCCCCCGCTCAACCACGGGTGGGAGGGAGTTGTTGATGTCATGAATCACGGGACGGAAGGGCTCTTCTTCCTCTTTGCAGAAGAGGGGGAGGGACGTCTCCATTGTTCGCACCCTAACTATTAAATCGATCTGCAGCGCATCTAATCGATTTCTAAACATTTAAACAATGGAAGGTGAGCTATCTAGGGAACAAGCACTTATCGACATAGCTGACTAAAGGAACCTGTATGTTGTGTGCAATCGAATTCCAAATTCGTAACAATATATATATACATATTTATATATACGTGCGTGTGTGTAAGAGACATAATGGAATCTTCCACCAATTACTGCAATGACTTGGAAAGCTCTCATCAACTTTCTTGCATTATCATTTCTGGAGATGATATTGTACTTAGCAGGGTGTACCATAGCTCTCTGAGTCCTCTGTTGAGAGATTACACAGCCTGTATGAAACAAGGGGATAATTCATAGCATCTGTTATCTCACCCAGGCCAAACTGTATCGAGGAAACGTTTCCTCCCCCACCACCCCCCACCAGCAGACAGTTGTGGGAAATAAAACAAAAAGCGCAAGGATTCTTCACTTGCGATAAAGTACTGAATTTTTTTTTAAACTGGTGATTCACACCAAGACAGCGAGCAGAGCGTCTCAAACATAATGCATTGCTTCTCGCTATTAAAAACCCAGCCGAGCTTTCCGGCTGCGGATCCATAAAGTGACCTTTAAAACTTTAGGGCTTTTCAATATTCGAAGTTAAAGGATAATTAGGTCGTAAATCTGTGTCTACGGCATGCCACGAAGAAATGGGTGAAGCAGCATCTGCTGTGCAAATCAATATAAAATTAAAATAATTCACATGGATTTAGCTGTGGCTACACAATCATCACAGGTGCAGCTGATGTTCTGTTGTTGTAAAGAATATTGCAATTATGTAGCGAGCGGGAGCTTTAGATCATATTATATTCTTTGTCTGACATTCGGGAAAATGTTTGGAGCTTTTCTTTAATAGATATGAATTGGGTTGCGTCGTACGCTTGGCACAACATTAATCATTGTAAACTGCGCTCATGAATTTGGCTCAAATGCAATCTGTTTCATCATTATTTAACCCGGCCCATGGGCTGCAAATGCCTGTTTTATGATATGCAGCTCCTAGCCTCTGGCAACCGATGGGTGGTATCGCAGGCTGGCTCTGGTGCTGTCTCTCCACCCCTGCCCCCCCCAAGTTTTTGTCGCTTGTTTAAAAAAAAAAAAACCCATCTCTGGTAGCTTCTTTTTCCATCATCTCAATGAGGTTGGCGGTAAATATGAGAAATGCCGACCCATAATTCAACGACAATGTTATTATCTCCTACATGATGGGCTATTTATCATACAACAGCTGTAAACAGTGATAAAACAGAGTTCAATTTTTCAATGTGTCAGGCCAGGATAGAATTGAAGGTATTTTTTTTTTTTTTGAAATCATCTAAGTGATCTTCCAGGGCAATAAAAACGTGCTTATAAAACGAGCAATGAATGCGGACGCAACAGGGCTGTGAGCGTGTGCTGCCAAATCGATACCAGCATATCATAATAAGCAATTGCTATAGATGTCTATTTTTTTGTGATAGCATGCACCTTTTTTACACAGCAGATTCCCCCTTGAAATTGCCTCTGCGACCCTGGAAATTGTGGATGGAAAGTGTAAGATTTTTTTTTTTTGAAGATCACAATGTGATGATTGGTAATTAACGAGACGGCGCTTAATCGCGTTGCTGTTGCCATCATGGCAAACGTCATTTCAGCTTCATCACATTGTTGCATGCATGAAATTTATCTTCATCTTGATTCCACATCCCAATAACTCTTGTTCCAACAAAAACTGCAAATACTGCCTTTAAAAAAATATGGAAAAAGGTACAAGATCAATACAGTTACGCTAGGTCTTCACCGCATTTTCAGATCTCACATCACGATGGTGGCGCCAACATGGTGAGCACGCAGCCACATGCTATTGTGTCCTGGTGTGACTGGATGTTGTTCTGTGGTTAGACGGCTAGCGTTTGACAATAAATAGCATTTATTCGAACCAATGCAGAAAATATTAATCTGTTATCGACAGAACAGCCAAGGTCCCGAAGGTTCTACACCTGCATCAGTTGCTCGGCTTGTACTGGCTCAAACAAGCCTGCTGCCCATGGTAGAGACTTCCCATTATTGCCTCGTATTTATGCTACGTCCTGGATTATTAAGATATATTTATGGGTTAAATGAGGCCAAGCAGGATAATCGGACAACATCCAGTAATCAAGTGAATTTAATTAACTGACCTTACGACCCATAACCGTCACCTTGTATAATCCATAGCTATTGATTGTGTGTGTGTGTGTGTGTGTGTGTGTGTGTGTGTGTGTGTGTGTGTGTGTGTGTGTGTGTGTGTGTGTGTGTGTGTGTGTGTGATTACAAAGGAAGAGAAAGACTCACAAAGTCAAATAAAACATTATGTTGTTAACATGCAGTTGAATGACACGTGTCGGGATCTAAATTCTAAACCTTCAAAATGTAGGCACCATCACAGCTAAAGCATCACAGCTGTTCAATTCTCAACTTTCTTCTTGAAAAGGAAACACTAACAATAACCTTCGATTCGGCAACTGGGCTGATCTTGTGGATTATTTGAAAACAATTTTCTAATCAAAGGTATACAGCGTCCGTAACAAAAACGAAGTCGATTTTTAACTACTTTTGTACTACATGAGGCTGGCAAGATAGCTTAGAGTTGTGCATACTTGCCTTTCAGCTGTCAAGTCTAGGTTCGAATCTCGACCCGACAATAAACTGTCACCCTGATGTTTCGCATTTATGGTGACTCATCAGAGTGCGCACCATCCATCAGAAGGATGTTAAGCCAGAGAACCCATCTGCCAGCATTAGTTGTTGGTGGATGCTAAATATCCCAAAGTGTCTTTTGCAAGGAAGAGTTCTCGCCGATACCCTGAACAAATTCCATATTCTTGCCCTGACCGAATGATGGACAGGCAACGGCAAACCAGGCAGCATTACCTTTGCCAAGGGATTGCTGCAGCAGCAGTGATGCTCTGTCAAGAGCATGGTCCATTTTAATGATGGAGTACTGTACGACTTGCTTTCATGCTTTCTCCTTCAACCACAATTTACACGAACAGTACTGTAATGTTCACCAGAAGATTTTTTTTTCCAAAGGAACTGACTGAGTAATTAATTACTTTTTGGTTGAAAAAGTTTTGCTTTCAAAAGATAGGATGACAAACTGACTTCATTATCAAAAAAAAACAGAACATAGCTTAATTAGGAATTATTAACTGCTTTAGGATTTTTGCACAAATGCTGAGCTAAGGGTCTATCGTAATCACGTGGTCACAAATTTAAACAAAGCACCCTTGCAGTTAGCATATATGGATAAATAAATCTCTGCCTCGAACCAAAAGTGAATGAGATAGTGCATCACGTGATCTTGTGACATTACCGGTGACAATGCCGCAGTTCCAGCTTTCAGTATCAATGTACGCAGTGTAAAGCAAATGTTGCGATCGGTTTTGAAACCCCAAATAATTTTAAAGCTGACGTGCAGCAGGAGCATTTTGAGCTATGGACAGACTTTATCTTGAAGGATCACCAAGTGACGTTTCTGAAAATTCTTCAGAAAAATTGCAGGAGAGTGATGGAAATGGCTTAATGTGAACACCTTGGCAGTGCTACGAGAAGCTTAAAGTACTAAAAATGTTCCATTTCTCAGAAATGAATATTTAGACCTGTCACACTTCATTATCTCTGCCACCAAAAGTGGACGGAGTTTTTGTTTTCACCCCAATCTGTCTGTCTGTCTGTCTGTTTGAAAGCAGGATAACTCCAAAGGTTGTGGACGGATTCGGGCAAAACTTGGTGGACAGTTTTGGTGTGTGATAAGTACCAATTGATTAGATTTTGGTGAAGATTCAGATCCAGATGCGAGAATTTTTCAAGTGATTCTGCACCATTGAGAGATGGGGCCAAAAACGATGTACAGCATGATATCTCCAAACATTGTGGACGAGTTATAACAAAACTAGATGGATGAGTTTGGTAGGTGATAATATCAAGCTGATTAGATTCCATTTCAGGTCCGGATCCAGATCTGGCTTCGCAGTGAAACATAAAAGGTAAACCATTGAGCCTGGTGGAGGTATGCGCTCTACCGAGTGCTGTTCTAGTTTTAGGAAATTGAAGGCTGTCAAATTAATTGATCAGTCTCTAATATGACTTGTGAATGATTGTAAAACATTTTCTATTTATTTTCAAGCGATTGTGTAGCTACGACTTATTCTGTCTTCTCCACATAGATAGGACTCACTGCAAGTGAATACTCCAGATATATTCCAAGGAAGTGAAAGGCGTACTGTATTTTGGCATGATTTTGAGGGCAAATGAGGTATTCGATGCTGTTAAGAAGCAGCTCAGTTCCAGGTGTTGTTAAGACGTCTTATTCTACAAAAGGAGGATTCCACAATGTGAGAACGGTGTCAATGTGATAATACAGCAGAAGATTCTTGAAATGTCATTTTCTTGGAAGCTCTGTGCTCTTGCTAATCCTGACAGTGTAGTGCAGAGGCAGCACACTTGTCTACTCCAGGTTCGATTCTAATTACCAGACTATAAACTGTCGGATTGATGCATCACAGGCACGACGTTGCATCACAATGTGCACCGCCCCTTCATGGACGTTAAGGTGGGTGTCCCATCTGCTTGCATTATCTGGTGAACATTAAATCTCCCGGTGTGTTTCATGATGAGTCAGCGAATTATTGCTGCCATCCTAGATTACATATTATAGTACAAATAAATTGGTCGATCCCAACTAATTTCCGATCAGGCATAACATTTTACCGACCGATACTTATCCTGGCTCAATACATGCTAGCCTTAGCCATTCTTCCAAAAAGTTAATTATCTGGTCATGCCAATTATATTTGATATAAATGAAGGGAAGTCTAATGGAAGTTGAAGAAGAAGCCCACACTATTAACCAACCACTTTGTTAAATAGGATCATCAGGACAAGACAAGGGATGGTTTTTTTTTTCAGGAATGGCATAAGTAAGCACATATTGAACCAGGGAAGGTATCAGTCAGTAACGAGTGGGATCGTCCTCAGTCGAACATAAGGCTCGACCAGTTGATTTGTGAAAGACTTGCACCAAAAAATTTCCACAGCCGAGCCCACAAGATGAGAGAGAATAATTGGGCCCGTTAAAGAAGTATTAATAGTTGTAGTTGTAGTAGTCTGTGCTATTACAGAAAGAAATGCCAGGATGTTCCACTTGCCTTTGTGTGGCATACACTTGGTGGGAATTGGATTCTTGCAGTCCACGTTGTAGTTGTGCACGGCCTGGTATGTCCAAGGGTGGGGGAAAACACTATCAGCTCGGTGGCTCCACTGAACTTTGTGTAGGTGCCAATGGATTAGGCTGAAGGAACTTCTACATTTATCAATGTGGAGGACGATGACTAATGTTATTGACACAGAATGGCCATTCTGCTCTGCCTATCCATCTCTGTCAATGTCACACTCCTGTGATGTTACATTTTATGCTAAACTCCTGCACAGTCAGGACCATTTGGATTGGACTCTGAAATGTTCCTCATTGGTGAAACATCACAAGCTAATCACAATAGGCAAATAAAATGTCCAATATTGTTTAAACAAACACTGAGCCACATTTTGAAGCACAATAAAAATTGATCAAAAAAAAATTTGATGTTTCTTGCACTCTGTCCAGAAGCAAACTCTTTCAACTTATAGTTGTACAACATCAGCTGGTTGAAACCTTCAACAATTGTGCTTGCCACATGTTA
This sequence comes from Eptatretus atami, assembly GCA_035128595.1. Classification (NCBI taxonomy): domain Eukaryota; kingdom Metazoa; phylum Chordata; class Myxini; order Myxiniformes; family Myxinidae; genus Eptatretus; species Eptatretus atami. The sequence goes on from CM068955.1 coordinate 42,779,206, forward strand.
GCAAATGCAGTATTTTTTCATTGGCAGATAACCATGTTCCACTTCCTCAGCAATCACATGGTAAATCTGTGTTGGAAGTCACAACAAACAAAAATAAAATTCAAATACCAGAAAAATTATTCCACCCCCTCCCGACCAAAACCCCACGGTGGACCAAGTGACAACCATGGATGTGATGAGGTGAAATGACCTTATGAATTAAGGGTTAAAACACATTTTTACCAGAACAGGAAATTCCCCTCTCAAAAAAGATATGGACTGGAACAGCAAGGACTAAATGGTGGTAGTGTGACCACAGCACGACACATTTTAAAGGTTTGCAAGACTAGAGCGAGAATTGCTTTGCAATACATGTCCCCTACAGAGGTGATATTTTCGAAGTCCAAAAAGGATATAACTTTCTGAAAGATTGATGAAATGCCCAGAAACTCGAATTTATCACAACAAAGACATGAAACAGGTTTCAGTTGAATTTGGAACAGGAACAATTGTCTGGGTAGCAGACGGACGGTTGTTCTGTGTGGATTATGCAGTTTTTACCATGTGAGACATAATCCGCGGCGATGCTCACCATAACAGTCAGGAGTTGCGTCTGATGTATAAACGACGAATGTGGTCATCATTGGTTAGATATTGATCAGAACACCATCCTGATGAGGGCAAATAAGGCCGAAATCCAGATCGGTGGTTCCGATTGATGTTTAACTGATAACCATATAATCTTTCTCTCTTTGACAGTGTCACCAGGCCGACCCCTCTGTGTTGGAGGCGACACTTTGGTGTGGACTGGTGTCCAATGGGGATCAGCGGAGTGCTCGTCACACTCCTCATGTTTCGATATATATATATATGTTGTTACGGCCATGGGTACTGAGTGTATTAGGAGGAGGATAATCCCTGTTTCTCCTCGCAAGAGCCAGACCTCGGGCAACCACTAACAATTAACTTTGTGGTATGGTGGGTTGCTTTCCAACCACGAATGCCAATCAGTTAACCACGAGTTCCAGTGTCCACCGTCAAATTTTTTCCGTTTAACTCGAGGTCACGTGGATTCCTGAGCGGGGAGCGTGCCCTTGGCAAAGCACCAATCTTATCTTGATTAGATCTTAATTAGGGCGGCCGAGCGTTTAACCGCTGGTGCGTGCAGACTATGAGAGGTTAATTAGTTTGGTAATTATCTCCCAGTCTATCTAGGATAGACAATGCCGGATCAATGGAAGGAAAGGACAAGCACGGACAGGTTGAAACGTCAACAAGGAATTTATTAATAAGGAAAAAATAAATAAACTGAAGAACTTTTTATTTCTTTGTGGTGAAAATAGGTAAATTCAAATCAATCAAAATAATCTCAAGCAAATGAAGAATTAAACAGGCATTGATAGAAAAACAGACAAAGAGCAGATGCTTATCACTATGCCTTACTTAACAATAAACATGAGACAAGGTACCCAGCAGATCATTCAGGGGGGAGAGAAATCTATCTCCGCTTGCCAAGGTAGACGTCGTCGTGCGTCAAATAAAATGTCCTGAAATGTGTGAGCGTGCCTTGGTCCGTTGCCAGCACCCTGCCTCGCCGTACACCCACCCACAAACAGGCTCGAAACACCAATCGACGTCACGTCGTCACCCCAGGAACCAGGGACGCCAAGAATCAGGTATGCCAAGAGCAGGTGATCTCGAGCAGAACCAGCAGGAATGGTCCAACCATCACAAACCATAAGGAAGCCACCGGAAGCCGCAACCAATTGACAGCTGTAAGCAGCTGTAAGGAGCTGTGAGGCGCTGAGGTGCTGTGAGAAGCTGTGAGGCACTGAAGCGCTATGAGACACTGTGGGAAGCTGTATGGCGCTGAAGCGCTATGAGAAGCTGTAAGGCACTGAAGCGCTATGAGGCACTGTGAGAAGTTGTATGGCGCTGTGAGGCACTGTGAGAAGCTGTAAGGTGCTGAGGTGCTGTGAGGAACTGTGAGAAGCTGTAAGGTACTGAGGTACTGTGAGGAGCTGTAAGGCTTGAGGCTGTCACCAACTCACTAACCAACTGTCTGTCGCCAGCTCACCAACCATCTGACTGGAACTGACTGGAGTTGAAAATAAACGTCACCCGGCTGTCACAAACTGCCCCAAAAAATGGTCCTCACATCCTTTTTATAGGCGGCCAGTCTGGGCGGAGCC
>CM068955.1:42806589-42822519 GCA_035128595.1 Eptatretus atami
AAGCTGGCGCGGACAAAACTTTCTTGTCAAATGTGCCACAATTCTCTCAACACTGTCACATGAAAACCTAATTTGTCACATTTTGTCACATAAAATCTGTTTTGTCACAGAATGTCGCAGTTTTTATGGCTTTAATCAAATGTCACAAAGTATGATCCCTGAATGGTGCAAAGAGCGCAAGCAATGGACATGGACTACTGAGCAGTGGAGAAATGTGATCTGGTCAGATGAGTCATCCTTCACCATGTTCTCGACAAATGAACGAGTGCACGTGTGGCGCCAACCTTCAAAACTATACAACCCTGAGTGCTTGGTTCCGACAGTGGAAGGTTCTGGTGGTTCTGTAATGTTGTGAGCCGCATTTTCCTGGCATGGGATGGGTGCAGTCATTCCCTTAGAAGGCAAGGTCAATGCCAATCGCTACTTAATGATCATCTTCGCCCCATGTTGCAGAATTTATTTCCTGCTGGGAGGGGTGTCTTCCAGGGTAGCAATGCCCCCATCCACAGATCACGTGTAGTCACCCAATGGTTTGATGAGCATGACACTGATGGTATCCATATGTCATGGCTTTCTCAGTCACCAGATCTGAACCCAATCGAGTATTTATAGGATATTCTGGAATGACACCTGAGACAACGTTTTCCACCTCCATCAAACATGTGTGAGTCGATTGGCTTTCGTGGAAGAATGGTGCCGCATTCCTCCTACAGAATTCCAGACGCTGGTGGACTCTATACCATGGTGCATTCAGGCCATACTGGCTATATGTGGTGGCCCAACACCCTATTAAGTGACTTTACATTGGTGTTTCCATTTTTTTTGGTCCACCACCTGTAGTTGCTGTAGTGTTGTGACTGTTACTTCTTATTATCAACATTATCGTATTTCCCCTCCTCTTTTCAAAAAATCAACACAAAAAAACAAAGAAAACTTTGTTTTTTACTCCATAACAATCTCATTTCTACTTGAATATCCTTCTGCCTAATTCTGGTTCTACATCCCACCTCTTTCCTCAATATTACCACACTGAATCTTCATGAAATATAAAAACAGTACAGTACTGCTTCTTCCTTTAAAAGCATTTAATATCATTCTTAAAATGAATTTTAACCCTTATATCTCCTTCGGAAATGTTACACGTGTTCTTCTTCTTCAACAAGATCTATTTCTCTTCTTCTGCTTCTTCTTCAAGTCAGTTAAGCAATTGGTCCACCAACCATCTCCCCACACATACAGCTCCAGGTTTCTCCGTGCCTTCAACAAAAGATCATATCTCCCATCCCAAGATCTTCATTTTTGTTTGTCAAAGTTGGGAATTTGTCAAAGTTTGGAATTTAGAATCACTTCATGTCCCCACCTTCAGCTTCCACCCCCACCCCACCCCTCAAAGCTTCATGTCCACCTTTCCACATCCCTCCTCACCCCACCCTTTCAAGGCTTCCCCTCATCTACCCCATAAATGCTTCGCCTCACCCCACACACTCAAACCTTCCCCATCACCCAAACCTTCCCCCACACCCCTAACGTTCACCCACACTGCACACACCCAAATCTTCCCCCACAACGCAACACACTCAACCCCCACATGCAATCAAGCCTTCCCCTCACCCATCCCCCAAAGCCTCACTTTACCCCCAAAAAGCTCCCCCAATCCTGCCCCTTTCCAACACCTCCACCTATCCCAAACTGTGTAGACTTCAAACTTCCGAGGTCTCCACTCCCACCGAACAGATCTCTCAATCCAGAGCACTGCGATAAAACGGACATCTTATGTTTAACAGAATCCTTCCTCCCACAGGACATCCCTGACTCCTTAGTGTCTCTCCCCAGGACATATTCTCCTCTGATTTGATCGGTCTAAATCACACCCCAGTAGCGGAGTTGCATCTCACATCAATAATAATTCAATTTCTCACTGCCTTTGTACTTATCTTATGCCTCCCAATGCCCAGAAGTACCTCTGGCTGTGACTTTCCCTCTGCTCCAACCTCTTGTTCTGTTCATCTGTGTGTTGTACCGTCCTCCTAACAATGATGACTCCATCTACCTATCTCTCTCTCTCTCTCTTCTCTCTCTCTCTCTCTCTTCTCTCTCTCTCTCGTCTCTCTCTCTCTCTCTCTCTCTCTCTCTCTCTCTCCTCTCTCTCTTTCTCTCTCTCAAGCAAAATGGAGACACATTTTTAACGCACAATCCCAATTCCCTCTTCCTTATATGTATCGAGTTCAATTTGTCACCATGCAACTTGGCTTGGTGTTGGTACTTCTCTCATCAGCCATGGCACTTCAGCAAAAGACTTCTGTGACTCCATGGGACTGATTCAATCTGTGAACTTTTCAACCCAGATTTTCCCAAAGGTAAATCCTCCCTTTTGACTTGGTGATGACAAACTTTCCCACAAATGTTCTTCCTCTGCTCCAACTGACTTTGTGCACTATCGTAGCCAACGTGTGGCTCTCAACGGTGTCCTTTCATCTCCTCTCCCTGTCAAATCTGGAGTGCCTGTCAAAAGACAGCGTTTGCGGCCCAGTCTTATTTTTGATCTTTGTCAATGATCTCTCTGACTTTCTGGAAAATCCCCTTTATCTATTTTCTGATGACTCCACCCTCTGATATTACATCCCTCATCCTTCAAAAAACAGGCAGGCTGCAGCCTCTTCCCTCTCTTCAGACCTTAAGAAAATCACAAGATGGTCAAACACTTACAATATTTATTTCCATCCCAACAAATCTCACATTCAAACTATCCCTCTCCGAAAGGACCATCTGGCAAACCCTCCCACTTTATTAAGTAACAATCCTCTTGAGGAAGTTGAGTCATTCACTCTTCTGGGTCTAGTTATCAGCCACAATTTTTCTTGAGCAAACCACATTTCAAAGTTGGCTTACAAAGCCAGCCCCCCAAAACGGGGGCATCCTCCATCGTACAAAGTCGTTCCTTGGCACACCTGAACTTCTATCTACTACCAAGGTCTTGATGGAGTGCTGCTCTGCCCTCTGGGCTAACTGTCCTGCCTCAAGTCTTGCTCAGCTTGACGCCATGGAAACCAATGCCTTCAACATCATTGGTATCTCCTGCGCTGAATCCGAGTCTATGAGTAGATAATTCCGTCAACACAGACATGTTTGTGGCCTCTCTGTTTTCTATTGCCTCCTTTCGTTTTGCCCCCCCCCACAAACCCTCAGGTTTCTACAGGGTGCATATGATCCACCATCAACCCCCTTCTGTTGAAACTACTAAATCCAGGATCACTGCTCACCTCCACTCATTCGTTTCCCTTTTTTCATGCTTGTGGAACCAACTTCCACATTCTCTTCAATCTCATTCCTCCCTCCTGGTCTTCAAGACAGCTGTTCACCACCATGTCAGATCATCCCCAATCCAAAACCATGATCTTTTCTACCCTCATTAACCCCCACCCCAATCCCTCCTCCTTCCAAAGTTCCAGTTATCCCTCCTGAGAGTTTCCTTCTGTATCCATCTTGTCCACCCCATGCGTCCTCTCCTGCTCCCCATTCCTCCCGACACCCATTGTTTGTCCAAATCTCCAAATTTAGTGATGAATGGAAAATATAGCCAGGGAAAGGATGATTATTTCATTTATGGTCGAAAGAAAATGTGAATTTGATTAAATGTTTCTTTCCTCATCAGCAGCATTATTTTGTCGTCCTGGTTAACTTTTCTATGCCGAGATGTTATGTTCTATGCTTAACTTTATTTTCTTTCTCTGTGTGTGTGTGTGTGTGTGTGTGTTTGTGTGTGTTTGTTTGTGTGTATATATGTATATACACATAAACACTCTTCACGGAATGTTATAACCTGTGCCCCAGTGAGGCAAAGCCATAAAAACTGTTCAGGGGAGGGAGTTTGTGGAGTGGGGGGAGTGTCGGGAGGCAGGAGTGGGGGAAATATGACATAATTTCATTACAAAAGTGGGAGTAAAGATTAGGGCAATGAGGAATACAAAATGCGTGGAAATTAGACATTTTCCAGCCTGATGAAGTGAAGTCAATGACCCAAATGGCAGTTGATCAATTCGTGTTTTTTAACGACAAAAATATATCGGTGCGGAACGTGAACAAAATGCTTTCGGTTATCAAATCTCTAAAGATATATAATTTCAGAAACCTTACAGACATCTCGTTTCAGAAAGAGAGAGAGAGAGCCATTGGTGAATCATCAGCCAGAATCGAAGATTGCAGTAAAATAACTATATGATGGTTTTGGAAAAGTGTGCAATTAATGGATGAAGACCAACTCCCAGCAAAGGCAGTGAGGACGTGGCAATTGCATTCCCTTCGATTATATAGATGGACAGCAATCCCAAAACATGAAAACAATTGCAATCTCTCCAAGAGCACACCCCCAGACTTTCGTATCATGCCAAACGTGTCAGACGAAGGTTGCAGCAGGGCCTCATGAAGTCGCTTGTTTACCAAAGGACATTTTCAGAGCCCATCACACAGCACATTCCATCTGCACTTACTTACACCGCAGACGCAGGAACAAGAGCTCTGGGATATCAAAGCGGGCTTCTGCGGGGGTGTTTAATAAGACATCATATTAAATAGATAATTATACAGCACATTTGCACTGCATTAGCTTCTGTTTGCACTCATGAGCTGGGTGCGCAGCATCCTCTAGAGAAGACTCATAATTAAATGGATTTGCATAACATGTTAAACAGCCATCAGCACTTAATTAGCACAAAAGCACCGCTATTGCAACGTTTGGTGCCAAATTAATATTACACAGTGCTAATTCACAGCTGCTTCATTACCAGACATAACATCTCAATTAGACTTCATTTTGCAAGTAACAACTCTGAACATAATGTATTTTTTATGGCCAAGCCATTCCAATGTTATTTGTGAGCTGTTGGGGTTTTCATGTTTCTCAGACACAGGACAACTGATGTGCTACAAATGAAGGATGGTGAACGCTGCTTGGACGGACGTCATCAGGGGAACGTGTGTCCACCCAGGGAATCTGCCTGTAGATCACTCAAGGGTTTATAACCCCTCGGGGTCCTTGGAACAAGACCTTCGGGAAATAGTCTGCAGAGAAATCCTCTGTGCAGAGTTAATTCATTTCGTGTCTTTCACGGTTTCGGTGCGAAAAGTGAGAACTCAACATTGGGGAAAGTGAGAATGCCTTCATGACACAGACTCGAACAAATCTCATGCTTTAAATCCTTTAAGCTCAGGATGGTGAGACGTCCTGATAGCTGATGGTATAATGTTGGAACGATCACTGCTGGAAAGAAGGACAAAACAGTAAAATTGCGTAACGGCCACAGCCATAGATTAGTCAATGGCTAGCGGTGGAAAAGAAGCAAACGTCACAATTTCGAGAAATATTACAACATGTGTCATTTTAAGTACAGGCTCTGGGAAGAAAATTTACATCCCTCCAAATGCGTGCGGTTGCAACAATGACAAAAAGAAAGGTGGAGGTACAAATTATGGTGACCTCGTAAATGGTGGGGTAGTGGCGATATGGGACCTTGCATATACAGCTGTATTTATTTGTCTACATGATGGCTTAAGTCTTATGCTGTAATCCCATAAACTGACAATAAAGATCCCGAGAACCTTTTCGCTAAGAGTGCACCATCCATGTATCGGTGAAACAAGAATACGTTTTTAATTATCCTCTGTAATTTACTCCGTTTCAGTCCAAGTATCAATTGTAAAATGCACATATATATATATACATATATATATATTTACTTATGTGTACAATAAATATTATATTATATATATATATATATATATATATTCATGTCTGTGTATATATATATATATATTATATATATATGTGTGTGTGAATACATATATATATATATATGTAGACACACACACACACACACACACACACACACACACACACACACACACACACACACACACACACACACACACACACACACACACACACCACTCTATCATCATTTAAGCCTGAACCAACTGGATGAAAAGTTCTGGTGGATGCTGCATCATGGAGCATTCTATTTTTGTGTGCCGTGTTGAGGCTCGTGGAGGAGGTAGAACAGAGAATGGATCAGGATGTGAAAGAATCAATAAAACAGTTGAAAGACATGTTGGAGGAGGGATGGGGAAGACACACCAACACCAGAGTTGAGGGACAAAATAGAAGGAGACTTGAATAAATAAGGAATGTGGAGAGAATGGGGACAAGGGGAGGACACAGGGGGTGAACAAGATAGAAGTGGAAAGAAAAACTGGAAACTTGGAAATACGTGGGGTTGAGGAGGGTTAATAGGGGTAGAAATGATTATGGTTGTGGATGGGGGTGAACTGCTGTCTTGAAGCCCTGGAGGGAAAATGACATTTCTTTGAATAAAGAAAAATAATCCGATGTCCATTCTGCATTTTCTGATGCAAGTTGCGGACCCCACTGTATTTAACAAGTGTCTCACCTCCCGATCAATAACTTAGCAAAGATTTGGCATCACTCATCAATACGATACTTAAAAAATTATGAAATCCAACCCAGAATGCTTTGCATGCACAGAAATGCCAAGCGACAGCAGCCATTGGGTCACACTATAATATTATATATTGTGCACGCGATTACAAGGATTGTTAGCTAAAATGGCTCACAAGGCTTCTAAAAGAAGTCGGAAACACTTGGAAAAGTACCTGAGAGAAAGGGGTGTGATGCCATGTAACAAAAGACTTGGATAACTTTCTCAGCTCACCGACAAGGCTGAGATCATGCAGCTGTCCGTACTGCAGACTCTCAATGGTGTGGTTGGGAGTCTGCAGTGCAAGGCTCAAATAACTGTGGACGGGTGCGTAGCCGACAACTGAAACCCTCGACATTCGCTGGTTTTTCTGCCAGTGAGTAGATGTTGAACCTTGTTGGAGTGTCTCCTGTGGACATGGCAGGTTTGGTGATATATTTTATTGATGTCTGCAATTGGAAAGCCGATGCTGTGTCTCATGACCAACAAAGTAATGGTTACCAACTCCTCTACAAAGGACATAGCTTCATGATGCGAAAGTACACAAAGTTTGTGCCAGTTATATTTACATGAGAGCTGAATGTACCAGGCAGACTTCCCCGACAGGAAATGGTAGAATGTCAACACCTCTCATGCAAGAATATTTCTCATATTTCCTATTTTTTCTTGAGTCCAGTTTGCATCCAGGAACACAACAATTATGGTTTACCAATATGAAATTGCCACTCTTTCTTATAAATGCTGAATATTATGTTTAATAGACGATTTGAATTCCAGATTTTGTGCGAGTAATGACAAGGTAAAAGTGGTCTCATTAAAGGAAGTGACTGAAAACATACATGCGTGAAAGGCCTCATTTGCATTCGTACATAATTTTGAAAGTCAGATATTACAAACTTATAACCATTTCACAAATTTTTATTTGCTTCACGTGAACTTCAAATTCAATTGAGCATTGAATGTTTTGTTGTGCTCCAAAAGGCATTATAAATTTTGCAAACATTTGTACATGGGTTAACTAGAGACTTCATAGAACAAGTTACCCCATGCAGTGTTCAAATATATACTTTATTCAAAAAAAAGAATGATTTTAAGGATCATTAATTTTTTTAATTCCAGCAGTTTAGTGCTGTTGAAGCAGTCTTACACACCACCCTCTTTAACATGTCCAAGGACTGCTAAACGGAAAGGTTTTGAAAGTGACAATAAGGCGATTTGTGTTCTACAGTGCTCAAGTATATAATTCAATTTAAATACAATAATGATTGTAAAAGTCATACAAATAAATAAATTCCGGAATGTACTGCTATTTCACCACCATTGACGCAGTGTCGATTACACTTTTCAATTTTCTTTGACTGCCAGACAGGAAAACAGTAAAATAATTATCTTAGTCCTATCTGCGCACATGCGATCGAGACAAATTCAGAGACAAGGACGGTAAAACAAAAAACACGTCTTACTATTTATGTTCCGATTTGTGTCCAAAATATAACATTCAATTTAAATAAGTTAGTTGTTCCTCGATCATAAAATGACATTTGCAGACAGATGGACGAACATGAACCAATTGCTTAACCACACTTTTCGCTTCAAGTGTATGAGGTAATAAAAATCTATATGATCGATGAAGTAGATCAGGCCTGCCCAGATCATGGGTTTCCGTATCGCAGTTTCACTCCATCGCGGTTGAATTATTTTTCATGAAATAAGACAAATTAAATATTACTAAAAGCTTTTCAAGTAAGAAGCAAATTAATTAAATTGGGAGGTAATGATAAATAAATAAATAAATAAATAAAGAATGAACCAAGGAAGGAAATAAAAGAGGCAGAATGAGTTCATGATTATTTTTCAAGTGAAAATATTAGTTTGTTTTGAAGCGAGGAGCGGGATATAAGAAAAAGTTGAGGAGCGTGAAAAAGAACACTTGGGATAAAGCAGAATGAGGCACATGTCATGAGAGGTTTTCGCTCGTCTTCATGGAGAGGTGCTTGAAATTCAAGCGTGAGATGGACACTGTCATGGCATCTCATACATGCATAACAAAGCAAAGCAGCCAAAGATCACCTCCTCCTTCACAAAATCTGATGACCCTAAGCCAGGGATGTCTACGTCATCTCAATAACCTCCTATGCCCTCAATCATCATCATCATCAAAAGTAAGTACAGTTTTAAGTGTTTTTCATTTTTACTGTACATACAGTACATACAGTATTAGTTTAGGCAAAAAAAGTCAATAAATTTTAGAGTTGGTTCCCCTTATCCTATTTTTCCCATAAGGTCTTAACTTTGCACATCACGGTTTTTCCCATCGTGGGGTTTTTCCAAGAACGTAATCCTGGCGAACAGGGAGGGTCGACTGTACATGAAAGGGCGTTCAAAAATTTCTACAAATGAGGTACTCCAGTCCAAGGAACATTAACTTTAGTCTACTTCTCAATCTATAAGTATTAAAATTATGAATAGAAGATTTTCCTTACAGACTGTGTGTACCTACTGAAAAATACCAAACATTAGCCCGTCTTGCACTATTTTTTCCCCTTTCGTGGAGCATTTTGAATGCACCATGTGAGATTTCTTATCTGCATTTAAACTACGAGTGCATGCCCGTAGGTGCGTGGCCGTACGTGCAAACAAAACAAACAAAAAACTTTCACAACCGCCGTGCCAGAAACAACAACCACACAGGCCGTTCCTTCGCTCTCGCATGCCCGTACGTGCGTGGCCGTAGTCCTGCTCAATGCGTGCCTGTACTCAACATGAAGTTCCTCTCGAAGAAATCGTATCATCGTATCGAGCAAGGTTGCGATTCTCACGTGAGCCTGCTCTAGTCTCGCACGGTGTATGTCCTGATGGCGCAGGGCATCCCTTACTTGCCGGTCTTCTCGCTGGTGAGGATTTCTTCTGCACGACGCCCTTGCCTCGCGTTAAGTGTTGTCTGCCAAGCGAGCAGCTCGTTCTTCATCCGTTTCTTCTGCACGATGCCTTGCCTCGCGCTCCATGTTGTCTGCCAAGCGAGCAGCTCGTTCTTCATCCGTTTCTTGCACGACGCCTTGCCTCGCGTTCAGTGTTGTCTGCCAAGCGAGCAGCTCGTTTTTCATCCGTTTCTTCTGCACGGACGCCTTTGCCTCGCGTCCAGTGTTGTCTGCCAAGCGAGCAGCTCGTTCTTCATCTGTTTCTGCTGCATGACACCTTGTCACGTGCGTAGCGTCACGTGTCAAGTGAGCAGTTCGTTATTCATCCGTTTCTTCTGCAAGATGCCTTGCCTCGCGTTCAATGTTGTCTGCCAAGCGAGCAGTTCGTTCTTCATCCGTTTCAGCTGCACGACCTTGTCACGCGCGTAGCGTCGCTTCAAGGCAGCAGCTCGTTCTGTCATCCGTTTCTCTGCACAGTGTTGTCTGCCAAGCGAGCAGTTCGTTCTTCATCCGTTTATTCTGCACGGCGCCTTGCCTCGCATCCAGTGTTGTCTGCCAAGCGAGCATTTCGTTCTACATCCGTTTCTTCTGCACGACACCTTGCCTCGCGTTCAATGTTGTCTGCCAAGCGAGCAGTCCGTTCTTCATCCGTTTCAGCTGCACGACGCCTTGCCTCGCGTTCAGTGTTGTCTGCCAAGCGAGCAGTCCGTTCTTCATCCATTTCAGCTGCACGACGCCTTGTCTTGCATTCAGTGTTGTCTGCCAAGCGAGCAGTTCGTTCTTCATCCATTTCAGCTGCACGACGCCTTGTCACACGCGTTGCGTCGCGTGTCAAGCGAGCAGCTCGTGCTTCGTTAGATTCCATTGTGCGCTTGCACTGACGCGCAGCTTTCGTTCGCTTACGCTGTCGTAAAAACGACGACTGGATTTGGGGGCATTGTGTTTAAGAAATTCGAGAAAGAAATCGAGAAAAGTACAGAAATCGAGAAAGAAAGAATAACAGTAAGTCGATAAATCGAGAAAAAATCGAGAAAAATACAGTAACTCGTCACTGACTGATTGGGGTAGTTGTTTTAAGAAATCGAGAAATCACAGTAAGAAATCGGAGAAAAGAATACAGTAAGTCGATAATCAGAAGAATTCGGAAGTACAGTACTCGTCACTATCCGAATCCGAAGTCGCATATGCAGTTACATTATTCGCATTTATTAAGGCAATTATTCAATAGCGCCAACGTATTTTGCTTTTCCGCAATGTCATCGCAAGGAAAAACAAAAGAGAAGAGAAAGGAGAGAAAAGGAAAAAAGAGAGAAAGAGAAAAGAGAGAAGAAAGAGATAAGGAGAAAGAGAGAAAAAGAGAAAAACTATATAACGTGAAAAAAATAAAAATTAAAATTTACTTCCTGGTTCGGAGCAACCTCGCACTCACTGTATGTTCCGAAATTTAAGCACCGTCTAATATGAAAACAGATCATAACTTGGGGCATTGTGTTTATCTATAAATGCGCATAAGAAATCGAGAAATTATTAGAATACACGAAGTCATCACTTACCGGAAGCCGTACGTTGTAACCCGTATGCGGGAACGCGGCTGAGGTTCCTCTTCCCCCATCGGCCACGACACAAGCAGCAACGATGTCCTGTCATTGGTTGGTAAATAAATCGGCCATAACTTGGAAGCACTTGTCCGATTATATAAAACCTTGAAAAGGCACATCCCAGGCCCAGAAATATATTTGGCAAGTTTCAATTAGATCGGACCGAATGGTTTGTCGAGAAAACAGCGGTCACACACACACACACACACACACACACACACACACACACACACACAGCACCTGGAACTATAGAAGATTAGAATGGCACTCAAAGTAATATTGGCTTTACAGGAATCACATGGTATATTTTTTCAGCATGACTGGGAAGTTAATATCGATTAATGAAAACCTTTTAGTAATTGTAAAATGAAGAAAAATTTCACATTCGAATGGAAACACTACGTCAAGTTACAAGCTGAAAATTACACCAATGCCAGTGAATACATGTATGGTGATTGAGTGCCTCTTCGTGTAGCCCATGAATGAAAGATGAGCATTACAGTGAACAATAAAAAATGTTTTTTGGGGTTCTTGTTCCATTTCTGAATTTCTTCCAACAGTTTTCCCCTGTCCATGTCTGTCATGTGTTTGTGCAGGTAATCCAAGCTTGTTCACGTCGCATCATCACCCCCCCACACCTCCCTCTCCAAGTCCCCTATGTACTCGCTCACCCTCCCATTGGCTCTTGTTCTTCCCAGTTTTCCCTTTTCTGCACCTCCCTGGGTCTCGCCTCCATTTTCCATTCCTCTACCCTGGCTGTGGTGTCCCCCCTTTTTTTCCCATGGTTTTTTTTGTTCTGTTAATAATAGTCCTCAGTCCATTCTCTGTTCCCAGCTACTCCAAAGCCTCAACTCTTTGTACAAAGAAATATATAAAAAATAATCGTGTGGCAGAATTGTGATGCTGGTCCATGAACTTGAGAGTCCTGCTCTGAGTTTATTAACCGGAAAAAAAAACTAAAACGTGATTTTGACTAACTTTATTTCCGGTAGTGGAAAAGAACAAAAAGGGTGTTACATCAACAGAGCACACCATGGCTTTCAAATGGAAGATGTTAAACTAGTCGTTCAGAACATCTTGATTATCACATGATGCATGTTGAAAGACCAAATATTTACCGCTGCCTATCAATTCTGAACATCGCGATATAATAAAAGACCAGCAAAATAAAGTGGCTCATCAGGATTCCTTCACAAAACACTTGCCAAAATTCAACGAGAACGCATGTGTGTGCCATCAATGGAAGTGTTCGAACAGACATACAAGGCTTCTCTTCATGAAAGAATTAACGAAAGCTCCACTGGCTGGAATGTATCCTTGTAACATACAGGATCAAAAAATCCTTTTGGGGAATCAGCTTGGTGAACTTCCGCAAACTAGTTGTGAGTCGGCGAACCTACTTTTTCCTGCACCTGCTGTTATTTTGGCCACTATCGGTGCTGCGACACCAAGTGCAAAGGGGTGCTTTGAAGACACATTGCGGTTCGAATGTTTGTGCCAACGAGAGGCGCCACATCGATTTACGAGCCAAAATTCGGATTTTTGAATTTCAATCCTGCCGCTTAAGTAAAACCCTGGCGTGCTCCCTATCGCGTATAATTTATTTCTCTGTCTTCAGGCCCGCATGTAAAGCCTATTAGGGATTATGTTCTCTGATACGACATCGCCGATATTAATTTTCTGAAGGCAGCCTGGATCATCATCGGAAGAACACAGGGGAATAATCATAAAGAGCGGCTGGAGCTTCCTGGTAATTGGCCACAGCTGTCATCATTAGAGAACCGCTGATAAAACAAACAGACAGCTTTAATGTGGAAGTCAGTTCGAATAGCAGACATAATTGAAATATTGTGCGTGTGCCACGCAGATTACGCGAGGCGACCAAGGTAATAATTTGACACGGGAATAATTTGGCTGTCGCCGCAGGCTGTCTCAGTCCTCCCTCCTCGATGGCACCAGCCGCCCTTTGCGCAGTTTACAAAGAAATGAGTAGGAATAATGCTAACAGCTGGTGATATCGACCCAGAGGCCTGGACCTTTTGTGGCTGCCTGTAGCTCCAGTCCTGCAGCCACGCACGGCCCACTGCACTGCCGCTGCCGTCTGCACTCTCATCCTCTCCCTCTGTGCTGATGGCTGTGAGACAGCTTGGGATCATTTTAGTGTATACTCTTGTCTCAGTTTCTCTACCTTCCTCATTACCCTTGTTACTTAAAAAAATACAGAGCTCGTTCATAGTGCTTTTTATGTACATTGGTTGAAAGTCAATGAAAACTAGCGTGGAGGATTGCAAATAGGGAACCACTTCAAAATGAACCAATAATAAGAGGAGTAGGCCAAGATCTCTGTGCTGGACAGGCAGCCAGGCCATCTCGAGGGAGTGGAAAAAGTTCAGCTATACTGTCAAATGTGTTATAAAAAAAATTTTTTTTTGAAAGAAGATGGTAATAAAACCCCCATTGAAGAAAGAAAATTGGCAAGCAGACATTTACGAAAGTATTTAAAATGAAGCACCAAAAACTAAATCTTGTGATTTTTCTCTGGGAACTCCGATGGTCAAAAATGTCAGACCTGAGCTGACACCTTGCTGGCAGCTATATACAAGTTTTGTCATGCCCTTCTATTTTTTTACAAAAAGACCTTCTCATGTACAACCATAATCCTTTGGCAATAAAAATACAAAAAAACCATGCTGTGGGCAAATAAGAAAGCAGGTGTTTTGAGAAGGGGGGGGAAGGCTGGGGTGGAGGAGAGGACAATTTTGGGACTTGAAACAGCCCATAAATAAGTCATAAGGTAGATTCTATGTGTGACGTATCTGCAATCGCAAGCAAGACAACACTTGTGAAAAGGAAACAAACTCAAGGTCGGACCACCAACATTTTCCTCTGGTCTGCCAAACACAACTGCACAGCATGCCAGCATAACTTCACACAGAGCTATGTCAGCATTCCCTCTTCCCACCCCTCCCCTCCAGATAACTATACGTAGTATACGAGAGACAATGCACGACAAGTTCAAACGCATTCAGGTGCCTTACGCATGTGAGCAGAGTGGTCGCAAAAGGGGAGTGAACCGTGCTGTGGAGTGCTGATAGTAGCAGACTCAATGAGGTAAGTGAAGGAAGAAGGAGGCACAGGTTCCAACACGACGATCGAGTACGACCAAACATTGGGGTTCTGGCAACTTGCTCACTACTGCAATAATAACGAAGGGTTCATCTTTTCAATGTCTGAATTGGTTTTGGAGAGGATTGGAGTCACAATCCCTTAAGGCTGGCTGTCACCTTGACGATTAAGCAAGCTATATGCGACTTTAAAAATTTGTCTAAAAACGCTGGCACACGTCGAATACGTTAATGGGTAAGTTTTGTATACGTTAAGAGCACGCTGAAAAACACTGCCATACGTCGTAGTACGCTGGCTTTCTTGTTGTAGCTTTGCGTTGTCCGCAAATTTTGCATGCTTGAAATTTTACGACGTAATGCCGGCGTATGACTCACACGTTCCGCTACGCTGGCCATAAGTTGTAGGCACGTTATGCGATCGTTGACACGCACACCGTTACTTGTATAGTTACATCCATAAGTCGAAACACGTAAGAGGTAATGATTAGCCTTGTCCCGAACTATATTTACTAACCTATGAGTAACGTGTTTTAGGCACGTTTACACGGATCGTTGGAAACAGTCGAGAGGACGTTACTGCGAATCCGATTGACAACCAGTCGAGGCACGTTACTGTAAAGTTTACTCATAAAGTCGAAGACGTTATCGAGGTAATTGCTTAGCGACCAAAACTTATTTCTACCATGAGTAATGTGCTATTGAACCTATGTGAACGTACCTCACACGCATATTGACGTATGTAGACGTAATTTTGATTGACGTACTTCGACGACCCACGAACTTACTTGACGTGTTTCTAATTAACAGCTACCGAAGTAAATATGGCGTATTGGCAAAGCGTATTAAAAAACAACACCACACAATACACTTCGATATTTCGTCAGCGTGCAGATTAACGTCAGCTCGATTGCCTCTTGCAGTTTGCTCAATGTCATATATTCTAGTTCCTCTCTGATATTGTTGAGCTATTTGTCACGGATGTCGAAACTTAAAGAAGCAAAATGTACCGAATATATTTTAAAATCTCGTGATAGACTAGAAAAATAAAATACAACAAAACACAACACAACAACACTACAGATATTTCCGTCTCAACGTGCATTCACGAGGCCAGGAGGACAAAAAAAGAAAATTGTGCCGTTGACGGAGAACAAATAAGTTCTCTTGGGTTGCTAAACCATTACCTCGCGTGTTCACGACCTTAGAGTAATCTATACATGGAACTTGTTGTCGACGGTGTCAAACTATCAGCATTCGTGCCTACCATTATTCACCAGGAGCGGGGAACACGTGTGCCATACGAGCGAGTACCGTGAGTACAAATTTTCAGCATGCCTTTAAATTTCACGACGTACGAGACCCGTACGCACGAAATTATGACAGCGACTTCATCGTTTTTCAGCGTCTGCTCTTAACGTATACAGCAACTTACCGATACGTTATTCGAAGTGTCGCCAGCGCTTTTTAGAAACATTTTTCATAGGGTCGGCATACGCGGCTAAATTCGTCAAGGTTGGTGACTGTGTGGTGACATTCCATTCTAGGGTAGGCCGGTTATAGTTTAAATCCGGCCGCGGCAGCAGTTATTCTAAACAGCACGCCAGATTCGTCGGCCATACGTGAGCAGCGCGCTATGCTCTAAGTTAACTATTCTGTTGGGCATAGGTTCGTGAACGCCGACAACAGGCTAACAATTTGTTGGATATAATTATCTTATAAGACAACGAAACAGTTCTGTGCCGTTAATAATGTAATGTTATGCATAAACGACCAACACGTTAATGAATAACGACCAAAA
>CM068955.1:42834432-42849338 GCA_035128595.1 Eptatretus atami
GGCTGGGGTGGAGGAGAGGACAATTGGGACTTGAAACAGACAATAAATAAGTCATAAGGTGATTCTATGTGTGACGTATCTGCAAGCAAGCAAGACAACACTTGTGAAAAGGAAAACAAACTCAAGTCGGACCACCACATTTTCCCTCTGGTCTGCACACACTGCACATGCATGCCAGCATAACTTCACACAGAGCATGTCAGCATCCCTCTCCACCCCTCCCCTCCAGATAACTATACAGTAGTACGAGAGACAATCACGACAAGTTCAAGCATTCAGGTGCCTTACGCATGTGAGCAGAGTGTCGCAAAAGGGGTGTGACCGTGCTTGTGGAGTGCTGATAGTAGCAGACTCATGAGGTAGTGAAGGAAGAGGAGGCACAGGTTCCAACACGACGATCGAGTACACAAACATTGGGTTCTGGCACTTGGCTCACTACTGCAATAATAACGAAGGGTTCACTTTCAATGTGCTGAATATGGTTTGGAGGATTGGAGTCACAATCCCTTAAGGCGCTGTCACACCTTGACGATTTAGCCAGCATATGCCGACTTATGAAAAATTTGTCTAAACGCTGGCACACGTCGAATACGTTATGGGTAATTTGTATACGTTAAGAGCACGCTGAAAAACACTGCCATACGTCGTGTACGCTGGCTTTCATTGTTTTACTTTGCGGTTGTCCGCAAATTTTAGCATGCTTGAAATTTTAACGATATGCCGGCGTATGACTCACACGTTCCGCTACGCTGGCCATAAGTTGTGGCACGTTATGCGATCGTTGACACACGTTACTTGTAAGTTACTCAAAGTCGAAACACGTCGAGGTAATATTAGCTTACCCGAAACTATTTTATAACCTATGAGTAACGTGTTGTAGGCACGTTACACGATCGTTGCACACACGTCGAGGCACGTTATGCGATCGTTGACACACGTCGAGGCACGTTACTTGTAAGTTACTCATAAGTCGAAACACGTCGAGGTAATGCTTAGCGTACCCAAACTTATTCTAACTATGAGTAATGTGCTTTGAACCTATGTGTAACGTACCTCCAACGCATATTGACGTATGTAGACGTATTGATTGACATCTTCCGGACGACCACAGAACTTACTGAACGTGTTTCTAATTTACAGCTACCGTATAATGGCGTATTGGCAGCGTTTAAAAAAAAACAACAACAATAACTTCCGATATTCGTCACGTGCCGTTACGTCACGTCCGATTGCCTCTTCAGTTTGCTCATGTCTTATTTCTTAGTTCCTTCTCTGTGAATATTTTCTGTTTGAGGATATTGTCGCGTCGATGTCGAAACTTAAAAGCAAATGTCCGAATATATTTTAAAATCGTGATAGACTAAAAAAAATAATAATAAAATAACAACACAACAACAACTTCAGATATTTCGTCAAGTGCCTTCACGGAGCCAAGGAGAAAAAAAGAAAATGTGCCTTGACGGAGAAAATAAGTTTTGGGTATGCTAAACATTACCTCGACGTGTTTCGACTTACGAGTAACTACAAGAACTTGTATCGACTGTGTTCAACGATCGCATATCGTGCCTACAACATTCCCAGCAGAGCGAACGTGTGAGCCAATACGGCGAGTACGTCGTAAAAATTTCAGCATGCTTGAAATTTCACGACGTACGAGACGTACCACGAAATATGACAGCGTACTTCATCGTTTTTTAGCGTGCTCTTAACGTATACACAACTTACCCATAACGTATTCGCGTGTGCCAGCGTTTTAGACACATTTTTCATAGGTCGGCATACGCTGGCTAAATCGTCAAGGTGTGACTGTGTGGTTACACTTCCAATTCTCAGGCGGTTATGATTTAAATCGGCGTGCGCAGGTTTTTAACAGGCTACGCCACGAGTTCGTCGGCGATACGTGCAGCGCGCTATGCCTAAGTTAAACTACGTTGGGCATAGGTTGTGAACGCCGACAACTAAGCATTCGTTGGTATAAGTTATCTATAAGACAACGAAACGTTCTGTGCCCGTTACTAATAGTTATGCATACGACCAACACGTTATGATACGACCAAAACTTTAAAAAAAACATCAAATTTCAGCGGTACACCAAACGTTTTACATACATTTTTATACGTTGCCATTGCTGGCTAAATCGTCAAGGTGTGACAGCCCCTTTAGGTGGAGCTGGTCAATGTGTTTACATACTGTTTGTCCATTGGGCTCGTTCCACAACAAATACAAATACAGAGTTTCCAATTCAACTGATTACATGACCACTGAGCCATTTAGGTTCACAGCCAGGATTCAGCATGAAAACAGTATCAAACACATTGATGGCACATGGAACTGAGGTCCTGTCATGGTGCCACTTCTGTTTAAGCATTCGACCGAACATCATTTCTGCTGGTGTCCAGTGGTTGTGTGCGGGCATGTCCTACATGTAAATAGAACGCGTGACAACCTGGTCTGCGGAGAAGAACCGTCATTTGCCTTTTTGAGACCACTCGTGATCACCTGCACAGCTCTCTTAGCCTGACCATTAGAAGCAGGTTTGAAGGGGATACTGTGATGGTGCTTGATACCATTCTGTTTCAAGAAATCCTGAAACACAGCACTGGTGAAACATGAACCATGATCACCAACTACACAATCATGTAAACCATGAGTGGCAAACATGGCACGTAAACTCTCAACTGTGATTCAGTCGGGACAGGATGATAAGGCAAACCATTCGATAACAACCAAAAACATCTTACTAAGGATGGTCCAGCATGATCTATGTGAAGTCAACACTGGTCTAGAAGGCCAGGACCACTTGTGAGGTAGTGCCTCAGGTGAGTTTCAGACAGTAGCCTGACACACGGAATAGTGACGAACGTACACTACATGGCCAAAAGTATGCGGACACCCCTTATAATTAGTGGATTCGGCTATTTCAGTCACACCCAATGCTGACAGGTGGATAAAATCAAGCACACAGCCATGCAATCTCCATAGACAAACATTGACAGGAGAATGGGCCGTACTGAAGAGCTCAGTGACTCAGCATGGCACCGTCATAGGATGCCACCTTTCCAACAAGTCAGTTCGTCAAATTTCTGCCCTGTTAGAGCTGCCCCAGTCAACTGTAAGTGCTGTTGTTGTGAAGTGGAAACGTCTCGAGCAACAACAGCTCAGCCACGAAGTGGTCGGCGACACAAGCTCACAGAATGGGACCGCCGAGGGCTGAAGCACGTAGCACAGCAAAATCATCTGTCATCGGTTGCCACACTTACTTCCGAGTTCCAAACTGCCTCTGGAAGCAACGTCAGCACAAGCACTGTTCGTCGAGAGCTTCATAAAATGGGTTTCCATGGCCGAGCAGCCGCACACAAGCCTAAGATCTCCATGTGCAATGTCAAGCATCCGCTGGAGTGGTGTAAAGCTCACCGCCATTGGACTTTGGAGCAGTGGAAACGCGTTCTCTGGAGTGATGAATCACACTTCACCATCTGGCAGTCCGATGGACTAATCTGGGTTTGGCAGATGCCAGGAGAATGCTACCTGCCTGAATGAATAGCGCCAACTGTAAAGTTTGGTGGAGGAGGAATAATGGTCTGGGGCTGTTTTTCATGGTTCGGGCTCGGCCTCTTGGTTCCAGTGAAGGGAAGTCTTGACGCGACAGCATACAATGACATTCTAGACAATTCTATGCTTCCAACATTGAGGCAACAGTTTGAGGAAGGCCCTTTCCTGTTTCAGCATGACAATGCTCCCATGCATAAAGCGAGTTCCAAACATAAATGGTTTGTCGAGAACGGTGTGGAAGAACTTGACTGGCCTGCACAGAGCCTCAACCTCAACACCATCAAACATTTTTGGGATGAATTGGAACGCTGACTATGAGCCAGACCTAATCGCCCAACATCAGTGCCTGACCTCACCAATGCTCTTGTGGCTGAATGGAAGCAAATCCCCGCAGCAATGTTCCACCATCCAGTGGAAAGCCTTCCCAGAAGAGTGCAGGCTGTTATATCAGCAAAGGGGGGCCAACCCTATATTAATGCCCATTATTTTGGAATGAGATGTTGGACAAGCAGGTGTCCACATACTTTTGCCCATGTAGTGTAGCTCAAGATCTTCCACACTCGGCCACCAAATGTGGTTCTAGGCAATTGACTTTGTGGTCACAATACCTGGAAGTGATCCATATAGTTCAAAACGCACCTTGTTCCAACCATTGGGGGTACAATATATAACTCTATTGCCCCACAGCAGGCAATCAGAATGCAAGGATAGCTCATTTTAACGAGTAAGGTATGGTCTCACTTTCTTGTAGAACTCATATGGTACAGTTGACCATATAACACTGATAACACACTGTTTTATCATAGATAGGGTCTCGTCCTCATTGATCCATGATTCAATTTGTTTGAAAGTGATTGGAGCTTTAGGCCTAAGTCACATTTGCTCGTACGGCGAGGATACGGGCGCGTACGCCCTCTGAATTGACAAAACGTGCGGCGGGCCGCAGAGTTTCTGAGGTGGCCTCAGGGTGCCCTACGCCATTTGGCTATATATTTACAGGCTGTAGGGTCACCGTGGAATTTACGGCGGAGTTATAACTTTTTCATTTTATACGTTCGCCGTGCAATTCGACAAGCCGAAACAAAAGAACTGTTAAAAAAAAAAAAAACCCACTTGTTAGGCCTAGGTCACATTTGCCACGGCAGCCTGGGGTCTTCCAAAATCTGCGGCCACTAGCAATTATACGGTGGCCGCAGTATTTCCGGTCACACAATGTGCAGTCACATATTGTTATTTTTCGGGGAGCCGCACGCGTATTTATAAATTGTGGAGACCGAAAACTGGGGGCCGTACGTCTTTGATTTGAGTCGCAGCGGTGACCTTAGGGCGTCGCTGCGGCGGCCATAGAATTTTCAAGGCAGATGCAAGGTGCCCACAAGGCCACCGCAGGGGGACCGCAGTAGGCCCTAAGGCGAACGTGCGGCCAGACGGACGGTAACGAGTGGGTATATATACCAGTTCTTTTTTTTACTGAAATAAAAATATACCAGTATATATAACTGAATATACTATAACTATAATATACCGTGGTGCCCCCAGAATCCGAACGCCCCATTGTTTGAACAAATTGGAATCCAAACAATTTCTTCGAGAAAATTTTGCCCTAAAAACCTAATACATTTTAAACTAGAACAGGCACTCAGTAGAGCGCATACCTTCGCCAACGCTACATTTTGCCCCCCCACCCCCAGAAACCGTTGATTGGGGGTATTTAATCCCATACCACATCTGCCATCTCAATATGTTATGATGGCTTAAAAACATTAAATTTCCTGTTCATATCGTATATCACAAGATTGGGCATTGAATTCACAACATTTTGGCATTGGTTGCATGCAAATTGGATAAAAATCGACCGCACTATGGCAAAATGCCGATTTTGACCTTTTCATGACCTCGACCTTGACCTTTGTACTCTTAATTTTGTAATTGGTATTAGAGTGTGGGGAACAGAACAGTCAACAATTTTGGTGTTGGTTTCATGCAAATCGGATAAGAATTGACCGTGTTATGACTAAAACCGCACATTTTGCAATGTCGTGACCCCCCTGACCTTTGACTCCCAACCGCTAATAAGGGTTATTACGTCATTGTGTCATGTCACATATCACAAGATGGGCATTGAATTCTGAACATTTTGGCATTAGTTGCATGCAAATTGGATACAAATTGACCGCGCTATGGTAAAAAGACGATTTTGACCTTTTCATGACCTTGACCTTGACCTTTGACCCAATCGCTCCAAAATCTAATCAAATGGTCCTCGGATAATAACCAATCATCCCACCAAATTTGCTGCGATTCAGTTCAATACTTTTGGAGTTATGCGAATAACAAACAAACAAACAAACACACATATTCACAAATAAATAAATAAATACACAGCGATCAAAACATAACCTTCGCACAAAGTTTGCGAAGGTAAAAACCGAACACAACGTGGCGTTCATGTTTGTTCACGTGTCTCCCCCACCTGTTCGAGCCGCATCTTTGCGCTTTGTTCATTCAGTTCGTCGGTGGAAGTCCTTGTGAAAGCATCTCTCGTGTGTCGATCGATACTTTAGGCCTCAGTCACATTTGCTCTACGGCGAGGATACGGCGGCCGTACGCCCTCTGAATTGACAGAAACGTGCGGCGGCCGCAGAGAAACTGAGGTGGCTCAGGGTGGCCCTACGCCGTTTGGCTATATTTTACAGGTCGTAAGGAGTTATAACTTTTTCATTTCTACGTTCGCTGTAGAAATTCGACAAGCCGAAACAAAAGAACTGGTAAAAAAAATAAAAAATAAAAAATTACCCATTCGTTACCGTCCGTCTGGCCGCACGTTCGCCTTAGGGTCCCCTGCGGTCGCCTTGCGGGCACCTTGCGTCTGCCTTGAAAATTCTATGGCCGCCGCAGGAACGCCCTCAGGTCACCATGCGACATCAAATCAAAGACCGTACGGCACACCCATGTTTTCGGTCTCCACAATTTATAAACACGCCGTGTGGCTACCCGAAAAATAACAAGGACAAATGTGTCCAAGAGCAGCGTCCAAAACCTAAAGGTTTTGTCGGCTAAAAAAAAAAAAAAAAAAAGTATTTTTTTTAAAACAACAACTTCCGATATTTCGTCACGTGCCTTCATTAAGCCAATAGCGAAACCCGTCATAATGTATTTACGTATTTACGATATATCGTGTATTTACAAATATATAATGTATTTACGAAATTACAATACGATAAATGGAATAATCTTTAAATAGTAACGTCAACTTTCGAAACTTTAAAGCAAATGTCCGAATATATTTAAAAGTTCATGATAGACGCTCCAAAAAGGCACCGTCTATGTGAGGATGTGTACATGTGCTCAGTATTTAAGGCGATCCGGATCATGTACATACAAGAGCCGAGTCCGAGAGATTAAAGTTTTGTCTTCACAAGAAGAAGAAGAACAAGAAGAAGAAGAACAACGCCGAGCTCTCTACTATGAGCAGCGTTCGCAACGCGAGACGCTGCTAAAAACATATGTGACTGCTACATTGTGTGACCGTGGAAATACTGCGGCCGCCGTATAATTGCTAGTGGCCGTAGATTTTGGAGACCCCACGGCCGCCGTGGCAAATGTGACTTAGGCCTTACCGCAGTCGAACACACTCATTGCCATAAAAATCTCTCCTGATGCAGGTCCATTACCTGTGTTACTCGGCAGTGGAAACCTACTCAAGGCATCAGCACAGAAATTCTTACTACCAGGATGATACCTTATTGGCTTACAGAATAGTCAGAGGCAGCTAACTTCTCAGACCAGCACTGAATATGTGCAGAGGCCTGTGGGTTAATTCACTGACACTCATGGAACAGGGACTGTAATAGTTTATACTGATGCATCTTGGTTACATCAAAAATACATGCTGGAGCTTATTTTTCAACCTTGGAAAAGTGGCGCTCCACAGCTGAAGAAGTGGGTGATGCATGGGCTACAGGCTGAAGAATACCGTCATTGTTTCATTGCTGCAACACAGCCAATACCATAGGACGAGGCATTACAGCTGAGAACAAGTGACTTAACAGTATCATAACACGCCGATACTTTATATGAACACAGCAACTGTTTCACCTTGGCAAATGACTTCCTACATTGGGGTGAACACTGCCATTCAAAACGTTTACAAAGGAGTTTGTGCAGAGGTTCAGGACCAATGCTCAGATTCGGAAGAAAATGACAGTAATAGTGCTTTTAAGCTCCATTGTGTTTGTCGGAGTGGGAATGTCACTGATAGCCTCAGTCTTAGACTTGCTGGGCCTTATGCCATCAACACTGACAATACGACTGAGAAATCCCACTTCTGGTAACACAAACCGACACTTGTTACTTTTCACTTGAACACCGACTTCGCCAAGATGTTTGAGAACTGCCTCAAGGTTACACAAGTGTTCAGCATCAGTGTGACGAGTGATCAAAACATCCATCTTAAAAACTACAACATTGGGAATCGATTTTAGCACGATTCTCCATATTACATTTAAATATGGCAGCGGCCGATTTGATGCCAATAGGACAGCAATTATATATACAAACAACCCCTTTGTGAGTGCTACAACAGGGATACTTCTTGGAGTGCTCATCTCGTACTATCTGAGTGGAAGCAGATTCGAAATCTAGGCGGCTAAACGTCTTTCCACAATAAAGTGTAGCGAACAAATCATCTGCCTTGGACAGAGGATAATGGTCCTGCTTGGTTTGTTGTTTTGTAATCGCCACAAATACAAACACCACCATCACACTTTAATACAGGGACGATTGGACATGCCCATTCCCTGAACTCAACAGAACTGATAACACCTTCCTTCAATAGGCGGTCGAGCTCTGCTTCGACCTTAGGATGTATAATGTGAAGTACAGACCTCGCTTTACAGAAAACTGGCTTAGTGATATATTTTGGCTTTAACACCTTTAAAAGGTGCTGACACCACCTTCAAACAAAGAGGGGGTATTTGTCAACAATAGAATTGTGATCAACATCACACACAATCAATTTGATCACAGGCCAATCAAGTTTGATGGATTCAAGCCAATTACACCCAAATAGTGTCGGCCCATTTCCCTGTATAATCCACAAGGGTAGTTTCCATGACACATCATTGGAGGTGACCTTCACATCAGCATTACGAATCACAGTTATCTGTTCATTGGTACAAGTTCGCAACTTGACATTCACTGTTCTAATTACCGGCCTCGTTGTCTGCTGGCGCAATCGCTTTTTGAAAGCTTCAGAGCTCATGAGAGTTTCAGAGATTTGAATTACAGATTTCGAGCTAGCAATGGCAAGTTACAAGTGTCCAGTGAGCAGAACTGAGTCACTGAAAACACACACACACAGCACACGCGCAAAAGGCCTCATTTCGCATTCATACGTCATTTTGAAAGTCCCGTATTGGACAAGAGCCTGTACGGCACAACATTAAAATGGCTTGTCAGTGTCATGCAGCCATTTTTGGACAGTTTTCTATACATCATCAATATCTTCAATTCGATGCCCGAGCGACTGTCCTTTTGGTGAGCAAATGATTTCCATATGTCGAGGAATACTTCTATTGATCGTACACCTTCAGCTATATGAAACTCACGACAAAGTTTTGTTGAAACAAATGTCACATGTAGCCACCATTTTGAATTTCTCACATCTCCAGCCTCAGCGCTGGTAAATTTGAGGGAAACTTACACAACAGTGGCAGGAAATAAAGTTTCAAAAGGACTTCACCTTCACCACCTCCCTCTCCTTTAGCACCACCACAAATCTTAACACCCAACAGAAAGATAGCATTGACAGCCAAGACAACATTGAACAATAAATGTGTTGCAGGGACATTACCCTGCATGGAAAGGCATATCCCATGGAACTGTGTCCAACACAATGTTAACATGAAATAACTTAGGGGCTCCAAAAAAAGAAAATACAGAAAAGTACAAACAAATATCATCCATCTTTTGAGGTAAGGTTGAAAATATTGCTTTAACAAGAAAGTACTTTTTATACATAGTCGAGGCTCGTGGAAGGGCAAGTACAGTGAACATATCAGGACGTAATAGATAGAAACATGACGCAAAACACGCATGCATGTGGTGGACAAAATGGATACAGAGGGAAACTCCAAGAAGGGAAAAATTGAAGGAGGAGGGATTTGGGTGGGGTTAATGAGGGAAGAAAAAAATCATGGTTTAGGATTGGGGATGATCTGAGATGGTGGTGAACAGCTGTCTTGAATACCTGGAGGGAAGGATGAGATTGAAGAGCATGTGAAGCTGATTCCACAGGCGAGACAAAAAAGAGGAACAATTGAGTGGAGGTGAGTAGTGACCTGGATTTAGGTAGTTTCACCAGAAGGGGTTGACGGTGGACCATGTGTGCTCTGCAGAAACCTGGGGGGGGGGGTCAAAGCATGGAAAGAGCAGAGGGTGCAAGGCCAAAAAGGAGGCTGTAGAAGACTGAGAGACCACTGACCCGTCTGCAATGGTGAAGTGATAGGCCCATAGATTCAGATTCATTGCGGGACATTCCAATGATCTTGAAGGCCTTGGTTTCCACAGCATCAAACTGAGCAAGATGTGAGGCAGGGGAGCCAGCCCAGAGGGAAGAGCACAACTCGATCAAACTGCAGATGAAGGCAATGTAGGTGGATCGGAGTTTAGGTTCGCCAAGGAAGGATGTTGTACGACGGAGGATGTTCAGTCGGCAGCTGGCTTTGGAGGCCAATTTTGAAGTGTGGTTTTCCAAAGAAAGATCACGGCTGATGATGAGACCCAGGAGTTTGAATGACTGAACTTCCTCAAGAGGATTGTGAAGAAAGTAGATAGGAGGGTTTGCCAGACAATCCTTTTGGAGAGAGATAGTGAGAGTGTGACATTTGTCAGGAATGAAAGATGCATGACCACAAGAGAAGGAATATGGGGGTATCGTTCAGTTTTGGAGGATGTAACTGCAGACTAAAAGGTCCCGGGTTCAAATCGGGTGCTCCCTCTATGCATTGTTTATAAACCAGACTTGGTGGGTAGTGATTAGAGTGTCCGCTCTGAGTCTGGGAAGTCAGCAGTTTGAAACCCAGCTGAGTCATACAAAGGACTTGAAAAATGGTATGGTTTGTTTAATGTGAACTTCCTTGCTTGATGCTCATCATTTTAAAAGGACAGAGCAGAGAAAAAATAACCATAGGTTGACAACCATTGCACATGCTTGATGGATCAAACTCAGTTCACCAAAAAAGTTTTGGGAAATTTGTGCTCGAATTGTAAACAAAATGGTGGCTTTTGGTGAAGTCTTGCCCATTCATACTTGTATCTATACGATGTCTTGTGCATGTAATGATTAATTAGACAGGTATGGATTAGGATAAGAAAAAGTTCCTAAACTTCATGTTTATGTGTCAATATTGTATTTATGATCCACCTGCCAGACTCCTGCTTTTTATGAGAGAATGTAATCACGAATTTCAGCATAAAATTAGCGATCTGTGTCAACAGCCAGAGAAGACAAAGCAAATAGGAAATAAAAAACCTTAAGTGGTTATCGATTCACTGTTAATAAAAGAGAACCTGACATTTTGGGCCTTTCCCTTTGTCGGAGCAAAAGAGGAAGGAAATTGTTTGGGGTTTGGGGGGGGGGGGGTTGCTAAAAGAAGACTTTTGCAAATGACCATCATCGCTTACATGCTGGGAATGAGGGACGCCGATTGGACAGAGGTGTGCACGTCATGTGATGCCTTGTTCAGAGTGAAACATCATGAGAGATGTGTTGGTGAGATGGGAGATAGAAAGAGAAGACAAAGGGAGGAAGGGGAGTGAGGAAAGTGGGTTGGAGGGGGGTTAAGGGGAGACAGGGGAGATGAGGTGATGGAGAGAGAGAGAGAGAGAGAGAGAGAGAGAGAGAGAGAGAGAGAGAGAGAGATGGAGGGACAGATAGAGGGGTTGGGTGTAGGGGGGAGGTAAGAGAGGGGAAAAAGGAGGAAGATGGGGAATGGGAGAGGAGAAGAGGAAGTGGAAGGTGAGGAATGAGGAATGAGGAATGAAATGGACTGAAAAAGTAAAAGAAGGGATGGGTGAAGTATGAGGTGAAGGATGAGTCCGATGACTATCAGAAAGAAAATTTTTCATTGAAGCCGTTTGGAACTGATGTTCCAAGTTTGTGGATGAAATAGGTTCTTTGAATTTCCAGGAGCCATTGCTTCCATTATAGAGTATCAAAGCACAAACAGACATATGATGAATAGCATGTCCTGCCTGGTTAAAGTGATGAGAAACCAGTTTATGGATATCATCATTGTGGGTTCTGACATCACAGGAGGTGTTCTCTGAAGCCGTCTCCAAGCCGTCGACCAGTTTCACCAATGTAGAGTTTTTTGCAAAATGAGCATGAAATTCAGTAAATTACATTGGAGGTGGTACAGACTATAGATAAAATGATTCGTGATATTGATGGTGTGTTTTGGTGCTGATAATGATGTTGTGGGGTTGATGAAGTCCCAGGTATGACAACGACTGTGCAGGCATTTGAATGTTCCAGGTGGTAGATTAGAAGGTAGTGTGCCTTTAACCAGAAAATTTCACTAAGTTTTGTCTCGTTTGAACAAAAACAGAGATGGTTGAAGGAGATGGAAGTAGTTTCTGTGTCATCCTGAAGGATTTTAAAGTTTCTTTGGATAATTTGTTTAAATTCCAGAGTAGCAGTAGTGGGAGTAATCCTCCTCCTCCTCCTCCCCCTCAACACACAGCTGCAAGTAGCACCATTGGCTGAGGGCACAGCATTGATGCAGTGCCCCGATTACCAGTACACTGATACTCATTTCACTGACCTTGGAAGGATGACAGGCTGAGTCAACCCCACCTGGTGTTAATTCAACGGTGAGGGACTCAAACTCAGGACCCTAAGATCCCAAGCCAGCCACCCTAATCACACCAGGCTTGTTGGGGTGATCCACTAAAGTGGGAGGAATTCGTTTATCATTGTCAGGTTTTGTTTTTGGAAGAAGATGATTTTGTCTGTTGATTGGTCGGACACGGTTGAGGGCAGCAGTTTGATGTCTGTTGATAACAGAAAGTTTGATGTCCAAAAATCTAACAGAAGTGCTGCATATTAAATCTTGTATGTGTCGTTGAGAGCTGGATTAAAGGAATTGATGAATTGTTCAAGTTGGAATTTGTTACAGGAGGTTAAGCCAATACAATAATCTAGCTCGCGTCCAAAAAAAATTCAGGCGCCGCACCATCGAATTGAGAAACAATGCGTTCTTCAATAAAACCGACAAAAAGATTGGTATAATTGGGATCCATTTTTGTACCCATAGCTATACCACACTATTGATCTGTTGATGTAGACGTCATTGGAGAATGTAAAACAATCGAGTGTGAGAACCAATTCAGCCAGGTGGAGTATAGCTTCAATATGCTGGGGGTTTGGATAGTACGATGGTTAAAAAAGCGTTTTAAAGCCTGAGGTCCCTGCTCTACATCTTCGGCAAGTTAGTTCGTTCGTTAGTGATTTAGACCTTCTTTACTTGGAAAATTGAAATGCTTCTGTCAAAAGACTGGAATGTATCAGTGTATGTTTCTAATCACACTGCAAACTGCCATAATCCACCTATTTTCTTTTCTTTAGTCCTGACTCAGAGATGCTTAATATTGTCAAGGAAAATCACAAACTGGTGATCTCCACCAAAGGTTGGAAATGCCTAAAATACAAACAAGTCAGCCTCCACCCATATTTGCCAAGGTCATGAAATCAAAACATTTCTCATCTCTGAATATATAATCTTCACTCATTCAGTAAGCCTGGTGTTAGCTTCGTGGTTAAGGTGGCTGGCTTAGAATCTTAGGGTCCTGAGTTTGAGCCCTGTTGGCTGCTGAATTAAACACCAGGTGTGGTTGACTCAGCCTGTCATAGCGTCATCCGAGCGAGGTTGGCAAAATGAGCACCAGTGTCATGGTAGAGGGGCACAGCATCAGTGGCGCAGCCACGCTTCCAAGAAATGATAGCTACTCCGGCAGCCAAGATGCCATATGAACAAACAAACTCATTCAGTTGGTTTTCGTCTCCACCATTCCACATTGGGCATGATCTATAACAGTTCACAAAATATAAATGCATGGGTGGATTCAACCTTAAAGATAGGTTGGCATAATCTAGCAGGCAGCAAGCCCTCATCTAATCGTAATCTTAGCCTGACTTCATCCACGCATACAGACATGTTACCCTATACTTACTCAATTATGCCTGGGGTTGGCTTGATGGTTCGGGTGGTGGGCTTGGGATCCTAGGATCCTGAGTTCAAACCCCACTCGGCTGTTGAATTAATACCAGGTGTGGTTGATTCTGCCTGGCATCCTTCTGAGGTTGGCAAAATGAGTGCCATCTTGATGCTATCCTGTGTCGGAGTGGCGACCCGTCACAGATTGTGCCTAATAACCCAGGAGACTGCTTAGGCAGCACCAACGCTCTGCACAGAGTATGGTCCTGATGGATGGACTTACTCAATTCAACTTCTCCTAACTGCTAGCATTAACAGGGCAGCATCCTTGGTCCAGTTTAACAACTTGTAGCTATTTTAGATAAACCTCTGATTAAAGTTTACTAATGACAACCTCATGTCATATCATATTCCACTCCAACAATTGCTTGAAAGAGATCAAGAGCTTAATCTGAAATAAGGACCAATTGGCTCGGTACAACCTGCCTCCCTTGGCTTTTTGGAAAAGACCCTCAGACCAACCCTTTGACCAAATTAATTTCACTCACCCCAGCTTACTCTCACATTCACCATTAGATTTTTTTCCCCTCTCTCTGCATTGAATAAGGCTCGTCAAGGCCATGTTTCAACTTTGTCATGGGTCACGACTCACAAGCTAAATAAAAAACAGAAACGAGTGTTTTTAAAATGTGAATTACACAATGATAAAAATGATAGAGATGACAGGATGCAAGGGGTGATTTTGGAGCGTGTCACACAGGAGAAGGATCTGGGGGTGGTAATAGATATGGGAGGTAAGCAGGTAGCACAATGCCAGGCAGCTATAGGTAAAGCAAAATAGGGTTTTAGGTTGTATTCGGAGGAGGATCATTTATAAATCAAAAGAGGAGATGGTGTTAACATTGTATAGGAATTTAATGAGGGCCACATCTAGAATATTGTGTGCAGTTTTGGTCACCACAACTCAGGAAGGACACAGATGCCATGGAGAGGGGTCAACGCAGGGCTACTAGATTGATTCTGGGCCGAGCTTGACTCAGCGATGAGGAGTGGCTGAAGGAGACGGGGCTTTATACATTAGAAAAGAGGCGGTTACAAGGAAATATGATAGAGAAGTTTAAGGTAATGAAGAGT
>CM068955.1:42854097-42869406 GCA_035128595.1 Eptatretus atami
ACAGCTGCAGTTGCTAACCCATTACTTGTTCACTGAAAAGGGCCTTTTTTAGGGCCAACAAAAGGGCCAACTCTGAAATTTACATTATTTTTCCGTTTTTGGTAACCTAAACCTTTTTGTTAACCTCTGGCAGATTACCGCTTATCTTTGTGCCATTTCAGGTTATTTACTTGACTTGAACTGCTTAAATTTCAGTAAAAACTGAAAAATGGGGGTGTTTGAAAACTTTTGACTGGTAGTATATGTGTATGTATATGTATATGTATATGTATATATTTGTTTGTAAAGATACATATATCAATAAAAATTGCATATATACACATCAGACGCACCTCCTGACTGTTATAGTGAGCATCACCGCAGATTACACCTCACACGCTGTAAAACCACATAATCTGCACAGAACAACCATCCGTCTGCCACCACAACGATTGTTCCTGCAAATGCAAACCATTCAACCAGAAGGCACGTGATGTGATGTGATTGGTGGGAAAATCGAAACATGTGGAGTATGACGAGCACTCCGCCGATCCCCATTGTTTTTGTACTGTGTCCAATGGGCATCGTCGGAGTGCTCATTTTCCAAACGTGTAAATTCAAAACATAACATCGCCACCATGTAAGTGAAAACCTCGCCGCGGAATGGAAAACACCCCCCACTGTGTAATTCAAAACACCTCACTGCACTGGAAAATGTCGGGGCAGGAATACTATGCTGTAAATGATGGAAACTTGTCATACCCTCCCCCACCTTGAGGCGGTGTTACTTGGTACACATTTACAGAGAGAATTTGTATCCTCACCACCCCCCCCCCCCCCAAGAACCAAGACCACCGCGGAAAGATAAAAACACCCTAGTACATTAATTAGGGTCATGCTGATCCTCTGTAGGAAGTCTGTACGTAATTGGCCCAGCACTGTAGGAGGAGTAGCGTGACAAACAAACAAACACACAAACAAATCCACACACACCAGTCCGTGACTTATCGTTAGGATTTCCTGTTTTATGCATTAAATGTCATTACATGCTCATTCCCTGTGCACAGTAACGTTGGCGATGGCATGGTCTTTTAAAAAGAAGAAAACACTATTAAATAAATGTGGCATGCCCGAGAATATTTTTCATGAAACTAGGCAATATATGTGTGTGTGTGTGTGTGTGTGTGTGTGTGTGTGTGTGTGTGTGTGTGTGTGTGTGTGTGTGTTAATTTCGTTAGGAGTTTAATTATTTTTCACATTTTCGTGTTTCATTTAGCCGCCAGACAGCATTGACCTGCATGTGTATTCCAAGTCACAAGGAGAAGCTGATACCGTTGAATATTTGTTGGCAGCAAAGGCAGGTGGATGATTTTTTTTGTGGCATGGCGATAATAAATTCCTTTCATGACAAGATCTCGATAATAAAGATAAGTGATTTAATGATGTTCGGGTGAGAATCCCCGTTTTTAATTTGCTTGTTGCAGATGTGTGCAAACTTGCTTTCAGATCCCATCCTTCTTTTACCATAATAATTACATTTTGTGATTAAGTTTCTCAAATCGGAATTATTATATTTAAAGTTCTTGACTGAAAATAGACACTCATGAGATGAACAACACCTTGCCATCAAAGCGACTGCACATTGATTGCCTCGTCCATTGCTTTGACCAGGAGACAGACTCATAGCCGGTATGCCCTCAAAGTTTAGACTTGTGGAACACTTTTCTGAATGCAACCTGAATAAGAAAATATGCTCCAATGTTGGACCTGATGAAAGACTTACCTGATAGAGAAATCCCAGCAGTTTACTATCATCGAAAATGCCGCAACATCTTCACGATGAAGAGACTTCTTGATGCCATCAGCACAAAACAGGAAAAGACAGACGAGTGTGAAAATAATGCCGTTCTCGGAAATCATCCAGGCAAGGATCAAGCTTGACATCCAGAGTGTATGAGGCAGAATGTATCTTCCACCAGAAAGCCAACAAGTTTCTTCGTGGACAGAAAACAGGAAGATCCCTTGTACAATGCCAGGAGCTGCAAGCAGATTGCCAGCATCAGAAATGCAACTATGAAGAAAATTGATGGTTGATTGCTTGCTGTTGTCAGCAGAGACCTCGTAGCAGTAGAAGGGCACTATCATCAGTTCGTAGCAGTAGAAGGGCACTATCAGAAGGGCACAGATCCTGCAGAATGGAGGAAAAGGCTGCCAGTAGTGCGACACGTGATGAAGACCACAATGATGAGCTTTGTATAAGATGCCTCTGAGGCATTCATACAATGAGGCATTCCTGTTTATCAGGAAAGCTTTTCACCAACCAACCCCCAAGTGATAGCGATGGCTGAGCTCACATTTAAACTGGTCACATCGATTAAATTTCTTCATTGAACAGGTGAAGGACCCCTTTAAGAAGCACCTCCACCGAAGGCAAGAAAGTGAGTTTGGTGAAGCCCTGGACATCTTCACCAATGAGGAAGGAAAACTTCTTCTCTATCTCGACAACTTATCAATAACTGAACTTGCCAAGGCCTACCAGATGCTAAAAGTGGAGCTGCAGATCCTGAAATCTCTCACTACAGAAGACGTTAAGACAAAGACAGCTCTTCAGGTGAAAGCAGACATCAGAAAGCAAGATTTCCCTGAGGCCTGGCTACCACTGGTAGCGGAAGCAAAGGAGAGTGTATCCATCATCAGAGGCTGTCACACTCTGTCTACGATATTTTCTGACAGGCACCAAGGACAACGGACATGCATCCCAAAGAGTTCAATGGCTTGTAAGCTCATTTGGTCATAACTTGATATATGCTATCACTCATGACAAGATAAAACCACCCAAACACATCATTCTTCCATTTGCAGTCAAATCTCTGACTGGGAATGTAGAGCGCATACAGACCTTCAACCAACTTGGTCACAAGTGTATCCTACTCTGACCATCCTACTCCCAGATTGAAGAGATTGACAGTCCTGTGTCTGTAGAAGCTCTCAGTGTCAAAAGATGATGTTGACCTTCCAGCAAACACCCATCCTGGAGTTTTCACTACCCTAGCCTAGGACAATATTGACGGACTTGAGGAGACCAGCAGTGGTGAGGTGACATCCAACAGAGGAAACGACATTGCTATCCAAGCCAAGGCAGTTGACGTGCAGCCAGCTAAAACCTTGCCTCCTGTTGACAAGATAAATAAGTGAAGCATCAGTATCTCACCACTCATGCTGCCCACATACAATGTTGGGCAAAGAGAGGGGCCACCCCAAACTGAAGGTGGAGATGTTTACTCTCCCATTGTTCTGCCTGCAAGATGGAAGAACCTCATCTTGGTTATGGCCTGTATATCAGAGGAAGAACACTGATCAATCAGTAGCTGGACTGCCTTCAAAATCCCGACTCGAGATGATGTCATAGTCCTTCAGGATAACATCGGCTATCTACACACCATCAATGCTTCTGCAACATAAATGTTGACCGTCAACAAAGTGCTGATTCACTCACTCACCATAATGCAATGTTTAGAGCTGTCCAAGATCGTGTGTATCTTTCACCAGGCGCTGTACGCAAAGACTGCCGAGATAAAATGGAAACATTCTGAGAAAGAAATGTCTAATGGGGATGGGTACATCAAACAGCTGATGACCACGAATAAGCAATGTACGACGAATAAGTACGTCTCAGCAATGGTTATCCTTACTATAATTCACGGACCGGTGTGTGTGTGTGCATGCGTGCGTGTGTATTTGTAGCGCTACTCCTCTTGCAGTTCTGTCGCAATTACATCCAGACTTGCTAAATTGGATCAGCATGACCACAATTCATGTGCAGGGGTATTTTTATTTTTGCTGGTGGTCTTCGGGGAGGGTCAGGGAGGTGGGGGATGGACGCAAATTCTTGATGTAATTTTGTATCGTGTCGCGCCTCCTCCAGGGGAGGTTATTAGAAGTCCCCACCATTTACAGTACAGTCTAGTATTCCTGTCTCCACGTATTCCAGTGTGGTGAGGTGTTTTGAATTAAAAGCAGTAAGTGGAGTAATTATACCAATAAGCGTCAAGTCCGAGTCAAGTCGAAGCTTTTGCTTCATGCACGTCACCCGGGTTTTATTATTTATTCCCTATACAGATCTGTCAGTTGCCTAGACACCACCCAAATGAAGGTATGTGCAGAAGAACGTGTTACATGCTTGGAACAAAATCGCCCATCGGGTGGGTACCCTGCTTGTCATACCAAAATACTGCATATGCCATGGACAAAGACAAATTAAAAAAAAAAATCAGAGTTAAACTTTGCCCCCCAAGATTATACCAAGAGCATTGAGAGTTGTGAAGAGTTGTGAAATTTGCCAATTTCATACGGTGGACATTTTTTGCTTTGTTCTCAGCAAAAATAAATTTATGTTAAATTTACTTCTCACAGCTGGTGTACCTACTTGAACAAATGTACATGAGACAAGTCAGTAACCACAGCTTGTGTTTAAATGGTTTACACATGCAACCAAAGCATTCAATGTAGAATGGAAGGGATATTTTAATAATTAACTTACACTGTATATTTAGTATGTACGTTAAAATGAAACATACAATTAGAATGGAAGGTAGCGAATCAGGAAGGGGGCGGGAAGCTGTGGGAGAGGAAAGAGAGCGGGATATTGGGGAAAATGAAACAGAATTTATTAACTTCAATTGTTGTCGTAATATAATTTACAATTGTTGACCAAGTTTTAATAATTCAAGTCAAATGACATTTAAATAATCACAAAATCATTTTATCAGGTTGGGACATGCATGGGGCCACGTTTCCACTATACAACACGAATATCAATGACATGGTTTGAATAAAGTTGTGCTTCCTATATTGGTAATGCTGATGCTTGCCACTTGGACATGGTGTGCTCTGTGCTGTCTGGAGAGTGGACATTCCCTTTAACCTTAGTGGGGAACGGTATGAGATTTGGTGCCCATGAGTGCTTGCACTCTGCACATGTGCAGTCTACATGTACAAGGTGGATGTCGTCATTGACCGAACCGCACATGCCGATGACTAAAAATCACTTCCCGTTTGTTTTAAACCCCATTTTAATTCAATGTTTATTCTATGATTATTTTCCAAACACTATGAACAAGTTTTGATAAACTCAAGTCACAAGTTGGTTGCATGCAAGTCGCAGGTCCCCAAACACAAAGTCCCAAGAAGTCTGAGTCTCGAGTCAATTTCATCAAGTCCGAGTCAAGTTGCAAGTTGCAAAATTTTGCAACTCAATTCTAAGTCACCGACTCGAGTCCCCAATTCTGCTGGATTCAGCAGCTGAATTGGTGCAAAAAAAAAAAATGGTTAAAAAATGAGATGTCATATATCCAGCTACTTTACAAAAATGGAAAATTCCAAACATCTGCCAAGCATTAAATAAATATCTTGAAACGGGACGTGCTTGAGGTGGCAGAGCTTAAAGACTGTATTCAGAGACATGTGAAGATGGTCAGTTGGGGAAAAAAGTTTGCATCGAGAGCTTGAGAAAGATGTTGTGGGAGATTGTGGGAAGTTGAGAGAGCTTGAGAAATGAGGTAGAGCAAGAGACAAACACAGCGTGAAAGAGCATTGAGAGTTGTGAAGGAAAAGGAGCGATTTTGACACAACTGTGGGATGCATCCAGCTGCGATCAGAAGCATGGAGTTCTGCTCATTGGGTGGCTGGGCTTATCCCCATGATCCCAGCACCAGCTTATGATGCCATTGTGTTCATTATCACCACTTTCGGTTTCAAGAAAAGGAAAGAGAGCTGTATCTTGTGCCAGTATCTCCTCTTATGCAAATGTTCACCCGGGAGTGCCGCCATCTTGGAAACTCCATCTCTCCCAAATCACATTTGCACTTCAAAATCCCTGCCTCATGTGGTTGCTGCAATCAATTAACATCTGGCTTTGATTCTGTTTGCCCAAACACTGATGTGGTTGTTATCATTCAAGCATCATCAAATGTGTCCCCTCTCCACAGCCACCACAACTTTCTACACCACCTTACTCGAAGCACGGCACCCACACAGGAAGTGTGGCTTTTCTTTGCCCGACTTCGGAGCATGTCTTAGGCCTCCAGGGCGATGGATGTCTCAATCTCCAGTCACGTGACATTATTATTACCATTATTATGTTTATTATTACCGTTAATACACAAGACAAATCAATCCTATATTCATGCCGTGAATCAAAAAGTTTACAATAATTTGCTCTTTTTATGAGTTTGAGATTGATGTGCCTCTTTGGCTCATGTTATCGAGAACAACAGTGCAATTAGGCAGAATATTGTTGTATATTTATCAAAAAATACAAAAATAACCGATGAGAACAGGCACAGGAAAAAGTACATCATCCAAGCCCAATTTAAAATACTCACCAGGTGCACACAGTTTTCCAAGGAATGACGTCATCACTGAGTTGTTTAGCTTTTGTCTGGCTCTAAATATAACACCACAGTGATTTCAAAGAAATGAAAATCAATGACAACTCTTTTCGATGGATATTAGAGGTATAATAGGAGTTGTGGGTAAGCAACCAAAAGCAAAGTTTAACTGCGAATACACGTTTTCAAATTCAGCAAAGCGGGAAAAGAAGAACATAAAAGGCAATTATGACATTTTTCCCAAAGCAAACAACAGATTGGTCCAGCATCACAAGGTTTTAAATGCTTCAAACACGTACCTATGCTTGAATGTTTTAAATGCTTGAGGGTGGAGGAAGGGAAGAGGAGTGGCAGATGGGAATGGTGGTATTGGATTCGGGGGGGGGGGGATGACGAAGAAAATCAACTGCATGAAATGAGTGATGTTTGCCTATGCATTCATATACGTGTGTATTTTTAGGCATTCAAAAGGTTATAGAAATGAAATACTTGCATGATGGTTGAACATGTCAAAATGTGTAACGAGCGTTAATATTATTTATATATATAACATGTATATATGTATATAATATATATATATTAATATTATATATATATATATATATATATATATATCACACACATATTATATATCAAGTCCTTGCTTGTCACGGTTAACATTGTTTCATTATTAAGTCGCTGATCTATTAGAGAACAGACTCATTTAAAGTCGTCCACCGTTCAGTTATAGAGTCGTTTTTCTCTAATTTAGCACCAAACTGATGGTTTTCCTCATTTTAATAAAGTTCCAGTATAAATCATACCATAAATACAGGTGTATAAGACCACCCAGAGTTTGTGCAGTATCGGCCTTAGATACACCGAGCTATGCATCAATAACATCGGTGGTTGCGTCACCCTCTGCAATCTCAGGTATTCGACATGTAGTGATCCACCTGACTAGCTGCCACATGTTTATATGTTAAAATGATGGAAACATCCTCAAGTGCATTAACACCATCAGTGGCTCTTGAGCTGAAGTCACTCAGGTGTGCATGAATGGTGTGTGGAGGAAGTTGTGGTCTGAATGTGTCAATGACTTGAAAGTATTTAAAGATGTTCCCGCTATGAAGAAAGTTGTCCTCAAATTGGCCAATGAAGCAGGTTTAATTTGAGGTGGAATAAGCCGACGTTACACAACTTCTGTAATCACATGAAGAAGAGTTAAACCAATGAAGATCTGATACAACTAGGGATGATGATATTCAATTATTTGTTTAAAGTTATTTAAAACTTGCATTGTATCTGTAAATAATATCTTTTGTCTGAACAATTAAATTTTTCCCTGGAGCATAAATAACCCCCTATTTACATTAATTATTATGGGAAATTGGACACACACAACACACACACACACACAACACACACAACACACACACACACACACACACACACACACACACACACACACACACACGTCCAGACTGTTATGGTGAGCATCACTGCGTCACAGCGGAAAACTGCAAAATCCGCAAACAACAGCTGTCCATCTGCCACCCAGACAATTGTTTCCACTAATACAAACCATTCAACCAGAGGCACATGATGTATCGGCGGTAATCAAAACATGTGGAGTGTGACGAGCACTCCCCCAATCGCCATTGGACACAGTCCTACACAAAACATCACCTCCAATCTGGAGGCCTCGGCCTGGTGACTGCTGTCAAACAGACAAAGATAACATGGTCAACATCAGCTAAATATCAAACGAAGCCACCTATCTGGATTTCGGGCTTATTTGCCCTCATCAGGACAGCATACTGATAAATCTCCAACCAATGATGGCCACATTCATCGTTTAAACATCAGACACACATCCTGACTGTTATGGTGAGCATTGCCATGGATTATGTCTCACACAGTGAAACCGTATAATATGTTTATTATTATTGTTTCGATTTACAAACCAATCGTATCACATGCGTTCTGGTTGAATGGTTTGCATTAGCAGAAACAATCATCTGGGTGGCAGACAGATGGTTGTTCTTTGCGGATTATGCAGTTTTACCGTGTGAGACATAATCCGCGGCAATGCTCACCGTAAAAATCAGGAAGTGAATAATAAGGACGATCTGTGGGTTTAAAAGGGCAATCTTTGAACACGACTGTGTGTTCACTACGGTCTA
Source organism: Eptatretus atami (assembly GCA_035128595.1). Taxonomy (NCBI): domain Eukaryota; kingdom Metazoa; phylum Chordata; class Myxini; order Myxiniformes; family Myxinidae; genus Eptatretus; species Eptatretus atami. The sequence continues at coordinate 42,862,631 of CM068955.1, forward strand.
TTTTTGAGGATAAAAAACTCGAAAAACATTTTCGATAAAAGAGTAATTATGTCTCTTCTATTGGAATTGTACACGGTGACTTGCAAACTGAGCTTCAAGGGCGGTGTACAGAATCGTTGTTTTTTAAATAACAATAAATACAAGGTGCAGGGAGGTGAAATTCTCTGCACATGATGTGCAACACACGCAGAGTAAAAGGAGTGTTCATTTACATCTGTTGGATGTCTATTAAATAAAGAATATATAAGCACACCTGACGCTCGGCTGAAGCTTCAGACTTTGGCATGCTCACGAGGCAGTTCCATCAAAATGAAACTTCCCCGAAGATAAAGAATTTATGATCACATTTGTTTGAACATGTCATGTTTTAAAATAATGCTTTTTCTTGCTACGAATCATTATATCTTCCAGTCTCCTTGAATATTTTGAATGAAATAACTCCAACCCATCATTTTTCACTGCCTTTTATACTGGCACTACAAATATAAACTAAAAGGAGCAACTCAGACCCTGAACATGACATGATGCGGATACCATGCACATAAAGTTATGCCAGCACATCACCTACAAACTAGGATGGCATCCGTGTGGCAATCAGGTTTTTGAAGACTGAGATTTGTGGTCAAAAATAAATGAAAACAGAACTGCCGATCCAGATTTCACCCTTATTATGGGCTCATCAGGATGACATCCTGCCAAATAGTTTATTTGTCTTCTTCTTTTATTTGTTGTTTATGGGCGTAGTCAGAGCCGCGAGGCTCTGACCCGAACACAACGCACCCGAACTCAAGGTTACAACGAAAAACGAAAAATATATTGATAAAATGGAAGTAAAGAATAGAAAGTAAAAAAACATAATAATAATAACTTTATACTGTCCACCCCATTTCCGTTTTGAATTTCCATACAAATTTGAAGAATTGATGGTATATCCGGGTCAGTTAACAAAGTGTATCTGGTACGCTTATTCGGAGAATACGTTGAAGGATGTAACCAGTAATCTTAAATCGATTGGGGCTTTTAAACCAAGTTTCTTAAATAACGAATGGATAATATCCAGTGTGGATGAAAGATCGCTGATGAATTTAGTAAGCTCCGACACATGAGCACCACACTTCGTGTTAATCATTGGAAGATTTACATGAATCAGCAGCAAGGGGAATCCTGGGACTGCCTGGAGCCCAGCCCTCCACGTTTATGGGTCGTTTGGTTGAATATTTTGTTGATCGTCTTGCAAGTAAACTCCTCCCAGCCCAGATGTTTGAAGGCTGCAGCAGAAATGACATTGATTTTTTCGGATCTGCTCCCTACTTGAACTGTACAATTTACTACATCAGTGATGAAGCCGATGAATCCCTCTTTCGTAGAGTTCGTGACCACATCGGTGGTTGCTCTCTTGGTTTGGCATTCTGCATCTTTCATCTCAGTCTGGACTCCCACCGATTTGGTGAGGACATTTACCAGCACTCAATTTTGGACGTGCTCTCGACCGCTTTTACTGGAGTTGTAGTTTTCCCCCTTTTGGGGACCATCCGGACCGCCTCAGTGTATGACAGTTTCTCCTGCGTCTTCACCTGTTGGATCAGGGCAGCTCTCCGGAATTCAGGACATCCTCTGAAGGCTGCACTGTGGTCACCACTACAATTGGCCCACAAAACATTTCTTCACGAGTGCAGCTTCCGTCGTCGTGCTCTCCATTACATCTGCTGCAGCGTTGTTTGCCTCTACAGGCTGGAGCAGTATGACCAAACTTTTGGCATTTGTAGCATCTTAAGGGGGGTGGAATGTATTCCCGTACAGTGAAGGCTTGCTAGCCCAAGAAAACTTTCGGGAAGGATTGGGTGTCAAAAGACAAAACCACCGAGGTGGTATTGACTTTGACCCCATCCCTGACCGTGGTGAGATAGCAGGCGTCCACAACTCCAACCTCCACTAAATGACTCGTGATATCATCAATTTCAATGGAGGGATCAATCCCATAAATGACTCCTCGACTCTCCCTTCGATACCTAGGAATATGACACAAAACACGAACCCCATCAAAATACTGGGCTTTCATAACCTTTTCCCATTGGTCGACTGATTAACATTAAATGAAGAGGTCTCCAATCTGAGCTTTTTGGCACTAGACACATCACCAAATTCTTTGTTATCAGTGTAGCCATTTTTATAGGGTTGTCAGGGCTTAGGGGTGTAACACCGTCAAAAACCGAAAGTATAACCATAAGTTTATGATAGTACTCTTCAGGGGAAGGGGCCCTTAACCACTTTGGGGGGTTCCGACCCTCGGAACTCTCCCGCCGTGGTTCGCCCCTCTTCTTGTTCGATTAACCCTCCATCACGAACCCTCGTCATCATCACTAGCAGGTTGATCATCCTTGTCACCTCCTCCCGGCACCCCGGAAGATTGAGATGGCCAATTAAGTAAAGACTCGATCGTAATATTGGCTTAATAGGACACAGAATATCAAAAATCCGGTGCACCCTCGACACTCACAAGAGTCCTGTAATAGCGTCCGACCGAACTCCCCCGGACCACCCTTCTTCCTTGCTCCTCGTATATTTGTGACTATGCCAAGTGCTTCAATAAAAATCAACCCCCCCTAACTTAATGAGGCAGCAAAGCACAGGTCGAGTCCCATAACAGCAAATGCTGCACAACCTTTAGCAACAAGTGTCTGCCACACGAACACATTGTCTCTGCCCTGCTGAACACCTTTGAGGAGGTGGGGTTGCAGTCAGGAAGGATAAATTAAACAAAAGAAGCAACTCTGACCCTCAATGTGACATGACCCTGATGTCATGCACATAAATTATGCTAAGCACAATATATACATCCAGTGGCCAAGAAACATCTGACATATTTATATTTGATGTAAAAAGAGCCTTTTAACAGAAAAAGAGAATATTTACATGTCATACAAAACTCCAGTCTCACAAGGTTACATCAGCGACCTCAGTCTTGAAAACCATACCTTTTAAATGTCCACCAATTAATGTGTGCATTTATGTGCACAAAATTCCACACCACACTGTGACACATTCACTGTGTAAAGGTCGTTGGTGGAACTGCTCAGGATTTTCTTCTGCACAAAATTGGGTGTTTTATTGTTGACATAACATGAGAGCTGGAAACGAGCTTAATCGGACACGATTAGTCTCTCAATAATCCTGCCATCATCCTCGGTCATCCGAAGAAATGTTTCACCAAATACCATCCTGCTTCGTTTATCAACATCACCAAGTTTGTGAACCACTTGAATTTTGCATGGAAACATGTGAAAATCATCCTTCAGCATGGTCTGAAGGGATGTTCTCTTCATGTTTGTTCAACGCCTGTGACAGTTTTCTTGTCGAAGAGCGTGGACGACACTAAACATCTACACGTAAATCTCCAATCTTGTTGGACATACAGACACTTCTCGGTCATCCTGGAGGAGGCGAGGGTTGTGCATTGGCAGTTTCACGAAATATTTTGGCTTCTGAGAGTACTGTGTTTCTGCAAAGACATTTTCTGACATTGTAAATTCTTTTGAAGTCTCTTTGAACCTGAATTATTGAACTGGACTTGAAGTAGAGTTCCAGGATCCTTGCTTTTTCGAGATTTGTCCACTCCTCCATGTAAGTATATCTTACAGAAATCCTTTATGATCAGCAATTTATAAAATATTGTTTTCAACATTGCTTAGGATTTTACTTGAATTTAAAATGTGTCAGTTATTTTTTGGCCATGCTGTATTTTTTGGGTCGTTATGATATTTACCTGCGACATGTTGCAGGTCCGTCCACAAGAGCTCGGCATTGCTGTTGTTGTTGAGAGTAGATTTTGAAATGTGCACCCATTGGTCGGACAGCTGCCGGACCGCATCCACACCTGTCGCTTGACTCCACCCACCGTAGCATCCAGCCAATATGATATTGCTGCCATCTTGGTTTTCTGGTGGGCTGAACACATTAGGCCTGTCAGCCTCTGATGATGACACACTGCCTCGGTTTTCTTTTTGCGTCACAAGTTGTGACCACAGTGCGGTCATTCTTGTTTAACTAAATAATAGAAATGAAGTAAACGTGTATTTATCACGAATGTTTGAATAATATGGAATAGGCAAAGCCTAGAAGCGAATGTAGAATTCTTCTTACATTTGCTTCTGACTTTACCTATAACTTGTTCACAACTGTATACTTGCCAACTATACCGTGGTACGTGCAAGCGCCGCACAGCTGATGATTTTGACGCAATTTCCGGTTACTTCGGCCTGGATTCGGGATCAGCGATCAAATAATGTAAATCACGATAAAAAATTATTTTTTGATGATGCGGGAGATATCTTTATTAAAATCAGTTGGGGAAATATACACCATGTCTGATATTTGGGTCTTTCATGTCTCCGACGATGCCTTTATCTCCTGGGACGCATCATTCCCCATGACAAAAACCGGAAGCAAAAGGGTCATAGCCGACGACACGGATTCCAAATTGCCAGGGTATTGTGTTGTTGTTGTTGTTTCCTATTCTCTCATGTGCACGCGTTGAGTATGAAGCTCACTGCGTTCGCTATTAAAACAAAGCCGTGGCATGTCTTGAAGAATAATTGCATGTTGTTCGTAAAATATTTTGAAAGTCCCTCGTTGTAAGCATTTTGAAAAAAACAAAAAATTAAGCTCATTACAGCATTGAGTTGCTTAAAGTCCATTTCGGATTAGGTTGTTTAATTTAAACCAAGTTGTCAATAATTTTGTGCTTTCCATTTGGTTTATGAAATAAATGTCATAAAGCATAATCCCACGCCAGAGCCAGGGTCGAAGCAAAGCCGTGATTGTGGGGACCGGGAAGAAATGGGGAGGGGAAAATCTGCACTGGTTGCAGATAGCTGTGGGAAAGGCCCGCGTAGAACAGGTGGTAAAAGGTAATTTAACACTGGCCGTGTCACTCGCTGAACCTTGGCAGAATAGGCTGTTATTTTGAGTCAGTTAAATGAAATAATGCAGAAAATTGTTGACAAAGTATCTGGGCGATCCCAGAGTCCCTTCAGCATACAGATGAGGACACAGAGCTGGGAAAAGAATGGCTCCCTTTGTGTTACTAGCAGATGACGGTAGGAGTTAAATATTTGCTCAGACATTTCTGAGGCCTGAATCTGCATTTTTATTATTAGCCTCGCACAAAGCGGCGACCGAGGTGGGATGTCGGCTCGAAGTTTCCATTTTGTTATGAAACACTTCTTCAGACACTCTTTCAGGGTTTTAATAAGCTATTCAGTCTAAACAGGAAAGAAAAAGAGAGAAAAACTCGCATATACACAACGAGCTTCAAAATAGAAGCTTTGCTTTTGGAAAGTGCCACTCCAAGCTTTGTCACCCTCTCTTACATCCCACCCTCATACTGACGGCCTTTCTCCCTTCATCACTTTGCAAGCTTTCGGTAAGGATTTGTGATGCCATGCGTAATTCTTAGGAAATATTTATGACTTGATGAATAGTCCAGTGCAGAGACTGTTGGTTAGCTTTGGGCTTGTGCGGACGAAGACAGAAATGGAGAACCAACACACACGCACGTGCACACACACACACACACACACACACCACACACACACACACACACACACACACACACACACACACACACCTTCCATGAGTTCATCTCTTTGATGAATACATTGACCAAATGCCACTTCGGAAACACAATCTCTTCTGAATAGTTGTAGGAAGAGATTGGCAAGTTCTCATTTGCAGCTTTGGTTCTGCTCTGCAATCTGAAGTTGCTGAAGTTGGAATACCTCACAAAAGTTGTTGAATTACATTATTGATTAGTTTATTTCAAATAAGGGAGTGATGCTGAAAGAAACCCTAATGGGAAAGCATGTGGGGTTGTTGTGATTAATTAAAGAAGATGGAAGATATTAGGCAAATAAGAGCTTCTTAACGAGCCTTGCGGTTTGCAATGCAACTGGGAACCGGACAGTGGGCTCTTAAGATGTGGAAATCAGTGTCGATTCACAAAAGCACTTTGATGCCAGACAGTCTTGGACAGGCACATCAATCAAAGCACCTCCAATGTCCATCTTACAGGGACCAATTCATTAAATCAAACCTATAATGCTTTTCCTTTTTGTGTTTTGTGTCCCTGCCACGGACGTTCGGCCCAGCACGTAGTGAAATACAGAGACCGCATCAATGCCTCATTTGGACGCTGGAGGTCTTGTCCTCTACAAAAGATGAATGATCCAAGATCATGTGGAGAGGAGATAAGGACTTGCTGAATATATTTATAGGTTTAAGAAGCACTTTGTTTCAGGAAGACAAGCTTAGCCTTCCCGTGCTCAGATATGGATCAGATTTCTGTATTTACTGTGAGGATAAAACTCACTCAAAGCACAGCTGAATGAAAGGAAACTACAACTTGCAGAGCATATACAAAACCTTTGCTCCAAAATCGTTGAATAGGCTTTCTCTCTTTTTTCTTTAACTCAATTTAATAATGTTAAAAAAGATGTATAGAATGTGAAAAAGACATATATATGTATTGATCCTACTTGCTGATCAAATCAGTGTCGTCAATGTTATGGATGGTTGGAGGTGCAAGCATGGCACATCTGGTGACTTTAAATTGTCAGTCTTTACATATCTGATCGGAAGAACCAGAGCTCATCAAACTTTGTCAGTCTGATAATGAAATGTACTGCATTTAAAACAAAACTTTTAAATGATGGGAAAAAGCCAATGGAGTACAATATAAACCAGAGAGTTGGTGTCAAAGCCACCCAATGCTCGCCTGT
>CM068955.1:42870141-42884103 GCA_035128595.1 Eptatretus atami
TGGTGTCAGTCTGTCAATGTGTGCATATGTGTGTCTGTGTGTCGTCTGTGTGTCAGTGTGTCTCCTCCATAACTCCAAAACCCTAAAACCTTGCAGCCTGAAACTTTGCATGCATATAAAGAAAATGCCAAGGAAGTGCATGAATGAAAATTGGGTGTTCGGGTTAATTTAAACACCCCTTTTGAAGATAATTGACGGCCTTATTGATTTATCCTTTATCAAGGTGGATCCTTGGTCACCTCGCTCTCCCTCACTGGGGTCTTAATTCATCATTTTTTGGCCTGTTCAACAATGCCTTGACTTGGAAAAGGCCGCAACGATTTCTTAATGATAAAGCTCTCAAATGTTTTTTAAAACTTTCCTCACTCAAATCATCGAATGCCTGATCTTCTTACCTACGGATTGCTGTTTACATAGCTTTTTGTAAGTAATATAGTTTACAAATTAAGAGCATGAAGCAATTTTATGCATTATAAATATATGATGTGATTTTCCACGATCTCCTCCAACGGACTAATTAAAGTACACAATCGAAATATAACTGCTGTTTTGATAATCAGAATATGTGGACGAAAGAACTGGAAATCTGGAGTGAAATCTGAAAATGTTAAGAAATCGGCGATGTTTATTTCGTTTTTGCGGGTATATCCCATTACCAATTGGCTTACTATTGCTTGCAAAGCCAGGTGTTCTCATCACCATTTTTTAGAGTGCTTGCTTGAGTGCTAAAGCCACTTGGCAAGTGGCTACAGTAAATAGCGTATATCGCCATCGTTTATCCCAATCCGGAGGTCAGTTTCCTGAAAGCACAAAGAGATATGGAGACAGTGCACACAGACATGATATAAATGGTAGCTTTGGATTTGCAAGGGACTCTTCGCGAGTGTGTGCGTGCGTGTGTGTGCGTGTGCTCGTAAATAACATATTCTCTCTGCTAACTCACAAATCCCCACCCCTCTCCTCTCTCTTTGTCCCATCCTCGCTCACACCCCCTAATACAGGGCAGCACCCTCCTCCCACACCCCTCTTCTCCCCACCACCCCCGTCTCCCCCTGTCTCTGTCTCTGACGGCGGTTATGCCCGGATGACCTCCCCTCACAATACCTTCCCTTCCCTCCACTCTCCCTCCCTCACGATGTCTTCCCTCACCACCACTCCTTGCTCCCTTGCTCCCTGCTCACTCATTATTAATTAAATTTTATTTATCTGCTTGCAAAATCAAGCACAATCCAGTGGATCAATATACATGGACAACACACGATATAAATATGTATATATACTCAAAGCTGTGACATCTGGCACTTCACAAACTGGCACATTCTACCAACCAGCATGAGAGGAATCTCAGTGAAGTTGTTCACACGATCACACTGACTCAACAATTATTCAGGTCAGGTATGGCAGCATGCGCCGGATAATTCTATAGCTCAATGAAGCTGGAAATTTTGGCACGTTCAAAAAATTCCACTCAATATAAAATCTCCAAACAGGAGAAAAATATAAGTTAAAACTTTGGAAATTTCACATTTTTGTGTATGGCTGGAGAAGGAGGGAACATAGCCTTGCTTGCTTAAAGTCAATAAGCATATTATAATAAATATATGTTGTAGTTCGTCTTTCGGCTGCTCCCGTTAGGGGTCGCCACAGCAATCATCCGTTATGATCCGATACTGATTTGGCACAGGTTTTACGCGCCGGATGCCCTTCCTGACGCAACACTGGTCGCCTCTTACGACACAGGATAAGGATTGGGTTCGCAATGATTCCGGGATGCCCGACACCCTCTCATAGCGTGGCCCACGCCAGAGCTCCCGTCCTCAGCGATCCTCCAACCCAAGCCTCCCGAGTAGCGGCATTACAGGCGCACGCCACTACGCCTGGTATTTATATAAATATATATACATACATATATACATACATATATACATATATATACATATAATACATATATATATATATATACAATTATACATATATACATTATATATATATACATATATATACATATACATAATATAATATATATATATATATATACATATACTAATATATATAATATATATATACATATACAGTCATGCGCCGCTTAAACGACGTTCCGGCAACGACGGATCGCATATACGACGGATCTGCCAGCTCTGAAAAAAAAAAAAATGAAAAAAAAAAGTAGCTGAAAAATTCCAATCGCCGAGTGATGTTGCCGACGTAGCGCTGCCAGTCGTATAAAAATAGCACATACAATTATGTACGCTGTACAGTACATAATACTTCATAATGATAATAAACGACAGTGTGGCCCTGTTATAATGCGATCGTGGAGGTCCATAAAATGTATCGCGAAAAAAGCAGGGTCGTGCTAAATCGGATTCAAGGAATCGGCTTTCAAACTGAACCAGTGTTTGCACGTTTACCTTCAGCAAGTAAATTACCTTTAAATTGAAGAATTCCGCGAATAAATCGTTGTTACAGTCGAAATTAAAACACATTATTTTTAGTGAAGCTTTTCATGTTGTTAAAACAATCGCACTTTCCGAAATATATATCACAATTGACAGGAGCTCGTTTCTTCATTTATAAATTATACATCGATGCAATGATTACGTATTTATAAAATTCAAACGCTATTTATTCATCTTTCTATAATTGATGCGAGAGGAGATTGTAAGCTGCTGCTAACAACAAGTGGCCGTCATGAACAGCACAAAGGTAAAACTAACGTGTCTTCCGTCTCTCTTGGATGTGTGTTACAATTGCCGACAGTATTCAGTACAGTAACATGCTGTACGGTTTGTATCGAGGAGCAATAGGCTATACCATATAGCCTAGGTGTGTAGTTTTGTGTAAGTACGATGTCGAAAACGAAAACGAAAAAAAAAAAAAGATGTTCGCACAACGACGACGTCGCTTAACGACACGTTCTCAGAACGTAACCCCGTCGTTAAGTGGCGCATGACTGTATATTATATATAATACTACATATATATATTATACATACATATATATATACATACATACAAATATAGTTACAATATATATATATATGCATATACATACATATCTATCTATCTATATATCTATATATATATATATATATATATATATATATTAATATCTATATATACATATATATATCATATATATCTATTTATCTATATATCTATATATATATATATATTATATCTATATATACATATATATATATATATATACATATATATCTATCTATATATTATAATAATATATATATATATATATAATACACACACACACACACACACACACACCACACACACACACACACACACACATATATATATATATATATATTTCTCATATAAACATATATATTATATATATATACACATATATACATATATATATATATATATATATATATATATATATTATATATATTTGAGGATTCAGCGGTGGGGGGATACGGACGAGCGCGTCAATCACTGTCCGTAACAAGTTTGGGTTTTCGCACCCTACTCTCGACAGCCAAATGTTACAGATACGGTGCCACCTAACCACCGCCGTCTCCGGGGTTATAACGCCGGCTGGTTCGGCACAATTCTCGGTTACGCGTCTCGAATCACGATACCAAAATACACCTGTACCTGCCAGTTGGGGAATAGACCCCGGTAACAGAATGGTTTTGTCAGAGACCGAGCGGAGTCTACCAGTCTGTAACCATTTTGGTTTTTATATCCAAATCGAGCGGATCGTTCCTCGGCACAGCACAAATTAATTCAATGCGGCAACTTCATACGAATCCGCCAGATTTATTGGGACAATCGGGAACACGACACAAGCAAAGCATTCACGACAATGTTATAATCAATCTATAACCGTTCTTAACTAGGAAGCTACAGATTACGGGTTTCGAAGGGGAACCTAACGAGATAAACCTTAAACGACATGCAGACAAGACACGGACAGCATGCAGACAAGACACAGAGTACTTGGTGATGTTTCATGGATGAGAGGAAGTGTCAAAGGCACGAATGTGGCTTGTGACAAGCGATGTCTACGGATTCGAGCGCCCAAGCTCAAACATGCCACGTGGCAAAATGGCGCTCGTCCATGTGTCGCAGCCCTCACGCACGCAGCCTTGGCACGTTCAGACCCCGCGAGGCGACTGCACCAGAGCGAAAGATCGATGTGGGTTTCAGCTGGTTTCTCCCAAGGTCCAGGCCTGGCCTGTTCACCAGACCAGGCCAAATCGACGTGTTGGGCTCCGCAGGCTGGGTCCATGGGATTACAAGACGTCGTCGAGCCGTGAGTAGTAGGAACAGTCAGAGGCTCCGTCACTGGACTCCAGATGAACTGTCGATGTGCTCCTCACATAAGCCGATCGCGCCCCACCTCGGCGCTCAGTTTCACCACTGCCAATCGCAGACTCGTTGCGCTCAGGTTCAGCTTCTCTCCGGCAGATTCACCTGCCTTTCCTTTGCTCGCTTGCCTCGAAGCCCACTGCAGTTTTACTTCTTCAGTTTCACTTCTCCTTTTCGGCCCTCGCTCGCCTCAAGCCGACTGCTGACTCACACACAGCCAGCCCTATTCAGCCGATCGTGCCACACCGGCGCTCAGTTTCACCAGTGTCTTTCCGGTGCTCCTGCAGTCTTTTCCTTCACTTGCTCGCTCCAAACCGACTGCTGACTCACACACGCCAGCCCTATTCAGCCGACGTGCCACACCGGCGCTCACTTTCCACCACGTCTTCCCGCACTCCTGCAGTCTTTTCCTTCACTCGCTCGCCTCAAAACAGACTGGCTCTCCCCTCAGTTTTCACTTTCCTCTCTAGGCCACTCCCCCTCTCAGCGCTGGGCGGGGACTATTGTCCGGAGAGAGAAGGAAGAAGAAGAACCTCTCGGTCCACCACCAATGTACCAACAATGAACAGCCTCTTACACCTCCCGACACACTTGTAGCGTCCATTTACCGAACAACCTGGCTAAACATGCATTTAATGGGGAATCTGGGCTAATCCTATAATTAATAACACACTAAGGGACATTTCCGCAACAATAGATATATTGTTGTGGATTCTCACCCGTTCGGCGTGTGGACGACTGCCTCAGCCCAATTGCGGCTGCACGCGCCAACCGAACGAGCAATCCAGTCGTAGCTTCCGGATCAACGCCGAAACCAGCTATGGGTGTTTTATAACACAATAGATCAGCCAACTCTTCTGTCCACGCGCTACAGGGTCAATCGCCGAATTATCGATATACCTAATTATTCGCGCAGACAGAAATGCCGGGGAACTACATCTCAACGGGACCTGCACGAAACGAGCCGCTTTACGCAGATAGTTTTCGTATGCGATTGCCGAGTGGTTATATATCGCCAAGTCTCGTCGGACCCGATTACCTTATCGGTGTTAAAAACCAGCTAACATTCCGAACGCTCCATGGCAGTCAATGAGAGGAAGGACGCAACGAGCGGTGACATTTAACAATGGAGACATTTATTTGAACACAGGCAATGCAATGAATGGGGGGATGGGGAAAAAGACACGAGCAAAAAATCCACAGCCGAGTTCTATTCCAATGTGAAGCAAATACAACACAGGCACTTAACAGTTTCCGACTTATTAGACGGGCCCACGGACACACGTACGTACAAACACACACCCAAGAAATGGTGCTGTGCTGAGACTGCTCACAGCTGACTCCGCTCGGAGGACATATGAGCTGAAACCCAGAACCTATCTCGAACCTCTCCACCTCGTGTGTCTTCAAGCTGTTCGGCACCGGGCTCCAGCGAGAGCGAGCTGGATCCAATCGCCGTGAGCCACGATCCTTAACGAGCTCCAGCGAATCCTCTTGCACTTCCGAACACGTGCTGGTGAGACGAGGCGCCGATCCTTCCCGTCGATGCGTCGCATCTCGAAGAACCACCTCCAAGATGAGGCCGATGAGTCGCACCAAGCCAGGAACCAAGCGGAGAACAAAGAGTTCCACGAACCAAGAAGCCAGCCGAGCAACCAGCTCAACTCTCTTCTGATGAACAAAGCCTCTCACAACACGAACCAAGAACTCCGAGCCGAGCAACCAGCTCAACTCTCTTCTGATGAACAAAGCCTCTCACAACACGAACCAAGAGCAGGAAGCCACCACCAGCAGCTCGAGCCGAGCAACCAGCTCAACTCTCTTCCGATGAACAAAGCCCTCTCAACACGAACAGAACAAACTCCGAGCCGACACGCAAAGCTCAACTCTCTTCCGATGAACAAAGCCTCTCTCTTCGACGAACCAAGCCAGAGCCCAAAAAGCTAACCGAGACAAGCAGAACCCGAAGGTCTGCTGAAAAGCTAAGCCGAAGCAAAAAGCTCTCCAAAAAGCCTCCACTCGCCAACAGAACCGAAGCTCACTGAACCAAAAGTCTCAACCCTCGCCAAGCAGAACCCAAAGGCCTGCTAAAAGCCAAGCCAAAGCAAAAGCTTACTAAAAGCCTCAAAAAAAGCCTCGACCCTAACCAAGCCAAGCAGAACCCGAAGGCCTACTGAACAACCAACAGAGAATCTCTTCCTTATCCTCCTCCGCCCCTCCCCGCTCCCGGCGTGACTCATGCCCTCGTGCTCCATCCCCCCGCTCAACCATGGGTGTGAGGTAGTTGTTTACGTCCAGTGATTCAGGACGGGAGGGCTCTTTTTCCCTTTGCAGAAGAGGGGGAGGGGTCTTCCTTTGTGTTGTGACGTTCACTAACTATTAAATTATATCACAGCGCATCTACTCGATTTCTGCCCATTAAAACAATGGAAGGTGAACTATCTAGGGAACAAGCACTTATCGACATAACTGACTAAAGGAACCTGAATGTTGTGTGCAATCCAATTCCCAAATTCGTAACACTACCCCCACCCCTTTTTACAGACTCGTCCCGAGTCGTCATATTATATATATATATATATATATATATATATATATATATATATATAATATATATATATATTATATATATAAGATTTGGATGGTTGGATTACACACTTTAAAAAAAAAAAGAGAAAGGCGCTTCCAACCAAAAACGTAAACTAAATCGACTGTCCGAATTTAATTAATAAAGAAGAGAAGACCCAGTCTCAATAATATTTTGCTTGCTCCCAGCAACATTTCTCAGGCAAATGACCCCACGTCTCGCACTTATCCACTTTTCTTCCTGGTGCGATGTCATTTACTGTCCCTCGTGCACCAGCACATGATCGTAAATGAGTGGCCGCATGATTTTTGTGCGTTTACATCATATAAATGTATATATTGTCCATGTTTCTGCAGTATATATATAGTATGTATGTATGCATATGTTATATAATATATAATATATAAATATATATATATACATACTCCTCTCCCCATGTTCTTCTTGCTGAAGAAAGCTGCATAAAGCAACCGTGAAAGACTCCACAAGGTAATCCCTTTGCTGTTTCAAACCCTTCTCAGTGTTCCTCCACAGCTGTCTGTAAAGACGTTCAGAAATAGTACACACATGAGAATCCCAATGCTACACACCTCCTCAGCTGCTGGACCGATTTCATTGCTTGTTGGCGAATTATTTGCGACAATGCAGACAGAAAAACATGCACCTCTGAGGCTCCCAAGTATGTACCACATGTAAATGTCAAAAGCAGTCTGTACTAAAAAGCAATGTTCTGTCTGTGCTGTTGCTGATGATTCTCCAACAAGCGATGGTGATAAATGAATTATGATAAATGTCCCAGACCAAGGACATTATACCACTGGCTTGAAGAAAATGGTGTGACTGAGTTTATTGGACAAGTGTCGGTTCTGCAAGGTAGAAACAGAAATCACGAGTCACCTCTGATTGGGATGTAAAAAACTCATGTCTGAACAGCTTTTCACACAGAGGCAAAACAAGGTACGTGGAGTAATCCACTGTAACATCTGCAAAAATTTAATTACCCAGTTCCACAAAAGTCATGGAAACACAATCCAAGAGCGATAACTGAAAACTAGAAAATAATGCTCATGTACGACCTGATGATCTCATCCAGCGTGAACATGGCAAACAAAACACTGTGAATGGACATTCAGTAGTACTTCAGTACAGAATAGGAAAATAAGGCATTGCTAATTTAGGTTTCAGTACCCAGTGATTTTGATCTGAACAATGCAAAATCACTCAAATGACCAAATATCATTATCTCAAAAATGAAGCGAAAAGATCTTGGAAGCTGAAGAACATCAAAATTGTGCCAGTGATAATTGGAGCAATGGCTATGATAAAGAAGAACCTTCCAGAGATCTTAAACACCATTCCTGGGAAAAGTATTAAAAACAAACTGGTTGGAAGCTGTCTGGGGCTTCGTGACGATCCTGAAAAGAGAACAAAAAACTGAGAAGAAGAAAACTTCACAGCTTGATTCATGAATCATGATCCCTTTTCAAAACTGAGGTGGATACTGTCAGACCCTGCTACTCGTGGATTCGCTATTTGTGGACCCTGCACATCTGCGGTTTATAAAATGCGATCTACTTCGACATTTGTGGCCCAATGCTTCGCTTATTTGCGTTTTTTTTTGTGTTTTCTGTTTTTTTTCGCATTTTTTCAGATTTTTGCGCGTGTATTCATGGTTTTTTGCGGGCATATTCATGGTTTTTCATGGGATTTTTGATCTTCCCTCATGAATCATGAACCGCCGGGAACCTATCCCCCATTTTTCCATTGAAAAATGCCCCGCTATTTGCAGATTTGCTACTCGTGGCATTTTCCGCGAACGTATCCTCCATGAATAGCAGGGTCCGAAAGTACTTTGAAACCTGGGAGGACTCCATTCCACCTTCTGAAACCCGCAGATGGAGATAACAACCAACAATAACAACAAAGCACACACACACACACACACACACACACACACACACACACACACACACACACACACACACACACACACTCCATAAAACAAAACAAAAGTTATATATAATATATATGTATATATATGTATATGTATATATATATGTATATATATATATATATGTGTATATATATATATTATTTACAGTGATTTTGTCCACTTTGTGCAGTAGTTAGTTTACATCTAGTAAAGAAGTTTAAGCAGTCAAATGATGGGGATATTTCATTCAGAGAGTAGTTAATACATGGATTGTGCTTCTTGGAAAGATAATGGCAGCAGAAATGATACATAAATTTAAGCTGCAATTGGATAGGTAGCCAGAAAAATTGGGGATAGTGGTGGGTACGTGGACAGTGATAGGACCGGTATGTAGCCTCGGGTGATTGGTGACTGCATAGTCGTGTCAAATTGTGATGTCTGTGAGACGGTCTCGTAAAAAGTTGAATGTGCTGTCGGAAGGCAGTTTGTTCATTCATCACCTTCAAGTCCAAACATCCCTCCAGTTCCCCCCGCCCCCCACAAAAAATCGAAAATCAAAATAAAATCCCTGCTGATTTCCCTACTGTTGTCTTCTGAACTCCCTTCCACAGTGAAACGTAAAAGATAAACTGATAGTTTTAACTGATGTGATGTTGATATAATGGAGTCATGATGGGCAAAAATCCTTCTGTGTCCAATCTCCTAATATACAATGTACTTTCAAAGAAGAAAAGTCAGCTGTTATGCTACTTTCAAATATTTTCGATACAACCCGCATGAAAGAATCTACTTGCTGAGTTCTTTCAATTTTCTACCTCAAAAATGCTGTCACTGAAAGGGATTGCGGAAAATGTCCCGGATTTAGATGCACTTTGTATTACTCATTTGGTACGGTCATGCTTTGCGGAGAGAAATTACGGTACAAGTCGTGCTAATGTAATGCAGTCATTGGCAACAATTATTGTCCGACCACAACAGCAGGTTTATGAAGGAGAGGGTCACCAGTGAGTCATGATTTAGGAATGAACAAATATGGAAGCGTGCACAAACTAGAGTTCATCGAACACGTTACGTCACGCAGTCTTGAGATAAATACGATAATAATAATAATAAGATAACAAGAGGAAAAATATAATACAAGAAGAACAGGGGCAGGGTCTATGAGCGGCAAATCTGATTGGTTGTGATAATGTCAAATGCTGTAATATTTTGTCCAAGTACTGTTAAACTGAAGGGTTTTGAAAGTGCCAATAAGGCCGATTTGTGTTCTCCATTGTTCAAGTATATATAATTAAGTTTCAATAAAATGAAGACTTTAAAGGTCGTAGGAAAACAAAATTCCAGAGGTTTACCGCTGTTGATGTGCCAGATGTTTACTGTTCTTATACACCACCTTATCGAACACGTCACATCAGGTATTCATACCTGTTGTATGTATTATTTATGACGTACTTAAGAACAATAATTTCCTGTTTCGAATATTTTTTCAATTTTGTTTCACCGTCAGACAGGTACACAGTAAAAAAACAAATAAAAATAAAATGGCATTCCACTCTGCACGCACGCGATTGGTACGAATCAGAGCTAAAGTACTGCTATTTCTGATTCATGTTCTGATTCGTGTTCAAAATATAACATTCAATTGAAATGAAGTTGTTGCTCTCAGTCAAAAGCTGATGTTTGTAAACACATGGACAGAGAAACAGACAGACAGACAGACAGACAGACAGACAGACGGTGAACCAATTGCTTAACCCCACTTTTCGCTTCTCATGCGTGGGGTAATAAACACGTTACAATCATGCCCAAAAAACCACAAAGCAGTTCATTTCAGTCGCATTGCAGGACAAACACCTCCAATATACTCATGTTGAGAGGTGTTCAGCAGACTCACCAGACTTGCAACAAAATGCAGCTTGGCAACATTGAACAGACATGGCAATCGAACCCACGCTCATGCCGGTGGAGAAAGAAACTCAGGTTTATAACCATTGAACGAAGCAATCAACCGTCGAATCTAAACTTAGCGTATGCCTGGCCAAGTAAAATCGTTAATTGTGATGGCAAAGTGCTGCCACCGTCTTGCTTTGTTCTAAATAAATATTTTTTTCTTTCCCCGATTAATCTACACTGTAGCTAATGAATCGTTAACTTAGTGCAGTAATACTATGGGGAGAGATAAAGTCATTACTTTCCGTTCATGAAAAATGTTTTGCCGAGGCCTGCAGTAATGCGCAAAAAGCCACTGCACCCTTCATTAACGGAACACTTAATGAGCTTGGTTCGGAGGTGGGAGAGGGAAAAGTTAATGTAAATCGAGACATAATTGGATTCATTAAACTCTAATATCCACTTTGTATGCAATAGAAATCCAGAATGAACCACATTATTCATGTGCATTGCTAAATGCTGGCTGAATTATTTAATTACAGCCCCGGGGTCAGCCGATCAAACAAGTTATCAATGTGAGGCCAAGGAATCATCGAAGCCACACGATATGGAGGGCACTGGCCATACGCCGAGCCATTTCTGCTCTACGTACACAGATGGTCACGATGATGTGTTGAAGCAGACAGTGGGGGCAACTAGTTTACAGTGGAATCAGGGACGTTTGTGATGTTCAGTCATCATAGCAATCCGAAACGATTCCGACACACCAATGTAGAGTCATCATTTGAGTACATAAGGTGACATGTTGCTTATCATGGCTTCATTTTGCACATATATTTTTTGCAGAACGGACGCAAATAAACATTGCATATGATGCAAATTAAATGTGTGCAATGTATATAGCTGCACATTATGGGGTTTAGCCTCACCGCAAGCAGTTCAACTCTGGTCAAGGGAGGAATGACGCATCACAGAAAATGGAAATGGCAATAAAAACTACAATGTCTGCCTTTGATTTGGCTGATGAACAATCATTCTTTTACGGTGAATCACTGCTCTTATAAATCCTGGAGCATGGTTTTGTCGGACTTCCAATACCATTTGGACTCGCCTCAAAACTGTACAAACACACCGTCTTGGGTGGTGTTCAAAAAAAAAACAAATAAATAATAAATAAAACTCGAAGAACAAAGTCATCATTTCATCGGTCACCGATAACATTAAAATACAATTCCACGATGAAATCTGTTGGAGAGCAATAGACAATATTTCCGGAGAGACCAAAAAACAGTTATTTGCTGCGGGTTTGTAATAGGCGTAATCATTACAAAAGCATATGGATATTCTGCAGTCATATACATTTTTATTTTGTGTGACTTTGTTCTGGAATAGTCCATAATTAGTTGCCAACTTGCTGTATAGTTATAGAATAAACTGTCCAGAAAATATCGTGCAGCATATTCCACAAGCCTCCGAAGCATATTCAATCCTCTTATTCCTTCCAGTATTAATATATACACCTGATGTATTGTTCAAATTCATATCAATATTTTCACAGGTACAGTAAGCAACACCAGCATGTCAAGGTAGGTATAGGTAGGTTTTTAAAAATTTTGTTGGCCGAATTCCTTATGAAACACCACTGCTCTTGAAACAGCTCTGGATTGGATGGGATCCTAATGTAATATCTTAGTGGAGAAGAATGTTTTGCAACTGGGATTATGTAAAGGCACAATCAAATCAAGGTATCTTTGTTGCCAAAACTACCAAAGCAGCATGGTATTTTTGACTTCGTGACAAATCCGTCTGTTGTACCTTTACACCGTGACCATGGAGAATCAGCATCCTTCATACGCTCCTGCTGTTATTAACTTTCTAAAGACATTTGACACTGTTGCATGAAGGGTAGCACCAAAGTTTAACTCACACATGAAAGACATGAAAGAAATGACGACTAGTCCCCAAAAGGTATCGCCACACTGGTTTGAGTGTTTTATACACATCTAAAGGTTCGCAGAAGAGCAAAACAACAGAGAAGATAGGGCTAACAGACAGACCTTGGGTCAACCTCACCTTCCTTTTGAACTCATTCTTCCTCTAAGTGTCACTCTCTTGTGTTCCTCTGCCCTGCCGTTCATGGGTTTCCCCCATTTCTTATATGTTCTTCTTGTTCTGTTGTGTTCTGGGCTGTGATGTGTTCTGGATTTTCCATGAGCCTCGACTTTGAAAATAACAACAAAAACAGTGCAGCAAAGGCAAAACAGGCCATATAAGGAGACATGGATGCTCTACATGATTACAGCATGAGTGGCAGGCAAAAGGTGGGCAAGAGTGTCTGCTCGTGTAAACGAGCACAGAGGGAGAAACTATGAGATGGTCATGGGATAGGGGGGAGGAGGAGGCTGCAGGCTTGGCATACTGGAGAAAACAGAATGAGAATTTTTGTTTCTTTAATTCCACAATTATTCCAATGATTGCAGCATAGTCTGATACAGTTCTTTTCACAATTTCCCATGTTGTAAGCAACACACTTTTCGACGAGGGCCAACAGAGATGTAGAGGGGGGGAGGGGAGAATAGTTTACGTTGTCATTGGCATGAGTGATTTAGCAGAGAGGATAGGGATGGGGGAAACAACGCAGACGATGACAAGGCAAGAATTGTTTTCACCTGACTGAAGTGGAGTTTTCAAAGTTCTCTATTTGCAATTAAGGACAAAACATTTTTGTTTTTTTAAACCTCAATGTTGTGGTTTCCAACCGTATTTATGAAAGTCCTTGAGAGAAAGAAATAATCCAAAGTTGTAATTTATAGGCCCCATTACATTGGGCATGATAATGAAGTCAGCCTCCATCTCGATGTGTGTTTCCACCATAAGTTGGAGTATATAGATGATATCACCAGCACAGATGGTACAGGTAACACAAACCTAACGTTATACTATTTGAGAGCAAATACAGACAAAACGAACAAAATTTGGCAGTGAAACGGTACCAAAAAGATCAAGCGCAATCCACTGTGGAATTTCTTCAATCACCAATCAAAACAGGTGATGTTGTGAAATTATTTTTGTATAAAACCTTCAATTTTGAGTAACATATACTCAACAAAAAGTTCTGCATCCTGTTTTATTTTTAAAAAAAATTTCAGGAAAGCAATGTGTTTTGAGTTTTATGGATAACTGGAAAAAAAGTTTTTTTGTTTTAACGAACACAT
>CM068955.1:42884113-42925380 GCA_035128595.1 Eptatretus atami
GTCAGCATATAACAGGATGCATATTGTTACCTCCGCCACCGAAGGTAGGTGGCGGTTATGTTTTCACCCCTGTCTGTTTGTCTATCTGTGAACAGGATATCTGAAAATGTTGTTTGTGGATTCAGACGAAATTTGGTGGACAGGTTGGGTGTGTGACATGGAATTATAATTCGTTCAATTTTGATGAAGATCCAAATCGGGATCTGGATACGAGAATATTTTTAAGTGATTCTTCACCATTGAGAGATCGGGCCAAAAACGATAAATAGCACAATATCTCAAAAAGTTGTGGACAAATGATGATAAAACTAGATGGATGAGTGGGTTCAGTGACTCCAGGCTGATTAGATTTTGGTTAAAGTCTGGATCCAGATCTGGCCTATTGGTGGGATACCAAACGTAAACTGTTCAGTCTGACGGAGGTATGCGCTCCACCGAGTGCTGTTCCAGTTACAAATTGAGATTGTTACAAGGATAGAGTTGGTAAACTAACTAGGTCCAATCAATCTTTCTCAAATAATCATTTGTCCCTTCCAATGTGACTAATCCACAAATGGGATGAAGGATCAACCTGAAAGGGCATCTCAGTACTGCAGTAATGATAATCATATATGAGAAAGCTTGCATTCATAATCATGGAGTTGAAAGACTGAATAAGAAAACATTTGTTTCTCACAATAGCTTTTGAAGAAAATGTCGATAAGATTTCAGGGTTATGGAGCATCAACCTGTGGAGGTAGGTGGATGATGGAATGTTGCTTTGAATGGATATTCCCATTGTCACCGTCTGGTTGAGTTTGTCAGGTCAGGTCAGGTCAGGCCAGATTAGATCTGTGACTTGCTGCAGGTACCATGTAAAACTGTCCTAACCTGTTTCATGGTCGGGTTGTCGGCGACTGAACCATCCCCCCCACCAGGTTTCCTAGTGAGGAGGGTGTCTGGATATGGACACCCAGCCGGACTAAAAACAAAACCTGTCAAAGGGCAAAGGAGCTCCTTGTGAGCCAACGGCCATCCATATCTAGTGCCAAGCTGTGTCTGCGGATGTCCTCCTGCAGTTGGGTTACTGTTTTGTGGAGGATGGTGGCAGGATTTGCACTCTGGCAACCGTAAACACACTTCATTCCACAAAACACAAAAACGCAAAGAAATCTGAAAACCCACTCCATGGGAGTCCCTCCTGTGCAGAGCAGAGCGGCTCACCAGATGATGGGAGATTGGGCCAACACCTTCGGGACCCCTATTCCTTGATAATAGGAAGAAAAGCACAGGGTAAACTTCCAGGGACAGATTGAGTAATGTGTGTGGAGGAGTGGTGCTGAGGTGTCATCCACCAGACAGCAGTCCCTTCGGGTGGGTAGATGGAATGTCTTATCGCGACGAGAGGATGATCACCTGTCTCTGTTATCATCCGAGCTCACGCGTTTGAACATCAGTATTGCAGCACTCTCTGAGGTTCGGAGACCGGAGAGTGGCGAGATCATGGAGGGTGGTTGTACCCACAATTGGTTTGGTCGTTCTGATGGAAACCATGCCCAAGGAGTTGCTGCAGCTGTGTCCAATAAGCTGACTCCAATAATAATTGACGCAACACTGGTCAACGAGCATATTATGAAACTAAGGATTTGTCACTCCTTGGGTGTCATTTCCCTGGTCTCTGTATATGCTCTGACTGAGGCGAGTGATCTCACCATGAAGGACGCATTCTATGCCGCACTCAAATCGTTGGATGATCAGTGGCCGAGGTGAGATACTCTTCGAGTCTTGGGGGATTTCAGTGCATTGACTAACACTGATAGGGATGGTTATGAGACATGTGTTGGTCCCCATGGTTCTGGAAATGTGAACCAGAATAGCACTAAGTTCCCTG
The DNA here is from genome assembly GCA_035128595.1 of Eptatretus atami. Lineage (NCBI taxonomy): Eukaryota > Metazoa > Chordata > Myxini > Myxiniformes > Myxinidae > Eptatretus > Eptatretus atami. Next base: position 42,885,984 of record CM068955.1, read on the forward strand.
ACTTTGCAAGAAGTGGTGGACTTCGGCTGGCTGGTTCATGGTTTCAGTGCCCACAAGCTCGTCGCTGGATTTGGTATTCCAATGCAGGTGGTGTGGCAAAGGAGACTTACCATGTGCTTGATGATGGTCGCTCAGGATGATCCATAACTGCAGGGTCTACCGGAGTGCTCAGTTCCTCATTCACCGACCACCGGCTTGTTGTAGCAACTCTGAGTTGTAGCTTAATCCAGGAGAATGGTACCATCCCAGTCTCGGCTGGATGTTGGCAAGCTCAGGATGAGAGGGTAGCTGAGGAGTTTGCGAACAAGCTGAGTGGGGATTTGGGGAGTCTGGGTGCTTTGGGGAATCCTGAAGAGTTGTGGAGCACCTTGAAGACCACATCCTTGATGTTGCCGTTGGATGTCTTGGAACTCACGAAAGGGTGAAGAAGAATTTTGTCTCTCAAGGGACATTGAATACCATTGATCAGAGTAACAAGGCCAGGCTTAATGGCAGAGTTGAGCTGTGCTGGCAGTTGAGGCGTAAAACTGGACATGCGCTGTGGTGGACAAGGAGGCCGATGTGCAGGAATCTGTGAGGGGGTAGAGCATCACTTGTGGTCAAGTGATTCTCATCCTGCTTCCATTTCAATTTGCGCATTGCAATTCCTCCAAGCTCGTCCTCAGTGTACTGCAGTTAGAGTGGAGGTGGGTGGGCTCTTGACAGAGGAGTTGAAGTGAAGGCCCGCTGGGCTGGTTAGTTTGAGCAGCTACACCAGGCTGACCCACCAGCTGTTGAGTTGGATGTCAGTGGTGTTATTATCCCTATTGCTGACCCTCCAATCACTGTGATCCACCTTTGTTTGCGGAAACACAGGCTGCGGTGAACGCGTTGAAATGGGGAAAAGCTCCTGGGATCTGTGGCATCCATGCTGAACTTCCAAGGCTGGTGGAACTGCTGTACTCGCGTCATTACACGGAGTTGTGCTTCTGCCTGGAACACAGGCATCAACCAACTTTCTGGAAGGGAGGCCTTGTTGTCCCTCTCTGGAAAGGGAAGGGTGATCGCCAGGACTGTAACAACTACTGAAGGGTGACGCTGCTCTCAGTGCCGGGCAAGGTCTTTGCTCGGATAATTTTGATGGGGTTCGCCACCATCTCCTTGAGCACCAGCGCCCAGGGCAGTCAGGCTTTACACCAAAGAGGTGAACAATTGACCGTATCCTTGCTCTTCGGGTCCTCACCGAATGAAAATGAGAGTTTTGGCTGAGGCTGCTTGCAGCCTATGTTTATCTCTGCAAAGCATTTAATTCAGTGAATCTTCATCGTCCACCTAAAATTCATTTAACTTGCTGAAAGACGCCATGATTCACATCAGAAATGAATTCACAGAAAATTCGTTCACTTTCCGTTTTATCCTCATCGCCAAATGCAATATATCACTCAGAGACTCCACCTTCCAGGCAAGGATTTAATCAAAGCTCACACACGCGGCCTTAAGGATCAACGACATTGTCGCACCTTGCTGACGTCACCCCGCACACCCTCAGTCCGAACCAGCGATAACGATAGGAGGCATATGCTACAGATCTGGGTTCAGGATTGCCAAGCATGGACTTTGTACGACAAAGGATGCCCACTCGGATGCTGAAAGATATATTCCAATGAAAGACATATTCCAAGTGTTTGACCATCTTGTGATATTTGCAAGGTCTGAAGAGAGGCAAGCGGGTGCATTTGCAGCTTGCCTGTTTGAAGGATGAGGATTTCACGGTAAAGGTGGAGTCATCAGCAGTGAGATATAAAGAGGATTTTCCAGAGATTCGGAGATTTCAATGATGAAGATCATGAATAGGACTGGGCCCAGCACACTGCCTCGGGCACTCCAGCTCAGACAGGAAGAGAGATGAAAGGATTCCGTTGAGAGCCACACGTTGGCTTTGAGACTTTGCTTTTGCTATGTTATTATTTTTGTCCTTGTCTTTGGTGGATGGAGGAAATGTTTTCACCCTGTCTGTCTGCCTGCCTGTTTGGCTGGCTGATTGTGAACAGAATATCTCACAAAGTTATGGATGGAAACAAACAAACAAACAAGCCGGTAGGCGGACATGGGTAGTCGACTACCCAATAGAACCTGGTGCAATGGGCCCGTTCGATGGGGAATGACCTGAGGATTAAGCACAAGAAAATTCATGATTCTTGCTTCAAGGGTTAATGCTGCAGATTGTTTTTTCGTTAAAATACCCCCACATTTAGAGGTTTTTCGGCCGTTGCTGGGCAACGGAGGGGTCCATAGCAACGGTTCTCACACATAACTAGGACATACCATGAACCTACCATACCAGTTTCATGTATATCTGACACATAGTCTCTGAGATATAACGAACTTCGTTTTTTTATTGTTTTCGACCAGGGTTCATTCAAAGTCTATCTTCTCCGACAGTTTTCTAGGATCCGGGGAAATTTTTGACAATATGGCTGAATGTACTGCCCACAGTCGCTCGTGGCCCGATTTTGATTTCGAAAAATAATTTTTTATATTTTTCAAAAATTTCAAAGTCCCGTTGCTAGGCAACAGTGGTGTCCATAGCAACAGTTCTCATTTGCACACAACTAGGTCATGGTATGAACCTACAACCAAGTTTCATCGAAATCGCCATTGTATAACGGAGCACTGGACCGAACAGACAGACAGACAGACAGACAGACAGACAGACAAGCCGTAGGCAGACATGGGTAGTCGACTACCCAATAGAACCTGACGCGATGGCCCGTTCGATGGGGAATGACCTGAGATTAAGCACAAGAAAATTCATGATTCTCGCTTCAAGGGTTAATGCTGCAGATTGTTTTTTCGTTAAAATACCCCCACATTTAGAGGTTTTCGGCCGTTGCTAGGCAACGGAGGGTCCATAGCACGGTTCTTTCTCACACATAACTAGACATACCATGAACCTACCATACCAGTTTCATGTATATCTGACACATAGTCTCTGAGATATAACGACTTCGTTTTTTTATTTGTTTTCGACCAGGGTTCATTCAAAGTCTATCTTCTCCGACAGTTTTCATAGGATCGGCTGGAAATTTTTGACAATATGGCTGAATGTACTGCCCACAGTCGCTCGTGGCCCGATTTTTGAAAAAATAATTTTTTTATGATTTTTCAAAAATTTCAAAGTCCCGTTGCTAGGCAATGGTGGTGTCCATAGCAACGGTTCTCATTTGCACACAACTAGGTCATGGTATGAACCTACCAACCAAGTTTCATCGAAATCGCCATTGTTTAACTGAAATCGCCATTTTAAATACTGATAATAAGGTAGAAAAATCTCAAAAAATTTTTTTTCGACTAGATCGACTACCCAACAAATGTCAAAAAAAAAAAATGTTTTTTCGACTAGATCGACTACCCAACAGACAAACATATCGACGGAAATACTGATAGTAAGGTAGAAAAAAAAATCTCAAAAATTTTTATTTTGAGATTTTTTTTTCGACTGGATCGACAACCCAACAAACATATCGACGGAAATACTGATAATAAGGGTAGAAAAAAAAATCTCAATTTTTTTTTTTCGACTAGATCGACTACCCAAAAATTATGGACAGGTTGAGTGTGTGACAAGGATGAATCGTTTCGATGTTCGTGAAGATCCGAATCCACATAATAATTTTTTTTAATTACGTCCCCCCATCGAAGGTAGCAGGTCACGTTTTCATCCATGCTTGTCAGTTTGTCACTAGCAAAATCTTCGATTATTGCAAGTATATTGGTCAGTCGATTTTGTTATTCTGTCTGTCTGTCTGTCTGTGTCTGTCACCTACAGGTCATAATTTCAAACCGATCTTCACAAAACTCACCTCATGGTGGAGTTTGCCATAAGCAGAAGCCTATTGTTTTTGAGGTCAAAAGGTCAACATCGGCCAAGGACAAACTACGGTGGTATTTCTAAAAATCCTCACTTTCATCCGATTGACTTGAATTTGAAGGAATCATATTTCAGGTCACTGAATTTAAGCAGCCAATTGTTGACGTCAACATCGACCAAAAGGTCAACATAGATCCAAGGTCAACAACTAAGGTGGTATTTCTAAAATCCTCAATTTTCATCCGATTGACTTGAAATTTGAAGAGAATTTATATTTCAGGTGACCGAATTCAACCTCTGAATACTTTTGAGGTCAACATAGACCAAAACGTCAACATAGGCCAAAGGTCAATAACTGAGGTGGTATTTCTAAAATCCTAAATTTTCATCTGATTGACTTGAAATTTGAGGAGTTGCATATTTGGTCATTGAATTCAACCAACAATGATTGTTGAGGTCAAATTTGTTTTATGGATTTTGCAAGTATCGTGCTCTGCATGATTCATTTTTCTTGTTTGTATATTTGTTTGTGAACAGCATATCTCAAAAAATGTGTACAGATTCGGATGAAATTTGGTGGAGAGCTTGGGAATATGACATGGACGAAATGATTAGATTTTGGTGAAGATCTGAATCTGGATCTGGATTCAGAATTGTTGACGTGATTCTTCACCATTGAGTGATAGGGCTAAAAACGAAATGTAGCACGATATCTGAAAAAGTTAAGGACGGATTCGGATGAAAATAGTGGATGAGTGGGTAGGTGACAAGAACAAGTGGATTAAATTTTAGTTCAGGTTCGAATGTAGATCCGCCCATCAGTGGGATACAAAATGTAAACAAATAAGCCTGGCAGAGGTATGGCTCTTCAAAGTGCCCTTCTAGTTTTCAAGTGATTCTTCATTGAGAGATGGAGCCAAAAACGGATGCATGGCATGATATTTCAAAAAGTTGTGGACGAGTTATGACAAAACTTCGGTTGATATTATATATATTTTTTTAAATTTACTATTATATATATAAAATACATATACATATATATATATATATATATATTATATATATATATATATATATGCCTGGTGTTGGCTAAATGGTTAGCGTGATGGGCTTGGGATCCTAGGATCCTGAGTTCAAATCCCATTTGGTTGTTGACTTAATACCAGGTGGGTTGACTCTGCCTGTCATCCTTCTGAGGTCGGCAAAAGATGAGTGCCAGCATTGCTTGTATACTGTGTTGGAGTGGGACCTCCAGGATTGTGTCCATAGCTAAGGAGACTGCTTCGCAGCACCAACGCTCTGCACAGAGTATGGTCCCAATGGATGGTTATATATATATATATATATATATATATATATATATATATATATATATACATATAATATATATATATATATATATATATATATATATACATACATATATACATATACATACGCACACGCACACACACACACACATGCATGAAAAGCACAGTCGGGTGAGTGGTGAAGCCGAAAGCCATCCGTCAGTCCGTAAAGACTATATGCCTATTAATTATCCTGTTTCAACATTAATTCCCCAAGACCCTCAAGATCCCAAAGACCCCAAAATCCCCAAGGACCAGAAAGTCCCTGAGGACACAAAATATCTGAAGACCCTAAGACCAAAAATGCTGAAGACCAAATGACCCCAAAGACCCAGAAGTCTCCAAAGACCCAAAAGACCCTGAAGACTGAAAAGACCCCTAAAACCCTTTAGAAACCTTAGACCTTAACACCATTTAGACCCCTTACACCCTTCAGACACATTAGACTGCTTCGACCCTTGACCATTTAGACAACTTGGACTTTGTTCTATAACAAATTAAATTTCAAACAAATACAATATCACCAATATTACAAATAAATTTGTAGAAAAGAAATGTTTGTATTATGATTGTGTAAATCATGCCAACACAGCAAATGTATGACAACAATGTCTGCAATGACGGGTGGAGAGGCGAGCGTAGCGAGCCGATCCACGCCAGTATCCTTATATAGAAGCATCTGCCACAATTAGGTCCTGCCGTAGTATTTTTTTTAAAACATGTGCAAAAAATACATAAAACTGCTGAAGGTAACATGAACCGATCTGGTGGAGTCTTTGGCCAGAAGAATGTTTTCGATTTTGTTGGAGAGGATAAATAAGCAGGCTTAAGCACAACGTCACCTTGGTTCGCTTAACTCGTTCAATTGTGCCATAACATGTTATCACCCAAAAAGTGAAAATTGCTATAGGGTGTGAGTACGGTTCAATGACAACCTCATTAATGGGAGAAAAATAGAAAAACAATAAGTATAAAAGCTTTCTCACCACCATGAACCCATATTAAGGGACTAGTCATATCAATGATCCCAGAGTATTTTTTTTATTTTCTGCATCACAGCAATAACAAAATAAATAAACAACATTATAAATTTTGAAACACCAAAAGAGGATAGCAGATTGGTGGATCACAACAGACATGCCAATAATGATGACCACGAAGAGGTTGAAGACAAATGATCATTAAAGAAGTCCAAAAAACTTCGCAAAGCTTCCTGCCGGAGAGTCCCACCCGGTTGATGGTGCAGGGTGTCAAGGTACATTAGGTCACCGAAATACCAACCCATCCCTTCTCCCAATTCAGCCCAGGTTAAATTCAAAGGAATCATTTAATAAAACGTCTTTACCTTTCAGAATGGAATGAAATTCCTGTTGGTCCTCCCAAGACAATCTGATGCACTCTGCATGACATAAACCTCAAGAATACCGTTAACCATGGGTGTCAGCAACTCTCTTTTGTTGGAAAGTGTGGTATTTTTCTCCATACAGGCAAACCACCTAACGTGCAGATTTTATTGGTAGTTTTGGAGTGTGTTGGACCTCTAAACAGATACATCAACGAGGGGTTTCAACAGAAAAAAAAAATTCGCACCCTAAAACGGACCATCTAAATTTTTGACAAACCCCCTTCCCCCCATATGAATGGAATAAATACCTCCCACACCAAGATGACAGTTGAATCATGAATGGTTCAAATAAATATGAGTAAAGGGACAAATTCAATGCACAACGAGATTTGAACCTCCAAACCCGAGGATCCAGTGTCACCACCAGGCTACTGATATCCATGATTTGGATTGGGTTAGATTGGATTAGATTGGATTGGATGGCGTCTGTCAAATGTCAAAGGACACATGATATGCAAAGGACAATCTGATTGGGGCGAATAAATTTTCGACACTATAATTTATGGAACACGTAAAAACAATTGGGAAAAATGATGATGTGATCCAGCAATATGAGTTTTGCAACATCGTCAAAAAGTGAAGCTCATTGCTGTTCCATAGGCCAAATAATATTTTGAGGCCTCCGAAAACATCCGAGGCCTCCGCTCCAACCTGACATCTCCAAATCCAGGCCACTGCTGATAAGCCATAGATCATCTGTTTAACAGAATTCTTCCTCCCACAATCATGGTCTCTCCCTGGCAATCGGCTTCTCTGGTTTGATAGGTCTGAATGCCATCCTGATGGCGGAGTTGCACTTTACATCAAGAACTCCATTTATCACTGTCTGTGTACTGATATTACAGCTCCCAAACCACAGGAGTGCCTTTGGCTGTGACTTCCCTTCTGTCCATTCTCTCTCTTTAAATGGCACCACAGACAACTCCCCCTTGTGAGAAGGCCAAATGCCTCAATTCTGTGTTTGTTCCAAACCTTGTGTCCCTAAACCTGTGCTCTCTGTTCACACCCACACCAAACTGATTCTGAACTGTCTTTTTCACCTGACAAGGTAAGCATGGTGTTGGCTTAGCAGCTAGGGTAGCTGGCTTGGGATATTAGGGTCCTGAGTTTGAGACCCTTTGTTCACAGAATTAGCACCAGGTGTGATTGACTCAGCCTGTCATCCTTCCATTGTCGGCGAAATGAGTATCAGTGTCCTGGTATAGGGGCACAGCATCAGCGGCGCAGCCAAACCACAACTTAGCTACCCAGCAGCCATGCTGCCATATGCAAGTCGAAGAAGATTTGACAAGGTGGAGAAATTTCTGTTCATGCTCGATTCTGACTCTGCAACTGGACTGGGAGGCATCAGCTCATGTGTCCTAAAAACCTGCTTTGCTGCTCTTGCACATACTCTTTCTGCTGTGTTCATCTGTTCATTTTCTATGTCATTTCCCATCTGCGTGGAAAAGGGCCAACATAATCACATTACATAAAGCAGTTGCAAAAAACTGATCTCTGTAACTGCAGATCTATCAGCTCACTTCCAATCATCAGCAAGGTCATATAATCCATCATCGCAGTTGATATCAAATCCTTCGTTTTCTCCAATGGCCTGATTTCAGATCATCAATTCGGCTTCAGACGAGGTCACCCTGCCTTGGACAGGCTGCTTCTGCTATCCCAACAATGCATGGGGGACCTCAATGTCATACTTGAGATCAAAGCTGTCTCTCTGGACATATTTTGAGCTTTCAACACAATCTGGCATCCCGCCTTGTTATCCAAACTCTCTGCCTGTGATGTCCAAGGCCAATTCTACACATGGCTTACTGCCTTCCCCTACTCTCATAGCCAATGCATCAATGGGAACCATTCATCTCCTCACCCTATGAAGGCTGGAGTGCCCCAAGGCTATGTTCTGAGCCCCATCCTACACCAAATCTTCATCAAGAATCTCTCTGACTCTATGGAAAATCCTCCTTATATATTTGCTGATGAATCCACCCTCTGCCATGAAATCCCTCTACCTTTAGATAGGCAGAAAACAGCCTCTTCCCTCTCTGCAGATCTTGATATAATCATGAGCTCGTCAAACACTTGGAATATGTATTTCAAATCTCACACTATCACTGTGTCTCTCTTGAAGGAACATTGGGCAAAACCTCTCATCTACTTTAATAACAATCCTCTTGAAGAAGTTCAGTTCCTTAAATGTTTGGGCCTCACAATCAGCCATAACCTTTCTTGGGCAAACCACACTTCGAAGTTTGCCTCCAATGCATTGCTAACTGGGCATCCTAAATTGTGCGAAGTACGTCCTCAGCACACCTAATCTCTTATCCACCAACAAGGCCTTCATCCACAGTTTGAAGGAATACTCCCTTCTGGGCTAGCACCCCTGCCTCACACTTTGCTCAGCTTGATGGCGTGGAAACCAAGGCCTTAAAGATTATCTGCTCCAATGAACGTGAGTCTCTCACTTTTACATCGCAGGCAGGTCACTGAATTACTTCGCTTCCTTTCTGGTCTTGCACTCTCTGCGCCTTCCGTCACTCCTCCCCCCCCCCTTTTCACTCTAGGTTTCTACAAGATGCAGGGGTCTGTCAGCACGTGTCTGGTGAAACGCCAAAATCCAGAATGACTGCTCACCTCCCTCATTCGTTCCTCTTTTTCCACCTGTGGAACCAACTTACATTTTGTCTTCAATTTAATTCCTCCCTCGGGGCTTCAAAATCAGCTGTTCATCACAATCTCAGGCCATTCCCATCAATACTTATGATCTTTGCAACTCTCATTAACCTCTGTAAGCCCCCTGCCTTTCCAGCTTATTGCCCCCACCACTCCCATTACCTCACCTCTTTTTCATTATTGTTCCACTAGCAAATACACCGGTCGTTCGCTGATGGGAATACGAAAGGGGGGAGAGAGAGCAAAAGTGGAAGGAAGAGGGAGAGAGAGGTGGGGGAGGAGAGTGGGGAGAGTGAAGAGGTGGAGGGGAAAGGAGAGAGGAGGGAGGGGAGAGAGGAGAGAGGGGAGCGAGGAGGTGTGTGGGAGCGAGGAGGGGTGAGGGAAGGGAAGACAGATGTGCGGTGGAGCATTAATTACGATTCATACCATTTCATCAAAATGATTCTGCATAGAATAACAGTGAAGATGAAAACAAAATAATGTTTGAAATCCATTTTCTACCGGTCATACTGCAAACGCGGCCCGGACACAAACACCGCCCAGACACGTTCAAAGATAAAACCAAGCAGACACATCCAGAACCAAGCCGTCTGGACACAAACACTGCTGAGACACAACAGAAGACAAACTCCCATCCGGACGCGTCTGGAGACAAAGTCCTGTCCAGAGAAGTACAGAGGTAAACTCCTGTCCTAAAACATAAATACGCCGCGAACGCAACCGGAGCCAAGCTGTCCAGAGACAAACACCACCAGATGTGTCCGGAGACAAACACCGCCCAGACACATCAGGAGACAAAACCCACTAGATGATCTGGAGCCAAGCCGTCTGGACACAAAACACTGCTCGGACATGAGACACAGCTCTTGTCCAGACCCATCTGGAGACAAACTCCTCTCCAGAGACAAGCTCCTGTCTGAAGAAGTACGGAGAGAAACTCCGTCGCCAGACATAAATACAGCGCCGGATGCATCCAGAGCCAAGCTGTCTGGAGACAAACACTGCCCAAATGAGTCCGGAGACAAATACTGCCGCAGACACATACGGAGGCAAGCTGTCCAGAGACTAATTCCCATCGGAGACAAACTCCTGTCTGGGAAGTGTGGAGACAAACTCCCGTCTGAAGGCAAATTCCTGTCCGGACATAAATACCACCCGGAGACGTCCAGAGCCAAGCTGTCTGGAAGACAAACACTGCACAGATGTTGTCTGGAGACAAACACCCACCCAGACGTATCTGTTGACAACACCGCCCAAGACACATGCAGAAACAAACCCCGTCCATACACGTCCGGAGCAAACTGCCATCCGGACAGCGTCCGGAGCCAAACTGCCGTCCGGGCACGTCCGGAGCCCATAAAACTAAAACCGTCCGGCGCACGTCCGGAGCCAAACTGCCGTCACGCGCCACGTCCGGAGCCAAACTGCCGTCCGGGCACGTCCGGAGCCAAACTGCCGTCGCGGCACGTCCGGAGCCAAACTCCCGTCTCGGGCACGTCCGGAGCCAAACTCCCATCCGGCATGCCCGGAGCCAAACTCCCGTCCGAGCACGTCCGGCCAAACTCCCGTCCGGACATAAAACACTACATGGATGTATCCAGAGACAAACACCGTCCAGTCATAACCACCAATCCGGATATGTCCAGAGACAGAGCCAGCATGAACCACTCGCACAGGATGACAGAGCTGTGAACACACTCACTCAGGATGACAGAGCATGAAACCAACTCACTCAAGATGAATGGATCAGGAACACTGCGCACTTCAAGGATTGAGGAAGTCCAGGAAACCACTCAACTCAAGGAGTGATGGAGGCATGAAACCTACTGGGCCAAGATGAGGAGTTTAACAAAGCACTTGATCAGGATGACAGAGCATACACCACTCACTCGGGATGACAGAGCATGAACCACTCACTCAGGATGATGGATCAGGAACCACTTGCTCAAGGTGACTGAGCACGAACCACTCGCTCTGAATGACATGGCACGGCAAAAGCGTCCGCAGTAAGTGAACAATTCGCTCATAATGACGTAGTGAGGTACTGCTATCGACAATGGGTGTTCAGCAAGTGGCTTAAGCACTCAAGCAATCACTCCAATTAAATGGTTGATAAGGAATGGCTGGCCAGGCTGTCGCTGCACACCATTAAGGATCCCTTTAACTTTAAAGCCGGTCTTCACCGTGCATGCAACAGTTAATTAAATAAAATGAATTTGTTCAAATTATGACTTCATCCACAAAAGAGTTGCTGTTTAATGCAGAACAACCCTGGAGACATTGCAAAGTTCAATCTCCCGTGATATAAACATTGCAGATGATCTACCATGTCGCCTGCTCATCTGTGCACGAGTCACATGGTGCATCGTTCGTGGTCTGCACAGACATTATAACTTTATTTTAAAACATCCATTTTTCACCACATTTGCTTTGACTCCCTGTAGAGCACTTTGCAAAACCTCAGAAAATATAGATACAGATCTGGCAGATGCAATGGATAGGCAGTACCTTTTGGGGGCCGGGCACAAGGTCGAGCAGTGAATGCATTAAATCATACAGGTAAGTGAAGCTGGTTAATTTTGGCACGTTTCTAAATTTTTTGTTCATTCAATATAATTCTCCAAACAGTAGGAAAAGATAAGTTTAATGCTTTGGAAATTTCACATTTTCTTGTGTATGTATGGAGAAGGAGGGAACATAGCCTTGCTTGCTTAAAGTAAATAGGTATCTCGGCTTCGTTATTTATTTAAATTATCAGATTTTACTCCGGATTTCGACACATGAAAAGTGTGTTAGGAGGACGATATCCGATCCTCAAAACTGAAATAATATTTCGATGGTACACTTTAATTAGTGCGTGAGAGTAGATCGTGCAAATATATAATGCATGAAATCACTCCAAGCTCATAATTTGAAAACTATAGCACTTACAAAGGGGTGTACACGGCGATCTGCAGCTATTATGAACAGGCATTCGATAATATGAGTGAGGAAAGTGAAAAAAACAACAACTGTCGTTACGAAATCATTGCGGCCTGTTTCAAGTCAAGGCATGGTTGAGCAGGCCAAAAAACATGGTGGCTTCAGACCCAAGTGAGGTTACCTCGGATACGCCTTAAGACCCCATATCAAGCGGTGACCGAGGATGCGCCTGAATAAAGGATATAATTAAATAAGGCCGTTAATTTTCTTCAAAAGGGGTGTTTTAATAACTCAAACAACCAATTTTCCTGATGCATTTTTTGGAGTTTTCTTCGTGTACTTGCAAAATTTCAGGCTGAGAGATTTCATGGTTTTGGAGTTATAGAGGAGACACACACATACTGACACACCATACTGACACACACATACTGACACACACATACTGACACACCATACTGACACACATACTGACACACACACACACACACACACACACACACACACACACACACACACACACACACACACACACACACACACACACACACACACACACACACACACACACACACACCACACTGACATTTATTAGTACAGATTTCTGTTTCGTCCCTGGTTTTTCCCTTACTCTACTTGCTGTGTTTGAGCTTGTATCCAGCTTGTTCACTTCCTGTGCCCTTTTTCCCATCACTTGATCTCATTCTTCCTAATGTCCATTCTGCCTCCAAGTGTCCCTTTACTGTGTCCCTCTACCTTGCTGTTGGTATGTTTCCTCCCTTTCCGTTATGCTTTTCTTGTTATGTTCTGGTCCCTTCTGTGTTCTGGCTTTTCCACAACCTCCGATCTTGTACGTAATAAAAAAAAAAATTGGTTTTATATCACTGACACATCGTTTATCCCCATGGCCATATCATTCTAAATGCGTGTTGTACCCGAAACACTGACTTGTAGATCTAAATATTAAAAAGAACAGATTTTGAAAGGTACACTGGGCAAATACTCAAGAATTAAGACATCTGGTTTTTAATCATCATACTATGATCACTGAGGCTTTATGTACGGTTAGACTCTGATGGGAGTTTTTTTTTAATCATGTGTGATAAGATCCCAATCCATATAAAAGTATCCCTTTCCACAAGTCCCAGGGAATGTAGAGAAGGATTGAGCTGCAGTTGTATGCACAAAGATTGGCCTACTGCACATCACATCATGTGCAGCTAATTCAGATGTGACTGACCCTTTGGGACATTCATATACTTGAGGTCACAAAATAAAAAGAGGGGTGGGTGGGGAACTTGAATAATTTGAATAATTTTTAAGGCTACAACAATATGGCTGATCGACGAGTAGCATCATTCAATTTGCAACAAAGAGCACCACGTTCTACTCATGCCGTGTTGCGTTCACAGACGCTGTTACGACACGTTTGCAGCATGCAACAGATGTGCGCAAATTTCCTCAAGAAGACACGAAGAAGAATGCTTATAAAATGGGTTGCAGATGGGATAATAAGTAAAATCCCAAAGCCTTTCTCCAGCTGAATCAACATCTTCAGAACAGACCTGCTTTTCATGCTAGGTTTAAATAGAGCCCATTGGCGAGTGTGCCCGGAGCATCAGAAAAGTTACAATGCACATGTATTGATTCTCACTCAGGCATGTGAATAGTTCTGCACCGGATATATGGGACTTATGCATCTATATTTGTTTTCATAAATGCAGAAATACACATAAACAATAATATTTTTTTAAAAACACAAAAAAAAAGAAACACGAGCACTCACACAGACACACACCAGTAAGAAGATTGGCACGGGATTTTGAAATTCGCCAATTGAAATACTGTGAGGTTCTTTGTTCTCTTTCACCTTTGACCCAAGACAACTGTAATATCTGAAAACTAAATCAAGTCACTGCTTTACACTCATCTTTACCGATATTGGCTACGGCATGTGTCAGTTTTCGGCATGGTGCTAAGGGATAAAAGTGCCCAGCAGATTCCAGTTGACAGTTTCCTAATACCTGAAGCGTCCGTCTGCTCAAATGACAGATAGAAGTGTCTCTGAGAGGTCCATAACAAGCACACCGTAACTGCACACACACACATCTGAATCGCATTTGATTTGAGGCTCGAATTCCAAAGTCCTTTTGTTTTTGGCTCAATGGGCCATCATTTCATAACGTTAAGGTTCAGTGGCAGCGTGCCGTCGGGGACTCTCAAAAAGTCGCCCTTCTCCACAATCTGGGCCTCGATGTGGCCGGACAACTGACAACATCTGTTTGGAATTGGCTGTCATGCGCACTTTATGGGATGTTGAACAATACTCTTTGAATGTCTGCTTTAAACATGGGACATTAGGTTATAAATGTACATTTTGCCACATTTTGCAGAAAAATTTGTACATTCATTCTGCGATGGAAATTGAGACTTTTTGCATGGCATGAAGACAAAATCTGTTTTAGTCATGTTCCTTGAATGAAATAATGAACATGCATGGATGTCCTCCCTCCTATTTGGAGAGGAATTGAGTACGTCATTGAAAACATTATTCTGGTCTCAAATAAGGGCTTCAAAGTGCTGCAAGACAAAGAAATCTGAACTTTCTTTATATTATTGTCTCTGAACATGATCCAGATAAAAGATGATCAAATGAAACTTTTTTTTTTTTCCTGATGTGAACTCGAGTTTTCACCACCCTCGAGGGATGGTTGTTATTGTTAACTCTTTGGAGATATTTCTTCCCTTTTTCCAGCTTCCACCTCCCCCTCTGCCCCCCATTTTTCAGGCTACAATCTCCCCCCCACTCCCCCAAATTTTCAGGCTCCCACTTATCGAGCCCACTCCCTTGTCTATCATTGCATTCATACCCCCTGTACTTCTCATCCATATCTTGCTTGGCCCAAGATCATGGTCACATAGAACAACTTGCATTTAAAGCCTCACTTTGAGGTGTGAGCAAGCCTTGTAGTGTTTGCACTTGCACAATCTTATGCTCTGCCAACCCCTCCCCTCGACCTCTGCCTCTTCCGTTTCCCTCCATCAGCCCTGCTCCTTGCCAAACACTCCCCATCTCATTATGCTCCCACTTATATATCTGGTACTCTAACATGCAGGATCACAGATCCAATCACTACAACTCCACGTGGCTTCCAGGTCACTTGATCCTCACAAAGCTTTCTTGTTGTGAACTAATATATATATATATATATATATATATGCCAGACTCAATCATTTCTCTTCATGAATATGCTCTACTGCCTTGTCTGGCTGTCCCAAACATTGGAGACTGTGTCGATATCCAAGTTCATAATGCTTTTCCCCACAGACCTTGTAGATCCCTCTCCACTCCCCTGGGACATCTCTGGCTTTGTCTCCACTCTGCCACCTCTTGTTTTTGTGTGTGCTGTATCATACCCCAAGCAACAATTACACCATCTACGAAGCCCTCTACATCACCATGGACGCAGATCTCCTGCTCATCCTGGTTCCCTGTTCCTCCTTTAGCGATTTTAACTGCCACCATTTGAATGGCTGGGTATGATTGCCACCCCTAACTGCAGAAGTTGGCTTCTATAATTCCTATCCAGAAGAAAGTCAGACCCTCTTAACAACAGAATATTAAGCATTCTTCCCATAATCAGCAAGGTAGTGAAGTAAGTAATCTGAGCAGACCTCAAGGCTACCACGTTTTTATACAAGGGTCGAGGCTCAAGGAGGAGCTGAACGACAAAGGGCATAGGACAAACAGAAGGAGGAAAGAAAGAATAACACAAGAACAAGTAACAATGGCCTGGAGAGGAACAGATTGGGAAAGAATCAGTGCGTGCAGAAGAGATCATGGGTGTGCATGAGTAAGTGCTTGAGGTAGTGAATGGTGACATTTGAAAGATTTAAGTGAGGAAGACGAGACAACAGACACAGGGGTATGATTGCACAATCGAGACAATAAAAGGAGGAATGAATGCAGGTGGGAAACCAGTCTGGACTTTTTGAGGGTAAACAGCTGAGTATGGTTGGGTTTCTGGAGTTTCACCTGGCCAGAGTGATTTCTCAAAAAAACGTGCGAGACCTCAGGTAACTTGAGAAGGGTAGAGGTAGATGAGGTCAGGAGAAGCAAGGTCAGATGTAAGCTTAGATGAAATAGAAAGGCCACCAACATGCCACAGGTGCAAGAGTCACAGTCCTTGAGATACCAATGGTGCAGAAGGCTTTGTTTTTGACCACCTCGAGAGGACTCTATGTTGGTTAGCAAAGAGAAGCAAGGGGCTAGAAGGATAGCTTAGAGGTGTGCACGCTCACCTTCGAATTGTGAAGCCTGGGTTTGAATGTTGCCCGAACTACAAACCGTAGTCGATGGGCATTAAATACCCCACAGTGTCATTCGTGAAGAGTCAGTGAGTCATCGCCAGCACCCTGACCAAATTACAAATTCCTGCTCTGACTGACTGGTGGACAGGTAATGACAAACCACCCAGCAAAACCATTTCAAGAGACTTATTCAGCTAATCCAATGCATTTCAAAGAATATGGTACAATGATGGTGATGAAGGAAAAGCAAATGGGAATTCGTACTTGGTAAAACAATTTCCAAAGGATGACATACCAAATAATGGAGCTGATAGAGGACTCAAGGTGCAAAGAAAAAGACTTAATTACCATTGTCTTGAGTGGCTCTTTGGATGAGATAAGCCTCTCAGCCCATCATCTTGCCATCTCCAGTTTGAGGCAGGCGCGTCACCCATCGCGTGATTGGAGTGGCAGTGAGTAAATCTCTGTGTCACGAGTAACCCCCACTTCTCCAGGGAGTTACTCGAGATACGTAGCTTTACTCACTGCCACTCTGTCTGTCTGTCTGTTTGTCTTTCTTTCTCCCCATGAAAATCTTCCGTGGCTCGATTCCAACTGCCAGATGTCGAGGTGCTTCAACCAATGTCTGGAAGCCTTGTCTGTGAAAGCGAAAGACGGACGATTGTGTTAAGAAATACATGTTCAGGTGACACGCTCAGAGGATTGCGCTTAGAGCTACAACATCCCGTGAAAACTTTTCCAATGCAAATTGTAAGAACACGGTAACAACAATAGACTAGAGAATATTTGAGTTGTCAATTTTAATAAAACAATCTCAAAAGTCGAAAACTGAAGAAATTTATATTTGGGAGATCTTTTCGAACTTGAGGATTTTCACTATGTCCAAATATTTAGTGACGATTATTGCATATATCAACTCCAGTCTTTCACATTCTCCATCCACATCACTTTGGTCCACCAGGTGCCTGAAAATAAGCGACAATTAAACTCTTAGAAGGCTTATGTTACGAGTACAGTATATCCTTCCCAAGGTTAAAGCTGAACAGGTTATCCTGGCCAGATCATAGACGACGATATATAATCTCCACACCGATGGTTAGCATAAACTTAAAAAGAATAAGATGATGAAAATATTAATTTTTATGTTGCCATCATCATAATAAATGAGTACTAAGGAAGTATAAAGTCCTGAAGATGTGAACAATATTGTAAACCTAAAGTTTATATTTCTTTGAAGTCACAGCATTTGTTTCCAGACCATGATCTGTAGTCATATTTGTAAGAGGGACTTCATAGTCCGAATGATTTATGGATTGGATCGTGTATGAAAGTGAGTGGGTCTCGTTTCGATCTTGCAGACATGGTGACTGGGCCTGCAGACACTTCATTTAATTGATTGTTTAGCAGCACTTTTAACTGTTTCTTTGTGTGTCCTTTGGACTAAATTATTGTTTATGAACTTGTTTAATTGTTGGGTTCAGTTAGTCAATGTCTAAACTAGAGAGTTTGTAGAACACGATGCCCCGCATAGTGCGACTTCAATTTTAATATAACAAGCAATGAAAACATTTTTTTTTTAATGTAAAAGGAAGGAGGGAAGTTACTCTAAAAAGTATGTAATCAAGGTGGGGATGGTCACAATAAATGATCATGTGAGACCATCTCTACATCCTTCTTTGATTAATGATTGTCCCAAGAAAAGACACGAACTGTGTGTGTGTGTGTGTGTGTGTGTGTGTGTGTGTGTGTGTGTGTGTGTGTGTGTGTGTGTTGGTTATTCCTGCCCGTTGTACGTGTCCATTTAGTAAGTTTCCTGTTTGGAATGATTTCTAATTTTGTGTGACTGCCAGACAGACAGACAGACAGACAGAGTAAAAGATTACCTCACTCCTCTCTGCGCATGTGCGATTGAGACAAATTCAGAGCCAATATACGGCAAAACTAAAGACTTGTCTTCCTATTCATGTTCTGATCCTTGTTCAAAATATAACATTTGATTTAAATAACCTGTTCCTCGATCATAAACTGACAACACGGACAGACAGACGGACGGATGGAAGGACAGACACCCAATAGTGAGGTACCTCATTAACAAAAATGCCAAGGACCCACGGTGGACAAAAGCACAATTTGTTTTGTACCAAAGCTTTGCCCATGTATAAGGATCATAAAGAGGGTAAGCTCCAAAAAAATCTGATGACAGGAAGTGTATTTAATGACGTCATAATGACGTCACAATACACTAACAAGATAGAGCAAATTAATGTATAAAATAAGGTTGTGAAGTACTGTGCCGAGATTTTGAATCATTAATTTAAGATTTCAAGAAACAGGTGATTGATATAAAAGCATTTTTAAGCTGACTAACTATGTTGCAGTGATGTCATTACTCAAATGTGTAAAAAAATAATAAAATAAAAAATACAACAAAACAAATGAAAACAAAACAACATTTAGGGGATAAATGCAAGGGTGCCCGGTCTCAAATGATAAGTGTAATGAATCATAGCTCAGTCTAAATGACTGGAAAAAAAATGGTCTCGTGCTGTTTTAAATTCTGTAACTCAACGGGAAGATTATTATGAACTAAAGTCTCGATATGTGGATGTTAACTAATCAAACGAATTTGTGTGTAGACGGATCTAATACGAGTTTTTTTTTGTTTTTTTGTTGCTGGATGACGTCAGAATGATGTCATAAATCTATTTAACATTGTCTAAGAAGAAAAATGACAATTGCATTGAATTCCTTGATCTCGGACACATATATTTTGATGTCAAAATGCACTTAACAGCTTAGTTCTAAGACATACATAATAATTATCTGATGACGTCAGATATTACACTTCCCATAATCATTTTTTTTGGAGCTTACTTTTTTTCTTGAAGATTTACCATGGAGATGCTTTGGTGAAAAAATTGTGCTTTTGTCCACCGTGTAACGATATTTTCACTATGGTACCCCACTACAATTGCTTAACCTCACTTTTTGGTTCGCGTCCACAGGGTAACAATCTTTTAGTGTTGGTATTATTACCCCCACCACCAAAAGTGGACAGATGTTAATGTTTTCACCCCTGTCTGTTTGTCTGTTGGAGGGATATCTCAAAAAGTTGTGGACGGATTTCGGACAAAACTTGGTGGATAGGTTGGGTGTATGACTAGGACAAATTGATTAGATTTTGGTGAAGATCCAGATCTGGATCCAGATAGTAGAATTCCTTCGTGATTCTTCATCATTGAGAAATATGACAAAAACCGATGTATACTGTCGGACCCCACTATTAGCAGGGGATACGTTCCTGGAAAATGCTTCCAATGTTGAATCCGCAAATGTTGGGGCATTGTTTCAATGGGAAAAAGTGGAATAGGTTTCCAGCGATTCGTGATTCATCGGGGAAAATGAAAAATCATGTGAAAAACCTCGAATACACCCGTGAAAGGACGAGAAAAAAAAAAACAACGTGAATATGAGAAGCACAGGGCTGCAAATTTAGAAGCCGGTCACTTTTTATCAACCGTGAAAACGTGGGGTCTGCAAATAGTGGGGTATATACAGTATAACACGATATCTCAAAAGGTTATGAATGGATTCGGACGAAACTTGGTGGACATGTTGGGTGTGTGACAATGACTATTTGAATAGATTTTGGTTTGGACCTGAATCCAGATCCGGATCTGATAATTTTTCAGGTGATTCTTCACCATTGAGAGATGAGGCCAAAAACTATGTATTGCATGTTATCTCTAAAAGTTGTGGATGACTTGAGACAAAACGAGGTGGAAGAGTTGGTTTGGTGACAAGAACAAGCAGATTCGATTTTGGTTCAGGTCTGGAATCAGATCTGACATATCAGTGGCATACAAAATGTAATCTGTTCAGACTGGCAAAGGTATGTGCTCCACCGAGTGCCATTGTGGTATTTAATTTTGCTTTTCTCTGTCGTACTTCCAAGCATCACTTACCTCCACCTTCACAAATTTATGTAATTTATTGTATCAAAGTTGTATGTCAAAATTGACAAGCTTTGTCTTATATGTTAAAGTTTGCTTCTCTGTTTGCCCATCTGCCTTAAAATAAAATAAATCAACAAATGCATCCTGAATTTAAAAAATGTCAACAAATGGTTTACATAATGATATTGGTGGAACAAATAATAAATTGTATTTTTGTCAATTCATCTTGCCGTGTGGGAAATCAATTTGGAAGAAGATAACACCCATGATGTCAATGATCTCAAGCACATGAATCTGCCATTTTACAAGCTTAAGTGCATCGATGCACCAAGCCTGAACAGTGCAGCACCTTGAGTTCTGAAGAATGGAATTATTTCACAATGACAATTTAACACCTTTTTAAAAATGTAATGTCTGCGAGTTGATGGGAGTCCTGCTTGTGAAACGTTTTGCTTCATCTACCCGATTCCTCATATTTAAGTTCACGTGACCTCATCTTGTTCCCTGGCATGCAAGCAACTTCCGAGGATGTTTTGCATGAACTGATGAGATTAACATTGCTACATCCACTGCCCTCAATACACTGAAGAAGGAAGGCTTATATGCTGGAATCAACAATCTTATGGACCGATGGAATAAGTGCAGCGATGAAAATTGAGACTATAAAGGATAGTATTACTAAGTACACATCAAAGAAGAAGGGATTCCACCCTCCCTTCCCCGCAACTCCAAAAGGAACACTTACTCGGAAAGGCAAAATAAAAATGGGAATTTATGAAACTAAGCAATGTCTTCTTTATAATTCTTCATAATATATGGGATGTTATTCATCTGGGTAACCATCGTGATGTATGATTTTGCGAAACTTTTCCACCAACTGCATCAAGGCAGAGATGCTTGCAATATGCTTATGTACATTACAACATGTATGGTGGTACACCATGTACTTTTGAGTGCATTTCGTAAGTATACTTAATCAGTAAGGACACAAAGAAACATATTTGAGTGGAAACTCTTGCGAAATGCCGTTACGGGTTTTGAGAGGACTGTAATTGTAAGAGATTTTCTGCTTACTATAGAAATTGGTCTTCTGGGACTTTCTATTTACATGAACAGTATTTCCACATATGGCAAACGGTCAGGGAGCTTCAATCGCATTAATTTCAGCCCAGCTGGCGAGCATTTCATTGCAGCTTGCGCGCATGACCGAGAAAGATCGGAAATCTAATATGCACTCAATAATAGATTACTGTCGTTCAATTACATGCATAATATATAATTATATGTGCAGGGAGAGAAAAACACACTCCTCTCAATATTGCATCTTCAAGTATGGGTTTATGCACATGCTGCAGATGCGAGCAAAGTCAGTTTTGGAAAAGAAAAACATAACTTGCAGCACAAGTTCTACAGTATGATTCATTTTTTTTGTTTAAAGAGCATTAAACTACAGGAAAAATAGAAAACATTTAATACCTTGCAGTGGCATACCATTGCTATCAGGTAGCAGAGCAAATATTTATCTCGTCTTGCCTCTCCAAATCCTTGATCGTCACCGGACGGTTCAAGGGATTCTTTCAGATGAATATTTTTTTTGTGCCTTTTAATGTCAACCAATTAATCAAACTACAAACTTCCAACGAGTTTTTCGTTTTTTCACTTTTGCCATGGAAACTCCTCAGGGCAAAGGAAGCATTCTCTAATTCAATCTTCCTTTGTCGACCAAATTCCTACCTTTTGGCTCACTTGATCTCCCACTGGAGGAATGACTGTAGGAAGATACTAACTTTCGTTTCCCACAGAGTGTGCTGATCTGATAAAACCATATGTATGCCGTTGGTATTTGTGTGAGCTAGGTTATTAGAACATCAAGTGCTTTAGACTTGATCAATTTTTCTCATATTTAGCTCATGGCATTAATATGCCTGATTTATGTGTGAAGCGTCACGATACCAAACTAGCTCGAACCTCAATGATGCTCGTTTGGAGTTTAAAACAAAATACTGCACTTCTTATTGTTAAGATTGAGCTTTGGAATGTTCTAATCCCTGTGGGAAAGTTTATTTGTTTCCATGGACTTTTTAAGCAGAAATAAATGAAGAGAAGGAGTGGAAGGGAGTTGGGGGTAGAATGGGGTGGTTGGGGGTGAGGGTGGATTAAAGTGACAAAAGTAAGAGAAAAGTTTTAAAAGCACTGTCGAATCGAATAAAAAGACTATTCGATTCCAATAATATACTAAAAACAAACAAAAAATCAATTTAATGGTGCTGTCCCTCAATCAACTTCACAAAGGCAATAGGAATCCAATGTACATCAAACCACTTTATACTTTGTTTTCCTTTTCTACAAGATCCCCTGTAACCTCAACTAAAGAATGATCCTTTTTTGGAGGCGTTGTAAATGCCAGGAAAGCCGTTTCACACTGGGACGTTAATTAAAGCGCCCCCTGTTGAAAATAAAGCGTGGCTTTGGTGATGTATGACTCTCTCTCTCCTTCCACAGTCCCGAACTCCCCTCCAAATAGTGAAATAACTTGGCTTTGGGAATACATTATCAGATAACGGCATTCCAGAGAATAGTTGTGCGGACAGTTGAGACAAGATCTAATCATCCTGGAATGAAGTTAGTCCACACCGAACCCACAACGGTACTCTCGTTCTATGTTATGAGGACATATAACTAACTATGTGTCGGTACTCGTGGGATGTACTTACACATTGTGTAAGCATACGAACCGTGTTTCCCCATTGTGTAAGCATACGAACCGTGTTTCCCCATTGTCTCAGATCGCTTACCTGCATTTTATTTTTCATTTATTTTCATATATTTATATTTTCCTTTGCGGATGTTGTCTGACGATCCTGTGATTTTTCCTGGTGTAAGGGCTTCATTGTCCATTGGCACACAAAATTACCGTGCTTCCCCATTGTCTTGGTTCACTCACCTGCATTTTTTTTTCATTTATATATATTTTCATTTATGGATGTTGCACGATGATCCTGTGATTTTTTTTCCAGTGTACTGGCTTCGATGGGTGCGAGTGGGGAGGATGTGAATTGGCAGTTGGAGCAAGTATGGCCGCCTGCATGAAGTTTGCGTGTTAATATGCGATTAAACTCCTTGCCTTTATCGGACGAGCCTTTGAGCGATACATTTCATCTGGCGACGAGGATAAATTGACAAGTCTATGAACTTCCTGTAAATTCATTTTAGGGTTGAATCATGGCGTCATTTGGCAAAATTCATGAATTCAATGTGGACAATGAAGACTGGGCACAATACATGGAAAGGCTGGCCCAGTACTTCATTGCAAATCACATTGAAGGTGCAGGTACACAGCGTACTATTTTACTCAGCATTTGTGGATCTCAAACGTATGGACTCATCCGTAGTCTAGTGTCGCCTACCAAACCATGTCTGATATAACCTTCAAAGAACTCTGATTTAATCCAATACCTTCATCCCAAACCATCCCCAATTGCACAAATATTCAAATTAAACTCTGTTTTGGAAATCTGGAGAATCAATTGCAGCAGATGTTGCTGATCTGAGACACGTATCTGAGTCCTGTGAGTTTGGGGCAACACTGGAGGAAATGCTCAGGGATAGACTTGTGTGCGGTGTCCAAGATGGGTACATTCAACGTCAGTTATTGTCAGAATGGGATTTAGATTTCAAAAATGCCATGGAAATAGCTCAAGGGTTGGAAGGTGCTGATAAAAATGCAATAGATATTCCAGGCAATGAAAGCCTCTGCTTTTCCCGAAGGAAGGGAAGATAAAGTATATAAAGTTCAGGCCAATAATCAATAGTACAAGCATTCTGGTAGTACTGCCAGCACTGGAACCCATGGTTACTGTGACTCCCAAAACGGGAACAGGAGTCAAAGTTCAAATGGAAATTTTGCAGCAGGTTTCCGATGTTCGAGTACATTCCATTCACCTGACAAATGCTGGTTTAAGGACGCTGAGTGCAATTACTGCCACTGTGTCAGACATATTATGCCTGGTGTTAGCTTAATGGTTAGGGTGGTGGGCTTGGGATCCTAGGATCCTGAGTTCAAATCCACTTTTCAGTTGAATTAATACCAGGTGGGTTGACTGCCTGTCATCTACCTTCCGAGGTCGGCAAAATGAGTGCCACTTTGCTGTTTCCTGTGTCGGAGTGGCGTCCTGTCCAGAATTGTGTCCAATCGCCAAGGAGACTGCTTCGGCAGCACAACGCTCTGCACAGAGTATGGTCCCAATGCATGGATGGATGGTGTCGGGCATATTGCCAAGACTTGTAGAAATGAAAAAGAGATCCAGAAGAAATATTCAGAAACAGAAAGAGCAACATGAAACTAATGTGGTTCAAAATGATTCTGAGTCGATGATGTGGAAGTTTTGGGTATGTTTACACCATTGGTGGTGTCATTTCTGGGAAAAGAGGAATCTACCCTATGGTATCTGATTTGACATACAGTATCCTCCATCCATCCTTTGGGACCATACTCTGTGCAGAGTTGGTGCTGCCTAAGCAGTCTCCTTGGCTATTGGACACAATCCTGGATGGGTGCACTCCAACACAGGATACCACCAAGCTGGCACTCATTTTGCTGACCTCGGAAGGATGACAGGCAGAGTCAACCCCACCTGGTATTAATTCAACAGCGAGTGCGATTTGAACTCAGAATCCTGGGATCCCAAGCCCACCACCCTCACCATTAAGCCAACACCAGGCATAAGAACCTCCAGGAGGCTTCATTTTTCTCTTTTTCTTTGAATGAATTAAGTGGGGGGGGGGGGATAAGGAGGGAAGGGGGGGGGCTTTCCAAGTAGCCTCCATTTCATTTAGAGTGCCAAGTCATACAAAAGACATCTGGTCAAAATCTCCGGCAGTGCACAAACCAGGTGCTGTTTTACATACGTACATTCATACACGTGTATGCCTGGTGTTGGCTTCATGGTGAGGGTGGTGGGCTTGGGATCCAAGGATCCTGAGTTCAAATACACTCAGCTGTTGAATTAATACCAGGTAGGGTTGACTCAGCCTGTCATCCTTCTGAGGTCGGCAAAATGAGTGCCAGCTTGGTGGTATCCTGTGTCGGAGTGGCGACCCATCCAGGATTGTGCCCAATAGCCAAGGAGACTGCTTAGGCAGCACCAATGCTCTGCACAGAGTATGGTTCCAATGATGGATGGATGGATACATGTGTGAGCAGATCAAAGTGGTTGGAGTGAGTGATATTGATGTTCAACATGGCGGCCAGAAATCCACTGTACTTCTCATGATTGTGGACGGTGTCGCCCAAATATTGTAGGGCGTGACCAGCTGAAGGTGTTCACGCTATCAATGGGTGGAAATTTGCCACAGTCGGGTAGCAGTGTCCGTATGAACCTGGAGTGGAACAGTACCCAGAAGTTTTTCAGAGCAGACCAGGTGAAGTGAAGAACATGACTGTTAAAATCCATATGGATCCAATGGCTCAGCAAAACTTTTTCAAACCATGGCCAGTGCCCTATACCATGAAGGGGAAGCTCCAGCTAGAGCATCTATAGAGGGAGGAAATTATAGAGCAAGTATAGTTCTCAGGCTGGGCAGCACCAATAGTGCCTGTCCTAAAGAGTGATGGTGAAGTCCGCATATGTCGTGATTATAAGCTTGCTGTAAATCAAGTGGCAAAACAAGACAGCTATCCGATTCCACAGATTGAGGATTTGTATGCTACCCTAAATGAAGGACAGACTTTCCCGAAGCTTGATCTCAGCAGTGCCTATTTGCAATTACCTTTGGATGGAAAGCCTGGTGTTGGCTTAGAGGCTAGGGTGGCTGGCTTAGGATCTTGGGGTCCTGAGTTTGATCCCTGTTGGCCACTGAATAAACACCAGGTAGGGTTGACTCAGCCTGTCATCCTTCTGAGGTTGGTGAAATGAGTACCAGTGTGTTGGTTGGTAATATAGGGCACTGCATCAGCAGCACAGCTCACCCCCCAGAGAATGATGCAACCAGCAGCCACAGGCTGCACATGATAGCTATCATACCTGAAGTTGTTGATATATCTTCTATCAATGCTGAATCCAGCCTCTAATTCATCCAAGTTTGACTTCCTCATGATGTACTCATGATGCAGATTGAATAAGTAAAGGGAGAGAATGCACCCCACGTCTAACCCCTTTTCCAATTCCAAACCATGATGTCTCTCCATACTCTGTTCTTGCTGATTTGCCAGCTCTTTCAAGGCTCTACGCACCTCACATTCTATCATTATTGGTTCTTGCCAATATCCTCTTTCTTTGAAGGTTGCCGTCATATTGCTATCTCATTTGTATAGAGTTTCGATTTCATCCTTCCATCTTTCTTTCACCTGTGTTTATTCTGCCAGATATCTTCCTGTTCTACTCTTCAGGACCCCAAATCCTAGACCTAAACCTTCTATTCCTGTGGTCTCTCTGATCTTTTTGAAAGATATCTTGCTTTTCCTGCTCTGTTGTCACTTTCTACCGCGATGCATGCCTCCTTGAAATATTTATCGTTGTCTTTCCTAGCTTTTCATTGGAAGTCGACATGTAGCCGCTTAATGTCTTCTCTTGATTCACACCTTTGGTTTTCATCTCTCTTCTTCTATCTGTAATATTTATTGCCTCTTCTAACAGCCATTTAGCCTTATTCTTTCTGCTTGCTTTTGAGATGTTGTTTTTGGCCTCCTCATTTACAATGTCTTCGACCTTTTGCCACAATTAGTTTGGTATTCTATCAACCAAGTCCAGCTCTGAAAAATGGTTTTTTTTTCACCTTTATTGCTTGTTGCTTAGATAAGCTTTCAAGGTCATATCTGCTTGAAGTTTTTGATCATTTCACCTTTCTCAACTCGCCTCGAAGTTTTGCCACAATGAGTTCATGATCCGGCTCAGTCTGTGCCTATCAGAGTATTGGCAGATTGCACAGCACTTCTCCATCTTGTTGATTAAAATGTCGTCAATCTGATGTCTACATGGCCCATCAGGTGAAGTCAATGTGTAGAGTCTATGCTTGGGTTGTTTGACCCATGTGCTTGCAATTACGAGGTCATTCTCCACAAAGAACTCCAGCATTCACTCCCCTCGCTCATTTTGGATACCAAGTCCATGGTTTCCTGCATTCCCTGGCGCTCTTGCTTCTCCAATTTTTGCATTCCAGTCTCGCATAATAATTAAAACATCTCCTTTAGGCACCTGTTCTACCAGTTCCTGGAACTTTCCATAAAATAGATTGATGTTTTCTTCATCTGCTGCAGAAGCTGGAGCATGTATCTGAATCATGGGGGGTGTTCACTGGATGTCCTTTAAACCTCACTGATATTAACCTATCATTGATCCCAGTACTGACTGGTAGTCTTCTCATTGCAACTCACTGCCACTCAATTTATTTTAAATGTTGCATGACAATAAAAGTACACTTTGTAATTGTCAGATTGAAGCTGCCCCAAACCAGTCCAACTTTGTTCACTTATCCCAAAAATTTCAGTTCTTATCCTCTCCAGCTCTCTCTTTGCAACATTCAACTTTCCACAATTCATTGACTTTATATTACATGTTCAAATTTTGTGAACGTTTTCAAAGCTCAGATTTTGACTTTTCAGTTTTGGTGACCTCAGTGACTGGATTTACTTGCAGAGTTGATCCAGTCCTGTCAGCCAGTCCCACTCATCAAAGCACTTTACTCAAAATGGCCAGGCCTAATCATTCTTTTCAAATACCGCATAATACCCCACATGACCATCGGGGGAGCACCATCAGAGCTTTTGATGGGAAGGAAGCTGAAGACTCACCTTGACCTGTTACAGCCAAATAAGTCTGAAAGGTTCACAGAGTGCAAGCACAGAAGGAAAAGTCCTGGCATGACAGACACACCAAGGAGAGACTTTTTAGTGTGGATGGTTGTATCGACATGCCCAATTTCGGTAGTGGCAATCACTGGCTGGTAGGGACTGTTGTGGATAAATTTGGTTCTTCCCTCATTGTGATACTCTCCGATAGTCAGAATGTGAGGAGACGTGCGGATCACGTGAGACTGCCTCCCTCTGATTTACGCGGTGATGTCGCTGGTCAATCAGAACCAACCTTCAAGGCTAACACACAGGTAAGGCCTGAAAATATCATTCCAGAAGGCAATGATCCAGAGGAAGGCTCTCGCAAAGAACCGTATCAGGGTGCTCCTGCATGTTTTTTCAGGAATGTGAACCACCACCTCCTGTGGCACCATCAGAAGAGGGTGTGCTCCATTGCTCTGCTCGTCCCAGAAGAACTAATCGACTGGACTTGTGAACAGTACGCATAAGAGTTAACTTGGTATGAACTTTCAACGAAGATTCAGTATTACTATTATTCACAATTTTTGGAATTAATGGTGTTTGAAGGCAAACTGCAATGGTACTGCAAAGTGGTTAAGTAAGTGTTAATGGTATGAAAGTGGAGGAACATATTCAAGTAATTTTCAGAATGTAGTTATTAAAATGACTTCCTCACCGTGATATATCTGGTCTGTATTATAATTTTCTTCTTTAGTGTAAATTACAAGTTAACTAGGCCCTTTCCTTCTTGTAGCCAGAAGCAGCTTTGAGCCTGCATTAGATCGATGGACCCGTGAGACCCCATAATGTGCTTGCAACAAAATCAGATTATCGTGGTTTCATAGCTTCAGATGATTGATTTTCTCATGTACATAGATTTCTCACAAAGATGTTCACCAAAAACTTGAAAGGTGGTCATCGAGTCCGATCTGTAGTTTTGTAAAAGCAATATCGCAGCTTGAAAGTACGAGTAAAATGAATGGCCTGCACAACATGGAAACGATATTGGGGAAAACGAATAAGTGAACGTTCAAGATGCATTATATTAACTGGAAAACAACACTTTCCCGTATACCGCACCGTAACATGGTGCAGGTCTAAATTTTCCAAAGCACCTGGCGCGTCGAAACTCTTTCACAGTCGGTCATTGATTGTGTATCGAGTTTCCTCTGATGTACGTAATGGTTCTGAAAGTGAGTCTGAGGAACAAAGAGTTTTCTAATTTACTCCCCACCCCCCAAAAAATAAAATAAAAAGTCAGCGACTCCACACGAGAATACTTTGCCTGCAGCACGAACGCATTGCCATAAAGATGGACATGCTCGCATGAGCATTGTTGTGTCACAAGACCGGCCCTCTTGAATTTTTGATTTGCAATATGGTGCACGTAATTTAATTTGACGCTACATTAATAAGTAATCATGACAGTAATTACAGGATGATGACTTGAGCTAGCACTTGAAGCGAGCGAACTAATGAAAAGGCAAAACTGAACATCAATAAATGAGGAGCTTAAGCAGTTGATAAAGATACCCATAGAATAGCTTGCAGTGCAGAGCAAATGCATAATTTTGCTCTGGACCCATATAGACAGTACGGTTACAAAAATGTTCATTTCTGAATTGCAAGTTTTTCAACTCTACCGCCCCCTCGTGCTCTGCTATCTCTACTACCACTGAATACTTCACACTATCCTTTTAAAAAGAGTATGGGCAAAGCATTGAAGACTGGCCCGACTTGTCAATACTTGTAACCAAGTCGGATGGACAAACAAGAAAACAGATCTGAGCAACAAACATTTAGATTTCAAAACCCATCCTGAGTTTACCAAGTGCAATTACATCCTCAAATAAAAGACCAAAATACAGCATTGGAGCCATCAGGAGGAACTTGGATCGGATTCGGATTTCGGAAGCTACTCCTGGACCCACAAACACATCTATGCACAGCCAAGTGAGCCTCACAAAAACAATTTACAAGAGTTTACCTCTCCATAGACACACAGACAAAGAAAGAGAGAAAAAGAAAAAGAAAAAAGATAAATAAAAAGGGAAAGAAACAAAAAGCCAGAACAAACACACAGCATGGAAATTTATGAACATGCTAATTTTAGGCTATTTACCACCACCACCACCACCACCACCACTACTACTTCTACTACTACTACTCATTTAACGACCATTTTCTTGTAGTAGAGGGATGGTCTGACCGACTGAACATTTAGTTCTCGCAAAGTAACTAAACCTTGAACAATTGAAAAATGGAAGGTGGGAGAGGGTGGGAATTGGGGAGGGGGATATTCGCAGTTGCAGTCGGGAGCATTCCCAGTGGAAGGCAGTTATCTATAGACAAGCAGGAGGCAAGCATTTCACAAGACTGATTTCCCCTCATTTGTTACAACGATGTTTTATTCAGTCACGTCTAGTTATTATTAATCACCTACTTACAGCTATAAGTTGAACTTTACAAGATTGTAGTATGTATAAAATGCTGATAAGACATTAATAAGCATTGGTTTTTGGATGCTAAAATATTCCTGTTCGGGTGAAATTGGTGATTCCAGCGAGTCTGAACATTAACTGGTACATTATTTTGTTCATAGGCAGAGAATGGAATGTGAACAAAAGACTTTAACAAGTGACCTTAGGCAGATTTGAAAAGTTAATTATTAAGGGGTCGACTTTGATTGCAGTTGCTGGATTTCTCGGCCTTCCTTGGCTATCCCATCAGGGATAGATCATACGTTACAAACACCGCAGTGGGCAAGGCACCCTCAATAATGCATGAGGTAGACTAGCCGCAGGCAAAACTTCTGTAAGAGAGGTGACCTAGCCTTAAGTTTCTGGAGTAGCTGATCGGTTATCTCAGCACACAATGGAGTAAAGGACAACATGGGCAATAAAACAAATAACCACCTGATCTTCTGAAACTTTGTTCATAATGTCACTTGAAATCACAAGCAGAAAGAAACTTTCAAGAGTTTGTGTCAGAAAGTCTTAAGTGCAGGTGACATACCACAAGTGACTACTAGAGAGGCCTTCCTATCCGAGGCAGTCCACGCAAGCACAGGCCAGCGAATCGATGGCCTACAAGGGCATTTCCTGGATTATCATCGTTTGACCTTTAATCCCGGCTGGAAACTCTGCAAGAGTGCTGGGCAGGGCGAGTGGCCCTGTGGCTGCATGTAATGGCTAAAGATTTGCTGTCAGTGCGGCCCAGATAAACGCCCAGGGCCTCTGCGCCTACAGCCGAGGGCCCTGCTCGGCACAGAGAAAAATCATTCAGCAGAAGGGACAGATATGATCAGCTTATTACTGTCTTGACAATACCCTTTCTCCATACAAACCAACACCAAAAGAAATAAATTGTAACTATCGATTTTTAACCCTGCTACTCCAGAAGTTGTCAGTCACCCTGAAACAGCAAAGCTTTTTCTGCCAAGTTCCTGCAAAGGAAAACAACCCGCACATATACCTTTTGAAAGCCATTCACCCAAAGCCCTCTTTAATTACAAATCCCTGGGTCACAATAAAACACACAAGTGTTCGAAACATCTTTTGTGGATCATTATTTTAAGTATTGAAAAAATATATATAATGATAAGTTTGACCAAGACATTTGATTGCGAGTAGAATGGTTCAGTTTACAGTGTCACCTTTGATAATGAAATGTAGTTCAAAATGGTCCATAAAATCATTGCATCAACATTGCAAATCGACAATCGTCATATATTAGATTATAAGATTAATCAGTAAGTTTGTAGACAAACATGAGTTGGAAGGAAAAAAAAGAAGCTGATTCTCCAATTAAATTTTTTATTTTTTGTAATTAAATGTAATCTTAACGGAGAACAATGTGGAAAACTGCTGTAGATTGTTGAAAGATTAGTTTAAATATTTATTTTTTATTTCAGGAGTTACTAACCACCTTTCGTAAATAATATATTCTTCGTTTTGACGATGGGTTCAGCCCGAAACGGACTCCTCTTTTATTCACAGCGGATCAACTACCTTTTGAGGTATTTTAAAAGGTTCATGGTATTTGTTATATTTGGTTTACCTATCATAAATGTTAAGAATCATAAAAAAAACATTTGAAAGTGGGATTTTTTTTTCTTAAAGAACATCAAAAAAAAGAAAAAATGCAAACTGTCTCATCCCCTCTTCTGCTCCGATGAAGGGTTAATGCCCGAAACATCAGCTTATCCTTTCTTCCCACGGCGGTTAGCATACCTCGATCAATGTTATGTTGATTTGATCCATTGTTCTATCTCCCCGGTGACACAAAAAGGCACGAGCCTTCGACAGCAAGACCTGTTCTTCATTCTATGATTTATCGAAGCCTCGATTCAGTGAAGGACGACTAATCTGAGCCACCATTAATCTACGCATCACCATGATTCATAGAAACCCAATTCACCCAGTTGGTTCACACAGACATTTTTATGCTGTAACCCTTTTCAAATCGATGGGTCACGCAGGTAATTTAGTCTAAATAAAAGTAATGATGAAGGAAATATTCAGCACAAGAAAAAGGCACAAAATGCAGATCAAAATGACATTGGTGTAAACATGGGAGTAAAGATAAATGTACGAAATTGACAAAGGGCTTTAGGTTTCCTAAAATAATTTCAAACAGTGGATTTTTGTACACAAGCTGAAGAAGTTGAATCTTTCAGGGTAAAGGAATGGAAGCCCAGTGTGAAAGGAACTGAAGGAGGAAAACAGCAACATGCTGGTGGGGAGGCAGGTGCGAAATGGATTTATGAGATTGTACATCGAAGTTAAAGAAAGCGATATAGGTCAAGAAGGAGGAAGAGGAACTAAAAGGGACAGACGTGCAGTGAGACAGAAAGGTGTTTTATTTTATTCCCTGCTGTAATCCAATTTTGAACAGCATTGCCAGAGTGTTCCGCCTGTACCAGTGGCACATCACGGCATGCTGCCAGTGCCCTTATTTGATATGATGCATAGTCTCTATTAACCCGCCATTAACCCCGCCGAGATGGGGACTTAAATAATGCAGGCCACAACTGAGAAGGAGAGTGGGAGGAAGGGAATGTGTGGGCCTAGCTCTCACCCCCTATGGGCCGGGAGGGCACTTGTCTAGAGGGTTACGCTCTATCGGATCCCGTAGCGACTGACAGCTTTGTGACGGGGTGGAGGGGGGAGGGTGGTGAGCACTGTGACACACACTATCAAGGGACATTGATGGCCAGAGTACAAGATGTCACCCAGCATAGTAGGGTGACACCTCTCACGCCTCTTATGCATGGAACATCGCTTGGTTTGAAATTTTCTGTTTAGTTCTTAATGTCCAATTTATTCTTATGTCTGTGCCTAATAAAATAATAAGGTTATAAACAGGTGACTGAATGGGTATTCTGCAGGTTAAACAAAAATAAGGAAACATTTACATTCCTAAATATTCCTCTATTTTAAAGTTTGTAAGCAACATATGCTGGACATTATCTATGAATAACTAATGTCCTTAAATTGGAACATGAATTAAAAAAATATAGCTAATCAGAAAGGAATGTCAAAGAAATGTATAACTGCCACTACAGAAACAGCAATTGAACAACGAATAGTGAGTGACAAACAAAACTATATTTTTTTTCAAAAAAGGAATTTTTTTTTATGCCACTCTTTATTGTTCAGGTGCAGTTACTATAGCAACAGGAGGAATACCAATGTTACCCTTTCCTGTAGATCACACGTATTTTATGACAGATCTGCAATGCCCATAGATTTGAGCACAGGTTCTAATGTTATGTCCGAGAATGGTTTGCATGCTATGCCATTCATGGAGTCAAGATATATATTTATCATAAACCTTACTCTAAACTATATTCGGGTTGTTGTGGAGGGGAAACTACCATTACACGAGGGCATTTATAAAGTTCGACAAATGGGATACTTTAACGAAAGGAGCACAATTAACTATGACATGACGCTGACGTGCTGACTTCATGTGCATAAATTATGCGAGAAGGAGGAGGAAGAGCTAAATGGACTGACGTGCTAAATATAATATATATGTCTATATATATATATATATATATATATATATATATATTATATATATTAATATATATATTATATATATATGTTATATATATATATATGTCTATATATTATATATATATATGTCTATATATATATATATATATATATGTCTATTATATATATATGTCTATATATATATATAATATATATATTATAATATATATAATATATATATAGACATATATATTTATTAGCACGTCAGTCCATTTTAGCTCTTCCTCCTCTTCTCGTATATATATATAATATAATATATATTATATATATATATATATATATATAATATATATATATATATAATATATATATCTGGTATATATAATATTATTATAACCAAGTCGAAAACACCAGGGGGTTGACTCAGCCTGCCATCCTTCCGAGGTCGGCGAAATGAGTACCAGTTGTACTGGGCCCGGTGTATGCCCCGGTTAGAATAGGTGTACCATATCCCTGTGTCGTAAGAGGCGACCAGGGTTGCTCAGGAAGGGCATCGGCGTAAAAACCTTGCCAAATCATTATGCGGACAACAAAACGAATTTCCATACCGGATCGGTCGAGGCCCGGTTACCACGACCGCCACCGGTACCGGTGGTCAGCAGGGTACCAGTGGAAATTGTGCTACTGCTGGGCGAAGGAGGAGAGGAGACGGGAAGGCGAGTCCGGAGGCAGTGGGAGAGGGGGAAGGGTAGAAAGTGTTGCAGGTGAGAGTTGGAACTCTGAATGTTGGGACGATGACTGGCAAAGGGGAGAGTTGGCTGATATGATGGAGAGAAGAAAGGTGGACATACTGTGTGTACAAGAGACCAAGTGGATGGGGAGTAAGGCTAGGAGCATTGGAGGTGGTTTCAAACTGTTCTTCCATGGTGTGGATGGGAGGAGAAATGTGTCGGGGTAATCCTGAAGGAAGATTATGTCAAGAGGGTATTGGAGGTGAGGAGAGTGTCTGACCGAGTGATGAGTGTGAAGTTGGAAATTGAAGGGGTGATGATGAATGTAATCAGTGCATATGCCCCACATATGGGGTGTGAGATGGAGTATAAAAGAGATTTCTGGAGTGAGTTAGATGAAGTGGTGGAGAGTGTATCCAAGGATGAAAGAGTGGTGATTGAGCAGATTTCAATGGGCATGTTGGGGAGGGAATAAAGAGGATGAGGAGGTGATGGGTAGGTACGGTCTCAACAAGAGAAATGTGGAAGGGCAAATGGTGGTAGAGTTTGCAAAAAGAATGGAAATGGCAGTGGTAAATACGTATTTCAAGAAGAAGGAGGAACACAGGGTGACATACAAGAGTGGAGGAAAGTGCACACAGGTGGATTACATCTTAAGCAGGAGATGCAACCTGAAAGAGATTAGTGACTGTAAGGTGGTGGCAGGGGAGAGTGTAGCTCGACAGCATCGATTGGTGGTCTGTAGGATGACTTTAGAGGTGAGGTTGAGGAAGAGAGTGAGGGCTGAACCAAGGACCAGATGGTCGAAGCTGAAGGAGGAAGACTGATGCGTGAAATTTAGGGAGGAGGTGAGACAGGCATTGGATGGTGGTAAAGATGGGTGGGATGATTGGGAAACTACAGCAGAAGTGGTGAGGGAGATAGCTAGGAAGGTACTTGGTGTGACATCTGGACAGAGGAAGGAAGATAAGGAGACTTGGTGGTGGAACGAGGAAGTAAGGAAAGTATAAGGAAGAAGGGGTTGGCGAAAAGGAAGTGGGATAGTCAGAGAGATGAAGAAAGTAGGCAGGAGTACAAGAGTGGCGGCGAAAGGCAAAAAGAGAGGTGGCAAAGGCCAAGGAAAAGGCATATGATGAGCTGTATGAGAAGTTGGATACAAAAGAAGGGGAAAAGGATTTATACCGATTGGCAAGACAGAGGGACCGAGCTGGGAAGGATGTGCTGCAGTTCGGGTGATAAAGGACGCAAATGGGAATGTGCTGACGAGTGAGGAGAGTGTGTTGAGAAGGTGGATGGAGTACTTTGAGGACTAATGAATGAAGAAAATGAGAGAGAGAAGGTTGGAAGAGGTGGAGATAGTGAATCTGGAAGTGGGGTGGATCAGTAAGGATGAAGTGAGGACTGCTATGAAGAAGATGAAAGTGGAAAGGCGGTTGGCCCAGATGGTATACCAGTGGAGGCATGGAAGTGCTTAGGAGAGATGGCAGTGAGGTTGTTAACACATTGTTTAATAAAGTCTTGGAAAGTGAGAGGATGCCGGAGGAGTGGAGATTAAGTGTACTGGTTCCGATTTTCAAGAATAAGGGTGATGTGCAGAGCTGTGGAAATTACAGAGGGATAAAGTTGTTAAGCCACACCATGAAGGTGTGGGAAAGAGTAGTGGAAGCTAGGTTGAGAAGAGAGGTGACGATCTGTGAGCAGCAATATGGGTTTATGCCAGGAAAGAGCACCACAGATGCGATGTTTGCTTTGAGAATGTTGATGGAGAAGTATAGGGAAGGCCAGAAGGAGTTACATTGTGTGTTTGTGGATTTAGAGAAAGCTTATGATAGGGTGCCAAGAGAGGAGTTGTGGCATTGTATGAGGAAGTCGGGAGTGGTGGAGAAGTATGTGAGGATCGTGCAGGATATGTATGAGGACAGTGTGACAGCGGTGAGGTGTCAGTAGGAATGACGGACCGGTTTAAGGTAAAAGTGGGATTGCACCAAGGATCGACTCTGAGCCCTTTCCTGTTTGCAATGGTGATGGACAGGTTGACGGACGAGATCAGACTGGAGTCTCCATGGACGATGATGTTCGCGGATGACATCATGATCTGTAGGGAGGTAGGGAGCAGGCTGAGGCGAACCTCGAGAGGTGGAGGTACGCACTGGAGAGAAGGGGATGATAGTCAGTCGGAGTAAGACGGAGTACATGTGCGTAAATGAGAGGGAGGGTGGTGGTATGGTGCGGTTGCATGGAGTTGATGTGGGGAAGGTGGATGGGTTTAAATACTTGGGATCAACTGTCCAAAGTAACGGAGAGTGTGGGAGAGAAGTGAAAAAGAGAGTGCAGGCAGGATGGAGTGGTTGGAGAAGAGTTGCAGGAGTGATCTGTGACAGAAGGGTAGCTGCAAGAGTGAAGGGGAAAGTATATAAGACGGTAGTGAGACCAGCTATGTTGTATGGTTTGGAGGCGGTGGCACTAACAAAAAGACAGGAAGCGGAGCTGGAGGTGGCAGAGTTAAAGATGCTGCGATTCTCGTTGGGAGTGACGAGGATGGAAGGATAAGAAATGAGTATATTAGAGGGACAGCGCAGGTAGGACGGTTTGGAGACAAAGTGAGAGAGGCGAGATTGAGATGGTTTGGACATGTGCACAGGAGGGAAGCGGAGTATATCGGAGAAGGATGTTGAAGATGGAGCCGCCAGGCAGGAGGAGAAGAGGAAGGCCAAAGAAGAGGTTCATGGATACGGTGAGGGCGGACATGCGGGTGGTTGGAGTGTCAATGGAAGATGTGGAGGATAGAGCGAAATGGAGACGGTTGATCCGCTGTGGCGACCCCTAACGGGAGCTATCCGAAAGAAGAAGAAGAAGATATATATATAATATATATATTATATATATATATATATATATATATATATATATATATATATATATATATATATATATATATATATATATGAAGACCACAAGGGGAAAACCAGAGATGTCACTTTTTATAAATTTCAGGGTTATTGCACCTGCCAATAGTTGGCAACATAAGGTTTCCTCTCACAATATTACTTTAACAAATAACCAGGGGTGTCACATACTTTATATGGTATAAAGTTTAGCCGTGCAATGAAAAAACAAGTGTTGTCAAAGCTGAACAAGTAGAAACCCAGAGTTGTCATATTTACTCCTGGTTATCTCCCTTTCATTCATGTTAACTGTTCCACCATAATATTCAGAGTTGAGAAACTAAAAAATGAAAGGTTGTAAAACTTTCACAGTATAACTCTGAGCACTACAATGGCCTATTTGTTATATCATGGGCTCCGTAGTTGGTGCATATCATGGTTCAAGCCTGGTAAACCTTTATTGCGACTTTTATGGGACCCACGCCGTGGCTTAATGGTTAGCGCATCTGAGTACCCATCCTCATTCGATGTACCCACTGCCCAATCAACTTGCTTAGGTATATGAGGGAGTCACATGAGGTGACTTCGGCTATCGCGGGGTGGTTTATCCTTGGTTTCCTCCGGTTTTCCATCATATTAAGTAGTACGGAGTAAGAAATGGAGAATCCGTCATCATATAAGCGAAATACCCTTGAGTATGGCGTTGAACACCAATCAAACAAAAAAACAATGACCGTTTAATGTTGAAAAAAGTAATCTGTGATCACCAAGTCATGTAATGTATGCTAATAACCAACAAGCATGAATTTGCTACACATCCTGGGTTAAAATTGCATGGCAATTATTAACAAGGGAATAACCAGTGATGTCAGTTTGCAACATTGATTCGTTCTTTGCTCTTAAATTAAATAACAGAAGCTTGGCAAATGCTACATGCTTAATTTGATCGGCCAATGATCACTCTTCCTTTTACTGGAAAAGAAATCTATATGACAGTTATTAAACAGTCCACCAAGTCTTGAAACTTTGTTTTTCAGTTTCTTCAAAATTGACTTATCCTGACATCTCTGGTTTTTCCCCTTGTGGTCTTCATATATATAATATATATATATATATATATATATATATATATATATATATATTATAATATATATATATATATTATATATATATATATAGATGCTCTACTGGTCAAAAGTTTTAGAACACCCCCATTTTTCAGTTTTTACTGAAATTTAAGCAGTTCAAGTCCAGTGAATAACCTGAAATGGGACAAAGCTAAGCGGTATCTGCCAGGATTAAAAAAAAAGTTTAAGTACCAAAAACTGAAAAATAATGTAAATTTCAGAGTTGTTAAAAAAGGCCCTTTTCAGGAAACAAGTAATTGGTTAGCAACTGCAGCTGTTCTGCAGTAATGGAAGTAAATTAAGCCTCAAAAGTTGATGCAAACAATTCCTGCAGGTGTCCCAACTTTTGTTGATTAATTACAAACCCTCTGTCTGTATAAAA
>CM068955.1:42934241-42954423 GCA_035128595.1 Eptatretus atami
GTGTGCACGTGTGTGTATTTACTCTACTGGTCAAAAGTTTTAGAACACCCCATTTTTTCCAGTTTTTACTGAAATTTAAGCAGTTTAATGTTTCAATGTACACTGAAATTAAAGCTCAGAACAAATAAACAATTGCAGATAAAAAATAAATGATGGAATTGTTTTGTTGAACAAAATTTAATCTAAATTTTTGACTCATCAAAGTAGCCACATTTTGCAGATATAACAGCCGAACATCCTCGTGGCATTTTTTCTGCAATGGAAATCAAATATTGTTCGGAAAGTTCATCCCAACACTGTTGCAGAAGTTCCCACAATGTGTTGCACTTGTAGGTTGCTTTGCTTCACCCTTCTGTCCAGTTCATCCCAAACCAGCTCGATGGGGTTTAAGTCTGGAGTCTGTGCTGGCCATTCCATGATTTGAAGCCTACCGTCTTGTTCTTTTTCTCGAAGGTAGTTCTGACATAGCCTGGAGGTATGTTTTGGATCGTTATCTTGCTGTAGGATGAACCCCTGACCAACTAGGCGTAGACCAGAGGGTATTGCATGGCACTGCAAATTGCTGTGGTAGCCCTTTTGGTTCAGGGTGCCAGTCACTCTGTGCAAGTGGCCGACTCTGGATCCAGCAAAAGAGCCCAGATCATCACACTTCCTCCTCCATGTTTGATAGTTGGTGTCACACACTGAGGAACCATCCTTTCACCTACTCGATGGCATACAAAACGCTGCGTGATGAACCAAAGATTTCAAATTTTGATTCATCGGTCCATAAGACCTTCTTCCAGTTTTCAGTAGTCCACTGGCAGTGCTTCAAGCCCAGGCAAGCCTCTTTTTCTCTTTTGCCATCTTCGCAATGGCTTTCTTACTGCCACTCGACCTGTCAAACCTGCAGCTCGAAGACTTTCTCTTCACAGTTGAAACTGAGACTTCTTACTTCGACCAGTGTTAAGCTGTGCTTGAAGCTGCTGTCCTGTGAGCCACCTATCATGCAAGCTGTTGACTCTCAGAAACTTGTCTTCTGATTGTGTTGTGGCTTTGGGCCTGCCAGACTCTTTCCTCTCAGTTTCCTCCAGTTTCCAAGTGCCTTTTGATGGTGTGGGAAACTGTACTCACTGACACCTTGGCTTCTTTGCAATTTCTCTAAAGGAAAGACTGACACTTTTAAGGGTTATCATGGTCTGTCTGTTTTCCTTTGTTAATTGTCTTTATCGCCATTAGGATAGCAATATACTACTTCATGCAGTGCAGTATTGTCAAATAATGCTTCAGAGGGTGCAGCAACACAGTCTGTTCCAACACTGCTTTTATACAGACAGAGGTTTGTAATTAATCAACAAAAGTTGGGACACCTGCAGGAATTGTTTGCATCAACTTTTGAGGCTTAATTTACTTCCATTACTGCAGAACAGCTGCAGTTGCTAACCAATTACTTGTTTCCTGAAAAGGGCCTTTTTTAACAACTCTGAAATTTACATTATTTTTCATTTTTGGTAACTTAAACTTTTTTTTAATCTCTGGCAGTTTACCGCTTAGCTTTGTCCCATTTCAGGTTATTCACTGGACTTGAACTGCTTAAATTTCAGTAAAAAACTGAAAATGGGGTGTTCTAAAACTTTTGACCAGTAGAGCATCTATATATATATATAATATATATATTATATATATATATATATATTAATATATATTATATATATATATATATATATATATATATATATATGAAGACCACAAGGGGAAAAACCAGAGATGTCAGGATAAGTCAATTTTGAAGAAACTGAAAAACAAAGTTTCAAGACTTTGGTACTGTTTAATAACTGTCATATAGATTTCTTTTCCAGTAAAAGGAAGAGTGATCATTGGCCGATCAATTAAGCATGTAGCATTTGCCAAGCTTCTGTTATTTAATTTAAGAGCAAAGAACGAATCAATGTTGCAAACTGACATCACTGGTTATTCCCTTGTTTAATAATTGCCATGCAATTTTAACCCAGGATGTGTAGCAAATTCATGCTTGTTGGTTATTAGCATACATTACATGACTTTGGTGATCACAGATTACTTTTTTCAACATTAAACGGTCATTGTTTTTTTGTTTGATTGGTGTTCAACGCCATACTCAAGGGTATTTCGCTTATATGATGACGGATTCTCCATTTCTTACTCCGTACTACTTAATATGATGGAAAACCGGAGGAAACCAAGGATAAACCACCCCCGCGATAGCCGAAGTCACCTCATGTGACTCCTCATATACCTAAGCAAGTTGATTGGGCAGGTGGTACATCGAATGAGGATGGGTACTCAGATGCGCTAACCATTAAGCAACGGCGTGGGTCCCATAAAAGTCGCAATAAAGGTTTTACCAGGCTTGAACCATGATATGCACCAACTACGGAGCCCATGATATAACAAATAGGCCATTGTAGTGCTCAGAGTTTATACTGTGAAAGTTTTACAACCTTTCATTTTTTAGTTTCTCAACTCTGAATATTATGGTGGAACAGTTAACATGAATGAAAGGGAGATAACCAGAGTAAAGTACTGACAACTCTGGGTTTTATCTTGTTCAGCTTTGACAACACTTGTTTTTTCATTGCACGGCTAAACTTTATACCATATAAAGTATGTGACACCCTGGTTATTTGTTAAAGTAATATTGTGAGAGGAAACCTTATGTTGCCAACTATTGGCAGGTGCAATAACCCTGAAATTTATAAAAAGTGACATCTCTGGTTTTCCCCTTGTGGTCTTCATTGTATATATATATATATATATATATATATATATATATATATATATATATTATATATATATTATATATATATATATATATATATATCTTCTTCTTCTTTCTTTCGGATAGCTCCCGTTGGGGTCGCCACAGCGGATCAACCGTCCTCCATTTCGCTCTATCCTCCACATCTTCCATTGACACTCCAACCACCCGCATGTCCGCCCTCACCGTATCCATGAACCTCTTCTTTGGCCTTCCTCTTCTCCTCCTGCCTGGCGGCTCCATCTTCAACATCCTTCTCCCGATATACTCCGCTTCCCTCCTGTGCACATGTCCAAACCATCTCAATCTCGCCTCTCTCACTTTGTCTCCAAACGCGTCCTACCTGCGCTGTCCTCTAATATACTCATTTCTTATCCTATCATCCTCGTCACTCCCAACGAGAATCGCAAGCATCTTTAACTCTGCCACTCCAGCTCCGCTTCCTGTCTTTTTGTTAGTGCCACGCCTCCAAACCATACAACAATGCTGGTCTCACTACCGTCTTATATACTTTCCCCTTCACTCTTGCAGCTACCCTTCTGTCACAGATCACTCTGCAACTCTTCTCCAACCATCCATCCTGCCTGCACTCTCTTTTTCACTTCTCTCCCCACTCTCCGTTACTTTGGACAGTTGAATCCCAAGTATTTAAACCCATCCACCTTCCCACATCAACTCCATGCAACCGCACCATACCACCACCCTCCCTCTCATTTACGCACATGTACTCCGTCTTACTCCGACTGACTATCCATCCCCTTCTCTCCAGTGCG
This sequence comes from Eptatretus atami, assembly GCA_035128595.1. Taxonomy (NCBI): domain Eukaryota; kingdom Metazoa; phylum Chordata; class Myxini; order Myxiniformes; family Myxinidae; genus Eptatretus; species Eptatretus atami. Next base: position 42,937,791 of record CM068955.1, read on the forward strand.
TACCTCCACCTCTCGACGGTTCGCCTCAGCCTGCTCCCTACTCTCCCTACAGATCATGATGTCATCCGCGAACATCATCGTCCATGGAGACTCCAGTCTGATCTCGTCCGTCAACCTGTCATCACCATTGCAAACAGGAAAGGGCTCAGAGTCGATCCTTGGTGCAATCCCACTTTACTTAAACCGGTCCGTCATTCCTACTGCAACACTCACCGCTGTCACACTGTCTCATACATATCCTGCACGATCCTCACATACTTCTCCACCACTCCCGACTTCCTCATACAATGCCACAACTCCTCTCTTGGCACCCTATCATAAGCTTTCTCTAATCCACAAACACACAATGTAACTCCTTCTGGCCCTTCCCTATACTTCTCCATCAACATTCTCAAGCAAACTCGCATCTGTGGTGCTCTTTCCTGGCATAAACCCATATTGCTGTCTCACAGATCGTCACCTCTCTTCTCAACCTAGCTTCCACTACTCTTTCCACACTTCATGGTGTGGCTTAACAACTTTATCCCTCTGTAATTTCCACAGCTCTGCACATCACCCTTATTCTTGAAAATCGGAACCAGTACACTTAATCTCCACTCCTCCGGCATCCTCTCACTTTCCAAGACTTTATTAAACAATCGTGTTAACAACCTCACTGCCATCTCTCCTAAGCCACTTCCATGCCTCCACTGGTATCCATCTGGGCCAACCGCCTTTCACGTTTCATCTTCTTCATAGCAGTCCTCACTTCATCCTTACTGATCCACCCCACTTCCAGATTCACTATCTACCTCTTCCAACCTTCTCTCTCTCATTTTCTTCATTCATTAGCTCCTCAAAGTACTCATCCACCTTCTCAACACACTCTCCTCACTCGTCAGCAGACATTCCATTTGCGTCCTTTATCACCGAACCTGCAAGCCACATCCTTCCCAGCTCGGTCCCTCTGTCTTGCAATCGGTATAAATCCTTTTCCCCTTCTTTTGTATCCAACTTCTCATAACAGCTCATCATATGCCTTTCTCTTCGTCACCTCTCTTTTTGCTTTCGCCGCCACTCCTTGTACTCCTGCCTACTTTCTTCATCTCTCTGACTATCCCACTTCCTTTTCGCCAACCCCTTCTTCCTTATACTTTCCTGTACTTCCTCGTTCCACCACCAAGTCTCCTTATCTTCCTTCCTCTGTCCAGATGTCACACCAAAGTACCTTCCTAGCTATCTCCCTCACCACTTCTGCTGTAGTTTCCCAATCATCCCACCCATCTTTACCACCATCCAATGCCTGTCTCACTCCTCCCTAAATTTCACGCATCAGTCTTCCTCCTTCAGCTTCCACCATCTGGTCCTTGGTTCAGCCCTCACTCTCTTCCTCAACCTCACCTCTAAAGTCATCCTACAGACCACCAATCGATGCTGTCGAGCTACACTCTCCCTGCCACCACCTTACAGTCACTAATCTCTTTCAGGTTGCATCTCCTGCTTAAGATGTAATCCACCTGTGTGCACTTTCCTCCACTCTTGTATGTCACTCTGTGTTCCTCCTTCTTCTTGAAATACGTATTTACCACTTGCCATTTCCATTCTTTTTTGCAAACTCTACCACCATTTGCCCTTCCACATTTCTCTTGTTGAGACCGTACCTACCCATCACCTCTCATCCTCTTATTCCCTTCCCAAACATGCCCATTGAATCTGCTCCAATCACCACTCTTTCATCCTTGGATACACTCTCCACCCACTTCATCTAACTCACTCCAAGAAATCTTCTTTATACTCCATCTCACACCCCATATGTGGGGCATATGCACTGATTACATTCATCATCACCCCTTCAATTTCCAACTTCACACTCAATCACTCGGTCAGACACTCTCCTCACCTCCAATACCCTCTTGACATAATCTTCCTTCAGGATTTACCCCCGACACTATTTCTCCTCCCATCCACACCATGGAAGAACAGTTTGAAACCACCTCCAATGCTCCTAGCCTTACTCCCCATCCAGCTGGTCTCTTGTACACAACAGTATGTCCACCTTTCTTCTCTCCATCATATCAGCCAACTCTCACCCTTTGCCAGTCCATCGTCCCCAACATTCAGAGTTCCAACTCTCACCTGCACACACTTCTACCCTTCCCTCCTCCACTGCCTCCGGACTCGCCTTCCCCGTCTCCTTCTCCTCCTTCGCCCAGCAGTAGCACAATTTCCACTGGTACCCGTGCTGACCACCGGTACCGTGGCGGTCGTTGGTAACCGGGCCTCGACGCGATCCGGTATGGAAAATTCGTTTTGTTGTCCGCATAATGATTTGGCATCGGTTTTTACGCCGGATGCCCTTCCTGATGCAACCCTGGTCGCCTCTTACGACACACAGGGATATGGTACACCTATTCTAACCGGGGCATACACCGGGCCCAGTACAAACTGTACTCATTTCGCCGACCTCGGAAGGATGGCAGGCTGAGTCAACCCCTGGTGTTTTCGACTTGGTATATATATAATATATATAACAGATATATATATATAATATATATATATATATATATATATATATATATATATATATATATATATATATATATATATATACGAGAAGAGGAGGAAGAGCTAAAATGGACTGACGTGCTAATATAATATATATGTCTATATATATATATATATATGTCTATATATATATATATATATATATATATAGACTATAATTATATATAGACATATATATATATATATATATATGACATATAATATATATATATAGACATATATATATATATAGACATATATATATATAGACATATATATATATATTATATATTATAATATATATAATATATAATATATATATATATATATAGACATGATATATTATATTAGCACGTCAGTCCATTTTAGCTCTTCCTCCTCCTTCTCGGCATAATATTTATGCACATGAAGTCAGCACGTCAGCGTCATGTCATAGTTAATTGTGCTCCTTTCGTTAAAGTATCCCCATTTGTCGAACTTTATAAATGCCCTCGTGTAATGGTAGTTTCCCCTCCACAACAACCCGAATATAGTTTAGAGTAAGGTTTATGATAAATATATATCTTGACTCCATGAATGGCATAGCATGCAACCATTCTCGACATAACATTAGAAACCTGTGCTCAAATCTATGGGCATTGCAGATCTGTTATAAAATACGTGTGATCTACAGGAAAGGGTAACATAGGTATTCCTCCTGTTGCTATAGTAACTGCACTGAACAATAAAGAGTGGCATAAAAAAAAAATTCCTTTTTGAAAAAAAATATAGTTTTGTTTGTCACTCACTATTCTGTTGTTCAATTGCTGTTTCTGTAGTGGCAGTTATACATTTCTTTGACATTCCCTTTCCTGATTAGCTTTTTTTTTTATCATGTTCCAATTTAAGGACATTAGTTATTCATAGATATGTCCAGCATATGTTGCTTACAAACTTTAAAATAGAGGAATATTTAGGAATGTAAATGTTTCCTTATTTTTGTTTAACCTGCAGAATACCCATTCAGTCACCTGTTTATAACCTTAAAATTCATTTATTAGGCACAGAACATAAGAATAAATTGGACATTAAGAAGACTAAAAACAGAAAATTTCAAAACCAAGCGATGTTCCATGCATAAGAGGCGTGAGAGGTGTCACCCTACTATGCTGGGTGACATCTTGTACTCTGGCCATCAATGTCCCTTGATAGTGTGTGTCACAGTGCTCACCACCCCCCCCTCCACCCCGTCACAAAGCTGTCAGTCGCTACGGGATCCGATTAGAGCGTACCCTCTAGACAAGTGCCTCCCGGCCCATAGGGGGTGAGAGCTAGGCCCACACATTCCCTTCCTCCCACTCTCCTTCTCCAGTTGTGGCCTGCATTATTTAAGTCCCCATCTCGGCGGGGTTAATGGCGGTTATAATAGAGACTATGCTCAACTATCAATAAGGGCACTGGCAGCATGCCGTGATGTGCCACTGGTACACAGGCGGAAACACTCTGGATGCTGTTCAAATTGGATTACAGCAGGAAAAAAAACACCTTTCTGTCTCATTGCTATGTTCTTTTACGCGTCTCCTGTCCTCCCTCTTTTGACCTATATCGCTTTCTTTAACTTCGATGTACAATCTCATAATCCATTTCGCACTGCTCCCCAGCATGTTGCTGTTTTCCTCCTTCAGTTCTTTCACACTGGGCTTCCATTCCTTTACCCTGAAAGATTCAACTTCTTCACTTGTGTACAAAAATCCACTGTTTGAAATTATTTTAGGAAACCTAAAGACACACACACACACACACACACACACACACACACACACACACACACGATTGTTTTTTCTACATCTCAACATTAAGAATTTGTAACGACAATATTTATCTCTTTCACATCTAAAAACTTGTTTGTATTCATGAAATAAAAATCGTTACACACGGTTGGCACACGTAAATGGCATAGTTTTGTAGGTGCATAATACATTGTTGTAAAAACAGCTACAAACTCCATTTTGACAACCTTTTCAATATTTACAATACAATTGGAACTCCTAAATTAATTCACAAGCTGTTTGAGAGTTTACTTTGCTGATTCGAGAATCTTTTAAAATAAATACAGAATATGAAATTATCTTATTACTTTATAAATCGTACACTTTTGCATTTCATGCAGCACAATCTAACATTTATGTTGTTTGAAACAGACGATATTTTCTTTGTTACGTAAACACATTTATTTAAATTGTGTGCTTGTTTGCTTTCATAATTTTGTCAGTTCTGTACAAAACGTTGCTCTTAATTATTTAGCTTTTATTTATTTTTTGAAAGACAGACAGGATTTGTGGGAGTTGCATTTAAGAAACATGGTGTTCAACAAGAGTTTGATGGATCGTTGGATAGTGTTCGCTAACCCGAGCTAAGCATAGGTCAAGGCAGCAAGCCACATTGTCCACAGTTGTCCAATTTGGGTTGGGACAAAATGTTAGTTAATGATTATTTAATGGCAGCAGTTAATTAACTGCAAATCATTAATCATTCCATTAGCACATTATTCAGGTAATCAGTACATATTAGAATGTCCTGAGTGTGAGAGGCTGAAAAATATCCCAGATCAATTTGCAGTCAGTTTGGGACTTGCTCGCCTTCATCATGGATGGGATCAATAAGCCTTACATCAACACAAACAATTGCATTTTTAACCCATTCAAATGAAAGATAACAAATTCTACATATTTTTGGAATGTGCCAAGCCCAAGTATTAAGAATAAAATGAAAGTCGCAATTTTCAATATTTTACACACGATTGCATCATCAGAGGGTTCCACTCAAACTGATGTATCTACTACAAGCATGTCACATGGAGGTTAGTTGAGAAAAAAAAAAATCACTAAACATGAGAGATTTTGACATAAATGGTTAATTGATCGTTTGCTTTGGCTCCAATGTAATCCAATAAATTTTCCAAGCTGGGTCGTAAAGAAGTGCAAGACCCTCACTTACCATGTGCATGGACTTTATTCTGCAATCCGCTAAAAAAAAAAATAAAAAGCCAACAAACTTTCCCCATTTGGCTCTTCTGTCTTTTTAATGAGAATAGACTAGCAATGATCTGAAGTAAAAATTAATAAAAGTATTTCTCCGTTTTGGGATCGGTTGCATAACTTGCCTTTGGTGATGTCAGAGAACCTCCACAACCACACTGGTAATTAAAGTGCATCATTAAATAAAGTATAATAATTAATTTAGGGACTTAATGCTATTGCTTTGCTGATTCAAGCATGTATAATTTGCATTAATTGATCTGTTAACTTTTTCATAGTAAATTAGGCAGAGGTGTAGCAGCATTGTGGAGGCTTGATTGCCATTAGAATGAATTAGAGATGAAATGCAGTCGATTGATCAATGTGCACTGAGGTCACAGCTGTAGCTTTGTTCATTATCATAAGCGTCTGACATTGATTAGCGTGGCATTTGGACATAAATGATAATTGATTGTTGCTTTGGCTCAAATGTAATCCATTTAATTTTCCAAGTTTGGCCATGCAGAAACACATGCTTGCGGTTCCACTGTATCTAATAAATATGACCCTCAACAAAAACTATCAACAGATATTACATAAACGTACCTCTGCTGCGAAATTAAGCTTCTTCATCATATGTTATGTTTGGTGGTCATTTTAATCTCGTTTCGAATCTGCTCAATGAAACAAAGTCTTCGAGATGAAGTTTGTTAATATAGCCCGCAAACAAATAAACAAATAAATAAATGAATCTTTATTACTTTTTGCATTTATTAATTTACGCTATTATTTTGTGAAAATTAATCTCAAACACGATTTGTCTTACAACGAATGAAAGTCTACGACACATGAACATCAGTTATGCTGCAAAATAGGTGAAAAAGAGTTCAGCATTTTAGAAACACATCTTTCTCTCAGTTTGACCCTATTTCACCTGTTCACAGTTACTTATTGATTTCCCAACATTGAGATTCTGCAAGACATCAAAAGCCTACATTGGGGTGTGGGACAAAATGGTATTAACTGTCACCTTCACACTTAAATAGTAGTAGTTGGGCTCGAATAAGAAGGTTCCACAGATTAGAGAAAAAAGAAAAGTGAACTGAGATGACTATTTATGGAAGGTCAACAAGGACCTTGTATCCCAGCCCTGCAGAAAAGAGAGATCAGCCTCCTGGGTGGAGACACTAATGTTTAACAATTGTATGAAATTTGATCAATACCTACATACCGCTTCAAAACAAGGATGAAAAGTATTCCTAAATGTATGATTCTATCACATGATGCCCTGCAGAATTATGTTTAAGACACTGCAGGATTGTATAAACGGTAGATAGATTTTATGTCTAAAAGATTTGTTGGCTAATGTCGATAAAGTTAGTAATTGTCTAAAATTGTCTTAAAGTCTAAAATGTCAAACACAATTTTTAAAAAAAGTCTAAAATCACAAGATAAATTGTTATTCAAATATCTAAAAGGCCAAATTCCATTTTGTTAACTTTTTAATTTCTGTATTCAAAATAATTTAAACCCAGAACAAGTATCTGCATGATTAAAAGCTAGATCTGTTGTGACATACGAGTGAAGAATCCGTCCATACGGATGGGTTGATTTCCCCAGAATTGCCATACTTTAGTCTAACTTGTAATACCCCTCCCACCAGGAGTGGCACGAGCCATAAATATTTACATAGAGATAATCTGCATCCTACCACCACCCTGGACCCTGGGGCTAATATAATTTTTTTTACCACCTAAAACCTCTCTCGGCACACCCCAAGTACAACCAGCAGTATTCCTCTCATTCCATCCAGTGGTTCAGTTGTGCATAGAAGTGAAACAAACAAATAAACACACAAACGAACATGCACACTTCTCACATTATAGTATGAATAGTGAAGAACCTGTCCTAATGGATGCATCAATCCCTCCTGAATTTCCGTATTTCAGTTTGACTTGTAAAAAAAAAAAAACCCTTTCCACCGGGAGCAGCACTAGGCATAAATATTAACATCCAGAGAATTTGTGTCATCCCCCCATTCTTAACCCCCGGGACCAATTTTTTATTTTACCATCTAAAACCTCTCCCTGCACATTCCAAGTACAACCACAGACGCCGGGTGGTAGAGGGGATGGGTGCGGGGGTTGGGGGGTGCAGAAGTTAATGGAGGCCAAAAAATTTTTTTCAACAAAAACAAACCCAAAACAAAACATATCCTTCCCTTTATTGATTTCGGGTGGAACATAAATATTTGGATATAAACAGTAAGTTGCAAATTGAAGGAGAAATTGAGGCCTCAAATCGAACTACAACGCGACATACAAATTACCACAAAGATCATGACACACTGATCAAAACGGAAGTGCTCCAGTCGCTGTTGCAAACCAAAAGGTCCCCAAAAGTGATCACATCCACGTGTGGTAAGATTCTTTTAATTAATTGCGATACTCAGTATTATCAGTCATATCAATTAGCGATGGTGTACTGCAAAGCACGATCGCTATCCAACGGAACTCCATGGCAGCTGTCGGCTTGCCAGGTAGCATCGTTTGCTGCCAGGATATGTGTGGTGTATTATCGCAGTGAAAATTGACTAAATGCAGGATAAATTGGAATCGGTGAATCATTTTGAGGAAATTTTGAGGTCTGCCTCTAAAAGGCTCCAAAAGACTTGCGATGACAAAATAATTGCCAGTCAAAGTATGTGATGCATTTTCGAAACCTCTAACACTCCCTGTTAGTTCAGTGATGGAGTCAACATGTTTTAGGCGTTCAGGTGATAAGGCACTTTCAATGCATGTGCCAACCCTCGGATGTTATATATATATTGGCTGGCATGGCACTTGCTTCCTGGTACCCACTGCAGTGATGGGATCTGATCTCGACTTAGTGACTTGGAGGGTTTGACCAGTTCACTCTGGCGAGGCACTTCTGCTCCTCACTGTCATGGGGACCTACTCCTATTGAGTGGTCCAATGGTATGACCATGCATTCTGGCCCTTCAGGTTTAGGATGTGTGTGTTTGATTGACAATGTACTTCAGCATTTGGGCTGAGGTGCATGTGTATGCTCATGGGACAGTCTTGTTGGACTGCGTACTTTGGCCATGGGATCAAGTTACACGTCCAAAGCTGTTTAAATGTTTTGTCTTGTTTTAACCTTTTTTTGTTAAAAAAAAAAATGAAAGAAAAGCCCACTTTCATAAGGCGTGGGACAAGTCCGAAACAGGTGTCCATGGATGTTCCCACTCCAGAGTGGACTGGTCTATAAAATTAAGAATTAAATTTTCTTCCCGGTATTGGCTGCAGTACGATCCTACGGAGATGTAGGGGGCTGCCGCTCTGCTAAGTTCGTGCCTAATAGGTGAAGCCTATGCAACTGTTTAGCCAGAAGACCTTTTAAACACACACACACACACACACACACACACACACACACACACACACACACACACACACACACACACACACACACACACGACACAAATGTTTCTGCAGCACAGGATATCCTGAATTTGAGAGGAAAAAACCCCTTAAATCCTGTGGTTAACAGTGACTTTTTGTGCCATCTATAATGAGCATTCCTTCTTTTGATAACTTGTGTAAAATTTATTGTGGACCTCCCCTGATGGATTATTTTTCTCCTTGTCCCCAATTTATGTATCAATGTGGAGCATCATGGCGGCACTAACCTGATCATTGAACTTCGTTAAATGACTTAAGTAGGTTATGCATGGCAAATTTCCCCAATCCCTCCCTTCCTCTCACCACCACCTGACCCCTCAAAAAAAAGAATTTCGCAAATGGCTCCATACATGAGCATGTGGATTTCACTACCACTCAGACTGAGAAGTTCTAAGTCAATATTGACACCTCCTTTGCAACCAGAGCTCTCATCTGAACCAAGCTGTTAGGGTTAGGGTCCATTGCATTGACACTGTCCATTGCATTTGTATTCTCCACAAAACCAAGTATATTCTGAGATGTGCACAGTTGATTTGGGTGTACAAGACTTAAATCAAAGTCCTGTGGATTCTGGCTTCCCACTTTGGACTGGTGCAACTACTTCCCATCTTGTTTCCTGGTTGAGATCGAGTCCAAAAGCTCTCCATATTATTGGCATATCTTCCATATGATGCTGAGTTGGTGTCTACTTTTCACCTATGACAGGCAGCTTGATGGTCTCTCAAGTTTTTAATCAGCTCACTTTTGGCCTCTCTCCACCAAGGTCTCACTCACTTTTGATCTCACTCCACCACGTTTTTCATAAGCTCACTTTTGGACCCCCTAACCCCTTGTTCGCTCTATCCATCCTTAGTTCCTCAAGATTGCACACATTATTCGAGAAACACAAACATGATTACCCTTCATTAATTCATCCCACTTTTCTCTCATGTGTGGAACTAACTTCCAATGTCTGTGTCTCGTACTCTTCCTTCAAGACGGTGTCCCTTGGCAGTTGACACATCATGGTATCTCCAACACTTCAAATCTCTTCCCCTCTTACTGATATAACCTTCCCCCTTGTTACAATTATTTAACAGGGGGAAAGACGTTATCAGGTTTGCAATGTGATTGATTAACATATGCGTTTTTGTTATTTTCAGCGAATCCACAAGTATTTTACGACACAAAATTCAACTTTAATTTTCCATTTGAGGATTGCTTAGTACATGGTCATGCTCACAAACAAAAACACTGGAATGAAACTTCCCTCGCTCTGTCTACCTTACTTTGCCATAAAATGCAAATGAGACCGTCACATTAACACCATCAGATGTTTGTCCAAATAATTTACAGGTTTATCCAAACAGTACATGGCTATGATTTAGTTCAAAGACTATGGATTGAGACTTCCAGTTATTAGTCTGTAGTTAATGCTCAAAAATGTTTCCAAAGCAGTAGCAAAATACCACCGATAAGATAATGAAATTTACAAAGATGAGAAGGACACGCACCATGCTTATTAGTTTACGTTTTGTACCTCACTGACAGGCCAGATCTGGATTCAGACCTGAACTAAAATTTAATCGGCTTGTTCTCGTCACCTAACCAACTCATTCACCAAGTTTCGTCCGAATCCGGACACAACTTTTTGAAATATCGTGCTCTATACCATTTTGCGCCATCACTCAATGGTGAAGAATCACTTAAAAAATTATTGGATCCGGATCCGGATTCAGATCTTCACCAAAATCGCAACAATTGTTCCTTGTTACACACCAAAACTGCCCACCAAGTTTCGTCCAAATCCATCTGCAAATTTTTGAGATATCCTGCTACATGTCGTTTTAGCCCTTTCACTCAATAATGAAGAATCACTTTTAAAAAATTCTCATATCCAGATCCGGATTCGGATTTAAAATCTAACCATTTCATCCTTGTCGCATATCCAAACTCAATACCAAATTTCGTCCGAATCTGTCCACAACTTTTGGAGAGATTTTGTTCACAAACAAACAAACAGACAAGAAAAAGATGTCGTGCAGAGCATGATACTTGCCAAATCCATAAAACAAATTTGGCCTCAAAAATAATTGGTGGTTGAATTCAGTGATCTGAAATATAAATCCTTTTCAAATGTTCTTCGGTTTTGCAACAGACAAAGACAGACAGACAGACAGACAGACAGACAGACAGAATAACAAAATCGACTGACCAATATACTTGAAAAATCTTCGATTTTGCAAGTAACAAACAGACAAACAGACAGAAAGGGATGAAAACATAACCTCCTTCACCTTCAGTTAGAGAGAAAAAAAAATGCCCAGGTTCTACATTTTGATTAGAAACGAGACAATGGCACTGCACCTGAAAATGCCAAAATTTCTCGATGCACATTTTAAAACTTTTGGTGCAGTAAACTTTCAATTATTCTCTGTTTATATTTTCCTCTTCACCTTAACTTCCTCCGTTCTGGCATCATTTAAGGATGACCTCAAAGCTTCAAATTTCTTTCCTGCTTTTGGATACATTTCCTTTTCCTGAATGGATGTTGGATACAATGGATGATTCTTTTGTGGATGTTTGTTTCAGTGTTTCATATTTTCTTTGAGGTTTTTTTGTTTTTCTGGCCTTTAGATTTTAACCCTTTTTCTCATAAGTCCAAAATATTATGCGTCACAATGAAAAATCAGAGAAACACCTTGTTGCATAATCATCAGTGTAGCTTTTTTTTTTTAAATTGTGGTGAGGTTTTGAATAAAAAAATATCTCGCAAAGCAACTAGTTATTACAGGCAGCCAAACGTCTGATGTGCATCAGCAGAATGAGTCACAGTCATCTGCTCCATACAAACACAGAGGGTCTCGTTTCGGTCAAACGAGCCCGGCCCACCCACAGAGCCCGGATTCAGTGCACAAAGGAGTTATATATCCGTGAGCAAGGCGGCATATCCTCTTTCAACAACACTGTCATAGTCTTTTACGTCCGTGCAAATTAATCCGAGCTTTTAGTCCTATAAACGTGATCAACCTCTTTGCTAGATTTTGAGGTGAGTTCTTTATTTTCCAACCAGTTATTTGGGCATGCATCCGATTGCTGTCTGATTGATTGCTGAATGCCTGAGAATTCCAAGCAATCACAGCTAACATCTTTCCTCGAGACATTGTCAAAATTCCTGCGTTTCTTCCACCCTGCTGTTAATTACTATTGGCGACAATAACCCTGCTGGGTTCTTGTAAAAGGAAAGGCTTAAGAGTTATTTGTGAAAACGGGAGCACGAAGGAATTGGAGGGTGGGGGAGGGAGGATGGTTGGAAGATTTTGAAGTGCATAGAAAACAGATGATAGACTTAGTATGATAATGTCAACGACCAAATGTTTAACAGCAGCATAATATGACTATCAAAGAGCAATTGAATTAAATTGAAATCTGTTTGTATTAAACACTTTGTGATAAAGCTTGGCTATAATTTCACCAGGAAGATTATAAGGACACATAATACAGGCAAAACGTTTTGTGGGATAAGCTCCGTTGGTTAGTAATGAAGCCTCATTGCTACATAAACCAAAATTATTTCGGCTCTAAGTAAAGACAACTTTTTTTAATCAAGCTTTTATCAGGGAAACATTTTGCAGAATGGAGTGATTATGGTTCGATGAAGGTTTGGCCTTCATAGAACCACAGCCACCAAGACAGCAGCAACACTACCATTCATTCATGCACCCAGGTCCTCACATGCAAGAGAAGTTCTTTTTGTCAAAAATATCCGTTACAAACCTAAAATGCAAGCCAGGGAGCCTTATGGCAGTGTGCACCTGCTTGAGGAAAGTTAAACCACACAATGAAGGTACACTTTCATGACCATTCATTCAAGCGCCCATGTAGTATCAACTATCACACCAAACCTATGACTCACAGTTTTGGTTTTGTTGGAACATTTTTTTTCTACCTTATACGTACAATGCTTCATGGTGGTGAAAATGTAGTCAGTGAAATTTTTTTTAACCCATGGCCACATTTGTTTTGCTAATACAGAAATGAAAAGCACATACAGCGATGAGACTCGCCTTGCTGAAGAAAATAAAAATATTTCCTTTCATAATTGTAGATATTGAACATTGAAAAAAATCTAGTAGGGTACTTTTTGATGTCGCAATGTCGCCAGATATGTCTCCGCCCACATTATTGCATCATTATACATACTTGGACCAAGTTTGATTTAAATCCCTGAACCTAGATTCAAAATATTAAATAATTCTGGCTGCCAGACCATGCGTCCACTCAGGTTGAAATTTAAAACATGTATTCCACATGATGCCGAGAGCATAATTGTGAAGTTGCGCATCGATTGATGAAACCATTCAAGAAAAATAATTTTTGAAAGTGTCTTTCAATCCAATATGGATGTCAGACCGTGTGACCTATTAATAATACATAAACACCCTGGTATTCCCAAGGCTTGGGGAATATGTGGGTGAAGTTTCCCTTGATCTCTCAAGACATTCTGGAGAAGAAGATTTTAAAAGGTTTATTCTTCAAAAGATCAGAGCTGCCAAACCATGTGACCTATGACATCATAGGTAGAAAACTTTTTGTTCCTCATTATCAATATCATAAATATATGTGGTAAAATTACATGCCCAGATCGGGAATCAAACCCAGGTCCTCTGGAAAACCATACCAGTGCTCTGCCATCTGGGTGATCCACCAGCTGAGCAATGCAATTCTTCCACATATACAGGTTCCACTCTCTTTCCCCCACTGCTTCCAGGGCACTCACTGTCAACCACAGGAGCAGCTAGGACCTGCTCTCAAGAGGGTCTTCCCCCTGTGGGGGGATCCATCCATGTCCACGATTAAACACCACAGGGGGCAGGGTAATATACTTAGAAATTGAACAGGATAGAACGTCATAAATATATGTGGAAAAATTACATGCCCAGATGGGGAATCTAACCCTGGTCCTTTGGAAAACTACACCAGTACTCTGCCATCTGAGCTATCAGGGCAACCCACCAGCTGAGCAACGCAATTCTTCCACATAGAAGAAGCATGAAGTCAATTCCTCATTAATAGGCAACCATACCTGTAAAGTTTTTCCTCAATCTGTTCAGTCATTTTGGAGAAGATTTTTGAAGGTTTTATGTTAAACAAGCTCAAATGAGCTAAGATCCTCGTCCTCTTCATGATGACGTCATAAAGAACGAATATTACGTCATTGTGATGTATCAGATTTGCGATAAATTATCTGTGCTAATGCCCGGCTTGATTCCCACAAAGAAAATTCAAACAGCTTGCCTGTTTCGGAGATATATGTATAGGCGATTTCCATTAGCGGCGATATTATGACGTCAACTTTTTTCTTGGAAGAATTTTCAAAATCGGAGATGGTTACTGCCTGCGCGTGGGCCTGCATATACATGGCAAGTTTCACGAAGATCCGATGAAAACTCTGGGTTGTGAAACAAAAAATGTCAAAAAATAGGAATGACGTCATAAAATTGATATGACGTCATAGTGATGTATCATGTGTGCGGTAATTCATCACTGCTATGCCCTGTTCGATTCCCGCAAACAGAATTCAAAAAGCTTGCCTAGTTTCGGAGATAATTTTTAGGCGATTTCCATTAGCGGAGATATTTTGACGTCATAACTTTTTTTCTAGGAGGAATTTTCAAAATCGGAGATGGTTACTGTCTGCGCAGGGAATTTTTACAATATATATGCCAAGTTTCAGGAAGTTTCGATGAAAACTGTAGGCTGTGAAACAAAAAAGTCACAGAAAGATGAAGAACAACAACGTGAGTAAGACTTAGAGATCCTCCACGAGGATCTAAAAACATTATATGACTGCCACACCACGTGACCAATGATGTCATCAATGTTTCTTCCCCCATACTATTTAGCCCTACATGACCCTGAAAATTTTTCATACTGATTGGAGAAAGCATTCGACGTATGCAATAATGACGTCATAACGAAGCCACATATGACGTCATCAAAAAAAATATCATAAACTTGTTTCTCATGTGGAGTACTTCATGTGTGCCAAGTTTCATTTATTTTTCCAGGGAGTGGTTTCAGAGATACAGAGGTCCAAAGTTTTTCCTTTTTTCAACATCGCTGCCATACCACATGACCTATGACATCATAATTATCATTAAAACATTCCACATTAGTCGTCACATCGATGGAGAAAATTTTATGTCAATCGGAAAGGCGGTTGCAGGGAAAACCAAAAATTGTCATGGGCATACATATGGACGGACAGACAACCTGAAAACATTATGCCACCGGCGACTTCGTTAACGGAGGCATAAAAACGTTGGCATTTATTGGTGAGCCTCATTCGTTTGAACCTTTTGAAAAAATCTTTGTGTCATGAACTACATTTTTTTGACATTTATTTAACATTTTCTACTTAAAAGAAACTCCAAAAGGGGCAATCAAGATATTAATAGAATGACTCTTTCCTCCGAAGATAACATTCATGGAAGAGTCAAAGGACAACGAGGGGGAAGGGTCGAAATAAGGTGGTCAGTTCGTTGAAGTGCTGGATAAAACGGCAGGATTAAAGAGATGCATAGAAGAAGCATGAAGACAATTCCATAAAAGAATGAAGAGGGTAACAACTCATGAGCAAAATAAAAGTGGACTTAGGAAGGAAGGAAAGGACTTAGTTGGGAGGCGAGCCACCTGGTGGGGCTGGAGAGAAGAAAATTACAAAGCTGGAGGAGAGGAAAGACTGCAGTGATCAGAAAGTCCGTGGTCCAACATCTATTACTAAAATGGCAAGACCACCTCATTGTGGATCGGGGATTTTTCCATGTGCTGGTCGAATCTTCCACGACCGCTTCCACCTCATTAAAGCTAAGTATTCCGAATCGGATTAGTCTTTTTTTTTTTTTTTTTTTAACCTCCACCACTGAAAGTGGAGAGAGTTCATGTTTGTCCATTTGTCTGTGCAATGGATATCTCAAAAAGTTGTGGACAGATTCCGACAAAACGTCTTGTACACGTTGAGTGTGTGACAATGACGAATTTATTCGATTTTGGTGAAGATCCGGATCCGGATCATTCACTTCTTTAAAGTGATTATTCACAATTGAGAAAGCCCGGTGTTGGCTGAATGGTTGAGGTGGCTGTCCTAAGATCATTGGGTCTTGAATTTGATCCTCTGCTGTTCAGTTAAATAACATCATGTAGGTTGACTCTGCCTGTCTTCCTTCCGAGGTCGGCAAAATTAGTACCGGCTTTCTGAAAACAGTGGGCACTGGGCATTGCATCAACGGCACAGCCGCCCTCCCAGCAATGAAGCAACCTGCAGCCACACGCTGCATACCAAACCATCATCATCATCATCATCAACGATTGAGAGATTGAGCCAAAAAACGATATATAGCATGATATTTCAAAAAGTTGTTGATGGGTTATGACAAAACTTGGTGGATGAGTTGTTTCGGTGACAAGAACAAGCTGATTCGATTTTGGTTCAGATCCGGATGCAAATCCGGCCTATCAGTGGGATACAAAATGTAAACCATTCAGCCTGGCGGCTCATGCGCTCTACCGAGTGCCGTTCTGGTTCTGTTCCTCCCGATGACTCCATCTTTTTTTTGTACTTATTCGGGTTCCTTCTTGGTCTTCCATTTCATTATGTTTGTACCATAT
>CM068955.1:42972997-42997861 GCA_035128595.1 Eptatretus atami
AGTTTGTAACAATATTCCCAGGGATGGTTTTTAAGATCTCTGTAAGATCTCTTTTTTAATCATTCCCGTAGCTCCAATTATCACTGGTACAATTTTGTCACTATCCGGCTTCCAAGATCTTTTCACTTCATTTTTTTAGATCCTGGGATTTGGTCATTTTATTTTGTTCTTGATTTCTGCATTGCTGAGGCAAAAATCGTTGGGACTGACATCTCAATTAGCAATGGTGTCTTTTCTTTTTTTGTGCCCAAGTACTATAGCCAGTCGCAATGCTTTGTTTCCTATATTCACGCTCGATGGGATCATCAGTTTGTACGTGAGCATTCCTTCCTTGTTTTCAATGATTGCTTTTGGTTCTTGTTTCCATAAGTTTCCTAGAATTGAGATATTGTAGTTTTTGGCGGTGCCAGTGCCCATTCCACATACTTTTTTCTGCCTTTGCATTCTAAATACTTTTTCTGCCTTTGTATACAGCTGTTCTGACATGAGTTTTTTTTACATCCCGATAGGAGGTGGCTCACACTTTCTCTGTCCGATTGACTCTGTCCTGCCTTTTTCTTCAAGCCATTGGTATAGTGTCCTTCGTCTTGACCATTTATCATTCATTCTCCACCTCAGTTGAGCTGATCTATTCTTAGCCACTCCATTGAGCCTTCTTCTGAGCCTCCAAATCAGTCCAACTCTTTTTTATATCTCCCTGCTCTTTTATCGTTCTTGCACGTGTTGGTGCATGTCTGTTGATATTCTGCTATATATATATCTTTGTGCAATCATTGGGGCTGTATTTGTTGCCGTTTCAGTTTCACATGCGTCATCTTCTATTCACAACTGCCTTTGAAATTTTTGCGCGGTGAGTTAGGGTTACCTTAACTGGCTTGCTGTCTTCGTGTTTGCATACAAATTGGTTTCAATAGCCTGTTGAACTTTTCACAGACTCAGCAAATCCTACTGTTGCCACTCCATGCAATTGGTTGAGCTCCATCAAACCACGACCTCCTTCTCATCTCGGCAGGTACATTCTCGGGACGCATTGGATTATGTAGAACATTTTGTGGATAGTGAGTTTTCTTGTTTTGATATCATATTTATAGATTTCTGCTTGTGCCCAGTTTATTATTCCGCAACTGTATTAGAACACTGGTACTGCGAGTTGGTTTATGGCTTTGATTTTGTTTCTTGGGGAGAAGAACGTTTCCAGAATCCATCGCATTTTACATTGGTATTCTTTGGCAAGTATTGTTTTGTGCATTTGTTTGTGACATATTTGGTGGCCCTCTTCTACTCTGAGCTGTGTGTGGTTGTGCGGATATAGCCTTTTCTTTGATTTTTATACAATTCCATACCCCTGGGCCAAAAGTTCGTCCAAATTTGCTGTACCGCATTATTTTCACACAAGGAAGGTCAACGTCACAATACTAACCTTAAATTAAAAATTTGACCATCCAATATCAGGTGCTCACTTGGGCAAAGAGAAGGGAGGAGCTTGGCTTACACCTCGACACTTCCAAATCGGTTTGAAGGTGAATTTTGTCAGGGATAGAACCAAATTCATTTAAGCATTTACTCTATATGCCGTACGCAGAATGGAAATGAATATACAAAGGGTCCACAGTCTCCATGGGACTATGCTGAGTGTAAGTAGTTGTCACATGATCCTGTATTACCTCAAAGGAGGAAATGATATTTAACTCATCATTGGCGTGTTGCACTCCTGGGTAAATTTTAACTAAAGATTTAAACATCAATTTTCTTGATATTTTACTAAAGTTTAAATACCATACGTGTGTGTGTGTGTGCGTGTGTGCGTGTGTGCGTGTGTGCGTGTGTGCGTGTGTGCGTGTGTGCGTGTGTGCATATGTGTGTATTGGTTTATGGCCAAATTTCAAACTATTCCTGGGAAGGCAATGGCAAAGCACCCAGTGTAATCAGGATCAAGAAGCTGCTTCACTCTGTAATGGTCCCAGAGTATTGTGCATCAGTATGTACAGTAAATGTGCAAGTGTTTGGGTTATTCCAATGATATTCATACTTTTGGGTAAATTCATCAAATAATTATCAGTGATAACAGCCATATATGTATAGTATGGTAAATTAAGAGCCTTTAAAATACTTGTGAAACAAAGTGCCTAAGTAAATAACAAGAATAGTGTCATTTTATAGTATCAGTCAATACTTTGTGTGTCTGCCCCTTGCCTTAAGTGCCATCACTCTTTACCCCATGCTTCCTGTAAATGACGGAAGCACTCTTACAGGAATATTTTGCAAAATATCCTGCAGTACATTCCACAGTTCTGTAAGGGTAGTTGCATTCCTGTTGTTCTTCTCCGTTTCCAGGTAATCCCATATGGCCTCGATGGAACTCATATCTGATTGGGGTGGCCATTCCAACACTTGGAGCACACTAGCTGAATCCTAGTTCTCCAAATACTGCTTTACTATAATGGAAGTGTTTTTTGGATCATTATGTTGTTGAAAAATGAATCCTCTTTATTAAATGATTTCCACTATGAACTGCATGGTGCTGCAGTATCTGCTTGTACTTCTCGCTTGTTGGTGTCCCATTGATTTTGACAACCTTTCCAACACCAAAAGCTGAGATACAATCCCACAGTCACAGCGCCTCCCCGTGTTTAACACTCGGCTGCAAACTTTGCTTGTTGTAACTTTCACAAGCTCTCCTGCGTATGAGCTGGCATCTCTAAAATCCAAAAAGTTCAAACTTTGATTCATCAGACTGGAGTACCCGATTCCATTATTCAGTCACACAATATTGGTGTTGCTTTGCAAATTCCAGTCTTTTCAACTTGTTCCGTGGTCTCAGCAGTGGTTTCTTTGCTGCAACTCTGTCATGGAGACATGCTGCAATCAGCCGTCTGTGCACAGTGCTGGATGAGATGTCACTGTTCAGATCTGCTCTCATTTCATTTGTCAGCTGCTCACTTGATTTTCTTATATCACGTCAGCTGAACAACTTCAATCACTTGTATTGCCTTGTTGAGGTTCTTTTGGGTCTTCCTGGCCTTTTCCTGTCTTGTATCGAGCCAGTTTATTTTTTGGCTTTGCAAAGTGTACCTCACACCATTGAATGCAATCTTCAGCTTTTCTGTTATTTTCTTCATAGTGTGCCCTTATTCTTACAGAGTTTGGATATTCACATGCTGTTGTGTTGAAAGTTGCTTCCTTAGCACAATTCTAAACCAACTCATGGACATTCAAGCAAGGGATCAAGCTGATGAAAACTAATTTCACATTTTAACGAATTTGCGACTTTTTTGTGGTTTCTTGCAATTTGCATTAATGTAACTGGTGTTGATTCCTTCAATAATTGATTATTATTTACTGCATCAAAGTGCACAAACTGTTCCTGCCAATTTTCTTTGTGGTAAGTGAATATTCCCAGCACATAAAACAAAAATATATGTTGCAAAAATAAAACGTTTTCATTTTCCTCAATTATTTTACAAAGTTGAAGGTAATTGGTGTATTAAATCGACTTTAACAGAAATTTGAATTATGATCTACTGATATTGCACACTTCTAACTTCACATAAATGATTGTTGAGGAAGAGTACCACAAAAGTGAAAATAACCCAAACTTTTTAAATGTATATATCGTACTTTATAAGGATATGTAACCAGTTCAATGGTGGGAGTGTCTGCTCTGAGTCTGGGAGTTTGGCAGTTTAAACACTGGTCGATGCACCCCAAAGGCTTTTACAATGGTATGTGCTGCTTCCTTGCTTGATGTTCACCATTTAAAAGAAGAGAGCATGGACAAAACACAAACCAAGGTAGGGTAAACCACCAAGTATAACCCATGCCAATAAACTACTTTGGTAGCACCAAAGTCGTTTATTGGCAGGGGTACAAATACACATACACATACACACAAGGTCTCCATCTCAGTTATGGTGGTTGGGAGGTCTCCGCTCCATCTCCTGAAACCCACCCATGTGTTGAGATAGCAGCCAACCACAGCAACTTTCACGCACACACATAATACATGTGCACGCATGCACCACACATGCGCGCGCGCGCACACACACACACACACACACACACACACACACACACACCTATATATATATATATATATATATATATATACACTCACATATAAACTGTATATATATATATACATATACACTATATATACATATGTATATATATATATATATAATACATATATTTTTATATATATGTATACATATATACACACATATATTTATATATGTTTATATATATTGTTACGGATTTTAAAATCCGGTCTGATGAATGCATCCACACATCCAGGTCCTCAGACAGTTATTTCCTTAAATGCATGTTCAGAGTAGCCCCAACCCCATGTCTAATGGGTTCTTATATGTGATGCATTGAGAAGGGTAAAGGATAGATCCCCTCTCTTATGGGAAACTTTTTATTTTTTTTAACGACAGACACGTTTACAAATATCTTTTCCGAGCTCTGAAGCCCGCCCTTATATTTTCTCAGCGGAGATCTTTCGTGAGCTCCGACGCCCACCTTTTATGAGAGCGCACGGGTCGTCATGTAACCGTGCCCCAGAGGGGTGGGGTGAGCTTGGGGCAGACGGCACCCCGCGGAGAAGGCTCGCCCTCGTTTTTCCTCAGAAACATTCCTTCGTGAGCCCCGACGCCCGCCTTTTTGAGATCATAAAAGATCATAAAAAAGTTCTGAAGATCATAAAAAAGTGTGAACGAAAGAGGTACGAGAGAGAAGCCAACAAGAAGCGGGTGCAGGCGCGCAAAAGAGAAGGAAGCGCGCGTGTGAGTGTCTGGCCAGTGCCAACAGAGAGACGGTTCGTCCTGCCCAGAGCTTTGGCAAGCGAGCGTGTGGTGCGGGTGCGAACAAAGCCGCCAACAAGTGAGGCACGGGTCGTTCACCATAAAACACCAGGGTCGAAACCCGTGACGAACCATCTCAGTGCCCTCCAGACTTTGACTGGCGTTCAAGGCTGCCCCACGAGAGGCTGTATGAAAAGCTGGGTGCCAGCGACATAAGTGACACGCACGCACGCATTTCAGAACGTTTTCGCCTCACGGGCGACTTTCTGGTGAGCGAGATGATTCTTCCCCCTACTCCCCTTGAATGACCGGTTGGATACCCATGTCTGTGTTTAGCTGTAAGTAAGTCGACCCCCCCCCCACCGCCGATAAGCATCTGCTCTCTTTCCAGGCATTTTGATTGATTTTGCTTTGACATTCATTCTTTATTTACCTCAGCAAATAAAAAGTTATTTTTATATATTTATTTTATTATTAATAAATTATTTGTCCATTTCCAACCTGTCTGTGTTTGTCCTTTCCTTCATTGGTCTAGTATTGTTTGAACCGAGATAGACTGGGAGGTAATTACCACAGATTTGGCCAAAAAATCGTCGGCACGCACCAGCGGTTAAAACGCTCAGCCACCCTAATTAAAATCCAATCAGATAATATTGGTGCTCTGCCGAGGTCATGCTCCCCGCTCAGGTAACCACGTGACCTCTAGTTAAACGGAATAATTAGACGGCGGACACTGGAACTGATCGTGGTTGATGGGTGGCATTCGTGCTTTGAAAACAACCCACCGTACCACAACATTATTGTGAGCGGTGGCCCCAGGTCCGCTCTACCGAGGACAACCGGGGATTAATCCCCTGAGTGACAAGCTGGGTCTCGGTATCCGGCCACGGCACTACAATATATATATATATATATATATATATATATATATATATATATGTAATATATTGTTGCGAATTCGCGCCGCCGGTGCGAATGGCCACGTAACTCGAATCGCGGCACGTCGCCCACCGGACGGACAATTCAGTCGTGACCCTCTCGGAACAACGCTGGGAGCTAGTCACGAGTGGGTTAAACCTACCACGATCGTGCCAATTGCCCACGCGCAGGATAGGGTTGCTCGCCAAATTCGATCTACCTAAGTACCTGCGCGAATGGTCGACCGGGCGATCGTACCATGCCACAGGCCGCTCCGGCACGAACCGCTTAAGCGGTCCGTTCCGTGCTACAGTGATAACCGAGCGGTGTTATCGTCGGCCTTGACGGTTCCGTTTAATACCGGGATGTTGCTCCCACTACGAACCCTTACGTGAAGCAGGATGGAGAGTCATTAAAAAGGAAGGAGACGAAGCAGAGCGGGAACAGTTCAACAAGCAAGCATTTTATTTCGCGGCACACGGAAAGCACGTATATACAGCCATACAGAATCAAAATGCCAATAAAGCAAATGTATAATCAACCGATTAACGCGTACACACGGCAACACTTATACAGTTTACTTCACAGACGGCGTCAAACCACATTTACACAAAAGCAAAAGAAAGAAGCCACCCTCACAGACAAGGAGGCAGACAGGCCGCGTAGGCCAAATGTGCGTGGGACCTAGAGGAGCGGCCAGGTCCGCGAGACCGGGGAGGTCTTACCCGCGTCCTCGTGACGTATTGGCGGGCAAGCCGCAAAGTGTCCGCGCCGCTGTGCCCCGACTCCGGGCCCTCTGGCGTGCTTGTTGGCACACGTTTGGGGTGGGGGAGGAACGGGGCCCCCTTTTGCACTATCTCAGTGCGGGGGGGGGGGGAAGGGGAAATTGTTGATGCCTGGGGGAGGGGAGTGGCTTGGCTGGCTTGGGTCCCGCGACGAGACGAGCAATCCCCACACCGCAACCTTCGTCGCCGACCGCGCGTCCTTCTTGCCTCGGACCCGAGTTCCCTTGCTTGCAGTTCCACCCGCGGCACTGACTCAACCCACCAACGCAACGCTCCTTGCCCCAAATCAGCACTTCGTGACGACACTCTCCAAGCAACTCCAAAACCACACTCGCTCCAATTCGCCTTGCGCTCGTCGCCTTTTTATAGGCGCAGGAGCAGCCAATATGCAAATTAAGGATCTAGACGCGATTGGAAGGCGGGGCCACGCGCCGCCCCCCCCCCGGTCAGCCATTGGTCGGGCAAAAAGGGCGTGAACCTTCTCCTGATCCTAAAATTTGCTATAACGGACTTCACATACACATGCTTGGAGGCGGGGCAAGCCGCCCCGCGCTCGCTAATTGGACGGAGGAGAAGGGCGTGAAGCGTTTCTGGATCCGAATTTTCCCTCGGAAAAGGCCGCCTATCGCGCTTCGCGGCTCGGTGCGTTCGGCCAACAATCGCCGAACGTGGCGCCGAGACACCGCGACGTTTAGTGTTCACAGGTGGTGCGGGAAATGCCGTGAGAAGCGTATTGATGTGGGATGAATTCGTGAAGGTAAAGGCGAAGTGGTGGAGGGTCTTCTGTGGTTGAGGGTTGGCGTTGTGGTTGTTGTCTGAGGGTTGGAGCGTGGTTGTAGTTGGTTGACGATGGCTGGCGTGGTGGTTAAAGGTTGTGTTGTGTGATTGGCGGTTGAGATGTGGTTGGTTCAAAATAACGACAGAAAAGAAAATGGCTAACTCAAAGCGTCGCAGCCCGGATGGATCACATAAATTCCCTCTCATACAACGGTTTGGCTAACTACACAGTAATTACAGAGATCTCACCTGCGGGCCCTTTATGGTGCAATGCGAATTTCCACAACGTGAACTAATATATATATATATTATATATATTAATATATTATATAATGTATGTTATATATACTATTTTTTCAGTAAGCCCAAAATTATCATGCCCGAGTGAAAAATCTGAGTTTTTCATTTATCCAGCTCCACTCCATACCCACAAGCTGGGTGGAGGAACTTTCACTTCACCCAAGGACATTTAGTTGGATGTGACAAATCCACCTATATTTGGCTAAACATTATTAGCATAAACAAGAAAAGTAAGATTTCTGTTTTTTAGGCCTGTCCAAAAATTATTCATACCCATACCAAGTCTCTAGAATTGAGGCCAATTGTTTGTGATATATGCATATGCTTTGTGATATCCTAAGAGTTCTTTATAATGTTATGCAATTATTCCAAGATGTGTGCATACAATCTGAATGCATTACAAATGTGGTCTATTGAATGTACAGTGAGGAATGTTATAGAACAACACTCTGCTTTCAGAACTAATATAATTAAGGGGAGCTGATGCAATCATTCTCAGGTCATTGTAAGGCATGGCAAAGAAGAAAGAAGTCAGTGAGGACCTTCGGTTTGTGCATTGTGAATGTCTCACAATGAGGGGAAAGGCTACAAAGCTATTTCAAAAGCAATTCCGAGTGCCAGTTGCCACCATACAAAGCATAATTAGGAAGTACAGAAGAGTTCCCACACTGGCAAAAACATTGAAGGACGTGATCGGAAGCCAAAGGTGTCGCTTCATCTGGCAAAAAAGTATGGCGAGAGGCCAACAACAATACACGGATCACAATAAAAGGCTCTCCTGAACAACCGTTGGCGAGTCTGGGACACCAAGATATCAAGGCAGACACTCCAGCAGACGTTGGACAAGGGGGGTCTCCATGGAACGCCGACCAAGAAAGACTCATATATTGAATTATATATATATATATATATATATATATTATATATAATATAAATATCTAAATAGATATAGATAATAGATATCATCAGATTATATATAGATATGATAATATATATATATATATATATTATATATATATATATATATATATATATATATATATATATATATATTACATCTTCTTCCTTCTTCTTCGGGCTGCTCCCTTTTTAGGGGTCGCCACAGCGGATCAATCCGTTATGATCCGCATAATGATTTGGCAGGTTTTACGCCAGATGCCCTTCCTGACACACCCTGGTCGATCTTACAAACAGCGATATATATATATATATATATATTATATATATCACACATATATATATATATTAATATTATATATATATATATATATATATATATATATTCCTATTATAATACCAAGCTTGCACACTAAAAACTCGGCTCGCCGTCACACGATCCCTATGAAATTGCTGTGGCACTTAGCGGACATGCGAAGAATTGTTTGGGAAGTCTTGGCGTTCCACAGTACCACTTGCATTTTGACAAATGCGTATTTTTGTCATTCCCCGTTGTACGGTCTGTCGGCTGCTACACTATGTTGTACTGCTATCCGTGCATGTGCACGGGTATCGCTAGTATATATATATATATATTATAATATATATATATATTATATAATATATATATATATATATATTATATATATTGTAGATATATACAGAGGTGTCCCCAAAAAAATGTGCTCACTCTTTAAATGATAATAAATGCGTGGTTTATTGACTTAGAAACAAGATTAATGTTAAAATGTATAGATGGATAAATGCATGTTTACAAATGTTCAAACTGACGACCATGACGTTCAAACACAGCCGATAACGCGGACCAGGATTAATGTTGGAATGTAACTTTTCCAATTAATTCGCCTCAAAAAATGCGATGGGCCGCTTGATTTTGGGATTCCTGTCTCACGGGCCATTTGTCGTACAGATTCCATGGGAGATCGGTGGAGGGTTCCAGCAATTTGATTTTCCTTTGCGGGGGTGGTTGATGACCGTGGTCTTCCTGAAGCTCCTTATGGACGTCATGCACAGTTCCATCTGTTTCAAAGTATCTCGAATGCGACAATGGTGCGTCGCGTTGGTGGATGTTTGTGAAAATGTCTTCTAAATTATTGTCTTTGCACTTCCATGATGTTTTCATGCTTCCAGTCACATTTTATGATAAATTTTCTTTCTTAAAACCTAGTCGTACTTCTGGCATTATTATGGTCAATTTGATCTGAAAATTAATGAAAAATTCAATGAGTTATGAGGAGCCAAAATGTGAGTACATTTTTTTGGTACAGCCCTGTGTATATATATTATATATATATATATATATATATATATTATATATATATATATAATATATATTATATATTGTACGAATTTGGAATTCGATCGCACTCAACATACAGGTTCCTTTACTCAGTTATGTCGATAAGTGCAGGTTCCCTAGATAGCTCACTTCCATTGTTTACTGGGCAGAAAATCGATTAAATGCGCTGTGATTTAATTTAATAGTTAGTGAGTGATCACAACACAAAGGAAGACGCCCCTCCCTCCCTCTTCTGCCGAAGGAGGAAGAAGAGCCCTCCCGTCCTGAATCACGGGACGTAAACAACTCCTCCCCACCTGTGGTTGAGCAGGGGATTGGAGCACGAGGGCATGAGTCATGCCAGGAGCGGGGGAGGGGGCCGATAGGAATAAAAAAAGGGACACTCTGCTTGGCTCGCGTTTGGTTAGTAACTTCTCTTCTGCTTGGCTCGGGTTAGGGAGAGGCTTTTTGGAGAACATTTGCTTCGGCTTGGCTTTTCAGCCCCTTCGGGTTCTGTTTGGCTCGGTTCACTTTTGGGCTCTGGCTTTGTTCGGAAGACAGGTGGTTCGCTTTTTGTGCTGGGTTCATCAAAAGAGAGTTGAGCAGGTTGCTCGGCTCGAGCTTGTTGTTCATCGAGAGAGTAGCGCCAGTTGCGAGAGTCGCGCTGTTTTTGCGCTCTACTTGTCGTCGGCTTTCGGCTTGGCTCTGTCTTTTAGTTTGTGGAGCTCTTTGTTCTCTGCTTGGTTCCCGGCTTGGTGCGTTACTAATTGGCCTCATCATGGGAGGTGGTTCTTCGAGAGAGCAATTGCATCGACGGGAAGGATCGCCCGCTCGTCTGACCAGCATGTGTTCAGAAGCACGAGAGGATTCGCTGGAGCTCGGGAAGGATCCGGCTCACTGCGATTGGATCCAGCTCCGCTCTGCTGGAGCCCGGGTCCGAGCAGCTTGAGACCACACGAGTTGGAGAGGTTCGAGATAGGGTCTGGGTTTCAGCTCATCTGTCCCTCGATTTGAAGTCCTTATTAAAGCATCAGCCACCATTCTTGGTGTGTGTGTGCGTACGTGTGTTTGTGGGCCCGTCAACAAGTAGGAAACTGTTAAGTGCTGTCTTGTATTTGCTTTACATTTAATAATAGAACTCGCTGTAGGTTTTTTGCTCGTGTCTTTTCCCATCTCCCCATTCATTGCATTGCTGTATGGAAATAAATTGTCCCCATTGTAAATGTCACCTGCTCGTTGCGTCCCTTCCTTCACATTGACTGCCATGGAGCGTTCGAATGTTAGGCTGGCTGTTTTAAGCGGATAAAACGTACATCTGGTCTGACGGGTTGGCGATATATAACCACTGGCAATCGCATACGGAACGAGCTGCCAAAGCGGCTCGTTTCGTGCAGGTCCCGTTGAGGTATAAACTCCCGCATTTCTGTCCGCGCGAATAGTTAGGTATATCGACAATTCGGCGATTGACCCTGTAGCGCGTGGACAGAAGAGTTGGCTGATTTATGGTGTGGTTAACACACCCGTAGCTGGGTTTTGGCATTGATCCGGAAGCAATACGGATTGCTCGTCGGTGGGCACGCGCGGCCGAATTAAGCTAAAGGCGGTCGTCTGCACGCCGAATGTGGGTGAAAATCGACAACAATATAGAGTATAGATATATAGATATAGATATAGATATAATATATTATATATATATATCATCACATTGAAAGCCTTTATCCCTGAGCAGGGGTCAGCTTTTTGCAGGCTCCAATCATGGTACCCTTTTTGTGGCAATGTTTTTATTGCGGATGCCCTTTCCTGACGCCAACCCTTTCATCACCTTCGACCGCAGGGATATTACCAGTATTATCTACCAGATAATTACAGTATATCGCAGGCTGAGTCAACCCCCCTGATGCTAACTCAGCAGCCAGCAGGGCTCGAACTCGAACCCCAAGGATCCCAAGCCACTGCTTAACCACTAGGCCACACCAGGCTCATATCATATTATATATTATATATATATATATTATATATATATACCATACATACATAATATTATACATAACATATGTATATATTATTTACGAATCTGGAAGCCATTGCACAGACAGCAGTCCTAAGCATAGTTATTTTGATAAGTATGTGTTTATCGTTAGGGTCCCCTACCTGTGTCTAATGTGAATTACATGTGTGCGCTGCGAGTTATTTTTTTTAGTCCAGGGTTTTTGCAACAAATCGAGCCTCCAGCCAACCGAAACCATCACTCCTTCAATCGCACAGTCGCGCCATTACACATGCGTGTCAGCCACGTACGTGGGCAGAAATTTCCATCACCTCAGATTGAGACTCCGCCAGAAAGTTAGGGGCGTGCCCCTTGTCCAATCACGCACAGAGGGCGACTTTCCCACGACGCCTCCGGCCGAATGAGGGTTGAGATTGCACAAGGGCGATTCATTGTACCAACACCTGGCCAATGAGGGTTGAGATTGCCACAGAGGGTGACTTTCCCACGACATCCGGCCAATGAGGGTTGAGATTGCCAACAGAGGTGACTTCCCAAGAACCCCGGCAATGAGGTTGAGATTGCACAGAGGGCGACTTTCCCCGACACCCTCCGGCCAATGAGGGTTGAAATGCCTCAGATGGCGATTTTCTCACCCAGCACAAGAAAGGAAATAAAAGGAATGCCAGGCTCTGGAGTGCTGTCATGGGGGGTCATGGTTGTTTGGTGCTGGCTGGTTCGTCTGGTCCCTGGGTCATTCGTCGTCTCTGGTCTTTCTCCGGTCTTTGTTTGTTGGTGGCGTGGCTTGTTGGAGAGTGCAGTCTCCTGGTGTTGGGTGCGGGCGATGAAGGTGTGGGTTCGAGTCCCCCCCCGCCCCCCAAACCAGCTCGTTCGACCAGACCGCACGAGGCGGATAGGTACCCAACTGGCCCCATTTTATTTTGGGTGTGTGTGTGTGTGGTGTGCGTGTCGGTTGCGCCCGTCCTGTAAGTAGAAACTGTTACTGCTGTGTTCATTGTAAATTGGCATTTCTGATAGTCGGTTTAACTCTGCTCTTTTTGTGCTCCCTGCCCCATTATAAATAGACCCCAATTGTTCAATGTACACAGCTCGTTGTTTGTGCTTTCTATATTGACCTCAGCATGGTTCATGCTTGAGAACCAGTAGCCGATTGGGCTGTAAGTTGTCGTTGGACCGACGGACTTTGGTAATTCGCTCGGTTACCGGACGGATGTCGTAGGAGCGACCCGGTTCGACAGAGTCGTTGAGGGTGTGACTTCTCCGGTAATTTGATGACATGGGTATTTAGTATATTGAAATTTGGCTATTAACCCTACCCCACGCGTCAGAGAATTGGCGAGCAGGTCCTTAGTGACCCGTGACCTCCGGTAGTTGTCCGAAGGTTACGACCTGAATTCCGGGTGTGCGGTGGGAGACGGCTCTACTGCTCCACCTGGTGGCCATTCCTGACACGACCCCCAGTCCACAACAATATATGTTGTTGTTCGTCTTTGGCTGCTCCCGTTAGGGGTCGCCAAGCGGATCATCCGTTATGATCCGCATACTGATTTGGCATAGGTTTACGCCGGATGCCCTGCTTGACGCAACTCTGGTCGCCTCTTACGACACAGGGATATTGGATTGGGTTTCGCCATGATCCGGCTGCCCTACACCTCTCATAGCACGGCCCAGCGAGAGCTCCCGTCCTCAAGCGATCCTCCAACCCAAGCCTTCGAATAGGCCGGATTACAGGCGCACGGCCACTAACACCGGTATTCCACAACAATATATATATATATGTATGTATATATATACACATATACAGTAATACATATTGTATATTATAATATACATATAACATATATATACATACATATATACACATACCTACATATATATATACTATTATATATATATAATATATATATATGTATGATATATATATATACATATTTAAACCAACACATGCAACCTGTCCATATACTGCCTGATTGGATGTATATTACAACACACACACACACACACACACACACACACACACACACACACACACACACACACACACACACACACACACACCACACCACACACAACACAACGTCTCCGTCTCAGTTGTGGTAGGTGGTCGGTCTCCGCTCAATCTCCTGAAACCACCCATGTGTGAGATAGCAGCCAACAACAGCAACTTTCAACACACACACACACACACAATACGTGTGCACGCACACACACACACACACACCACACACACACACACACACACACACACACCACACACACACACACACAACACACTAAAGTAAATGAAACGACGTTATAGTTTTGACATGCAACATCATGATCTACCATTTTGAGTTATAATAGGAAAAAAAAGTAAAACCCTTCCATTGCTTGAATCAAGTGTTCTTTGCGTGTTGCGATGACAAATCATTATGGAATGTTGTTTATGAAAATGGATACGCGTCACGATGAAAGTTCCACAGAGGGGGTCTTTTTCATCTGCCTTTTGAAAGTTCTTTTTTGTTTGTACTTTTTTATACCTATTCACACTTAGTTTTATTACTTTCTCTGGTTTTACCCTCACATCTTTCAACATTATATATTCGTTTTAACTCTGCCCAGGAAATGTATTCCTATAAATATCTTGCATCATGACAAAACCGAAACTTTTCATGCAAAACAACTCTGCTGCGAGTCATTGTGATACACTGCTAAGTACTTCGAAATTTTGCTCCGAAATGAAAAGCGATATCTATGAAGTTGATTGGCAGATTGTTAAGCAAGACAGCTTCTGTTTATTCATTTGCAGACATGACATCTTCTCTGACGAACAGTTGCTGTTCTGGTAAATTGTTCCGAAAAAAAAAATGAATGTTGTTCCTGTCGTAGTAAAATAATAATTGTTTTGAGTTATTATAAAACTCATAAATAATTATTATAAAAAAGAAGATACATTTTTTTTGAAAAAATTTTTTTGAGATTTTTTATTGAGTTTGTCTGTTTGTTTGTTTGTGATCAGGATATCTCAAAAAGTTAGCGATGGATTTGGACGAAACTTGGTGCACTGGTTGGGTGTGGGACAAGGACGAATTGTGCACATTTTGGTGAATATCTGAATCTGGATACTATAATGTTTTAGTTGACTTCATCACTGAGACAGGGCCAAAAACTACAGTATATACAGTATATACAGCAAAAAATGAATGTTGTTCCTGTTGTAGTAAAATAATATTTTTTTTGTTATTATAAAACTCAAAAATAATTATTATAAAAAAGAAGATACATTTTTTTTTTTTTTAATTTTGAGATTTTTTATTGAGTTTGTCTGTTTGTTTGTTTGTGATCAGGATATCTCAAAAAGTTAGGGATGGATTTGGCCAAAACTTGGTGGACTGGTTGGGTGTGGGACAAGGACGAATTGTGCAGATTTTGATGAATATCTGAATCTGGATACTATAATGTTTTAATTGACTCTTCATCATTGAGACAGGGCCAAAAACTACAGTATATACAGCATGATATTTCGAAATGTTGCAGATGAGTTATGACAAAACTTGGTGGATGGGTTGGGTAGGTGACAAGATCAAGCCAATTCAATTTTGGTTAAGGTTCAGAAGCAGATCTGGTCTATCAGTGGGATAAAAAACGTAAACTTTTTAGCCTGACAGAAGTATGCGCTCTTCCGAGTGCAGTTATCGTTTATCATAAATATTGTGAGGACTTTTTGTCTCACCTTTTCCACATCATCAAATTGTGAAAATAAAAGCATTACATCCAGGCATGGTTTTGAAAAACCAGATGCAAAGACGATTCGGTTACCAGAAGTTACAACCTCATAAAGTTTCTTATGTTAAAGAACAGGTCTTTCTTATGTACTTTAATCTTCTTGTGTTAGCAGGTCAATTTAAAAACAAATGTTTCTACATTTGCTGATCTTATTGGAAAAGAAATGTAAAACACGTATGGCATGCCAGGGGTGGCATTTTTTTTTTTTTTTTTTTTTTTTTTTTTTTTTTTTTTTGGTATACCATGTCGAGGCTCGTATGAGAGCTAACACACAACGCACAGCAAGGGGGCATGAGACAAGAGGGCGGGAGTGGAAGGGACAAAACAGTGGGGAACAGACACATTAGTGATCTGTGGAAGGGAGAGGGATGGGGATGGGACGGGGAATATGGAGAAGAAGAAGATGGACATTACAGGGACTTTCAGGAAGGAAAGCAGGGGAATTGAAGGAAGGGGGCTTGGGTGGATTATCGGGTGTAGAAAAGATCGAGGATTTGGATGGGGGATGATAAGAGGTGGTGGTGAACAGCTGTTTGAAAGCCCTGGAGGGAAGAATGGGAAAGAATAGAGTGAGGGAGTTTATTCCAAAGGCGGGAAAAAAGAGAATGAGGAGTGAAGGTGAGCAGTGGTTCGTGATTTTGGTAGTTTTACCAGAAGGGGGTTGTTGGCGGACCTTGAGCGCCCTGTGCAAATGTGGTGGGGACAAATGGCAGAGAGAGCAGGGGGGCAAGGCTGGAGAGGAGACGGTAGAGACAGAAAGACCACGACCAACCTGCGGTGATTGAGTGAGAGGCCCAAAGACTCAGCTTCATTGCGGGAGATGCCGATGATCCTAAATGCCCTGGTTTCGACAGCGTGAAGCCGAGAAAGGTGGGAGGCAGGAGCACAAGCCCAGAGGGGGAGAGCAGTACTCCATCAGGCTACGGACAAAAGCTTTGTAAGTGGTCAGAGCTCAAGAGGGCCGAGGAAGGACTTTGCACGACGAGGATTCCCAGTCGGCGACTGGCTTTTGAGGTGAGGTTGGAAATGTGACTTTCCCAGGAAAGGTCATGGCAGATAGTGAGACCCAGAAGCTTGAAAGAAAAGAACTTCTTCCAGAGGATTGTTGAGAAAGTGGATGGGGGGTTTTCTAAACGGTCCTTTCGAAGAGACATAGTGAGAGTGTGAGATTTGTCTGGATTGAAAGACATGTTCCATGTGTTGGACCAGTTTGTGATTTTATCCAGATCTGCAGTGGCGAAGAAGCTGCTGCTTGCCGGTCTGAGGGATGACAGATGGTACGGCAGAGGTGGAGTCATCGCAAAGAGATATAGAGGATTTTCCAGAGAGTCAGAGAGATCATTGATGAAAACCAGAAAAAGAACAGGGCCCAGAACGCTACCTTGAGGACTCCAGCCTGCACAGGAAGAGGGGATGAAAAGAACTCCATTTAGGGCCACACGTTGACTGCGACAGGAGAGGAAGTCTGCGAGCCATGAGTGGAGATGGCCTTGGATACCATGGAAGAGAGTTTGGTGAGTAGTGCAGGGTGCCAGACTGTGTCAAAAGCACGTGATATGTCCAGGGATACGGCTTCGGATTTCCTGTCTGGCATTGAGGACCTCCATCCATTGATGGGAGAGCAGAAGCAGCAATCCAGGGTAGAGTGACCTGGTCTGAACAAAATTGATGATCGGAAATCAAGCCATTGGAGAAGAGGAAGGATTCATGTCTGAAGCGATGATGGATTCCATAACCTGCTGATGATAGGGAGAAAGGCTGATTGGTCTGTAGTTACAGGGATCTGTTTTTGCACCTTTTTTATGCAGGGCAGTGATGTTAGCAGATTTCCAAGCAGATGGCAGATATGACCTTGAGCAAATGAGAGGGTAAATAGAACAGAGAGAGGGTGAGCAAGGGCAGAAGACAGGCTTTGAGGACACGTGGGCTGATGCCGTTCTGGACCGGTTGCAGAATCTGAGTCGAGGTTTGAAAGCAAGCTCTCCACCTTGTTAGAAGAAAAGGACACAGAGTCCAGGGACAGTTGGGTGCGACTGGGTAAGGTGGGTTGGAAAAGTGAGGGTTTAGGACACAAGATTTAGCTGCAAACACCGAGTTTAGACATTCAGCTTTATCACGTGCGGTATCAGCAGTGCGGCCATTGAGGTAAGGGAGGGATGGAGGGGGAACATACACCAGAAACAGATTTGATTAAACGCCACCAGGATTTTTGAGATTTAACATCTATTTATCACATACACAAATGTGGTGGAATTTTAACCCACCCACACACACACATTCCATTTGTAGACCCCATAAACACCCCTTCCCTTCTCTACTCTGGTTAAGCTGTCTTTACTATTTGTGGTAAATTCACTATCTCTCCTCCTCCCACCTTTTTCTATGACTCATTATCTGACCCTCTCTCTAACTGCCTGATTGGATGACCTTCAAACACAACTAAGGTTATGGTCCTGCTGTTCAGAGATGTTGTGGGATTAAAGGGTCAAAACCTCGATGATGGGCATGGTTCCCATCAAATGGTCAGAATGGCCATTGAATCAGGCAGTCAGTCATCTCAGGAATTCTTCATACCTCTCTCTTTAAATCGATATCTTATGTTCCCTTCTTCTCTTCCTTTTGTCAACTTGAATTTTCTATTTAGCACTACCCCACTACCCCCCCCCCCCCCCCCCCCACCGCCCTCACCTTTCCCCTCTGGTGCATATATGTAATAAATAATAGCACGTAACATGTGATCATAGCAATTCCCATTCAAATATGGGAGCATAATTATTTCTACAAAGATTTGAGTGCATATGTTAGTTATCTCAGGGACAGACATGATAAAAAAAATTAAATCAGGTAATAGGAAAAACAACCCAGCAGACAAAACATGTTCTCATTACTACTATTGCGAAGACACAGATAAAACTACGAAGTACTTACTCCTACTGCTGCTAATTTTCAAATGACCCCAATTGTTCCTACTTTCTTGTAAGGTCAGCAAGGGAAAGTTTTTGGTCCAAGTTTTTCTGAGATTCGATTGCAGCTGATCTGGGCAGGGATTTGGAATTTTTCACAGGTGCGAGCAATACCTTGCCTATTCTTTGTGAAAAATGCTGCAATTTTTGACATTCACCCACATAATGCGAGCAGATGGGATCCGGGATTGACGTCAATGCAGCACACTTTGTGATGTAACGCCATACCTGCAAAGCACCAATCTGACAGTGTATAGTTCAGACCAAGACTCCAAACCAGACGAGACCACTCAAAGGCAAGTGCACTCGGCACCATCATGTCAGACCAGATAATGCAAGCATTCTTCCCATCATGAACAAAGTTAACCACCGTCATATTGTTAGGGAAAATGTTTTCCCTGCGACCTCTTGAAACCAAGCATGTCAATTAGTTCTCTGTGAACATTTTTGCATAGAGTTAACCCCTATTCGCTGACCTTCAAAGAAAAACATGCAGCTTGGTTACCAATTTTCTCAGTAAATGCTTCTGACAAAGGTAAAAGTACCTTTCCTTGAATTTCAAAAGAAAACAACCTAGAACTGCACTCGGGAGAACGTACACCTCCACCAGGCTGAAATAATAACCTCCATCCATCGGAGGAAGCTGCATAAAGCAACCCAAGAAGGCCAACACAAGGTAGGTACTTTGACGTTTGCACGTGATACATGCTTGGGAGCCTCAATGGGATACATTGCTGCTGCGATGTCGCTGATTATTCACCAATAAGCGAGGAAACTGGTCCGGCAGCTGAGGGGTTGTGTCGCATTGGGATTCTCACGTGTGCACAATGTGAACATCTTTACAGCTATGGAGGAACTCAGGGAAGTGTTTAAAACAGCAAAGTGCTTACCTTGTGTAGGCCTCCTTGGGGTGCTTTATGCAGCTTCTTCGGCGAGAGGAGTGTGGGAGGAGTCACTAATTTATATATGTTTATATATATATACAGTATATCTATAACTATATATGTATACACACATGTATACAGTATATCTATATCTACCTATCTATCTATCTATATATATAAATATATATATTATATATATATACATATATACATATATATACATATACACATATACATATACACATATATACACACACACACACATATATATATCTCTGGAAAAAATTAAGAGACCACTGCAAAATTATGTTTTTCTGGTTTTACTATTTATAGGTATGTGTTTGAGTGAAATGAACATTTTTGTTTTATTGTATAAACTACTGACAACATTTCTCCCACATTCCGAATAAAAATATTGTCATTTGGAGCATTTATTTGCAGAAAATGACAACTGGTCAAAATAACAACACAAAGATTCAGTGTTTTCAGATCTCAAATAATACAAACAAAACAAGTTCATATTCATTTTTAAACAACACAATACTAATGTTTTAACTTAGGAAGAGTTCTGAAATCAATATTTGTGGAATAACCCTGATTTTCAATCACAGCTTTCAGGCGTCTTGGCATGCTCTCCACCAGTCTTTCACATTGCTGTTGGGTGACCTTATGCCACTCCTGGCACAAAAATTCAAGCAGCTCGGCTTTGTTTGATGGCTTGTGACCATCCATCTTCCTCTTGATCACATTCCAGAGGTTTTCAATGGGGTTCAGGTCTGGAGATTGGGCTGGCATGACAGAGTCTTGATCTGATGGTCCTCCATCCACACCTTGATTAACCTGGCTGTGTGGCATGGAGCATTGTCCTGCTGGAAAAACCATCCTCAGAGTTTGGAACATTGTCAGAGCAGAAAGGAAGCAAGTGTTCTTCCAGGACAACATTGTACGTGGCTTGATTCATGAGTCCTTCACAAAGACAAATCTGCCCGATTCCAGCCTTGCTGAAGCACCCCAGATCATCACCGATCCTCACCAAATTTCACAGTGGGTGCGAGACACTGGCTTGTAGGCCTCTCTAGGTCTCCGCTCACCATTAGACGACAAGGTGTTGGCAAAGCTGAAAATTGGACTCATCAGAGAAGTGACCCTCCAGTTCTACAGTCCAATCTTATGGTCTTTTGCAAACCTCAGCCTGGCTCTTCTTTGCTTCTCATTGATGAAGGGCTTTTCTCTAGCTTTGCACGACTTCAGCCCTGCCCCTAGGAGCCTGTTTCGAACCGTCCTCGCCGTGCATTTCACCCAGCTAACGTTTGCCATTTCTTTTGTTGGTCACTTGATGTCAACCTACGGTTGTTGAGTGACATTCGAATGAGCTGGCGGTCATCCCGGTCACTGGAAAGTCGTTTTCGCCCTCTGCCAGTCTGTAGCTTTGTTGTCCCCAATGTCTGCTGCTTGACCTTGTTCTTAGAACCGCCGTCTTTGAAATTTAAGGATGGAAGCAAGGTGACGCTCACTGTATCCCTCTGCCAGTAAAGCCAGAATTGAACCCTTCTTTTCCTCACTCAAAACTTTTCTTTTCAACTCTTTTGGCATGGTCAATAGTATTTTTTTGATTCCAATTACTTTTGAGGTACTACTAGCACTGTTTTTGCCATCCAGCTGGTCCTATTGCAAGAGGATAGTGATGACCACAGCAGTGTTTTTATACTTTTCCTTGTTAAATAAGATTAGGTTCAGTTGATCACCTAATCAGTACCTCACTAAGTAGAATGAGGTGTCCTGTGTTGAAATTCA
Source organism: Eptatretus atami (assembly GCA_035128595.1). NCBI lineage: Eukaryota > Metazoa > Chordata > Myxini > Myxiniformes > Myxinidae > Eptatretus > Eptatretus atami. The sequence continues at coordinate 42,994,230 of CM068955.1, forward strand.
ACAGACACTGGAATGGAATTGGCTGCCATACATGTAGAGATGCTGATTAAAAATTTTTTGGAGTGGTGTCTTATTTTTTTTCAGAGCTATATATAATATATATATATATATATATATACATACACACAATATGTATATACAGGATACATATATATATATCCACTATGTATACAGCTATACTATAATATTGTTGTGGGCGCGGGTCTCGGTGGCGAGCACGACGCTAGGAGAGCAGCTAGGTCAGTCGCTCCCCGAACAGCTCCGGAGATTAAGGTCGTCGGACCATCGGATAAGTCCGAAAGCACACGGGTCCCTTACAGGACCATGAATCTCAATATATATCGACCGCGTGAGTAGGGTATTACGACCAACTTCAATATACCTTAAGTACTCACGTGGCAAAGCTACCGGGGAATTCACACCCTCACAGACTCCCGAGACGAGAACGGGAGGCACAGCACAAACCCGTACCGATGTAACAACCGTGTGTAACACCACGGCAGATACAGCGCTCATCGGCAAAATGACAATTTACTGCCTTGCTACATTTACATACACGCCGCGCGTAAGGCAATAAAAAATGACAGGGACGAGCTGGACATCAACAAAGAAGGGAATTTATTTACAATAATCGCGGGAGCGAGGGGAGCACGTAAGGGCAGAGTTATCCGATAAGTGAAGGGAATCAAATGTACAAGCAATTCCTATAACAAACTCTACTTAGAGAAGGCAGAGGCCACGGACACACACACACACAACACACACACACACACACCACACACACACACCCCAGAGAAGAGATGGACCTCGAGAGCGTATTGCCCTTCAGCTTGGGAGGGAAGACAAGCTGAGGAAAGAATGTGGCTGGCTACCTTGGCCGCGTTCGGTGGCTGGACGAACCGCACCTTCCGGAACGAACAGGTGCCAAAGACGGACCCGGGCGCCGAACCAGAGGAGCGAGACGAGGTGATCTCCCGTGATGAGATTCGAACCGCTGCCTTGTAATGCGCACAGAACGAGACGTTCAGTGCATGGGGGCAGCTCAGCCGCAGACCCAGTGACAGAAGACCCTCGAGCAGATGGGACGCAATCATCAATCTTTTCTGTCGTTTTGGGACCGGCGTCGCTCCCCCGTCGCTGCTCCCATTGGGTGGCGCGTGCGCAGCTTCGCCTTCTTTGAAAAGGACCGCCCGGCTTGGTCCGCGCATTTGCCCTTTGGCAGAAAATGACGCATACCTTATTTGTCGTTGAAGCCAGAACGAAGCGCTCTGTGCCCATTTTGGGCCAAGCCAGAGCGAAACGGTTCGTGACCATATTTGGTGCGAAATCCACACCGCCTGGGCAATGGAATTCTGCCACGACAACGCCGCGAACGCCCGAGGAGCGCGGACAATGCGCGAGCAGAGGGTTGTTGTTGTGGGGGTAAAATCCTATCTATAAAATACTTGCAGGCCACGTACACTTAATTCCCATTAGACATAGGGGGAAAGGAGCTATCTATCCAATTTACTGAACGAAATACTGAGCTACGGGGACCTGAATGTTGAGTGCTCATGGCTGCCAGTTCGTAATCCATAATATATATATATATATATATATATATATATATATATATAAAATATATATTATACAGATGTACATATATATATATATATATATATATATATATATATTATTATTATATATAAATATATAAAGACCAAAGGAGGAAAAACCAGAGAGTCAGGATAATCATTTTGAAGAACTGAAAACAAAGTTCAGACTTTTGGTGGACTGTTTAATAACTGTCATATAGATTCTTTTCAGTAAAGGAAGAGTGATCATTGGCCGATCAATTAAGCATGTAGCATTTGCCAAGCTTCTGTGTTATTTAATTTAAGAGGAAGAACGAATCAATGTTGCAAATGACATCACTGGTATTCCCTTGTTTAATAATTGCCATGCATTTTAACCAGGATGTGTAGCAATTCATGCTTCTTGGTTATTAGATACATTACATGACTTTGGTGATACAGATTATTTTTTTCAACATTAAACGGTCATTGTTTTTTTGTTTGATGGTGTTCAACGCCATACTCAGGTATTCGCTTATATGACGACGGATTCTCCATTTCTTACTCCGTTACTACTTAATTGATGGAAAAACCGGGAGAAACAAGGATAACCACCCGCGATAGCCGAAGTTCACCTCATGTGACTCCCTCATATACTAAGCAGGTTGATTGGGCGGTGCGGTACATCGAATGAGGATGGTACTCAGACGCGCTAACATAAGCCACGCGTGGGTCCATAAAAGTCACAATAAGGTTTGACCAGGCTTGAACCCTAATGCCACCAACTACGGAGCCCGATGATATACCAAGTAGGCATGTAGTGTCAGAGTTATATGCTGTGATAGTTTTACAACCTTTTATACTTAGTTCTTCAACTCTGAAATATTACGATGGAAACGTTAACATGATGACGCAGAAAGCCAATCTTATCTGAGTGAAAACTTTAATTTTAATACTTTGCAGAACACAAACCTGTGATCAAAAATATAGATCCATGATATACCAAATAGGCTATTGTAGTGCGCAGAGTTTATGCTGTGAAAGTTTTACAACCTTTCATTTTTAGTTTCTCAACTCTTAATATTATGTGGAACAGTTAATGAATGAAAGGGAGATAACAGGAGTAAAGTACTGAAACTTGCTGGTTTCTACTTGTTCAGCTTTGACAACGACTTGTTTTTTCATTGCACGGCTAAACTTTATACCATAAATTATGTGACACCCTGGTTATTTGTTAAAGTAATATTGTGAGAGGAACCTTATGTTGCCAAACTATTGGCAGGTGCAATAACTGAATTTATAAAAAAGTGACATCACCGGTTTTCCCTTGTGGTCTTCATATGTATATGTTATATATGTATTATATGTATATATATGTGTATATAGTGTAGTATATATTATGTATATATACACATATATTTACATATATATACATATATATATTTACATATATATAGTTATATTATATATATATATTTATATATATATATATATATATATATTAACAGAGAACAACGAATTTTGTTCCGTTTTGCGACTCAAAATCGAAATCATATCCTCCTGAAAATTGGAAGTATATTAATTTACTATCAGAAAGTGGCTAGATGTACTTTTCGTTATGAACTAGCTTTTATCTATTGTGAATTTTGGGGGTGAAATGGGCAGGGACACACCCATGCTCTTAAGAAGGAAGTAAAACGTTACCGATTCTTGAATAGAGTAACGCCTACCACGTTCATTGAAAATTATGATTATTGAGGAGTAAATGTTTCTTTTATCGATGAATGAGCAATGAGGTTTGCTCTTATTATTCAGGTGAGTAATTTTTTTTTATCTTTCCTGACTTGATTCATAACCATCCCCTACGCCACTTTATTGTCGACAACAGAAGAAAAAAGCCACCACCACAAAGCCACACAACTAAAAACAAGGATTGTATCGAGCTTGCCTTCTTTAAGCGCTATCCTTAAAGCAGCAAGCTAACTGATTGAAACATTGCAAAAACATTCCCTAAACAAGCTGGCAAGCAAAGATGCACAATATTTGCATAACATGTTGAACAGTGCACGAAAAAGATGC
>CM068955.1:43032834-43049669 GCA_035128595.1 Eptatretus atami
TGAGAGGAAGAGGTCTGGCAGACCCAAAGCAACAACACAATCAGAAGACAATTTCTGAGAGTCAACAGCTTGCGGGATAGGTGGCTCACAGGACAGCAGCTTCAAGCACAGCTTAACACTGGTCGAAGTAAGGAAGTCTCAGTTTACTGTGAAGAGAAGACTTCGAGCTGCAGGTTTGACAGGTCGAGTGGCAGTAAGAAAGCCATTGCCAAGATGGCAAAATAAGAAATGAGGCTTGCCTGGCCATGAAGCACCACAGTGGACTACTGAAAACTGGAAAAAGGGCTTATGGACCGATGAATCAAAATTTGAAATCTTCGGTTCATCACGTAGGGTTTTTGTACGCCGTCGAGCAGCTAAAAGGATGGTTCCTCAGTGTGTGACACCAACTGTCAAACATGAAGGAAGAAGCATGATGATCTGGGGCTCTTTTGCTGGATCTAGAGTCAGCGATTGCACAGAGTGAGTGGCACCCGGAACCAAAAGGGCGACCACAGCATTTTGCTGTGCCATGCAATACCCTCTGGTCTATGCCTAGTTGGTCAGGGGTTCATCCTACAGCAAGATAACGACCAAAAACATACCTCCAGGTTATGTCAGAACTACCTTAGAAGAAAAGAACAAGACGGTGGGCTTCAAATCATGGAATGGCCAGCACAGTCTCCAGACTTAAACCCTATCGAGCTGTTTTGGGATGAACTGGACAGAAGGGTGAAAGCAAAGTAACATACAAGTGCAACACATTTGTGGGAACTTCTGCAACAGTGTTGGGAGAACTTTCCGAACAATATTTGATTTCCATTGTGGAAAGAATGCCACGAGTATGTTCGGCTGTTCTGTCTGCAAAGGTGGCTACTTTGATGAGTCAAAAATTTAGATTAATTTTGTTCAACAAAACGATTCCATGATTTATTTTTTATCTGTAATTGTTTATTTGTTCTGTGCTTTATTTTCAGAGTACATTGAAACATTAAACTGCTTAAATTTCAGTAAAAACTGGAAAAATGGGGGTGTTCTTAAACTTTTGACCGGTAGTGTATATATATATATAATATATATTTTTTAATGTGTATGGGGGCACACCTGGCGAAACTGCAAACAACAACTTGCGATGCTGCTTATCCCACACTCACAGGAATCCTTTTTCTTCTTGCCCTTTTGATTAGCCATCACAGCAAAGATTGGTATTTCCATCAGCGAAGAGACGGGTCTTATATTCTCGTACACATGAAATAAAGGCTCCAAAGGTGGCTGTGCTGGCATTATCAGCAGTCAACTAATCCACGTTGCCACCTACAATATGTGATCACCAATGTGCAATTCTCCTTGTTATCCTCTTCACTATGCTGAATGGTTCTGATGCATTTATATTCCATAATGACACACAGCTATGTACTGAGAATGAAAGTTATTGAGAGAGGCTTAAAGTCTGGACCTGCAATGGGCGATGACCATGAGACCTTTGTCAGACCACCGTGAAATGATTCTCACTCTGCCTCGCTGGGTGCATTCACAAAGTGCCATCAGTGATAGTAAAGAGTCCATAAGTAATGGTAATAATTGCAAATGAGAAATATTGCTTAAAAGCAAACTTTTTACGTTGCTTTTCACACCATTGAGAAAAATAGATATTGACTCCACTTTTATCGAGCCTTGCAGGGATACTGAATGCAGATGGCTGATTCTAAAAACAGTCTTTCCATCAATTTGAAATGGCACAACTGTGCGAACAGTTGAGCTAGTTATGTGTACAGCTGTGCGTATGCACCATTCATGTGTTAAAAGCTAACAGGCTGCTTTGACCTTTTGGGTAAACAGCCATTTATTGCAGTGTATGCAAAAGCAATGTTGCAAATACAAGAATCCGTATTCAGACACGCAGATGGACATGTACAGACAGCACAGCCATGAGATGGTGAATACTTGCATCGTGTTTGTTCAAAAATAAAGGTGATACCCTCCCTTCACACCTCCCCACACCATCCACAATCCCCACCCCTATCCTTCTTACCCAACCCCAAGTGTTCCACAAATCTCCATTCACTTTTCCGTCAAACTACCTCCATTTTGACTCTCACCATTCCTCCCAAACTCATCTCTTGATTATATTTATTGTCATCATTATTGTTTGCAAGTGTCAGTTGAAGTCCATCTACTTGTAACTCAACATTAGAACACTGGAGAGTTCATAGAACACCATACCCTGCACATTTTTGATAAAAAGGACATGGGAAGGGTCTTTTCAACAATTCCTTTTTGTGTTTCTGAGCACAATCTATATTAGAATCGATTGTGAAATTTGAATAACAGGCACGATGGGAACCACATGAAGCTTATGGGTCAAAAAGAATAGTCCAGAGCTGAACCTTCTGACATCCCTTCAGATAAACTGAAGATTTTGGAACGATCTTTGACAAAAAGATGCACGAAACAGATAGACCTTTTGGATGAAGTTAGCTTGGGCATTGCATCGCTGGGCACGGCCATTTTGTCTGAATCTCAATATTTTCCCACCATGAGAGCACCAGTGGCAAATTTGATTGGTTGAGACGACATACAATTTTTCCAAATTACTGCTAAATTGAAGGTTTTTGGAAGTGTAAACAAGGTGATTTGTTTTCTAGTGCTCAAAACATGAAATTCAATCGAAATAAATAAAGTTTTAAAGGTTGTAGAAAAAATATATATATATATTGGATTGGAAATTTACCAATGTTGATGCATTTGGGATACAACGTCTTTCACATCTCCCGACCTAACACGTTACATTAGTTATTCGCGACTGTTGTTTGTGTCCTTTATGACATCACCACAAATAGTGTTTCCTGTTTGGACTTTTTTTCAATTTTGTTTAACTGCCAGACAGAGAGACTGAAGCAATTGCTTTACTCGACTGGACGCATGCGTGCGCGGAACGAGACGCTGTACAATTTTGCCAAATTCATATCCAAAGTACTGTTAACCTGCAGGCAATTTGTATTCTACAGTGTCCAAAATAGGAAATTCTATTGAAATTAAATAGTTCCTCGATCATAGACTGACAGAGGCAGAGAAAGTGTGAACCAATTGCTTAAATCCCACCCCGCGCCCGACCCGCATTGCACTATATACGAGTGTAGAAAGAATCAAATAAATTCAGAAAAAATATAGTGTGGTCTGAAGCAAAATCAAGGTCATGTGATGTCATCTATATCTTACTAAAACTCTCATCTTGTGTGTATGTATGTATGTTCCCGAAATACAGCCAAAACGGTACACGAGAGTGCAAAAATTTTCAGCCCACCTTACTCACCATTAATCTGCGGTGTGCAGTATCAAGTTTCATTCAAATCGGGCAACGAAAAAAAAATTAAAAAATCAATTCCCGATTCAGTCAAGTACTCTTCGGGAGAATTTGATCAATGCAAACAACCTCAGCGGTATAGATCGCTGGAGCTATCTATTTTTTTTTTTCTTGAAATGATTTTTTTCATCAACCGCTGTCACAATGGGAACCCAACGGGTTCACGGGTCATCTAGTAAAATGTAAAACTTTAGCCACTGCACAACCCCTTGCAAAATTAAGACTACAATGCTTGTTTTGTATTTGAGTGTCCATCTCTGTGTGCATATACATGGATGTAAACATGTATACCATGCACACGTTCTACACCTTCCTGAAGAAAGTCCCCACAATGAAAGAACAAGGTACAGAAACTGACAAAAGTGTGACAGTGTACATTCATGATTATTGTTTCATACAGCTAATGCCAGACATTGTATGGTGTGCATCAAGGCCCACAAAATGATTGGCTACCTTCAATTGGTTGTAAGTCCCTTTTAGAGTATAAAATACCTTCACTTAATGGTGTATTCCATCAAAGAAGTTGCTATATAGCAGACTGCTGTGGCTGGGCAGGACGGCCAAGCGCCTTGGCACGAGCCGCGCCATACCGTGTGGGGTTCAGGACCCGTCTTGTGGCCCCAAAGCCGTAGGCTTTTAAGCACTCTTGTGCATTCTCACTGATCTTAGGTACTATTTTACAACACTGGCTCAGTCAGTAATTGCTCCGAAATGTAACCATGTACAGTAATAAATTAAAAAATACTTTGCACTGGAAAATGTGACAATTTCCGGTGGACGGTGGAAGACGTCCTGGATCCATCTTTGATTCTCATACCCTGTCCTGACCTTCCCATGCACAATGACACATTAAAATTTGTCATTGTTGTTTTTTATGTCATCGTTACGTGTCGATTGTTTGTTTTTTTCTTTCTCGCTATATAACTGATCTTAGTTACATGACATGATAACTAGGCATAAAAAAAATGCTTTGACATAATCTAGACTAATAAATGTCAATGTCAGGGTGTCTCCTCCATAACTCCAAAACCATAAAACCTAGCAGCCTGAAACTTTGCATGCATACTAACAAATCTCCAAAGAAGTGCAAGAGTGAAAATTGGTTATTTTGGTTCATTAAAACACCCCTTTTGAAGATATTTAACAGCCTTATTTCATTATATCCTTTATCAGGCGCATCCTAGGGCACTGCTCTCTATGTGGTCTTAAGGCGTATCCGAGGTAACCTCACTGGGGTCTGAAGCCGTCATGTTTTTTGACCTAACCATGGAATAGGCCACAATGATTTCTTAACGATCAAGTTTTTTTTTTCTTTTCACTTTCCTCACTCATATTATCGAATGCCTGTTCATAACAACTCCAAATCACTGGGTACATTGCATTGTTTATAAACGCCCAAAGACGTCAGCGTTCGTTGCTTTATTTCATTTCCACACATGCGATCACTGCGAGTATCTCTTAAACTAAGCAGAATTACAAAATTTAAGCTCCACAATCGAACTTACAAGCAGTTCCGACCACTAGAAAAGTGTTCATTTGTCCAATTCGGACATTTTGGGCATCTCCGGGAGACGTATTTTAAATGTGACGGCTCGGTGATTGCTAATCACACACCAAGCGAGCCGTTTCTTATCAACCGTTTCGTTGGAGTGCTTAAGCCACTTGGCAAGCACTCCACAATATTTGCACTGTCACTGGATACTGTACGTCGATTGACTTGAACAAAGTTCAGGATAGCATGTCGGGATTTGAATCCCAACATGATATCATGCTCAAATTTTAACAGCTAGCAGTTGTATCATTCGCAGCTAACGTTACCAAATTTGGAGATGCTTTAATACTTTAAGCCTTAATACTTACCGTGTTATGTAAATTGCTTTTGTTCAAATGAACGAATGATCGACTTGAACAAAGTTCAAAACAAAGTTCATACGTTCTTAACCACGTGTTGTTCTGCGTTGCAACAGGTGGGGGCTGGCTCGTGAAAATGTGAAATTTTGTTTTCCACAACGTTTCACCTTTTTGTACAATCTCCCATTATATGGCCCGTCACTTCAGCATAGATAAATATAAATATAAATTTAACGTTTTGTTTTTAAAAGTTTTTCAACCGTTTTGCTTGGGAAAGCTGCTTGGCGCACATTTAAGTTTCAATGGTGACAGCACGGTTCCATACCAGTGGTAGGAAAGCAAAATAAATTATTTTATCACAATGAGTAAAAAATGGTTTCAGTTATGACATAATGAATCACCATATCATGGCAGGATATGCTACATCGAGGGTATGCATCCTATCGAACGTTTTCTAACATTCTTACCCAACAAAGGGCACAAAGCAGAAGACATCTTCAATGCTCTCCGCGATTTTCTTCATTGTCAGGGCATCGATATTCTTAACTGCAGGGGCCAGTCATATGACAATGCCAGTACAATGGCAGGTAAATACAGTGGTGTTCAGGCCAGAGTGAAAGAAGTAAATGAGCAAGCGCTATTCCTTCCGTGTGCTGCGCACTCAATTAACCTAGTCGGCAATACAGCTGCTCAGTCCACGTCTTCTGCCATCGATTTTTTCGACGTCATGCAGTCTTTGTATAATTTTTTTACTTGTTCGACTAACCGTTGTGATATTCTTCGGAAGTGTATTGATGTCGTCGAAAGCGAGACAAAGCAAAAGTTATACACTTCCAAGCCACTGTCTGAGACTCGCTGGTCATGCAAAGCTGATGCATCCAAAGCATTATGCAAGGGCTATGTTGCATTTACTAATGCACTTGAAGATATCAGGCAGGACTCGGATGCTAAACCACTTGTGAAAGTTCAAGCTGATGGCCTGATTAACAAATGAAAAGCTTGAATTTGCTTTTTATACTGTTTTTTGAAAGATTGTTTGCAGCGCTTCAATGCCACCAGTCATACGCTGCAAGATCCACGTATGGATATCAACACCGCTGTCGCTGCTCTAAACGGTCTAATTCGATCCATTGAAGAAAAGCGAAACAACTTCGAGGAATACGAAAAGGAAGCTAAGATAAAAAGCGGCACTTCTGAGTACATGACAACACAGAGACGTGGTCGACGACGCAGCGTCCTTCTGGACCCACCAGGCACACCTCAGGCGGAAGTCACACACCATGATGCTATTTCCGCCGCTGCAAGTTTCAAAACCGAGGCGTTTCTTCCCGTCATTGACAGCCTTATCAGCGAACTGTGTCGTCGACGTGAGGCTTACGAACGGGTTAACAGCTTGTTCGGATTTCTTAGGAATCTTCATGAAATGGACGATGCCAGCATCAAAGCTTCTGCAACAAAGCTAGTTAAATACTATAGCGGTGATCTTTCAAACGAGCTTTATCCTGAGCTTTTGCAGTTTGCTGAGTTCGCCAAAGCTTTTCCTCCTCCTGAAAATTCAGCTTTAAGTTTGGAGATATAGTACATCCTGATCCTTAGCAAAGACGTTGAATCAACTTTTCCAAATGTGATGACACTTTTGCAAATTTATCTCGTCCTCATGGTCGCTAATTGCACGGGTGAAAGATCTTTCTCGAAACTGAATATAGTGTACAACCGTCTGCGTCAATCCATGAAGCAGCATCGCATGACCAACCTTGTTCTTATGTCTTGTGAGAGTGACATTCTTCGTGGAATGGATTTTTCTGCACTCATTCGCGATTTCGCTAGTCGTAAGGCTCGAAAAGTGTTTATACATGTTTAAGGTGTTTTCCACATTATTATGTGATATCAACGTATAACTTATAAGTTACTTTCTTATGTTTTAATTGTGAGAGTGACATTCTTCGTAAAATGGATTTTCTGCACTAATTCGCGATTTCGCTAGTCATAATGCTCGAAAAGTGTTTATACAATCATGTTTAATGTGTTTATCCACATGTTGTGTGATATCAACATTTAAGTTACTTTCTTATGTTTTAATTGTGGAAGTCACATTCTTCGTGGAATGGATTTTTCTGCACTCATTCGCGATTTCGCTAGTCGTAAAGCTCGAAAAGTTTTATACATGTTTAATGTGTTTATCCACATGTTTATGTGAGATCTACGTTTAAGTTCCTTTCTTTTATGGTGAATAAAAAATACACTGCAAATTTAGTTTGATAAAAACTACTAGAAGGGGCGCCCACCAGCAGCCCGAACACGGCCGCCCACCAGCTTAATCCGCCTGTCGATATGGCAAAACAGTTTATGAGTTATCGCACTCACAGCTATAAATGTTGACGCCCGGCCAGCCGGACGGACGGACGGACAACCCGGGTGACGACAATATCCCCCTTCCGCCACGCAGCGGGGGATAAAAACGACATTGACTCCACTAATTTGAGGAAAAAAGCGAGAGCAGACCCTGTCTCAGGCAATGTTTCATCAGCTTCACAGCCAGCTTTCTCAGTCACAATAGACCCCGAGCTTCGGCACGTGTCCAGTTTTTATTGCAATAAGACCACTCATTTCCGCTCACGTGCTGGTGCTCGAGGTCAAATGGAGGAGTGCATTTTTATTTTATTTTGCAAAAGCAAAATATATGTCAACTCACATCATTGATGGGGTGCTCTGCTCTTTTTTGTTTAACGATAAAATGTGTTTCTCGGGCTGGGCAAAGAAAGAAAATTGGCCTTTTGGATGTGGAGGTTCACCGTAAGCCTGACGGTGCCCCAAAGACTTTGGTTTACAGGAAACCAACCCACACCAGCAGATTACTGGATTTTAACTCCTGCAATTCAATCTCCCACAAACGCAGTGTAGCACAGACCTTAGCAGCTCGGGAATGGATGGTGTCATCATCCAAAGCCAAGGCAATTAAGGTAATCAGATTAGTTAGAGGAGTCCTGCTCAAAAATTGGTACAACAATGGGATACTCCCCACCTTGGAAGAACCAAAACGGACAGAACAGAAGGAGCCAGACACACATAGGCACTGTGTACTGCCATATTATGATATTACCCGGGCCTTTCAGAAAGGATTGGGGGGATAGTATGTGGCTCACGAATTGACGTAGACTACAAGCCTCTACGCACCATCGATAATGTCATTTCAAAAATAAAGGCCCCAATACCAACTGGTGATAAATCTGGGGTCGTTAACCATTTGGATGCAAAGACTGTGACCAAGCTGTTAGGGTTGGTTTTATTTTTTTCGGTTGCCTACATTGGTGAAACTGGGAAAAAATTTTTAAACAATGGCAAGATGAACATGATAGAGCAATTAGACTCGGAAAGGTGACCGTCAGCCATAGCACACCAGTGCCTGTAATCTGGCCATAAATATAACTTTGATGAGACCCGTGCCCGAGACACTACATCTAACGAACGACACAGGTTGATTTTGGAAGCGTGGCAAGTGAAGAGCCGAGAGGGTGGTCTAACTGGGGAGACGGTGGACATACCCACACAATACACACCTTTGATTGAAATGGCAAAAACTGCATGGTGCAAACGGCTGGATAAGGTGAGTAACAAACGACACTCAATCTCAAACACCACATCCGCATGTGGACAAAACCCAATGAGAACCCCAACACTCACACAACCAACACCTCATCATGCCCAACCTGGACACGAAACCAATCATGTTCATTCCCCAGAAACAGAAAAACGACAAGCGCACAAACGTGCTCATCCACACACATACAACACCAGATCACGTGTCAGTAAAAACAGAGCACCCCATCAATGATGTGATTTGACGTTTATTTTGCTTTCGCAAAAATTTTTTTTTTTTTTAAAGCACTCCTCCATTTGAGCTCGAGCATCAGCATGTGACCGGAAATGAGCAGTCGTATCGGAATAAAAACCGGACACATGCTGAGGCTCGGGGTCGATTGTGCCCGAGGAAGCCGGCTGTGAAGACGGCAAAACATTGCCTGAGACCAGGTCTGCTCTTGCATTTTTGTTCAAATTAGCAGAGTCGATCTATTTTTTTTTAAACTTTTGGTTGGAAGCGCGTTCTTCTTTTATATATGTATGTATCTATGTACAGTATGTACAGTATGTATCCATCCATCCATCGGGACCATACTCTGTGCAGAGCGTTGGTGCTGCCTAAGCAGTCTCCTTGGCTATTGGGCACAATCCTGGACGGGTCGCCACTCGGACACAGGATACCAGCAAGCTGGCACTCATTTTGCCGACCTCGGAAGGATGACAGGCAGAGTCAACCCCAACTAGTATTAATTCAACAGCCGAGCGGGATTTGAACTCAGGAACCTGGGATCCCAAGCCCATCACTCAATCATTAAGCCAACACCAGGCATTATGTAGGTATGTATGTGTGTGTGTATGTGTGTGTATATATATATAAATATGATTGTTATTATTTGTTTAAATGAGGAAATTTATGCAGTCAGTGTATTTAGGGATTGTACACAAAATATGTGACTTTTTTGGCAGTTTTTTTGACACTCCCTCCTCCTTGTGACATTGTGATGCTCTGCCTGACCCCCTAAAAAAACAAAATCTGACTGAATGAGAGCAACATAGCCTTTTCAAAATCTCGATCAGCTTCCAGTTATTAACTTTCTTTTCATCGGTGGCTTCCAACAGCTCAGTCAATGAGATCGTGTGGCCCTTTAGGGGTGTTTCGTGACCAAGTTTCTTGTAGAGGGCTCGCCATGTGGTTTAAGCACTCAAGCAAGCGCTCCATTTGAAACCGTTGACAAGGAAAGGCTGGTTTGGCAATAGCATGCTGATTGGTAACTGATCACATCCCAGCTCTCCACAAATTTTTAAACTACTAGTTTAACTTCTGATTTCTCCTTTTCGGAAATGCCCTCCCATAACTTCAAATTAATGATTTAAATTGCACCTCTGCCATTTTTGGATAAATTCAACCGAAAGCAAGGTCTTTCTAAATTGACATTCCCTGCCATGGTGATGGATCAGATCCAAGATGGCTGCGCCCAAGAAGATGGTGTCACATGACTGCGGCTCTGACACGATCCTTCACCACTCCCAATGACACACAGTGGCACTCCCATCCCTAAAAGCGTCACGTATATTGTGTACGTCCCCTAAACCACAATTCAGGCTCTTGGTCAACTCGAACCTGGAGGAGCCCTTTAATTACGTCAACCACCAAAGGTGAAGGAGATTAGGTTTTCACCCATTTCTGTCAGTTTGTTTGTCTGCCTGTGTGCAGGATATGTCAAAAAGTAGTAGACGGATATGGATGAAATGTTATGGACAGGTTCGGTGTGTGACACGGATGAACTGATTCGATTTTGGTGAAGATCCGGATCCGGATCCGGATCAGACTACTAGAATTTTTTAAAGTAATTCTTCACCATTGAGAGATCGGGCTAAACCGATATATAGCACGATATCTCAAAAAGTTGTGCACAGATTCGGATGAAACTTAGTAGACAAGTTGGGTGCGTGACATGAAAGAATTGATTCAATTTTGGTGAATATCTGAATCCGGATCTGATAACTTTTTAAGTGATTCTTCACCATTGAGAGATCGGGCCAAAAACAATATATAGCATGATATTTCAAAAATGTATTGGGCCCCATATGTTCTCGTGGATCAGGCATTACGTGGCGGTGCTATGCGCTCCACCGAGAGCCCCTCTAGTTAGTACATACATTGCATAAGTATGTGGTGATCGTTCTGAGCCAAAGAAAACCTGGAATTCCATTTGCGTAATTATAACATGTCAGTGCTCTTTGAGATGCCAATGATTGCATTTTTTTTTCCTTAACCCTTGCATATTATGTATCACTGCAATTTTGCAGCCAGATAAATTATTTTTTAGATTGCGAAGCAAAGTGAGAGGTTGGAGATATGACTGCCTTCTCTTCTCCATTGAAGCAAATCTCGATGCCCAATAACCCACTGTGATGTCCAGTAACTAGTACTGGCCAATGAATGGTGTACTAGTTGTGCAACAACCAAATGGTCTCTCGTGGCAATCCGTCGGAGTGTAGCAAAAATCTCATTCTCCTGTCCTGAGAGATGACAAAAACTCGCACGCCTATTGTTGACAGCTTATTGGATCGATCGGTTACAACATTGTCCACCATTCTTAAATCCCACCCTCAAACATTCCTGTCGGAGGAGTACAGGAGTCCCTCAATACCTCGGAGGAGTCCAGCCCTCAATACAGCAACTGTCCTTCCTTATTCAAACCAACCCAGCTTTTGATACACAAGTCAAGCACTAGCCAATTACCTACTCATGGTATCTAAATCAACCACAATATTGCATTCTTTTTTTACTTTTCCTTTAGATGATCAAACTAAGTTTTGTCGTGCTTGTGATCTATTAATGTTGGAAATAGGAAACTTATTTACTCATTTTCATAGATGACTTTGCACAACTTCCATACCAAGTTTTGTTAACACAAGACGTTTCCGTCAGGGCGGGGTAGTTTTAACGCATTGAAGGCACACACACACATTGTGAAAGAAAACCTTCTGCAAACAAAAACGCCAGAAAAATTAAATAAAAAACCTTATGAGATGTCATTTAAGTCATAATACAAAATGTTCACCCTGTTTATCAATGTACCAGTAACTTAAAATCGCTGATAAGCCATATAACAGCTTTTAATCGAAAATATACCTTTTGAAAAGTTGGATATATTTTTCAAGTTTTCTGAAATAGTCCCCCACCATCCACCACCCACCAAAAAAGTTCGAATTTTTTTTTCTGTAAATTATGGTTGAGCCAGCAGTATATAGTTCAGAGTTAGTGTGTTCGCCTTTGACCTTTATAGCCCGGGTTTAATTCATGGCCCGATTGTAAACTGTCATGCTGATGTTTTTTGCAGGCGGGGCATTACATCAGCGAGTGTGCTATCCATCGGGTGGGACATTAAGGTGGAGCACTATCCACTAGCATCAGTTCCTGCTGGTGGCTGTTGATTCCACATTGTATTTCAATAAAGAGTAAGCGATTGTCGCCGGTGCCTTGGCCCATTCAGCAGCATAGTTGCATTCCCTAAAGTGATGCAACCAGCATCCTGACAGGATAGTTAACACAGTGGTAGGGTGCATACCTTTGAACTGTAATCTGGATTTGATGCCCAACCCAAAAACAAACTGTGAAATTGATGCTTCACAAGCACGGTGTTGCATTACAAAGTGCACTGCCCCTCGGAGACACGAAGCTGTGTTTCCTGCCTACTGGTATCAGCTGGAAGATGTGAAAAAACCCACGGTGTTTTGACCAAGAGTACCGGAGCTGAATTGTCACGGGCACCCGAGCCAAGTTCCAAACACCTGACCTAATGTGCAAGGACACTGAATCACCTGCACAGCTGTGTTCCCAGCAATTTTGCAAACTGGTACAGATGTGCTGCACCCAAATGGCTGAACGCAAATTCAACTATAATACTACATATCTGTGATCACGAAGCGATCCAATGAAGAGATTCAATGATCATGGAAGCCCACAATCTAATGATGGCCATATTTTTTGATGGCCACAGAGGGGTATGATGTAAATCAGGCGTAAATGTGCCTTAATCTTGGCTACCTAGAGAGGGCAATTTTGTTCTGACTGGACAAAAATTGGTCGACTTGTGGTAAAAAAATGTAAAAAATAATAAATATAAAAAACCCAGCTTTTGATAGACAATTCAAGCACGAGCCAATTACCTACTCATGGGGTCGAATTCACCACAATATTGCATTCATTTTTTTACTCTTCCTTTATGTGATCAAACTAAGTTTTGTCATGCCTGGGATCGAGAACTAAGTTTTTGTTTTTAGATCTAAGACTAAGACTAAGACTAAAAAACTAAGTTTTTGCCAAAAAATAATGTTAAAAAAAAATAAAAAAAATAGGTCATTTCCTTCAAAATTAGGTCAAGGTCAAAAAATATCAACACATACTTTTTGTTCCCATTATTGAGGAAAAATTTCATTCCAAAAGTCCCAGCCAGTTGCAAGATACAGCTCGGAAATTGGCAGAAAAATAAAGGAAAAAATCTAAATGGTGGTTTAGTACTCCTACGGGTCTAAAAACTGCGGAGGTACCATGAAAAATTGGGGGCACTAATTGTAGAAAAAAAACCTTAAAACAGTTATAAGCCTCCCCCGTCCTATATTGTGAGGTCAAAAACATGAAGTATCTGATACATTCTGTGAAAAGCAATATTTGGGTTTTTTTACATGTTTGGGGTCTGAGGAACAGATTTACTCACATGTGCCAATTCACATCCCCTGCATTGGGGGGGGGGCGGGGTGGCAAGCCTGTCTGACAACTCAGCTATTTATCATTGAAAAATGTTGATTGATTTTTGTGTCAGATGAAGTCTCTCTGGTCCACAACAATTGTAGAACACATTCACTTCAGGTATACCCACATATATCCCCCATGAGAACCACACCCCTGCATGCCCCTTCGGGGCTGGGGGAGGGGGGGTTGTTCTCATGAACCCCAGTCCATGAACAGCTGTCAAGAACCAATGTGTTACACATGAAGTAATATTATTTTTCAAGAGAAATCATTGGTGCACGTATCAGTGACCTGAAACATGACCTAACAATGGTCAGCATGATTTAATATGCTAATTCCTAAAAATCTAACATAAAAGTATCAAAATTTAGTTCTTAAAAATGGATGGTCCATGGAGACCCCACCCTCAAACAATCTCGCACTGACTGATATATTCCGACAAAATACAAAAATAGTTGTAATTGTTGAATCACATTTATGCACGCACGCACACGCACGCACGCACGCACGCACGCACGCACACGCGCACGCACGCACAACCACACACACACAACACACACACCACACACACACACACACACACACACACACACACACACACACCCACAACTTCTCCAATTATGTTATAACATCACAAAAAACCGATGGTGTGTGAGAGTGCTGGACTCTCCCATCACCACCCATTTTTTTGTATTTCATTGAGAAGAAAATTTCGAAATAATTTAAGTAAGAAATAAATAATGAACCCTTGCTCAGTAGAGACTGAAGAATAAGAGCAATTGCAGCATCTTGTACACTTGAGCTGGGCCCAGCAGCAAGAGCACTTTCCCACCATTGTCTGATGGACATCTCACTTGGCAACTGCAGGTTACATCGACCTCAAAGACCTCCCCAGCCATCCTGCTCGTGGTCCAGACGGGCACTAGTCCACCACCCTCACCCTTCTTCTTCCATCCAAACTTGAGAGGGTCCTGATCCATGATAGGCTGATAAGGTGGCCCACAGAGCAGCTTGGTATGTTGCCCTCTGAACGTAAAGCTGCCATGCATCCTGTGTAGGTGGAACCCGCTCGAGATCGCAGCTCTTCTGGGAGAAGAGGGAGCACCAAAGGTCATTTATGGAACTGCCAATTTTTGCCGTTGGGTCATACATGCTGCAAACCATCCATTCCAGGACAGGTTTGTGTTCTTCGCTGGTTTCTGCAAATGGCTGATCTGTGGCACTCTGAAGAGCTTCTGTAGCTTGAGGAATCCTTTGCCAGGCATTCCACCACATCTGTTTCTCATTAATTTTTAGGCTCCTTGTGGAATCATAGCTTAAGATGGCATGAAAGAAGGGAAGAGCTCTGGTCAGTTGTGGTTGAAGAGAGTGGCTGATAGCATTCATATTCAGGAAGGAGGTGTCCTTCCCTCTTTGGAAGGTCACCCAGAGTTCAACACCGGGGTAGATTCTGTCACTAGTAGCCAGCTGAGCAATGGTGATAACCAGGACATCTGTGTCACCAGTCTGGATGAAAAAAGATTGGCATGTCCTCGCAGCGGCCATAAGATGTATCACGATACACATATCAGCTTCCTCATGATTGCAGGTATTGATCATGATGTCACCAGGACCAATAGGAAGAACACATCTCCTTTTAGGTCAAAAGAAGATGTTTATCATCATGGAATCCAGCCTTACTTGCTTCCAGAGAGATGTACTCAAACAGTTATTCCTTATTATTTGAATCGGAGAGGAATCGTTTCCAAGAGTTGAAGAAGACTCGTATGGTACCCAGCACATGTGTAAGAGTTCCTGATGTTTAGCCACCTCTCTTTGATCTGGTTTCAGCATTGAGACTGTGCTCAAAATACCGATCCCAAACAATGTGGAGCTGATCGCAGTAACTCAGTTGAGATCTCAAGTATGGATTGAACATAGTGTCATCGAATGTGGGGTCATCGAATGTGATGCAAGTCAACTTTCGAATCAGTGAATGTATAAGAAGTCCTCCATCAATAACAAGAGCTCCATAGGACATCAGAGGAATTGGATGCTTGGCCTCAGTGTCATATTTGTTCATATTTACCTCTTGGTGAACAAGTAAAAAAGACAAAATGTCATAGCCCCCATTGTTTTTGTAATTTTTCTGTATGGAGTTAAAATGCTAGCCGATATTTATGTACAACTAAAATGGCCACCAGTCTACCAGTCAGCCATCTTTGATCAGATCGCAAAATAAAGTGAGGGAAACATGTACGCCATCATATACCGTGCTTGTGCCAAGTTTGAACAAAATAGGACTATGGATGTCTGAGAGATGGTTGGGGACACATTTAAGTAACAAAATGGCCACCAGTCAGCCATCTTGGATCTGATCTTGAAAGAAAACGACGTGCTTATGTGAGCCATCATTCATTCATTATCATTCATTATCATTGTGCTAAGTTTGAACAATATCAGTAAATGCATGTCTGAGAAATGAGTGAAAATGTGTTTAACATCGGGGTTTTTACAACTAAAGTGGCTGCCAGTGTACCAGTCGGCTATCTTTGATCAGATTGCAAAATAAAGTTAGGTCCAAGTGTATGCCATTGTGAGCTGTGCTTTTGCCAAGTTTGAACAAAATTGGACCATGCATGTCAGCGAAATAAATGGTTGGGGACACGTTTATGTAACAAAATGGCCGGCAGTTGGCCATCTTGCGATTGATAGTTGAAAAAAAATATGAGGTGCATATCAGGCCCGTCGCTAGGGGGGGGGGAATTTTGGTGCAATGCCCCCATAGCGCATCTGGTGCCCCCCCACTTGTACGCCACCCATTTATGCCTGTTGCTCCCTGTGAACAACTTAGTGTTTCAGGACAGGCCCCACTGTGAACTCCTGCTGTTTCAGAGTTCACCTGTGTGAACTAAAACCCTTATTCCAGATGTTCAAAGTGTGAATAAAGCCTTCTTGGATAAACTGTTCTTTAATAATATCCTCTTTGAATAGAGTGAGAGATAAGTGTGTGCTTGCTAGCGCATCTCCAGAAGCAATTGGCAAGAACAATACAGTCCAAGCCCACAAGATAAAAGATAATAACGCTAGCACCAACGCCAGCAGCCAAGACGACAGACAGCCGCAAGACATCGTGTCGAATGTCGATATTGTGGGTGGTTTTTATATATATCGTGGATCATTTAGTTTTAAGGAATATCCAATCAGCGTCTTCGATATGGAGGTCCTATTAAGCAGGTTACCTGATTGGTTGCAAGTTAGGTATAAATGTAATATAGTCATAATATGATAATATGAATAAGGAAAAGACATAAATTTACATAA
>CM068955.1:43067855-43080745 GCA_035128595.1 Eptatretus atami
GTGTGACCACTCCTCATTTTCATAAATGCCAAGGTGAGCCAATGAAAAAGGCCAAGAATTCACAAGGTTTTGGAAAAGCGATGATAATTAATAGAAAACCTATACGCCAAGAAAACCTATAGAAAACCAAGACACCAAGGTGAACAACGAATAGCCAAGATCTTGTGAAAAAAGCCAAGGAGTGGTCACACTGGATAGCATGGGTTTTAAATTTCTAAATGCTCCCGCTTTGTCTTTTATAAAAGTACATGGCAGTTAAAAAGAAAACGTTGCTGTTTGGGCATGTTTTATTGCCGCTGGTGCGCTGACTTTCTCCCATTCCATTGCCTTCCTTCCCCTCCCTCATGCTTCCTTCCTCTGCCCTGCCCCTCCTCACACTTCCTTTCCCTTCCTTCCCCTCATGCTGCCTTCTTTCCACTCACACTGCCTTCCCTGCCCTTTCCTCACCCCTTCCTCGCTCCCCCTCCACTTCCATCACCCCGGGTTACATTTTCTAGTAATCTACCGATATAAAACACAGTGTGTATTTGTGTATTTGTCTGTCCCACTTCATAAGGAAGATTTAAGTTGTGTTTTAAAGGCCAGTCTTTTAACATGACTGTGTGTTCACCACAGTCTATTTTTAAGGATTAAAAAACTCGAAAAACATTATATATATTATATGCAGTCTTTATGTCTCTTCTGTTGGAAATGTAGATGGCGACTTGCAACTGGGCCTCAAAGGTGGTGCGCAGAAGTGTTTTAAAAAAAATTAAAGGTGCATGGAGGTGAAATTCACTGCACATGATGTGCAACATGCATCATTTATCATTTATGTCTGTAGGATGTCGAATAAATGAAGAAGATATAAGCACACCTGATGCAAGGCCGAGGCTTCAGACTGGCATGCTCATAAGGCTGCACCGTCAAAATGAAATGTTCCAGAAGATAAAGAAAATTGGGTCACATTTGTACATGTAGTGTATTAAAATAACGCTTCTTGCTACGAAACATCATATCTTCAAGGCTGAATATTTCGATTAAAATAATTTCAACCCATCATTTTTTATGGGCTTTTATACAAGTCTCCATAATAATATGCTTGTTTGTCCATCCGTATGCCTGATGTTGGCTTTAAGGTAAGGGTGGTGGGCTTGGGATCCAAGGATCCTGATATCAAATCCCACTCGGCTGTTGAATTAATACCAGGTGGGGTTGACTCTGCTTGTCATCCTTCTGAGGTCGGCAAAATGAGTGCCAGCTTGCTGGTATCCTGTGTTGGAGTGGCGACCTGTCCATGATTGTGCCCAATAGCCAAGGAGACTGCTCCGGCAGCACCAATGCTCTGCATAGAGTAAGGTCCCAATGGATGGATAGATGGTCCAACGATGTGTAAGATAGATGGTCCAACCGTATGTAACATTCCTTTGCACTCATTGAGTGGACGGCTTGCCTGACTCCACCCACAATTGTCCCTTGAAAATTAATATGGCCGCCATGTTGGTGATATGCGAAGCCAAAGACATCTTCGGAGCTGTCATATTCATAATCACCATTCCCTCCCTATAAGTTTTCTCTTCAGTGTAAAACGACCAAACCGACTGTTAATAAGATCATTGAATATTGAAAGATTGGGGCCGATAGGTGTCACGGGTCTTGTGACAGCCATTGTAAGTATAGGCCTCATGCTTTAATCCTTAGGCTTCAGGCCTCTGCAGTCAGCCTACAGGTAAGTGCAATTGGAATCTATCTGAGCTATATAACCATTATGTAGGATGTGTGTGTATTTTTATATATATATATATATATATATATATATATATATATATATATATATATATATATATATATATATATATATATATATATATATATATATATACACACACACACACGAGGGCAGTCAATAAGTCACCTTAAAATGGTGATATAAATTTGAGAATGTAATGTGTGTAGTTGTCGACGACATATGTATACCTATGGGTAAGAGTCATGTTTTGCCGGTTTTAGATCTGGCAACATTGAGTGTGTGACGTCAGTGGAGCAGTTCCAAGATGGCGGCTCCCTTCGAAGCATGCACCAGGGAGGAGCAACGTTCTGTCATCCGTTTCTTGGGGAGTGAGGGTGTGAATCCCAGTAAAATCCATCGCAGAATGAAAATGCAATATGGTGACGCATGTTTAATGCTGCAGCAGGTGTACGACTGGGACAGGAAGTTTCAAAGTACAGTTCTTTCATTTTGGATGTGAGTTATATCCACACCCATTTTGCAGACACTTTACGGAACCCCAGCATGTTGTGAATGATATGGTGTGCTGCACCATGGCTAATGTTCAATTTGGAGACCACTTCATCCAGCGTAATACAACGGTTTTCCCTTAGCACATGCTCAACTCCTGGTGTGTTATTATGGGGGGATGCGTTGCCAGGTAAAAGATTTTCGGTTTCCCTAACTTAACTTAACTTTCACTTAACCACATATAATAAACAAAAATAAAACAAATAAATACAGAACACATTTGAAACAATATATGAACACAAATAGACAATTTAATGGTGCGGGTTGAGAGTGGGGGGACTACAAGAAGCAGAGGCAGGCGCTTCCGTGCTTTGGTGGAACCTCTCAGCCAGATAAGTGACATGCTGATACTCCCTCCACCATGGCACCCAAACGGCAGTTCGAGCAGTCACCGCGCCGGCCGCGGGGTTCTTTCGATGCAGACGCTGATCATCCCGAACCCAATCTGTCATTTAACAGAAGACAGATAACTAAAGCTGTTTGTGATCAGGGCAACTCAAATGACTCAAAGACCAAGTGAGTTCATGTGTGTATTTACTAAGTAAACAGGGAGGGAGAACAAAGGACAAATAAGCATTTATTTACACAGTTTATTCACAAAGATATGCAGTCGGGGTACCAGATGAATGGAAGGACACTGCTCTTAAAAATTTCGAACGACGTTATATCGGACTAGCGTGACTTATATTGACTATTGTCCCATAATGTGTCAACGACGTTCTTTCAAAATGAAGTAAATCGGCTTCACGTAAATCGGTGACTTACTTACACATCAGGAAGAAGATAATTTGTTTCGGGCCATTTATTGGCACAATTAGGCTGCTCAAGGTCACTTGAGAGTTGCAATTCCACAGGGTTTCCACATATCTCGTGGGATTGTGAGTTGGACAGGTGACCGTGATGGGCTATGACATGTGGGAGCTGTGCTGTCGCTGTTTCGATTGCGTTTCTGTGTTCGGTTGGGAGTGGTGGACTGAGGAGTTGCGGTTCGTGGAGGAGGGGGGGCGGGGTTAAGGAGTTGTTGAGGGGAGTGGGGAGGGGTTTAAAGGTTGGAGTGGGGAGGGTATTTAAGCTTCGGGTTGGGAGGGGGAGTTTGAAGACTTGGGGTTGGGATGGGGTTTCATGACTTGGTGTTTGTGAGGGGGTCGGGGAGTTGAGGACTTGAAGTCCCATTTCACATTTCGCAGATGTTCCGTGGGTCTAAATAATAATAATAATAAAAAATAATTAATAACCAGTCAATATGAGGTAGTCAGAATCCAAAGGTAATTTTCTTCTTCTCTTGTATGCAGCCCAAAGTTGCAAGTAGCATCATTACTTGGAGCACCGCTGTGCCACTGATGCAGTGGCCCATATAGGTTAGAGCAGGAATTTGTAATTTGTTCATGGTGCCAGTGACAGCTCACCTACTCTTAGATTATTTAACGTGCACCAATTCATGCCGGCAGACAGGACTTCGAGTTTCACATCCATCTGAGGAAGGACACACACATTGATGAATCACCTTGCCTGTGAAACACCAGCATGACACTGTAGCTGGGGCGAGATTCAAACCCAAGCAGGTGTGTGCACACCTCTCGGCCATCCTGTCATAGCCCACATATAATTTCAATAATTCGATATTAAATAGCATAAATTAGTTTGACTGAAAAGTTAAGAGCATGTACAGAAAACAAAAGAACCACAAAGAAAGTACTCCGTCAAATTAAATAAAACTCTTTTGCAAAGGCGAGTGAAAGAGACGCAAGTTTTGAATCGCAAAGAGCCTTGCGTCAGTGAAATAAGGCAGGAAGGCTGATGAGGGAAATCAGCATATGATGCCCTTATTTGCTCAGATGCTTTAAGCTATTAAGCGTTATAGTCCATTATCTTGCCTTACCAGTGCATGCTAGAATGGCTTTTTTCCGTAATAAAAATCAAATGCAACTTCGAGACTTCATGGGGCAAAGCATGTTCAGTGTAAACAATGTATAACCCAGCAAAAATTAAAGTCATCACCACAAATTGCTCTAATCAACTTCACGTTGCTTTATTATGCTGCCATTTTCAAGTTAATATGCACCGAAATTTTATTTCTTTCCACTTCATAAATTCTCCATTATGGCTATGGTTGCAAAGTTGTTTTCCCCCTGAGATGTGGACACATTAATGTGAGAAGTAACTTTCCGCACCAAAACAAGTCATTAGGAAACTCTGTGAAGTTAGCAATAAAGAGTCACTTGTCACTTCATGCCAAATAGATTGCCACAGTAATGACAGCCTCTGCTCCTCCAGGCAGACGTTTTCCGATATCGCTCGGGCACCCTGGTGGCAAAAAGATATTTAGTAAAAATAAGTGCGGCAGCCGGTTTCGAATCATACTGTGCTTAATGTTTGTGACGTTCCGGAAAATGATAGCCAATACAGAATTGTTTGGAGATAAAAAAAAAAAGTTTCCAGTTAAAGTTGCATGAGCCGAATTGCATTTCGTAACGATCTCGTAATAAGGACGTAGCTTTGAATCATATATGGCACAGACGTGTAACCGCGGCTGAAATGAATGTTGTCGTTAAAAAAATACACGCGTCTAATAACCATTTTATTGTCTTTAAATGGCATTATTTGTTATTTATGTGATTTGCACTGTGCAGCAAATGACCACACAGCACAGCACAGCACAGAACAGAATATCGTGAGTTCGAAATTCAGCGAGACCTAAACGGACCCAAACTTTGGTCGATATTTTTGTGGATAAAATGACAATTTGTTGTTTTTTTTATCCCCTAAAATGCATGAGGGGAGTTAGACGATTTACTTCATCGGATTGTATTGATGTTCATTTACATTTAGGGTGTTCATCTTCACAGATGTGATACCACTCTGAAAGCCATTCAAGGAGCCATCCCTTTAACAGTCCGAACTCTTTATGAGGACGGTGGTCAGAAATGTTACTTTTATTCAAAACTGGATTCATACATTTATATATAAAAAAAGTCTATTTAGGCTAAAGTTGTCCAAAAATAGAGTAATCGTACCTGCAACAGATTGCAGAAAAGGAATTGTGAAATACAGACATGAATGAATGAAACAGGAAACAAGATTTAATATTAATGCACAAAACTGTCATGACAATGTTCTCTGACGTGTGTGTGTGTGTGTGTGTGTATGTGAAAAGTATTGTGAGCACACAAACACTCACACACACATATTAACAACAGACTCAGACTAAGCAATAACTCCGCTTTAAGAAAGGAGTCCCTAAATGTAGATGAATCACATATGGAAATACTCACTCCTCACATTTAATAAGAACAATTACGTATGCCCTTTTGTTGTCCACTTCAGTTGAATTACCCAGGCGGTTGAAATTCCCAAAACCTTTGACCCGAGGCAATGGCAAGCGGACGGTGGTGGTAAGGGTGTTAAAACAAGGCTTTGTGACGCCCCCATTACCTGCCGCCCTCCTCTAATGACAGGTAATGGTTCGCGTGACTCTGGCTTCGAAAAATGCGCAATAATGACTGGCCAGGCTGAGTGAAAACATCGCCATTTACTTTTGCTGGCTGTTGGTACCAGCTGCTGTTGAAATAGTGGTTGCCACTGTCGTTGTTGTTGCCATGTGTTGTTTATGCATTTGCTTTCGACCATCTATTTGGCATAGCATACATACTCAGAATGGCTTCTTCTGGGTTTCTTAACTGGCTCGCTCAAATGTATTCAAATGACTTATTATGTTAGGCACTTGCATTAGCAATGCGTGGGATATCGGTTTCTTGCGTTCGTTCGGTAAACATGGCTTCAGCCCAAGTGCCCGAGGGCTCTTTGCTTAAATCCTGGCTTGACCCACCTGTGTGTCGATCACATCGATATATTCAGGGTGAGGCCTTTACACTCCACATGGTATTTCAACTGCAGAACATATAAAGCCAGTTTTCCATTCGCTCGAGACAAGCCGCTCTGCTTTCGACCCCTCGCTTTTAAAATTATTCCCTCACGTGAATCTCTGTGAATATGAAGTGGTGTACAGCTGACCATGCTTTGTGAGAGGTGGTGGCGCGATGGAGTTCATAGAGTGCAGCTGAATCAACGACACGACCCTCTGTAGCCATGACTTGAAGGGTTTGGCGGGAGTTAGTGCGCAAAATATGGGCAGAACTGCAAGAACAACTACAGTCAAATTGGTCATAAATGCGAGATGGGTGATGGATCCAAGAGAGTGTGGAAAATGCTTGGAAAAGGTGTACGTGTATGAATATAAGTTGTTAGGGGAGGCATCTTGTTTCCCATGTGTCGGACAACGTCTGTCCGGTCCTGCTCCTATCTGCAATCTATTTCTACGTGGAAAAGTGTCTGTCCATCCGTGTGTCTCGCTTCATTCGAAAGGGTTCCTTCTGTCCAAGAATAATGAAAATGGTACCGTTGGATAGCAAATGATGGATTTACTTGGAAGGAAAAACATTGTCAGTTTAATCATAAAGATGCCTATTTTAAATGCCATCTTTTGAGGATTCAAGAAGAAGAAGCAGGAATTGGAGCTGAATGCAGCGGTTCTAATGATTACATTTATTATTCAACGATACCAGGAACCCTTTTGAAAGACACAGAAGGAGTACACAAAATTACGCAGCAATATTCCTTGAAGCAATACAAAAAAATATAAAAGTACACAGAATGAGCAAACAAACAAACAACAACAAGAAGTATGTGTTATAAAAGATCCATTTTTCACATGTTTCACTTCATTTTACATCCTCATTGAGATTCACAGATAGACATGAAATACGTTTGTGACGTACAATATGCCGTGTTTTGATTAGATCCGTTAGCAAAGTGATGGGAAGGCACGCCTCGTAACTTTTGAAATGACACTGCTCATTTCCAGCTTATCTCAAAACCTTGTTTCCAACTGATCTTTTCTACCATATCTAACACTATTTGTACAAAGTCCTTTGTCCACTTGTCCCCCACATCCATCTGTCAGTATCAGCTGACAGTCTCTTGTTCAGCTCTTCTCTGAACCGATAATGTGTGATAATTTAATTTAATAAACAAGTCATATTTTCCAATATGTAGTTGCATGGTATTAGCACCTTAAAGGTCCACAGATTTAAAAAAATAGTCATGTTTGGTTTAATGAATAGATGTGGCTTCACTTAACACTTGATCGTTTTTCATTTCTTGAATAAATATCTTGAAACAAAGATTTTAATGTTTTCTGGTGTACTTTTACACTCAATTGGCCATGCCCCCCCCCCCCCCCCCAAAATGGTGATCATATATTACATAACCCACCACATCATCTTGAGTTCGGGTTCATACATGTTCGGTCTTACAGCACTTTCTACATAATGATTTTGACTGTCGTCGTAATCTGAGGATTCTTGATCAGAAAATTATTCATCAAATTCACTTTTTGAAGAGTCTTAAATAAGTAGTGCTCCCATTATATCTATTGCGTTCTGATAATTTCTCCATTGATTACATCATGGCAGTTTTCTGGAAATTGTTAGGGGTGGTTACCTGATGGATTTGCTTTATGAACTGTAACACCTCAAAAAATTATAACAATTTAAAACCACATTCAGTTATTTGTTTAGGACTTAAAAATCAATGTAATCACATCAAAAAAAATTTTTTTTTCTGATTCTGTGGACCTTCAAGTGTTGATAAACTTTAACTGTTAGTGGTGAAACAAATAAATATCTGTGCAACTTCAAATCTATAGGTGTTGTGAAACCCCAATTTACGTCAAAGATGCATTCCTGAAAAGTGCGACAAATATTGAAACTATGTAAATCAAAGCTATTTTTTTCATAACAATGAACGGAATATGTATAAATAAATAAATAAAAAAAATATATATATAAAAAAAAATTCCCAGGCTTATTTAAATAAAAATCAACCTCTTCCGGAACCGACCAGGTTGCTGATGCATCTTTTCTTCCTACTTCTTCAATGAACGTAGACATATTTATTAGACAACATCAAGGGCACATTCACCAGCATCTATTCGACTAACACCATGCAATTTCACGTCTAAGCTAACACTTTTACAATGCCTCTTAGCCAATATGCCTGGTGTTAGCTTAATGGTTAGGGTGGTGGGCTTTGGATTCCAGGATCCTGAGTTCAAATCCTGCTCAGCTGTTGAATTAATACCAGGTGGGGTTAACTCGGCCTGTCATCCTTCCGAGATTGGCAAAATGAGTGCCAGCTTGCTGGTATACTGTGTCAGAGGGGCGACCCATCCAGGACTGTGCCCAAGAGCCAAGGAGACTGCTTAAGCAGCACCAATGCTCTGCGCAGAGTATGGTCCCAATCTCCTCCTCCTCTGAGCCAATCTACAGTAAAGTACAGTCCAGCGGAGTGCATTTCTTTAAGTGAGGAGCAAAGTACAGTAGTTTTTTCGGCAATTTTGCGATCTCCCGATTTAGTACTTTAGTGATGTATTCTGGCATCTTTATTAATCTTCTAAGTTCTGAAAATGCTCGAGAACAAAAGGTATGGCTTTGAAAACGACGTAAGTGTGAGTTGAGACGACAAACATTAAGAAGTGGTATTAATAGCGCGCCGACGTATTTGCGAAATGACAAAAGTAAACCGGGGTACTACTGTACCTTACACTACTTGCATTTGTACATTACACTTATCATCTCTTCCACTTCACTTTCTTGATGTCAACCTAGTTAATGTTTTTCCTCCCCTTCGTAATGTATATTTTCCTTGAATATGACTGAATGCTTTCTTGCTTGACCACAGTACACTCAGTCACACTCTGAAAATGCCTACAATCTCATGACACTGAATGATGTAATGCACTCATCTCTCACGGATATGCCACTGAAAAACCACACTAAGCATTAAGCAAGTGTCTGAATTTTAACACCTAACACAGTTACCTCTTTCCTTTACAGGAGGGGTTTCGGACGCAATTAACATCAGCTGAATATGCATTTGTCCAACCTTGTATTTCCTGGCTGTATCGTGTCAATTACGTCAATGTAATGCACTGAGGGGGAGTTTTGTAAAGAGTGCACATGGGGCAATTACTATGTTCAGGGGAACACGTTTTGTATTCCATGGTACTGCAAGAGAAAAATCTCCCGAGACTGCAACAACACTCTCACACTTACTCCTGAAGTGAGAGTACAAGAGCTTGGATAAAAATGTGTGGCTACAATTTACAATGCGACAACAATTCTGGAAAGTAATCCAAGTGCCACACGAAAACGATTCTCGGCCACCCATTCAGGAAATTAGAAGTGCTGTCGGTGATGTCCGATCAACAGCAGTTGTGATGTGAGGGGTGGACTGTTGATGCTTTGAAGATATGTACCTCTTCCACCCACTTCCCACAGGACGATTACAAAAGGAAGTTTAATTGTGCAATGATCACGTGGATGTTTCACATCAACAAGTTGACATCAATTGTGAAGACCAGAACGAAATGAGGAACATGCGGGATTGAAGGAGGAAGTAAGAATGCGAGTAATGACATCAGTTCAGTGGTGTGAGGAGGATGCACGAATTCATCCTGCACAATTTGCTTGTCTGATGCCATCTCAAAATAGTGATTTAGACAAGAGTAAAATTTCAATACACTGTCATTTCAACTGCGAGGCATATCCTTGCCTTAGCCGTGAAGAAAGATTCCTCATAGGGTTTCTTAAAGTCATCGACTGCACATTGTTGGTATCCTAAACCTTTCCTTTGATATAAAACGCTAGTTGCTGGTGCAAACAAATAATCATCGGTGCAGCTAATTCACAAAATTTGTCTCTCCAACCAAAATCTTCCAAATATTGGCTGAATATGGCTCCTGGCCTGCTAGATCAATCTCGTGTACCCAAACCACTTGGCTGCCACTGCTGCATTGACCAAAAGCGTTCTTATCATAACATTCTCTTGCTTCATATTCTGCAATCAAACCATACTTGTGCAAATTTACTGAAGGAAATATATAAATGTGCTTATATCTTTGTAAACACTTTGTAACTATAGCATCTATGTAGAATGGAGCAAGTGTATCTATGTCTAGCCACTAATGGCACCTTTTATGACGTAATAAACAAACAGCATTTGTCTGTGTTGTTTGTGTTCCTGTTAGAGCATAACAAAGTAAATTCCATACATGTTTGTAATACCCAGGGTCAGATCATGGGCACAAAAACAAGAAATCGCAAGGGGGGGGGGGGAGATGACATACGGTTTTCACCTGTACATGTTCCCACAATGCAAGTGGTTTACTGACCACTACTGCAGATGGGGGGGGGGGGGGGTGGATGAGCAGGGAGGGTGGAGGTGGGAGTTATTAGCCACGGCACAAAATATATTTGCCCCACCTTCCCCACTATCCCTCCCTACCCTCCTTCCACCCCCAGGCTGCTCCCGAATGGAGCGGGTGTTTCTCATTCATATAATCTTTTCAATGCCATTCTAGAAACCTTTAATATTTTTGATAATGTTTGGGTCATGCTTGGATTGGGTCAAGCTTTCCATAAACCTCGATCTCCGTGAAAAAGGACAGTGTGGTACTTTTTCTTACAAAGCTACCATTGCTCGTGAAGGAGGCTGGCAGCATGGCCAAGGCCCTCGAGGTATATACACTCCCTTCTGAGCTGTCTAGCATGGTTTTGAATCTCGGCCCATCTATAAACCCTCACCCTGGTGTTTTGCAGGCAGTGCGAGACATCAATATATGTGCACTGTCCCTCGGATGGACATTAACCTGGGCATCCAATCTGTAAGCATTAGTTGGTGGACATTAAAGATCCCACGGTGTCCTTCACGAAGAGTAGGCAAGCTAACACTGGCACCATGAACAAACCTACAGCACGTACTGCATCAGCAGCACAGCCACATTCCCAGTAGTCATGCACATGAAATGAATGAATTCCAAGTGAGCCTCTTTAAGCCATTTTCTCAACCAACCGTTAATCTCTTACTTGTTTTCAATCATCTTAAAGCTACCTCACACATCACAAGGAACTCCAAAAAGGCTGGCTACAACGAAAAGTAATGAATGCATTTAAAGGCGATGTTGAGTATGCAGGAGCAAAGCAAGGTAGCACCTGTTTTTCTCCTTAAAAGGTTAACCGTGTTAGAATTTTTTTTTTGAAAACTTGGTTTAAATTTCACCAACAAAATGAAAAACAGGCCGAGGAAAAGTTGCAAGCAAGGTTGAAGTCAACCAAGTTTGTCCACCTCCTTGCAATGTATTGAACCCATGACAGGATTCACCAATAGCCTGTAGCCCTGAACAAAGATAATTGTGGTTGAGATAATTGTACCTTGGGTAAAAACAATTTATACCCCATGAGAAAAAAAAATAGCTACACAATGAGGATGTACATGCAGAGGAAGCACAGGGATGGTCAGTTGAGCTTTGCGCAGTGGAGGTTTGTTGGCTGGAGGGGTTTTGTTGCACACTCGATCGTTACATTCCCAAAGGATAGTGGATTTTCGAGGGAGGATTTGAAGAGCACATTGAATGAGCTGGCAGACAGATCAGCAAGGGCGTTGCGTTGGATTTGGTCGTAAAGGAATTATAACTGCTTGTCGTTTTGTCCCTCACTTTAATTCCAAAATCTACAATATAATTTAGGTTTTCATCCATTCCATTTTCAGTTGGTATATACATCATTGGGCAGCAGGACAGCTGAGTCGGATGTTTATTACCCCACACTTGCGAAGCAAAAAGCGGTGTTAAGCAATCGGTTCCACCTTCTGAAACCTCTCTGCTTGGCTGTCTGTCTGTCTGTTTACAGACGTCAGTTTATGATCGAGGTACAACTTAATTCCAATTGAATATTACATTTTGAACACAAATCGGAACATGAATTGGAAAACGAAGCTGTAGTTTAACAGTACTTTGGCTCTGAATTCTTTGAGATCTCGCATGCAAAGATAGGAGAGAGATTAATTTTTCTTTTTACCCTGTCTGCCTGTCTAGCAGTCAACCAAAATAGAAAATCATTCCAACCAGGAAATTTACTGTTTTTAAGGACATCATAAAGGACACAAACAACAGGCACGAAGAACTAATGTAACATGTTAAATAAGGAGGTGTAAAAGGCAGACTGCATCAATGGCAGTAAACTTCTGGAAAAAAACATTTCTACACCATATAAAATTTTTATTTTATTTCAATTTAATTATATTCTTGAACAGTTGAACACAAACCACTTTGTTGTCACTTTCAAAAACATTTTGTTGAGCAGTAGTTGGACAAAATATTACGGCATTTTACATCATCTTGATCAATCAAATTTGCTGCTCGCAGACTCTGCCCATGTCACTCTTTCTTAAGATTTGGCGGGGTAAGGGGTTCTATGAACTCTCTAATTGATCTTTGTGTTGTCTTGCATACTGCATAATGTTTCAAAAAAATGAAAATTATTTGGATTATCTCAAGAACTACAGCCAGAGAAAAGGGGAGAAAACATAATTATAACAAGTAGCGGTACATTCAAAGTACACCGCCCATTCAAATTACACCAAAGTACACATGCCAAATAAATAAATAACAAATCCTCCAGCGCGTGACATTGCCAGGGTGCCTTTGGCGTCCGGTGATGCCTCCTTGCAGCACATGGAGTCAGAATTTGGAGGGAGCGGAGTACAATAATTGATT
>CM068955.1:43088866-43102268 GCA_035128595.1 Eptatretus atami
TCGACGTGTGTGCAACGATCGTGTAACGTGCCTTCAACACGTTACTCATAGGTTATAAATACGTTTCGGGTAAGCTAATCATTACCTCGACGTGTTTCGACTTATGAGTATCTTACAAGTAACGTGTGTATACATGTGTCAACGATCGCATAACGTGGCTACAACTTATGGCCAGCGTAGCGGAACGTGTGAGTCTACGCTGGCATACGTCGTAAAATTTCAAGCATGCTAAAATTTGAGGACACCCGCAAAGTACAATGATGAAAGCCAGCGTACTACGACGTATGGCAGTGTTTTTCAGCGTGCTCTTAACGTATACAAACTTACCCATAACGTATTCGACGTGTGTCAGCGTTTAGACAAATTTTTCATAAGTCGGCATACGCTGGCTAAATCGTCAAGGTGTGACAGCGCCTTTAGAAAGGGCTTTATATAATACTCACAAAAATCACTCGGGCTTCTCTGTGAAGCTGTGTTTGCTACTTTGGTTTGAATGTGGCTTAAAATGCATCACTTCAAACTTTTTTTCAATTTAGAATTATTCTCACTCAGTTCTTAACCATCACCGTAATGCATCTTATCAATTTGTTTAAACTTTATTTATAAATCATCATCGTGATTTTTAGATCCTCGTGGAGGATCTCTAAGTCTTACTCACGTTGTTGTTCTTCATCTTCTTCTTGTGGACTTTTTTGTTTCACAGCCTACAGTTTTCATCGAAACTTCCTGAAACTTGGCATATATATGTAAAAATATCCTGCGCAGACAGTAACCATCTCCGATTTTGAAAATTCCTCCTAGAAAAAAAAGTTATGACGTCAAAATATCTCCGCTAATGGAAATCGCCTAAAAAATTATCTCCGAAACTAGGCAAGCTTTTTGAATTTTGTTTGCAGGAATCAAGCCGGGCATTAGCACAGATAATTTATCGCAAACCTGATACATCACAATGACGTCATATTCGTTTTTATGACGTCATCATTAAGAGGACGAGGATCTTAGCTCATTTGAGCTTGTTTTTTCAAATACTATACAAAAAAATCCCAGCGTGACAATGTACAGGGTGACCAGAAAAATCAGTACCGACCTTACCTCTAATAACTGCCTCCATACTAATGATATCCTGTTCCGTTTTACAGGTGCACAAGGTGGAGTTGGTGTATACTCAGCAGATTTACGTTTCATTAAGATAGCCCCATTTTTCTCAACATGCTGTGGACAACTAAAGAAAAATAGTTTTCAATCTAAATCTATCTGAAAACAAAATCCTTGAAGAAGACTCAAATGGAGTTCAGGGTTAGATGCTTCAGGACAACGTCTACCGAGGAAGGCCGCAATCCACATATGATGTCAAAATAGCAATAACTGACAAAATCCATTCAATCACTGCAGCCGAATGTGTCAGGGTAATAAAAAATATTTGCCCCGTCGAATCCAAGTGTGCCGAGAACGTAGAGGCCGACATCTGGAGCATATTCTCTAACCTCAATCAAATCAATGACATTGAAGATATCCATCTGAAACTTTCCATCGTGATCATGCATCATGTGAAGCAATTGCATACCAAAGAACATGTCATTTTAAAGAAACAAAATGGTTATTAAATTGTATGCATACTGTCTTTTTGTTGTAATCCTGTATATGCAGTAATGGTTAATTTAGAACAGCAATTTTATTGAAATAGTTGAAAGAAGATTAGTGTAAAACTTCTTGGTACACGACATTTGTTGTCATCCCCTTAGGTGTATAAATGAAAAAAATTCCTTCTTGAGCCAACTCGAGAGCAACTAGCAAAGAATTGTCCATGACAGAAGGAAGGCAACTCCAGGTTAAAACCAACAGCTTTGAGAGATTGGCCTCGACTCTTGTTGATCGTCATGGCAAAGCAAAGTTTCACAGGAAATTGCCTCGTCATGAATAGGAAGGGAAAGTCGGAACTGGTCGTTTTCATTGCGATTCGTGGAATTAAAACATCGTGGCCTATATGTTGACCCTTGATGATAGTAGCCTCAATACAGTGCTCAATTAAGTGTTTTACAACTAATTTGGTACCACTTACTAATTATGGATGATCAATATTTAAAGGCACTTGATCGGCACACCAACGTTGAGCTCAAGATTGTGTGATGGGAAGCCGATGGGATCGGGTGAGTTCAGGAATTCACTCGGGTAATCAGTTGCCCTATCTTCATCGAGAACCTCATCGATGGACTTGTGTCTAGTTTTTTGTCGGCAACTTTTGCACGAGTTATTTATTGATCGCATTGGTTTGCTCATTTCTTGGAGAAAGTATTGCCCTCTTAGTCAGCCAGTCTTGATTTATGTAGCTGTTTCCAAGATCCGGGTCAACAGCATCTTTGAGCTCTTATTTTACCGTAGTAACCAGCAGAGGGCATTGTATCAATGACACAGCCATGTCCTCAGTCAATGATGCTACCCCGCAGCCCTGTGCTGCATACAAACCATGAAGACTGCAGTAACAGTGTCCAACTTTTTTCAGGAATGACGATCTGTACATTCTCTGGATGAACTTCTAGTTCACCATTTCCAATTTTGATGAGTTCTGAAAACTGTCCCACTTCTTGATCAATCTTAAAGTGGACTTGCATATTGGTTTTATGATGCAGTTGTTTCATGTGCCTCCAGAGATAAGACTTTTTGAGGGATCCCTTAACCTCATCAACACGTTACACGTTTTACATTTGCAAGGTTTGATATAAATTCAACAATGATCTCTCTGACTCTCTGGAAAATCCTCTTTATCTCTTTGCTGATGACTCCACCCTCTGCCGTACCATCTGTCATCACTCAGACCGGCAAGCAGCAGCTTCTTCGCTCACTGCAGATTGGTAAAATCACAAACTGGTCCAACACGGGAACATGTCTTTCAATCCTGACAAATCTCACACTCTCACAATGTCTCTCCAAAAGGACCATCTGGAAATCCTTTCACCATCTACTTTCTCAACAATCCTCTTGAGAAGAAGTCTTTTCATTCAAGCTTCTGGGTCTCACTATCTGCCATGATCTTTCCTGGGAAACCACATCTCCAAGCTGCCTCCAAAGCCAGTTGCCGACTGGGCATCCTCCATTGTGCAAAGTCCTTCCTGGCACACCTGAGCTCCTGACCACATAAAAAAACTTTCATCCGCAGCCTGATGGAGTACTGCTCTCCTCTCTGGGCTGGTTTCCCACCTCTCACCTTTCTCGGCTTCACGCTGTGGAAACCAAGGCATTTAGGATCATTGGTATCTCCCGCGGTGAGGTTGAGTCTTTGGTCTCTCACTCTCTCACCACAGGCAAGTTGGTGGTCTTTCTGTCCTCTACCATCTTGGGTCTCGTCCCCCCTGCTCTGTCTGCAATATGTCCACCCCATATTTCCGCACGCCACTCAAGGTCCGCCAGCAATCCTCTTCTGGTAAAACTACCAAAATCAGGAAGCATTGCTCACCTTCACTCTTTCATTCTCTTCTTTCCCCCTTTGGAAGAAACTCCCACACTCTCTTCAATCCCACTCTTCCCTCCAGGTCTTCAAAACAGCTGTTCACCACCATCTCTTATCTTCCCCCATCCAAAACCACAATCTTTTGTACCCCAGTTAATCCACCCCAAACCCACGTCCTTCAAATTCTCTGCTTTCCTTGCTGAAAGTCCCTGACAGGTAAGGACCTGAAAGTCCCTGTAGTGTCAATCTTGTTTACCCTGTGTACCCCACCCCACCCCTCTCCCTTCCACAGATCTCCTAATGTGTCTGTTCCACACTGTTTTGTCCTTCCCTCTTCCACCGTTCTTCCTGCTCCCCTTGTTGCATGCTCTGTGTGTTAGCTCTCATACGAGCCTCGGCACTGTATACAAAAAATAAAATAAAATAAACTAATAGGAGTACCAACATGCCACCCATTGCTCCATTAGGTTTATTTTGAATGTCTCACGATGACCTCTTGACTGTCTCAAAAGCTTTCTTGTTGGCTATTGTGCATTTGTCCCAAACAATGAGTTTTTAATCTTTAAGGTCCTTCCCAAATGGGCTCTCCTTGCTGATGTTGTATAAGGGGGTTTCTGAGCTTGGCAAATCCAATGGCAGTTTAAGGGCTGAGTGTGTTGTTCGTCCACCAGTAAGCAATGTTGCAGCAATTTCTAATGATACACAGGTATAAGCTATCCCATTTTCCATTTGTCTAATTTCAGCATGCAACAGCCTCATCAGGACCTTCTTTCCTCTGCCACCAGGTGCATCAAGGAAGTGAAATCTGGATTGGTGTCTCTGCGCTGTTGTCCAAATTGTCGGATAGGCCTTGCATTGAACTTCCACCACTTTGGTTCCATGTCCACAATGAAGCTTTTTAATTCTGTTTGACTATAGGAGACGTCCCTAAGATATTCCTTTCGCATGCTGCGATCATCAGCATTTGTTGGTGGTTCGGGGAGCCCATAACCCCCAAGTGCCTTTCCGTTCATCAGGAGTACTCTGTGTTCAAGAAGTCTCAAAGCACCGTCATAAATGGCCTGGTTGAATTCCACATCTACATCATCACTCTGTTCCATTCTCGTCTACATGAGGATGTCTACAGGCATGCTTTCTTTGTGATCTTTCATAAAAGCTTTGTATCTGCCAGTTCACAATTGGCCAACATGATTGCAAAAATATCTCTGGCATTTCTTGTTGACATTATCAGTGAAACTTCAACTGAGAGGTCATTCCAATGGTTGTCATCTGCGGGTAGACCAAGGAGGCGATAGGCTTCTTGGTATGTTTCAAAAAGCTGACATCAACTGTGCACAAAGCGTGATATGAAGTGGGTCCTCTTATAATGTGCAGCAGGAGACGGAGAGAATAGGCTGCCATTTGGCCTTTGGAAATGGTCATGTATATGCGGCCAATTGCATCTAAAAAATTGATGCCAGGAAATTATGGATAAGGGATACCCTGTAAACGGCATTTCCATGTTTTGTTTGGCTGAAAAGTGTAGTATTCTTGGACCACTGAATACAACAGTTTTTTTGCAAAGCCATCATTTCTGAAGGAGGAGGTCAATGTGGAGTGAGGTTGAGTCTGAGCTCTTTCCAATGCATTACCTGAGAGATAGTAAATGCGCTGATCATTTTTCAAATGAATGCTGAGCCTGACCACCATTACAGACTTTTCATGGATTGGTAGCTTATACGTCCTACAAACTTCCCCACTGCTGCAAACGTGGTGGCCAGTTTGAAAATGTAGTGACACTGAATATGTCGTGACACTGGAAGTGACTAGTGAAGATACGAGCGAAGATGGCTAGTGAAGATGTAGTGACAACATGTAGTGACACTGAAGACTGCTTGGTCACTTCGATTGTTTATGTATTTTCAGATGTACTTGATAGCTTTGACTGAGTGACAATACTTGACATTGATGTGTGACTTAAATATCTTGGATAGAAAGGGACAGCACGGAACAACTCAAATGGTGTCAATTGTAAGATCACGTGTTCCCTGCTCAATTATCCTCACCAGAGTAGAGGGTGCTGCATTTGGTCCATTTGTCTGTCTGTCTGTTTGTCCGCACATAATGTGTCGATGTAGACCACAATTTTTACACGTTATCTTTTTTCAAATGAGTACATCTATAAAGTATGTATGGTACAATAAGAAAGAGAGTACATCTATAACATCTGTATGATAAAACCACACAAACATCACACAGAACAAGTCCTGGTAAGAGTCTGCAATATTTGATTGCTCTTTCTAGATTTTGTTGTGAAGCCTCCATCATCAAGTCGCTGTCTTCGATATTTCGGGTAACCAGCCTCTACCATTTGAGTTTCTTGAGGATGTACCCCTGCATACTTTTGAGTGCATTTGCCTTCACTCATGCAGGGAGCATGTTGCTTCAGTGGACCACAGGTCCACATGAATCATGTTGCTTGAAACAATTTCCTAAAACTGAAGATCTTCATTTTTATCCAGTATTTCAGCACTTACGGTATGATTAAATTGATCTCCACTGCGCTGATTTTTCTATCTCCACTTCCATATCAAACTGTGGACATGTGGAATGTGGAAGACCTCTCTTTCGCCACTCAATAGTCGCCATCTTGCACATTGCAAAACCAAATATACATCCAGTCATAAAAAGTTCAATCAGCTTCATCTTTTTCAAGTGAAATACTTTTGCCACAACATTTTGTCTATCCTGTGCTTGCTCACCAGGATGCAATTGCCTTTTGATCACGCCGCTGTTGGGAGTACAGGTAAATGTTATGAAGAGGTCAGGTTGTGGACAAATGTCATGGCATTCTGTATCTTCTCATGCATATCGAGAGGACCCCCAGTAAATGTGGAGGGCAGAATCACGCGAGCCTCGAGATTTGCTGCATCTCTGTCACTGTTGAGAATGTGATTTCTCAAATCGTTGTGCTCAGCAACCCGTAATTCCTGTTGATGAATTGCAATGAAGTCAGGGCATTCAGATTCAATGTCATACACAGCAATATCGACCAGATCCTGATTTGTAGGAGAGTGGTAGTGGAGAATATGATAAATATATTTGCTCTATCCATCATATGATATGCATAAATGTCATTCGCCAAAATAGTTTTGGCAGTTAACATTCAAATAACAAGACCCAATGATATCTCTCACCCATAATCTCACCAATTGGCTCTCACCTAATCAATCACCCCAGGTGGCTCGGATTTCCATGAACTAATCTGCAAATTCTTCCAGCCAAGGAAAGTTGCATAAAGCTACCAAGAAAAGCTACACAGGGTGCCTTTGCTGTTTCAAACCCCACCTGGGCTCCTCTACAACTGCAGACATTTTGCAGCTGTAGAGGAACCCAGGTGAGGAAGCTTTGGAGAAACTTAGGTTCTGCAGCTGCAGAGGAACCCACATCAGGGATCTCAGGTCAGGTGTGGCAGATGGCCATTGTTGCTCACAGATCGATAAAGCTTCACCTGTTATGGGATGAGATCTGTGCCTCACTGCTCCATTAAGTGAAGTCTAATGCAATTGAGCCCACTAGGTTTACAGGTGAACAATTGTGTGCTATATGTCATCCTGATGAGCCCATAAAAATGGCAAAACCATGGTCATATACATTATATACTGTGTCTATATATATATATATATATATATATATATATATATATATATATATATCCTCATTAATGTTACTTAAATTGTGCATAGAAAGAGAAACTGGTATAAACAAAATTGTCAAGAGTTGGATGTTTCCTTTACTGTCCCCAGACAGCAAAGGAAATATCCGAGTTGTTAACTTACAACCGTTCATTTGAATTCTTATCTTGGCAGTACTGTCACTTATATGTATTACCCTCACCAGAAGACAAGGTATTGCATTTGGATTACATACTTAGTTTGAATGACATCATTGCATTTGCCGATTAATTACATACTATTAAAATCATAATGGAAATGATGATACATAATTATGAATTGATAATGATATTGGTACATAGTGATGATGATAATAATGATAATAATAGTGTTGATGATAATAATGATAATAATAATGATAACGATGACAATAATGATAATTAGGAGAGCGAAGTCGATAGTGCGCCATCACAAATCCCCACGCTTCCCACCGAAAGCAAAGTTAAAAGATGGCAAGAAGTTCCATCAGGATTGACCCAATATCAAATTTTGAGTTTTCTTTTCACGTATTGAACCCTGTGATCCCAAGTTCCCGGCCACTGGGGCATGAACCATGTGTCAAATCCAAAAAAACGTGACAAATTTCATGCGTTCCCCAATGCTGATTGCACATGCAAAGTTTAATTTTAAAATGTTTAAAAATGTGACCGTAATTACATTTTTCAGGACCGTATTTGCCCTTTTGACACTGCTTTTGCACCTTTGCGCCATGTTGTCAACTTCCAGGTTTGGTGAATTTCTGCCCAACAGTTTAGGAGGAGATAGCGAGACGGATGGACAGATGGAGCTGATTACCATATCCTCCCACTTTTTTCAAAAAAGCGTGGGGATAGTGATGATAATGGTACATGGTAATAATGGTACGTGCATCTATGGTACGTATATTAATCATGGTACATATATTAATTACGTACGATGGGAATGTGAATACTACATCTATTAATTACATACTAATGAAATGTGAGTTCTGTCCATTAATTAGAGTGCCTTTCGAAAGTCTACACCCCCCTTTCAAAATTTTCACCATTTGTTGCCTTATAGCCTGGAATTAAATTGCATTAAATCAGAATTTTTCCACCATTATTTACACATCGGAACCAACAAGTTCCAAATGAAAAACAAATTCTACAAAATTTCAGAAAATTAATTAAAATACAAAACGAATATCTTCGTTGAATAAGTGTCTTAATAATAATAAAAAATATTATAAGGACAAATTATAATATTTTTAGGATAAAAATATAAAACCAAAATTTTTTTCGTACAAAAATATGATGAGTATTAAATACAAAACCCTTATAATAGCAATTGTAAACTAGAAGGGCACTCGGTGGAGCGCATACCTCCGCCACATAATGCCTGATCCACGAGAACATATCGGGCCCATTACATTTTTGAAATATCATGCTATACAGTACTATATCGTTTTTGGCCCTATCTCTCAAAGTGAAGAATTACTTTAAAAATTAAATAATTATCATATCCAGATCCGGATTTGGATCTTCACTAGAATCAAACCAATTCGTCCTTGCCACACACTCAACCTGTCCACCAAGTTTTGTCTGAATCCATCGATAACTTTTTGAGATATCGTGCTACATATCGTTTTTGGCCCGTCTCTCAGTGGTGAAGAATCACTTAGAAATCTCTAGTAGCCAGATTCGGATCCGGATCTTCACCAAAAATCGAATAATTTAGTCATTGTCAGACACCCAACCTGTACACAAAATTATATCTGGATCCGTCCACAACTTTTTGAGATATCCTGCACACAAACAAACAGACAAACAAACAAAAAAACAGACAGACAAACAAACAAACAAAGAGATAGACAAACAGACAGAAAGGGGTGAAAACATAACCCCCTTCACCTTCAGTGGTGGAGGTAATTGGCTCTGGTGTAACCAATCACCTTCAAAATCACACACCAAGTTAATTGGCCTCTACGTGTGTTAAACTGTCATGATTCTGATTATTTCAGAATAAAATCAGCTGTTTCTTGTTGGTTTCCTCTGCTGAGTAGTGAATTTCATTGGAAAGGCTCAACCATGAGCACCAAGGAGCTTTCAAAGACCTCCGGGTAAAGTTGTCGAAAGGCACAGATCAGGGGATGGGTATAAAAATATTTCAAAGGTCTTGGATATCCCTTAGAAGACAGTCAAGACAATCATTAAGAAGTGTAAGGCATATGGAACCACCAAGACCCTGCCGAGATAAGGCCGTCCCTCCAAACTGGATAACCAAGCAAGGAGAAGACTGATCAGAGAGGCCGCCAAGAGGCCAATAACAACTTTCAAAGAGCTACATGCCTTTATGGCAAAGACTGGTCCCTGTGTGCATATAAAAACAATATCCAAGCACTCTACAATTCTGGCCTGCATGGTAGAGTGGCAAGAAGGGAGCCATTACTCAAAAAAGCCCACCTTGAGTGTCATTTGAGGTATGCAAAAAACCACTCTGGAGATTCTGAAGCCATCTGGCGAAAAGGTTTGTGGTCTGACAAAACCAAGATGGAAATTTTTGGTCTAAATGCAAAACTTTACATTTGGCACAAACCCAACACAGCACATCACCCAAAGAACATCATCTCTACTGTGAAGCATGGTGGTGGCAGCATCATATTCTGGGGATGTTTCTCTGGATAGAAGGGAAAATGGAAGGAGCAAAATACAGAAATATCCGAGAGGAAAGCTTGCTGACCTCTGCACGAAAGCTGAAATTGGGACGGAAGTTCTTTCAGCATGACAACGACCTGAATCACACAGCCAAAGCTCCACTGAAGTGGCTGAGGAACAAAAAGATAAATGTCCTTGAGTGGCACAGTCAAAGCCCTGACCTTCAATCCAAACAAAAATCTGCAGCATGACTTGAAGATTGCTGTCCATCAACGCTCCTCACACAACTTGACTGAGCTTCAATAGGTTTGTGCAGAAGAATGGGCAAATATTGCCCAATCAAGGTGTGCAAAGTTGGTAGAGACCTATCACACCAGACTCAGCTGAAATCCTTACCATAATTCACGGACCGGTGTTTGTGGGTTTGTTTGTCGAATTATTCCTCCTACAGTTCTGGCCCAATTACATTCAGGCTTGCTACAGAGAATCAGCGTAACCCCAATTAATGTATCGGGTGTTTTTATCTTTGCCGGTGGTCTTGGGACGGGGGCGGGGGGGATGAGGGGGAGACGCAAATTCTCTATGTAAATGTGTATCATGTAAAGCACCACCTCTAGGTGGGGGAGGGTATTACAAGTCTCCACCA
The DNA here is from genome assembly GCA_035128595.1 of Eptatretus atami. Lineage (NCBI taxonomy): Eukaryota > Metazoa > Chordata > Myxini > Myxiniformes > Myxinidae > Eptatretus > Eptatretus atami. The sequence continues at coordinate 43,099,286 of CM068955.1, forward strand.
TTTACAGTGCAGTGTTCCTGTCCCCACATTTTCCAGTGCAGTGAGGTGTTTTGAATTGTAAGCAGTAGGTATGTTTTTGCTTCATGCTAGTAACCCGGGTTATGTATTTTTCCTATACAGAGCTGTCACTTGCCAAGACACCACCCACATAAAGGTATGCGTCAGAAGAACGGTTTGAGTGTTTGGAACAAGATCACCCGGAGGGTGGGAACTCTGCTAGTTGCTGTCAAAGGTGATTCCACCAAGTATGAACTCAGGTGGGTGGACACTTATCCAACCAAGATATTCTAGTTTTGTATTTTTAATTAATTTTCTGAAATTTGTCGAATTTGTTTTTCACTTGGAACTTGTGGGTTACGATGTGTAAATAAAGGTGGGGAAAGTCTGATTTAATGCAATTTAATTCCAGGCTATAAGGCAACAAAAGGTGAAAATTTTGAAAGGGCAGGTACACTTTCTGTAGGCGCTGTATGTTTCTTTGGAGTGTTTGTCTATTAATTATGCATTATTGGACCATAACTCTATTGGTCTATTAATTACGTCCATCACTTACATACTATTGGAGTGTACCTTTTGACCTTTTAGACCCCTTTATACCCAGACCCCTTAGACTTTTTAAGAACCTTCATTCACTTTAAACCTCTTAAGACCCTTCAGACCGTTACAGCCCTTTGACCCCCGAGACCACTTTTTACCCTTTTCAGACCTTTTAATACCCTTTTGACCCCTTTGACCTTCAGAACATTTTTCGACATTTTCAGACCCTTATTACACACTTTTAGACAACTCAGACCCTTTAGAACTTAAATTACACCATTTAGACCCCTTTGACCTTTTAAGGCCGTTTTTCACTTTGGACCCTTTGAACCCTTTCGACCTTTTCAGACCTTTACACCTTTTAATCTTTACACCTTTCGACCTTCACACCTTTTCAGAGCTTTGCCGTTTAGACCACTTAGATTTTTCATTTGCATGACTGACCTCTCATTTAGTAAATCCTTCCGTTTATTTGCCACACAAAATGCACCGCACAAAACAAGTCCTGGCGAGGGTATGCAATCTCTGATTGCTCTGTCTAGTTCCCAAATTTTGGTTGCTATCAGGCATAATATTGTTGTGCGCCGGGGGTCGGTGGCGAGAACGACCACTAGGTGGGGAAAGCTATTAAATATTTCTATTTGCATGTGGAACGCAAGTGATGCGCTAAATGGGTGGGATAGCATGCATATCCATATTGCTTTGGTTTTTTTAAATACAGTAAGTCATCAGGTCAACTGCAACTTATAAGAAAAATAATAAAATATTGCATCACATCAGAGTGTGATTATGAGATTTGATTGTGTTGCTTCACAACAATGACAGAAAAAAAAACATGTTAACACTTTTGTAAAATTTTGTCCTTCAAAATTTGGAGAACCTTGTGACTACACTTTGTAGTTGTTTATCTGTACTTATGATGAGCAAAATAAGTTAGTTCTGATATCTTTAAAAATACAAGTATATACATATATATATATATATATGTATATATTGTAACGGATCTGGAAACCATAAGCATTCAACATACAGATGTCCCAAAAGTCAGTTATGTCGTTAAGTATGTGTGTAGTCAGATCCCTTTCCTTTTGTCTAGTGGGAATCAAAGGTGTGCATTGCGATTTCTTTTTAGTTGGGTTATTAAATCTTTACATCCAACGAACCCTCCAACGAACAACCAACAACCATTCCATTCCCCCATCACGATCCACTACCCACCCGCTGTCTACAAGCACTCTGATTTGCCAAGGCAGGGTCTTGCAGCCGTTCCTTGCTGCTTCCACCAACGTTCCTTCCACAAACGTTGTAACTCTTGCACGACGGCCTGTGCAACATTGATACTGTTACTCGTAAGTATGAACCCGCGTGGAAGAGTGGCTGGGGTTCCCCGGCAGGGCCAAGGCCCCGCCCCGGAAAGGTGGGCCGTAGGACCTGTCCAATCAGAGGCGGACAGCGAGGTGTGTTCACCAAGGACCCTCCCCGCTGAGGGAGGTCCATAAATTCCCGAGTGCACTCTGAGGCAGGTGGTCTTTTTGAGGTCTTGGAGAGGATTTTTGAGGTTTTGGAGTCTTTTTGGGGTCTTGGAGAGTCTTTTGGGGGTCTTGGAGAGTCTTTTAAAAGTTTTTTTGAAGTTTTTGGTTGCGTCGAGGCGGCGAACGTGTCTCTGCTGGCCCTCTACAAGGAAGGAAGAACGACCCTGACCCCCCTCCGTGGACCCTGGCCATTCACTACCCGAGCTCCACCATGAACCTCGAGTCCCACACGTGCGACTGGGGACCAAACCAGCACCATTGTCAGTGCCGCATCGCGGAGCACGCCCTTCCTCCGACGGGCAGGTACACCACCGAACTCTGGCCCCAGCTTGTCTCTCTCCATGGTTGCGAGGGTCCAATAAAGACTCTGGTTTTCTTTTCATTTGTGTTTGTGTGTCTGCATGTGGGCCCGTCTTTAAGTAGAACTGAATAAGTGTTTTTGGATCATTGTAAATACTTCTTGCATATTCGCGTTGTCTTGCTTTGTGTTCTTCATTTACTGTAAATAAAACTTGTTAGAAATGTTCCAGTTCGTTTCCGTCCCTTCTTGAATTGGTTCAGCTATGGTTCGGATCTGAGTTTAGGCGGGGTTTTATCCCCGATAATCCGTTCATTCCAGCCGGCACGGCTTTGGCAGTTTCCGCTCGGCTTCACCCGAACCGGAGTTGGTAGTCGGTAGTTGGAACTCTACCGCAGTCGTAGAGTGACCCGGTTCGAGCAAGACGTGCCGAGGGCGTGGTTTCCCCGGAAGTCAAAATCGCGTAGTTAATTAGGTAAATTGGTTATAGACAAATAGACCCTATGCTACGCGTTGAAATTGGCGACCACGGTCGGTTAAACGACCCGCCGGCTCGCGGAGTTATCCGAGTGACGACCTACAATTCCGGGGAGTTTGGTGGGGACGACCAAGCTTT
>CM068955.1:43102293-43130905 GCA_035128595.1 Eptatretus atami
CAAAATGAAAAGAAAACCAGAGTCTTTATTGGACCCTCGCAACCATGGAGAGAGACAAGCTGGGGGCCAGAGTTCGGTGGTGTACCTGCCCGTCGGAGGAAGGGCGTGCTCCGCGATGCGGCACCTGACAATGGTCGCTGGTTTGGTCCCCAGTCGCACGTGGGGACTCGAGGTTCATGGTGGAGCTCGGGTAGTGAATGGCCAGGGTCCACGGAGGGGGGTCAGGGTCGTTCTTCCCTTCCTTGTAGAGGGCCAGCAGAGACACGTTCGCCGCCTCGACGCCAACCAAAAACTTCAAAAAAACTTTTAAAAACTCTCAAGACCCCCAAAAGACTCTCCAAGACCCCAAAAAGACTCCAAAACCTCAAAAATCCTCTCCAAGACCTCAAAAAGACCACCTGCCTGAGAGTGCACTCGGGAATTTATGGACCTCCCTCAGCGGGGAGGGTCCTTGGTGAACACACCTCGCTGTCCGCCTCTGATTGGACAGGTCCTACGGCCCACCTTTCCGGGCGGGGCCTTGGCCCCTGCCGGGGAACCCCAGCCACTCTTCCACGCGGGTTCATACTTTACGAGTAACAGTATCAATGTTGCACAGGCCGTCGTGCAAGAGTTACAACGTTTGTGGAAGGAACGTTGGTGGAAGCAGCAAGGAACGGCTGCAAGACCTGCCTTGGCAAATCAGAGTGCTTGTAGACAGCGGGTGGGTAGTGGATCGTGATGGGGAATGGAATGGTTGTTGGTTGTTCGTTGGAGGGTTCGTTGGATGTAAAGATTTAATAACCCAACTAAAAAGAAATCGCAATGCACACCTTTGATTCTCCCACTAGACAAAAGGAAAGGGATCTGACTACACACATACTTAACGACATAACTGACTTTTGGGACATCTGTATGTTGAATGCTTATGGTTTCCAGATCCGTTACAATATATACATTATATATATATATATATATATTATATACTTGTATTTTTAAAGATATCAGAACTAACTTATTTTGCTCAATCATAAGTACAGATAAACAACTACAAAGTGTAGTCACAAGGTTCTCCAAATTTTGAAGGACAAAATTTTACAAAAGTGTTAACATGTTTTTTTTTCTGTCATTGTTGTGAAGCAACACAATCAAATCTCATAATCACACTCTGATGTGATGCAATATTTTATTATTTTTCTTATAAGTTGCAGTTGACCTGATGACTTACTGTATTTAAAAAAACCAAAGCAATATGGATATGCATGCTATCCCACCCATTTAGCGCATCACTTGCGTTCCACATGCAAATAGAAATATTTAATAACAGCTTCCTGGTGTTTGGAAATGGAAGGTTTTATTTGCTCCAATGAATATAATTGTATCTTATATTGCCTTATTGCAACACCCCACCAGGCACATGGTTGTACAGAATATGACTGGCTTCCTCATGAAGACTTCAGCACACTGGGGCAGCTTTATTTATTTATTTGTTTTGCGTGTGAATTGTCCTCAGATTTTCAGTGTGAAAAAAAAAGAAGAAAAGAAAGAAAGAAACCCTGTGGTTGTGAAATTCTCTTCTCACACCCATCCCCATGACATCAATGGTTGGATTATAATACGCATCGACTTCGAACGGACGGATACCTCGAGTCACCCCACCGTGACGCGAGCACGACACGTCTCTCTCTCTCTCGCTGGTATCATGACCACGAGGTGCCGGAGTACTTCTCGATGAGACTTCAAGAACAAAATGTAGCACCCGCTGCCAGTATCAGGGACTTCTTCATAAGGGACCAAGTGCTGTCGGTGGGCATTGTGGGGGGAGGGGGTGGGGGGAGAGGGACATTTTCTGCTGGGTGGGAGAGATTTCCCCGTGGTGTGTCACACCCTAAAAAACGATTTGCGTGGCATCTGCCATGAAAAGAAGCTGCCAGGGAGAAATTTATGCCCAACGGAAAATGGTGCAACGCCTTTGCTTTTTCATGTTTTGTCTTGTGCTTCGGCAACACACATAAATATATAATTTCTCCGGTATTATAAATAAAGCAGTGGGAGATCTGTTCAAATTACAATGTAATGGGACTTGGCATTTTGCCACTTCACATCTAATTTCGTAAGATGCGTCGGAGCGATTATTTGCTTATAACTGCGAAGCGCTTTACCCCTCTGCAGGGTCGAGCCTTCGACCTCCACCACCAGCTGCGCATATTTTGATGGTTTCTACAAGTGAGCCGTCGCGCCGTTGGCATTAAAGTGTCTCGTTTGACATTACATGCCCCGAGGAGGTTTTCAGTGCAATTCCATCTCTCCCTCTCTCTCTCACATATCTGTGCACCCAGGCCTGATGAACACGAAAAAGTACGTTGGGTTGTCGGAGCGCAAGGCATCGTGTGCGCCCAAAGTCGCGCTCTTAGGTTCCAGAGTGGCTGGCTTCAAGAACAGGAGGACGTCTGCAGTATTTTTGGATAGAAGGAAAAATACCCGAGAATATTTAGGACCGACCCTTTGCGAAGTTCAAATATAAAACAGAATGCGCTGTCAAGGCAAGACCACGATATATATATATATATATATATATATATATATATATATATATATATATATATATATATATATATATATATGTAAAATCTCATACTTCCAGGTGAACAAAAACCATGCACTGCTGGGTCACAAACTCAAGAACTGTATTGCGGCGTTTTCTGAACGCAATACATTTACAAGGGCCAATAGTTTAGCACATGATCAGCGCAATTATGCTGCGCCAGGCTATAATCAAAGAATGAGGCAGGGCTGTCTTTCACCTCGCATTGATTGTTCGCACATAAATCAGCCGGCACCCTTAATTGGCTGTCGAAATATCATTGACAAAGGCCCCTTCCAGGTCCGCGCGTCAGATCTGAACTTAACGGCGATGACGAGTTCCTTATGGAACCTGCGCCGCTTCCAATGTTCTTCACGTGAAGCAGTGGCGAGTTAAAACCATCGCCTCCAACACACACACACACACACACGACGCATGACTAGCATCACCAGCGGAAATAGATGAAATTCACTGCCACAGGTAATGCGCAAGGAATTGCCTTTAGAACTTTTAGCGCATCGGAGGGTGAGAAGACTCCTTGATATTTGAGCATCAAGTTGCAAGACAAAACCTAGAAGAGCACGTCGAGAAAGTTGTGGGTTTTTTTTGTTTTTTGACATATCCCAAACAAGTTGTATTGCATGCATCACTCCGCATTTGTGTTACACATATACACCACGACGTTTTCAAACAAGTCGACATAAAATAAACCCATGTCGTGCATCATTTCAACAGAAGTGTTTTGCAATAATACTTTGAAAGGCCCACATCGCGGGCTTCTGTCACAAGGGTCAGCGATTCATGTGCGTGGACAACGATGTGATTGTGAATGGAGCAGTTTTTTCACGTCAGTTTAAATTGCGCAACACAATACAGCGACCCGCGGGGTCACGGGAGCGCGGGCGACGGTAACGCTCGCTCGCTGCGACCGTTAAAGCGCTCGCTCAAACGGGGCCGTCGCTGGGAAATTCGTTTGCACACGATGTTGTGGACGAACAGGTGCGAAAAAGTCCTTCCTTCGGAGCAATGACATGACGTACACACGCAGATTATTACGAGTGCAAGTACGGTGGGCAATATATATTCCCAATCTGGGGGGGCGGCGTTGTTGCGAAGCGTTGCTGCAAACCCACCGCCCCCCACCTGTGAACGTTCAAAAGGTTTTGGAAACCTGTAAATACACGAGCACGAATAGTTAGAGTACCTGTGAACGGATTTTAATTGGACGGTACACGTGGACACGCCAATGCACGGCAAGATCGCCCCTGAAGTGACGTTAACGATCATTTTAACAAATCGAAGCTGTTGCACTTTTTTGCGTAAAAAGCTTTTCGCGTCACCTTGTGAAATGTGAAATGCCTTGGAGAAACTGAGTGGCACTCACAGAAAATTTCCTTTAACTCGTCTTTTGCACTTTTTAAAGCACACATCATCAACTATATCAATAATATATATATATATATATATATATATTCGAGTTGAGTGCACGACCCGAGCTTAATTCAAACAAAATGGTGCTTTGTCGCGCCCCGCTTGATACCAGCGCCGGGGTAAGGCCTGCACCCGGCAGCATGGCTGAGCACTGCAGCCTAGTGGTAGCCGAGGGACAACCCAGAGCCCAGCAAGGGCCGCACTGATCAAACGCCATCAGCGACTCGTGCAACTTTGCGCAGGTACGGGAGACATGCAACAGCCCTCCCAGGTTACCCGGCTAGTTATAGATGAAGCATCGATTCTTGAACTGAAGCTCTGCGTAAATGAAAAGAAAAGTCAGTTCGATTAGCGAAAGGACGATACGTTAGGAGAATGCGCACGACTTCCCTTCAATTCCAACTTCCTTTTCCGCAGGTTTCCCCACCCATTCCCACGATCACACCCCTTCGTCCCTCCAGTCCGGCCCTCTCTCTCCGCGAGTCACCGCTACTCCCTCTTTCCTTTCTCCCCCCGCCTTCCCCTCGATTTGCGCCTTTCGTGCCCCCCCTCCCCTCGTGCCCGCCAAACGGCATCCCCAGTTGCCTCACTCCACAGCCGCACCGCGTGCTGTCGAGCAGAGAGCCGGGGCCGTGCGAGCATCGCATACAGGACGGGGTGGGACGCGATGGGACGAGACGCTACGGCCATATCGGGGCTGCGCTCGCAAGAAGAGGCTCCGCGTCGCGAGCTCCTGCGAGAGCGTGCGCGACGCAGAGCTTCGAACGGCTCACATCGCGTCTGCGCTGTTCTGCGCGCGCTTTTTTGAATAATCGCTGCACGTCGCCCCCCACCTCCCCTCGAGCCCCCCACCCCCTGGCCGTGGGCCAATCAGGCTGAGCCGGAGCGCCGATGATTAATCGCGATGCATTATTGATAATCATAATTGCGCGGGCATGCGCGGTGGCGCCGCACTGTAATTTCCGTAATTTTGCAACTCGCGAATTTGTAATTTTTTTATTCCTCGCTGATGTATCTGCCATGTCGCGCCGCAAGCAGGCGAAGCCGCAGCAGCTCAGGGCGGACCAAGAGCCGCCTTCGCTTTCGGAAAATGGTGAGTTCTGTTTGCTCACGGGCTCGAGTACCCTTGCTGCTGACTTTTTGCTCCTGTTCTGCTGTTTAATCCTCCGGTTTCTTCTTCGAGTTTTGCCCACTTTTTTTGGCGGAATTCCTCGACAATCAAAGGGCACTGTCTTTCTTATCCATAAAAGGGTGCACGACGTGTGTGTCTCGAGGCTTGACTGTTGAGCGTGCGGTGATCCACTCTAACCTGACCCGGGATACACTTGTGCTGAAAACTTATTTTTCCGCTTTTGCACATCCAGTTGAACGTATTGTAGTCTACCATTTTGGCATATCGTGGTGTTTGGTACACAGATCGCCGAGTGGAGTTTGAATGCAGTGACCAAAGTCCGCTTATTGTCCAGTGTTTGTGTCCCGAATGCGTCGGTCTCCCCTCGCGGTGCTCCGCCGGTTTTGGGAGTTTCGTGGCGAGACTTGGCGGAAGACCGAAGATTGAGAGACACACCTGGAGGACGCCCTTTTAAACCTGTTCACCAATTGGCATGGTACGACGACACGACGACTTATAAAGCCCGCTGCCTGGCAGTCCGAGCGAGCAACTCTCAGGGCACTACTGAGTTAACCATTAGCCGAAATGCCTCGGGCAAACATTACTCTGCCGGGGCCGTTTGGCTGTGCTGTGTTTACTCTGGGCAAGACAGGGACGTGGCTCTTGGTCTTCACACTCTACGTACTCCGTGCACTCTCTCGCTGGCACCTTCTGGAATACAGAATCCGCAATTTGATACTCGCAGCAACATCGCATGCATTTCGTCGATTTTTATGCCTTGCTTTTGGAAGCCACTGGAAAACAGGGCATCGCGATTCAATAGGCAAGTTTCATTGGCTCATAAAACTGTAGTCTTAATAAACGTACGAGTACTAGAGCCGTTTATGCTTAGAACAGTTTCCTGAACTTTTTCACCGCCGCTCTTGAAGCAACAATGTTGAACAGTTTGAATTACAACTGCCGTCTCGCACAGTCTAATGATGATACGCGATGAGAATACAAGTGTGTGTGTGTGTGTGTGTGTGTGTGGTGGTGTGTGTGTGTGTGTGTGTGTGATCTGGTTCTGGAATGCGAGTTTGTTTTTGGCTATTTACTGGGCAAAGGTTGTTTTTTGTGTTTGTTTGTTTTCCACGTAGTATTCATGAGGTTTATATACCAGCTGCTCAAATCTAAGCAACATTGTACAAAAGTTTTGTTTAGTCTTCATTAGAAACAAGTTATGCAAAAAAAAAAAAATGGGACAAATTAACAGAAATGTAAAGAACACTTCAAGTAATCGCTGGCTCTGGTGTTCCGTAACAGATCCTCGGTTCTGATGAAACCACAACTTGAGAACCCCAAAATATTTTTTGCTCGAACCTACGATCATTGATTGTGGTCCAGAATTGGTTAAGATCCTTTACGATGTCATTCAGTCATACCTGCAATTTCCATTATGATGGTCGATTCATATGTGGGGTAAAATGTTTTGGACCCTCCATCAGGTTGCACGAGACCAGTCGTCTAGATTCTTCGGAGCTTTGGCTATTTACAAAGTTCTTTGAAACCGCGGACAAGCAAACATGCTGAGTCGACAACAAGCAAAGTAACGAATGTTCTAATGAGTTATAAAATTATAAAACGTGGATTTAATTTTTGTTTTGTTTTTGTCATGTCGGTACTTGTTAATCGCACGAGTATATTGCAAAGGCGTCTTTGCCGAGTCATGTGTACGGCAATGAAAAGAAAGTGGAAGTGGCGTGTTGAGAGAGGGGTATCGAAGGAGCAGTTCAGGAAAGAAACGCAACTTTTTTTGTGAAAGTGTGGAATGTGCGGTCGGAACTAATGTGGTTTGTGGTGCCATGTTCCCCGTCACCCTCGCCTTTCCTTCAAAAGGCCATCTACGCAACTCGACCATCGCACAGGACCTTATGTCCACTTACGTCACAATCACCTGCTCAAAGGAACCATGCAATTGTCCTCGGTACGCATAGATGTCGAAACAGTTATTTGCTTTGTAAGTTTGCGTCCTTCAAAGTGTATTCGATCGCTTATCAAGCTTGCAAAGTGACCTACAAACTCCTATTTTTCGCTCTAACGCAAGGACGTGAATGACCTGCAATATGGATGCTGCGTTAGGAGGAGGAACTGATGAGGGTCAGGGTGGGCCCGACGAACACCCTGTTGCTGTCTGCGCTGAGCGCCCCTCACCCAAGGCTCTCCCCTGCATGCCGGCTGAAGCATACATAATATGAGGAACTTCGACGCGACAGGAGAGCATTTGGCTCATCGTGCCTGCGCTGTATCAACACGAGTTGAACGCCTTCTTCGCGACCCGCGATAACATCGGAGGCGCAGGAGCAATTGGGCTGAAGGGAGGGGGTGGGAGTCGTTCGATCCCCTTTTGTTTACAAGGCATTTTGTGGCTTTGTTCCCCAGGGCACCAATGCATGGGGATTCTAAAAGGGTTCGGTAGTTTTTGTTAAACAGGGGCCTGTCCGATGTTTAACCCACGAGACTTTCTCCATTTACACACATGCTGTATATAGTGCATTCGAGTTTGATTTGCCAATCCGATAGATCTATCCACTTCAGGATGCTTTCCATGTTAATGCAACCGTATCATTTGTGTCGTCATTTAGCCACTGGGTTTTGCTGAGACATGCTTGTCGCATGTTATAAATATTTTTTTTTCATCCGAATCCCAACTGATAATTCCCATATAATCGTGTCATAAAATACCTTGATGCTGTAGAAAAAAGCAAGAAAGAAAAAAAGCAAACGCATGAAATGCAGTTTGAAAAATTGTAGCTCATTGTGCTGATTAAGTGTGTGTGTGTGTGTGGTGTGTGTATGTATATTGTATATTGTATATATGTATGTATATATGGTAAAAGTGTCTGCTCTGAGTCTGGGAGGTCGGTGGTTCAAATCCCAGCCGCTTTGTACCAAAAACTTTAAAAATGGTACATGCTGCTTCGTTGCTTGACGCTCAGCATTTAAAAGGATGGAGTAGGGATAAACAATGCTGGGAAGGTATGGCAAACCACACAGTAGAACCCTTGCCAATGAACTGCTTCGATAGTACCAACATTCTCTAAGGGCATATAATATATATATATATATATATATATATTATATATATATATATATATATATATATATATATATATATATATATATTTTAAAGCGATGAATATTCATAGTTCTATCACATCTTCATCACTACATGGTAAAGTTTTCACCAATGTTTTCAAAGGCTATTTATTCCGGCCTGGATAACATAGCAGTGTGATGAGGGTATCACAGAGGGGTTTTCTGGGTCGGCAGGACGGAAAAGCTGGGGGTTAAAGGTGCCTTTGGGCACTTGTGACTGACTGCCTGATTGCCGCCTGTGGAGGCATCGCGTTGGGGCTACTTCCTGAAAGTGACAGAGGGGTTCGAATCGAGGGGGGGGGGGGCTGGCGGTGGAACGAGCTCTACTACATGGAGCAGACGGAAGTGGGAGGAAGAAGAGCGTGCGTTTTTGTACTGGTGGGGGTGTAACTTTTGGTCAGGATTTTGTGCAGCGCATGGTGGGGACCAAATGAAGGAGTTGGGGGGGGGGGGTGGAGTTGTAGGAAGTATTGGCGAATGGGGAGGTAAGAGTTACACGAACCCCCCGCCATGCATCGCACGTCGAGATGAGGATGAGTTGAAGGGTGCAGGGGTAAGCCGAGAGCATTGCTGCTGTTTTAACCTTTGGCCAGAGGGTCCACTCGCACATTTGTGTACCACCTTGTTGGTAGCATTTGTTTCGATGGCCTTGCCCTAAAGCCAAACCCTCCCTCTCTTTCTACCTCTCGCCACCCACTCCTCCCCTCCACCCAGCCGTTCCCTCTCAAGCAAATCCCGTGTTGACGGCGTTGTCTTTGCCTTCATCAGTCTCCCACCCTCACTCCATTTCCATCCACATCTGACCTCAGCTCTGCTACCTTGCTGCCATTATGCGCTGATCAATTCATTAAAATCCGGGCAAGAATACAAGCAGATTAACATGCGGCTAAGCTAATCGGGGCCAGGGGGCCACTCAACCAATGCAAATGGCCCGACTGCGTTGTTCAGTGAAATTTTATTCTGGGCCAGCGCGACAAACAGAAGGAAGTGTTCACTCCACGGCAAAATGCGACTGCAAGCGTTTTCGCGCACATTCGAACGTTAAACTTGTTTTAACCATCAGTGATCTCTCGCAGTGTTCGATTAAAGTTTCTGTGATTCGGTAATTTCTGCAGGTGTCTGAAAATAATAAATGTGATCGAATTGAAACATCATGAATATGTAGTTGACACATATAAGCATGCACGATAATGTGAAACAATTCGGAGATTGTTGAATACATGAATTAAATATCGCTCGTATGTTCAAAATAAGGCTGCGATGATGGTTTCTGGTTTATTATGCCACCAGGAATAAAAGTGTAAGTGAAATGACAAATTGTACACCCCGTGGTGGTTCCCTGCCTATTGAGGATGCAATTGCTGGTTTGTGAAGACGAGTTATGAGGGTTGTGGTTGTTAAAGTGAAACGGTTGAATTGCTGTAAAATAATTCTGTACAAAAAAAAATTGTTTAAACTCCTGTAGAATACAATTGTTGCAATTTTTTTAAAAAAAATCAAAGTCCATCATCACTTTGGTTCGGCGAGAGACTTGCTGTTCGCCCTCCGCAGTTTTCTGATGCCATTCCGAAGAGTACAGCAGGGAAGCGGACATACATTTCTCGTCATTATAATGAAATACATATGGGATTTTGTTTTAAAACGACTGATATAATAGTAATACAATAGTTTTATTTTGGTATTAGTTTGCCTTTCATTACTGTGCACGTGCATTGCATTTACACTCATTTTGAGTGCTGTTTGACGATGTCCTATGGAGGCGGAGGAATATTTTCATGAAGAGGCATAAAGAGAAGTTGTCCCTCAATATTATTACTCGAATGTTGTGGACAAGCGTTCATTTTGTACTCTCCTCTTTCCTGTGATAAGTATGAATCCTGATCAGTAAGTCTGGAGTGGATGTAAAAACCAATGCCCGATTGTGTTTGAAGGAAATGTTCTTTTTAATCCCTCTTTTCCTAGAGTCATTGTAATTTACATTTTTCGACCCAATAATCCCTTTACAACAACTTTTTTTATCTTCTAAATGTGCAATCACTCTTTAGTTCTTCTTCTTGTTGGCCTCGACTTCTTAAATCAAACCTTGTGTCCTAATTTACCAAATAAATGCTGATTATGTTGCAGATAAGTATACCTGTTGGTTGTTTCTAACTTTGTTTGGGTTGAATTTCCGAAGCTTTGTACAGGTTAACAAAGGACAACCCGCAGTGCAATCGTGGGGGCCCAATAGTAAAGGTGCTTGAACTGGCGACCCGCACGATTACAAGCTGGATTTGGTTACAAATGCGACAACACGGCGCCCTCCATCGGGAACTGGCAAAATTAAAATGCCGTTTATATAGGAATGCAGTGGGACGACCCCATTGACCTGTCGCCGAAATGTTGCCATATAAAAGTGTGCTAGGCCATTTGAGTGGCAGGCAATCAAAAGTTTTGTTGAAGACCAAGGAGGGGGGGGGGGGGGGGGGGAATAGGGATTAGGTGGGACATATTTCTTGAGGAATGATTTGATGAAAAACAAAAGGCGTATGTATTTCAATTTTATAAGAATACAATGATCAATAACTATACTCATCGATATCGGTACTTATGTGCTAACTTGTTCTTCACTAGGATAGAATACAACGGTAAACTTTTATGCAGACTGAGACACATTAAAAACAACCCAAAAAACAAAAATATGATTCTAATCTTGAAGATTTTTTTTTTTCCCAGGGATTATTTCTGTGCAAACCCAGATCGGTTGTTTATATTCTCAACCTGCAGCGCTGTCATAACGGATTGGGTCAATAGGTCGGAATTATTACGAACGCAGTCTTTTATTAAAAGGTAGATTGGTGGTAACAGCAGGATTCACTGGAGCGAAGTGAGCTTTGATGTGTTCTGGAGGATTACAGTTTATCTGCTTAAAGTAAATTGAACGTTGCCTTGGGAAGCTCAAATGTAGTTGAAGAGCCGGATTCGGGCCGTGGGTTTAGGTCTTACAAGGTTCGCTGCCTGCGGTGTCTTTTCAAGCCATTCAAGGAACTCTTCACAATTATTAAAAGAGGTGCCGGCCAAATATTCTTTCGTTATAACGTGAAGGTTGCAAAACCACTATTGTATCATTGACTTTGCTGTTAATTATCATTCTTCATCTTGATAACTTTATTTTTAACTATATCATATTATTCATGCTTCAACAAGTATAACATGTCTCCAATATAGCTGCAAGAATTAACTTTGTGCAACAAAGTTTAAGGAAGTTAAGCACGTTGATCCAATGTAAACCTTCATTTTTTCCAAACATCTACATGGCTTCCTGGAGTGCCATCAGATTGTCGTCGAGACGGTAGAATGCTGTCGATGTGGAGTCACTTGTTAAGGTGGAGTACAAGCACAATCATATTGATAAACACATACACTAGCAGAAATAGTGTTGAAGGAAACGCTCTCATTTCAGCACGAAGAGACATACTGTAGTTCAAAGAGGGGCGTACATGAACCTTATTTTTTTTTTAAAGTTCAAGTCTACTCGCGGCATCCTCTCTGTCCTTGTTCAGTTGCGGTTTCAGACGAGGATGTTTGTGTTCGCTGCAGACACTGCTGCAGCTTTCGCGGGGTGGAGCTGAAGGAGGAGGAGAGGGGTCTAAGCTCCGGCTCGTCCCAATTAAGTATCCCATCTTGAGGAAACACGCAAACCCTCGATCAGAATCCCTCCAGCACCAAGCAAATACGACTGCCTGCATTTGGTGCGCAGCTCAAGGCACAGCTGGATGTGAAGAGCTCTTTGGCTAAAAAGCGTCGGACCTCGGGAGGACCATGGCTCGTCGCTGTAAGTTCACCACTGGGGTGCTCTATCTTTCAGACGCATTTCCTTTTTTATTTTTATCGCCATCCATCGCTCTAGTGGTGTTTGTGAGGAGGCGGCACTGTCCTGGAGGCCGAAAGAAGTGAGAAGTCTCATCAAGCAATGCGTGCGCTGACGTGCTGCAGGACACTGCCAGGAACATACGGGCACTCTGGAAGAGCATTAATGGAGCCTGTAGTTGTGTGCTTGGCCAAAAGGCCACATGTGATAAATGTTGGAAGGTATAGGGGAGGGGAGTTTGGGGGAAGAGGGAAGGAGGGGTGGGGGGTGGTTTGAGAGTGGGAGGGACAGGCTTTAGAGGAGCTTGCGGTTGAGCAAACAAGTTCCTCGTTTAGAGCAACAGGCTTGCAGCAAGAAAGACAGGACAGATGCAGCGTTTCACTTTGCCGAAGCTTTATCCTCCACCACAGATTTTTATTACATGCCTGGATTCCTTCTTTTGAGAACCATTTGTTTCACTGATGTGTTTCATCATGTATTTCTGCAAGAATCAAATATTCACTTATGGCCAAAATTTGTGCTCGGTTCCAGATGTGCTGCAAGCATGCTATACACAAGGCAATTCAAAAGTATCTGGCTGAGAACGAACTATCAAATGATCTACATTAATTGCAAGCTTTTCCTGCGATGCTCCAGACAGACTTGCAGAGAAGGGAAATGTTGGGATGCTCGTTGAACAGCAGAGTTTTAAACATGACTTGGTTTCGCTTTTACAGGGAGTGCAGCTTTGAGTGGTCAGTGACTCGTTACAAAGCTGTATTTTCCTTTCTTTCACATTCACTGAGTTTAAGCATGACTCGAATGGATGATGATTCTCAAAGTGTGTAATGTTTCATTTTCTGTAACAGAACTCACGATAAATACTGTACTTTCAGGATGTTTTCACCCATGAACAGTGAGGATTAAATTAATGGAAGAAAGTGGAGGATTAATAATGATATACTGCTATTCTATCTTGCCATATAACACTCATAATTTACATGATTTAAAAAAAATATCATGACACACCTGCAATTTTGTGATGCATTTAAATAGTGTGTGTGTGTGTGTGTGTGTCTGTGTGTGTGTATGTATGTGTGTGTGTGTATGTATGTCCATATATATGTATATATATATATTTATGTTTCATTCCTCGTAATGGTTCATTATGATTGACATGCTTTGGTGTTTGTAAAACAACGCTGGTTCAGTTGATGAAATATTAATTATCCATCGACTTCACTCAAAACAAGAATATCATGAATACATGTATTGGATGCATTCGCTTTTAAAGAACGTTGATGTCATCAAAATTGGATTGCTAATTGCTGGGGTATAGTTAGAGGCACATGCCGTGCGCAATTTGGATTGCATAGAAAATGCAGCGGAGATTTATTGCTCGGAATTGTTTGATCACCTTAGCAAAGTGATAGTATATTAGTCAATTTGTGTGAAGGTTTGGTGGTTTTATAGTCCATGTGCCATAGTGAAATGCTATTAATAGGCAGCGGCCTCGGACTTGTGAAACCTTCTCCATGCTGTGGAGTTGGTTTGGCAGACAAGCGAGGAGGTTGAAAACGTGGGTTGTTTTTAGACGCTGCCTGAAAGCTTTGTGTTAGGCCTGTCACTGCCTGATTAGGCCAGGCGAGCTTGTCACTTTAGAACCATCCGGCAAACTTGCTGAGACATCCGTAATTTATCAGGAAATGGGGAAGAGCTGCCAGACAAAAGTGGAGGCTAATGACTTGACTGGACGTCTGATTTGTGCTTCCTGGCTCACTGTGCTGTGAGGCCTATGAAAATATTGGAAATCAATGGTGTTCCGTGGAATTTCATTAGCCCTCAGCATCCACAGTTGATGCGGCCTCATAATTCGATGAAGGGTGCAAAGGGAATGATTAGCCAGCAAGCACAAACGACAGGCGATGGGCACAGGGGCATGCACTAGATGCAGCTGAAGCAATTTTGGGCCTGGAGGAAAAATTGATTGTTTGACACAAACGAGTGCAATAAGCGGAATCGTCAGTTGCACGGGGTGCAGCGTATCTATAATGGGCCTTATCCAATGCAACCTGCATGTCCCCTGATGATTGCTCCTCCATCTTTCCCTCCTATGTTTCCTTCCCTATCCTCTGTGTGTGGAGTCAGGCTGCCTTGCTCAGGACCAGGAAAAGGAGGCTGAAGAGGAGACTAGTGGGGCATATGTTTGTGATGGATGCTGTGCAGAGTTTCTACTGTTGCCTGATTTTCTGCAGCACAAAAAGAACTGCATGGAAAAGCAACTGGTGCTTATCGTAAAGGACGAGGAAGTTGGAGTCAGTGAAGATTTCCAACCTGAATCTCCAGATACTATTGTGGCTCAGGAAGAAATTTTGGAGAAGAAGATTGACAATGACATGCTTTTGGAGACCCCGAGTTTTCAAAAACTAACACAAACGAATGAAATTGAAGATGAGATAAAGGGTGGTCCTGAAGAAATAGAGGAACGCATTGCAGAAATAGACACTGAAGAAGCTGAGAGTAGTGAGCCCTTCATTCTGCATGGGAAGTTGGCAAAGCCATCAGTAAACAATGGTATGCCAAATACCAATGTGACACTGGAGACTCTGCAAAGCACATCAGTGGCAGTGGCACAATTTTCACAGCCGCCGTTGAAGCAAGATGTTAGTACTACGGAAAACTGTAAGAGCAGAAAAAGCAATAATGGTGGTAACGATACAGGAAATGGAACTTTTGCTGTTGGTTTTGGTTCGGCGACACTCCCGATGATCATGGACCAGCTTACAGCTTTACAACAGCAACAGCTTCACCAGTTGCAGCTTATTGAGCAGATACGAGGGCAGTTGCTCCTCATTTCACCCCATTCTTCTTTCTTTTCATCATTTCCTGGTGCTGGTACCTTACGAGCGGTTGGCCTCTTGTCATCATCTCTCTGCTCATCACATGTTCCTGCTATTCCTGCTATTACTGCTGTTTCATCTGCTTCACCGCACCTTCCCATGCCACAACAATCAACTTGTGAAGGCTTAAAGCAAGAGCAGCTACCTCATTTTGGGTCTACCACATCTCTTCCACCAACTTCAACACAGCAGCCAAGCTCATCCCCTCAGGGTATAAGACTGCAAATGTCAGATGGTCCCACTACAATGGAAATTGGGAAAGGTCTTGAAGCTACAACAAATTCTCAGGCAGTGTCAGTCGCCACAACAAGTCAGACTTCAACTTCAAACTTTAGCTCACTCCTCACTTCTTCTTGCTCCTCTTCTTTTTCTTCCTCCATGGCTTCAAGCAGTGTTATCTTTCCCAACCCTTTGGCCAGTATTGCTGCTACGACAGAAGCAGTGGATAGCATGTCTGTATTGGGGAGGCAGAAGAAAGGTAAACCACCCAACATATCAGCACTTGATGGAAAGGCTAGTTCAGAAGAGGCTTTTTTCAAGCACAAGTGCCGTTTTTGTGGAAAGGTGTTTGGCAGTGACAGCGCTCTTCAGATACACTTACGTTCACATACAGGAGAACGGCCTTTCAAGTGCAATATATGTGGTAACCGTTTCTCGACCAAGGGAAATTTGAAGGTTCATTTTCAGCGTCATAAGGAGAAATATCCACACATTCAGATGAACCCATATCCAGTACCTGAACACCTTGACCGCATACCCACAAGCACTGGTATCCCCTATGGAATGTCTATGCCACTGGAAAAACCTGCAAGCACATGGCTTGACAACAAACCATTGCTTCCACCTGTCACTAGCTGCTCTGTTCTCACTCTACCACCAACAATGAGTGGATTGCCCACATATACTGGCTCTGTGCCACTCTTGGGTGCTATCGTGACAGACTCTCCCACAATGTCACCGACATCAAGTGTGGGCAGCTCAACTCCTACTGGTGCACCAGCTTTGTCAGCTCAGCCAGGAAGCCCACCAGTCAAGGCTGAGGAGGATTCACAAATCTCTGGGATGGAAGGTAACATTGACATCAAGGAAAGTGAGACAAACTCAGAACAGTTGGGGAGCATGGTTACTTCGACAAGTTTGCCAAACTTTGAAAACACACTTGCTACCAACCCGCTCCTTCCGCTAATGACTGACCAACTCAAGGCAAAGTTTCCATTTGGCGGTCTTCTTGAGCCCCCACCAACATCAGAAACATCAAAACTACAACAATTAGTGGAAAGCATTGACAAGAGGCCAGTGGATCCTAATGAGTGTGCTGTATGCCATCGCATATTGAGCTGCCACAGTGCACTCAAGATGCACTATCGAATACACACGGGTGAGCGACCATACAAGTGCAAGATTTGCGGGCGGGCCTTCACCACCAAGGGCAACATGAAGACTCATTATGGTGTCCATCGTGCTATGGCTCCACTCAAGGTACAACATTCATGTCCCATTTGTCAGAAGAAGTTCACCAATGCAGTGGTGCTTCAACAGCATATTCACATGCACATGGGTGGACAAATTTCTAATGTTCCAGGATCAGAGGTACCTGATGGCATGGAGTCTGATGGGAGCCTTTTTGATGAAAACAGCATGGAATCTGGCCAGGAATTTATGGAAGAACCAATGGATGAAGACATGGACGATATTGAGGCAGTTAATGATGAGGTTGAATCAGCACTTGCAAGAGTAAGTTTGCCTGAAGAGGATAAAGCTCACATATCACCTCCTCCATCAGCTATGTCTAGTCTGGCAGCTCTTGAAAACCAAATGAAACTTATTGACTCTGGTCTTAGCCAGCAGTTGCAGGCAAGCCTCAAGTCAAGTGATCATGGATCAAGTGACTGTGAGCACCTGACTAATGATTCCATGTCAATAGCAGATCTGGAAAGCTACAGTGGAGGGAGTCCAACAATATCGGAAACTGCTTGCATGCAGCCTCCTTCACCATCCACAAATAATGAAAGCAGCAAAGCCAAGTCCCCTGAGATAGTTGCTTATGATGAGCTACAACAAGGAATAATCAAGTTTGAATCTCCACCATCCTCAGCTGAATATAAACCACGAGGATTGGAAAATGGTGGTGCCCTGGACTTGACAGCTGTTTACAATGGACCAATATGCCAGAAGCTTGACAGTTTATTTGGCAACCAGGAGCAAAGGAGAAAGTCCACCACATGTGACATCTGCCAAAAGATGTTTGCATGCCAGAGTGCCTTGGAGATTCACTATCGAAGTCACACCAAAGAACGTCCCTTTGTGTGCAGTGTCTGCAGCCGGCGCTGCACTACCAGGGGTAACCTCAAGCAACACATGATGACCCATCGTCTTGACTTACCCGGCCAGATGTATGATAGCTCACAGCCACTGGCATCCAACTCTGCAATGTCCCCATTGACTCCTAGCCCCTTGCTACCTCTCACAAAACCTGAAATGGAGAGTGGCAACAAGTTTTCTCTTAACGACCACCCTGAGATTTCAACTGGCTTGTCACCAGGCACTTCATTAGGGGGGTTGCCTGTCCTGCCATCTATTTTGACGCAACCACTGCCACCACCCCGCCGCACTCCCAAGCAACACAACTGTGCCACGTGTGGGAAGACATTTTCTTCCTCAAGTGCTCTTCAAATCCATGAAAGGACACACACTGGAGAAAAACCCTTTGGCTGCAATATCTGTGGTCGAGCCTTCACTACCAAGGGTAACCTCAAGGTACAACTTGCTTGATTCCAAAAGTGTAGTTTTGATGATTGTCTCTTGTTAAATTATTCATCATGGTTTTCATTAAGCTATTGTGTGGTTACATGATGCGAATAAAATGTAGTGAAATGTCATCTAGCAATTATTAATTAATTACTTTGGATTGCCATTAATGGACATTAAATAATGTGTGAAGTTGTTCAAGCAAGTTAAAAGCAGGAGAGCTGTTTTAATCAGAAGTGCAATGGAACCTTCTATTATTTATCGACGTGAAAAGAAAGAGTAGATATAGGGGAGGTTGTATTAAAATGCTTAATGGGGGAAAGAAAGCTTAGTTAAGTAGTTTCTGGGAGGTAGGGGTGCATTTTTAATGATGTGCATCAAGGCCAGCCAGTAAGTGTGTAGCCTCCCAAAAATGTTCATGACTAACCATTGAAGCTGAAAAAATATCTTGTTGTTCTTTGATTTATTATTTTTTGACAAACGTTTTGCTGTGAAAAGTAGTCTTCTTGCTAAGAAGTCTTCGAGGCAAATTTCTCAAAAAAGTAAATAAATAAGAATTCGGAATTTTTATTATTATTTTAGCGGAATTCGCCTGAAAAAAAAAATGTTCCTCTTTCTAATAATAAATAATCCCAGAGTAGTTCTTTTTACATTTTTGAGCAATTAATTCAACAATCACCCTTTATTTTTCGATTGTAATAATATTAATGTGTGGAAGATTCTTTATGACTGTCCTTCGTGTGTTCTTCCCTCAATCCGTCAATATAGCAGCTCATCGTCATCTCATGTCTAACATACCTACTACCAACGAGTTTAGTTTTTTTTTTAACACTCAATAACTATTCCTCTCTTGTCTTTATTTAACGACGTGGGGTGTTTTGTTTGCCTGTTCTCCCTGCTGATGCTGTGTCGCCCTGCTAATCTTTGTTGCTCAGCATTTCCATAAGCCTCAACTTCTTCAAATAAATATAATTAGGGCATGCAATTACTGATCAATCCTCGTACTGATCAATCCTCGTACCTTTCACAATCTATTTACGTACCCTGTGGGTGGGTATAGAATGTGAATTTGAAGTGAAGTGGAGTACAATCTTTGCTGAAGCTAAACAATTCATTAAATTGAGAGAACCATACTTTTGTGGTCTAAAAAAGTAGTTTGTCACGTGTATGTGGCAAGAGCACCTTCACAGCGATAACTATGTTCAACTGCATAGTTATTGGACATACACACATTTTAGTATGTCCTTGAGGCGGACACACATTTTAGTATGTACTCGGTTGATATACTAATGTTGTCGTGCACACTTAATACACGCACTGAGGTTCGAATAGTATATACTTAATTGACGTGTTCACGTTCTAATAACATGTACTTTATAGACATACTCACATACTCGCGTACTAAATAGCGTACAGTACTCATGTTCTAATAATATGTACTCACGGTCGAAAAGCACATCATTCAGACATACATTGTCATAGTAGATACTTATAGATGTACTCTCCTCTTGTTGAATAGAGGCATCAAGTAAGCAAGCAAACTCAGTTTTATATATTATGTAGATGTATATTTGGGGGGTGGACTTGTTTATCAGTCATCAACAGGCTCAGCTTCAAACCTGCATGCAAAAATAAAGAATTAACGAGTGTTTTGGTGTGAGATGATGGTGTAACATCCTGTATCTGTCGTCCATAAAGTATGTTTGGCTGGTTAAGCATATTTTTTTTTATAAATGTTCTGTGTCGTATTGAAAAGTCACTTTTGGTAAGGGTATAATCGCTCCATTCTATAGAAGAATGACCACAATGTTACATCATTTAAGTGGTGATAGTTTGTGCGGACAATTTGCACTCTCTCGGAATCCTATCTGAGAAGAAGTTACCAAACGTTAAATTATATAATTGGAATACAAACACCCTTCATCCTTATGTTTCAGAAAATGCCAGATTGTCTGATTGTATTGAAGTTTTTTTTTCTTCCTAATTCCGTAGAAGTATTGCGTTTGAGAAAACAAAATTGCGAGGGAATTGTTCATGATCGACTGTGTGATCAACCACACAAAAAACATTGAAAAGTTATGATGACATTAATAAAACGTGATTCGGCAAGTTTTTTTTGTTGTTGTTTGTTTTCCTGGGATAACGTTTACTGCACTTTCTTCGTCTCATTCCAGAGAGGGACGTAAAGTGTTAAAAATTTTTTGCATGCAAAGTCAAGGCTCGTGGAAGAGCTAGAACACAGAATGGATCGGACGCAAGAGAACAAATGGAACAGCTAAAAAGAGAAGGGGGAAACACTAACAGGAGGGTTGAGGGACAAAATAGATGGAGACGATAGGATGGAGGATGGATACAGAAGAAAACTCCCAGGAAGAAAGCACAGGTAATTTGTGGGATGGAAGGAGGGTGGCTAACTATGCATTGAAAAGATCATGGTATTGGATGGATGACGATCCGAGATGGTGGTGAACAGCTGTCTTGAAGACCTGGAGGGAAGAATGAGATTGAAGAGAATGTGGAAGCTGGTTCCAGAGGTGGGGGGGGAGGGAAACGAATGAGTGGAGGTGGGCAGTGATTCTGGATTTTGGGAGTCTCACCATACAGACACATGGGGGGACAAAGTACAGAGAGGGAAGAGGGTGCAAGACCAGAAAGGAGGTGTTAGAAGACAGTGACAACCGACCTGCCTGTGACGGGAAAGTGATAGGGTCATAGGCTCCTCTTAATTGTGGGAGATGCCAATGATCTTGAAGGCCTTAGTTTTGATGGCGCTAAGCTGAGCAAAGTGTGAGGCAGAGGCACCAGCCCAGAGGGGAGAGCCGTACTCCATCAAGCTGTGGATGAAAGCTTTGTAGGTCGATAGGAGTTCAGGTGTGCCAAAGAAGGACTTTATACCACAGAGGATGTTGTTGGCACCTGGCTTTGAAATGTGGTTTGCCCAAGAAAGATCAAGGCTGGTCATGAGATACAGGAGTATTAGTGATTGAACTGCTTCAAGAGAATTTTTAACAAAGTAGATGGAGATGGGGGGAATGGGGGGGGGGGGGTGCCAGATGGTCCTTTTTGAGTGAGATAGTGAGAGTGTGAGACCTGTCAGGACTGAAAAATATATTACAAGTGTTTGACCAGGTTGTGATTTTGTCAAGGTCTGAAGAGTATTATAAAAAAAAATTTGTAGTGTTTGACAAGGAAATGTTTCTGGTTTGAATATTAATGTGATGGGATGAAATGACTGTCTTAAAAAAAAAAAAGACTGCTAAAGTATCAAATGTGATACACCCTTGTTGAACTGTTACTTGTTTTAATGTTGTGCATTTCATTAGCATTAATTGACAAGCACTCGTGAGTTTGAAATTCCCCCAAAATTCAAACACGACCAGTGGTGACAAAATGGTAGTGAGCAAGCAAATCCATACATTTCAGTCGGTCATGTGTGCAAGTATGTCTTTAGATAACGTTAAATCCTCTTGACAGTTTCACAATTAATTCATTGTCTTGAGGAAGTGTCCTAATGAAGCAAGGTGGTCAACCATATACGCTTGACCCAAAGAATAATTTCTCTGGCATGGATAAGCAAGGGGATTATGGAGGGATTAAAGACAAGTACGAAGGAAGCATATAGAGTGTACAAGAAAACAGCAATGGAGGTGAATTGGAAAGGCTACAATTTTTAAAAGCTCAATCTGACAGGCAAAAATGCAGTTTGAGGCATATCTTCTATATATTACTAAAACTCTCATCTTGTATGTATGTATGTATGTTCCTGAAATACAGCCAAAACGGTACACGATAGCACAAAAATTTTAGGGCTACCTTACTCACCATTCGCCTGTGGTGTGCAGTATCAAGTTTCGTTCAAATAGGGAAACAAAAAATTAAAAAAAAATTAATTCCTGATTCAGTCAAGCACTCTTCGGGATAATTTGATCAATGCAAACAACCTGAGCGGTATAGTTCGCTGGAGCTATATTTTTGTTTTTCTTGAAATGATTTTTTTCATCAACCGCTGTCACAACTGGTTCACGGGTCGTCTAGTATATGTATATAATTTGAAATGAGTCGGATAGAACATCATAAATATATGTGGAAAAATTACAGACCCAAACCAGGAATCAAACCCAAGTCCTCTGGCAGACCATACCAGTGCTCTGCCACCTGAGCTATCTGGGCGACCCACCAGAAGCTGTAACAGTGCTCTGCCATCTGAGCTATCTGGGCGACCCACCGGCTGAGCAACGCAATTTTTCCACATATACAGGTGCTGCTCTCTTTCCCCGACTGATTCTGTGGCACTCGCTGCCAACCATAGGAGCAGCTAGGGTCTCTCTTGAGAGGGCCTTCCCCCTGTGGGGAACACATCCATGTCTGCTATTAAACACCACAGGGGGCGTAGTTAAATAATTAGAAGTGAGCAGGATAGAACATTATAAATATTTGTGGAAAAGTAATATATATATATATATATATATATATATATATATATATATATATATATATATATATATATATATATATATATACATATCATAGTCGAAGGGTGATGCAAAATGTACTGTACAAACACGCAGAACAAGACATTAGACAACACTGGACATGACTTCAGCCAAACATAGCAACCACCATTGAAGGAAGTGATATTACTTTGACACTTTGAATACCAGTGATGTCATTTTTGTGACATCACTTTCAAACTGCTGACCTTACAAACTCAGAGCGAATACTCTAAAAAATCATGCCACCGAGTATGTTATTTTCAGATGTTGAATCTACTTTCAAACTTCCTCTTGACTTCTGAGAACATCCTCCAACTGCTTTTATTTTTCTAAAATAAATTTTACACAAAATAATAATGCTTTCTGTAAATTTATTCATGGAAAAAGAGGGTCAAGGCAGGTAGTATAGTGTAAGAATAATACCAGTAAAGAGAGTGAGATGGCAGACATTCTCAATGAGTATTTTGCATGTACATTTACACAGCAAAAGGTGGGGATTTAAGCAAAATCAACAACTAACTTTCGGAAAAGGAAAAGAAGTTGAAA
This sequence comes from Eptatretus atami, assembly GCA_035128595.1. NCBI lineage: Eukaryota > Metazoa > Chordata > Myxini > Myxiniformes > Myxinidae > Eptatretus > Eptatretus atami. The sequence goes on from CM068955.1 coordinate 43,125,050, forward strand.
GATGTTTTAAGAAGTAAATAAGTTTGAAAATTATATAAAACTTCAGTATTGGTGGATGGACAGCTGCCATCCAAAAGGTACTGAAAGTTGTTAGTACAGTTCCAGCAAATATATTTGACTGTCCCTTAAGATTGGAGAGGGATCAGAAGATTGTAATATAGCAAATGTAGAATTAACATTTAAGGATCAAAGGAAGCAGCAGAGAATACAGACAAATCAGTTTCATTTTGAGAGTTTTGAAGAGTACCATATTTGAAACCATAAGCAAGGGCTTAATGAGGCAGCATCTCAAAAAACTATCTAATTAGAGGCAGCCAGCACAAATATGAAAGTTATATCACGTCTAACAAGCTTACTGGGGTGTCTTTATTATATAATTACCTGGTTGGATAATGGCAGTTCAGTAGATTTGGTTTGTTACCTGCACACAGGAAACGAAAAGCAGAGTTAAGCCATAGGTTCACGTCTGTCCGTCCGCCCGTCCATCCATCTATCCATCTGCAAATGTTGGTTTATGAACAAGCAACAACTTGATTTCAATTGAATATCATATTTTGAACACAAATTGGAAAACAAACCTGCAGTTTTGCAGTACGGTACTTTGGCTCTGAATTAGTCCTGATCGCACATGCACAGAGAGGAGTGAGATAATTCTTTTTTTACTCTGTCTGTCTGTCTGTTTGGCAATCAAACAGAATTGAAAATCATTCCAAAGAGGAAAAACTTACTGTTTTTGAGGACGTCATAAAGGACACAAATACCAGGCATGAAGAACTAATGCAAAGTGTTAAATAAGGTGGTGTATAAGACACTGCATCTGCAGAAGTAAACTTCAAAATTTTATTTTCCACGAGATGACCCGTGAACCCGTTGGGTTCCCGTTGTCACAGCGGATGATGAAAAAATCATTTCAAGAAAAACAAAAAGATAGCTCCAGCGAACGATACCGCTGAGGTTGTTTGCATTGATCAAATTCTCCCGAAGAGTACTTGACTGAATCGGGAATTGATTTTTAAATAATTTTTTCGCTGCCCGATTTAAACGAAACTTGATACTGCACGCCGCAGGAGAATGGTGAGTAAGGTGGCCCTAAAAGTTTTGCGCTATCGTTTACCGTTTTGGCTGTATTTTGGGAACATACATACATACATACAAGATGAGAGTTTTAGTAATATATAGATGACCTTTAAAGTCAATTTTATTCAAATTGAATTATATACTTCAACACTGTAGAACACAAATCGCCTTTATGCCATTTTCAAACCCCTTCCGTTTAGCAGTACTTTGACATGTTAAATAAGGTAGTGTATAAGAATGCATCACATTGCTAACTTTCCATTTTTTTTATACGACTTTTAAAATCATGATTTTGTTTCAGTTTAATTATATATCTGAACACTGTGTGGGGTAAGGTGTTCTATAAACTCCCGAGTTACTTATTAGACTTCAGAAAGTTTAGTTGAATTTCATCGCAGGTTATGAGCTAAGGTAAGAAGATTATGAGGTTTGAGCTAAGGTAGGAGGGAAACCACGGGGTAACATTCCCGGGTCAGATTGTGGGAGAGTGTGTCGGAGTGGTGCTGAGGTGTCGTCCACCAGATGGCGGTCTCCTTGGGATAACCTGAGGCGGTCCCTTCGGGTGGGTGCTGGAATGCCCTATCCCTAAGAGAGGATAATCACCTGTCTCTGTTATCATCTGAGCTCTCGTATTAACAGCACTCTCTGAGGTTCGGAACCGGATTGCGGCGAGATCATGGCGGGTGTTACACCTACTATTGGTCTGTTCGATCTGATGGTTACCATACTCAAGGAGTTGCTGTAGCTGTGTCCAATAAGCTGGCTCCAATGAATATTGAGGTAGCACGCGTATTATGAGACTAAGGATTCGTCACTCCTTGGGTGTCATTTCCCTGGTCTCTGTTTATGCTCCGAATGAGGTGAGTGATCTCACCCTGAAGGATGCATTCTACACCACGCTCGAGTCTGTGGTTGATCAGTGCCCCCAGACGAGATACACTTGTAGTCTTGGGGGATTTCAATGCATCGACTGGAACTGATAGGGATGGTTATGTGCTAGATATTTGATTCACACCTGTTATTGGGAATTTTTGCAAGGCGGTAGATATATCTCGTCTGGCTGCTGTCTCCTGTCTGTGTACAAATTGGATTTGGAAGTCTGTTGAGATTTGCACATACTCAGCCAATCCTAAAATTGTCAGTCTGTGCAGCTTGGACAAATTACAAATTCCTGCCATAATTCTCTTGTCAACCACACTTGGCAAACTTGGCAATTATGCCAAGACCCAAACAGGAATCAGGAAGACACTCATTCTGTCGTGAACACATCATTTATTATGCAGCATTGGGTTGCTGTTTTGCATCATTGCTGGAGTGTGGTGAACAAATTAATTACTGTCTGGCATTATACTGTATGCTTGAATGCTTTGTTCACAATTTATCCAAGATTATTTGTGATTTACCTGCTGCAGAATGTGCCCATTATGAAATAAATTTTTGGAATGTCATTTCTATCTTTGAAATTTTACACCTAAATATAATGAAATCCATTCGCATTTCCTGAAACATTTTTTTAGAATATACTAACTATTCTGCGACTTTTTTTTTGCCATTTGCTTACCCCGAAATATTTTGAACTTCTACGACTCTATTCAATTATTTTTTAAAATCATAATCAAGAATAGATCCAGAAATGAATCCTGTGATATTTCATTAGTTAACTCCACCCTGACATATGCTTATTTATTATTACTCTATTTCTTGTTCTTCAGTTCATTTTCTCGTCATATTGCAAACCTACCTCTTCTACCACATCTTCCAACAGTCAGTCAGGTCAGTGTGGGAGCATGCCGCCAGAGCAGCGCGTTGCTGTGTCTGCTTTCCGCCGGTACTCCAGGGTCTTCCCGTCTGGCCATCCCCCAGGCAGATGCCAGGCCCATCCCCATCTCCTTGAGATGCCGATCAACCTGCTGCAACCACGAGGCACGTGGTCGGCCCATGGCCTCCTCCATCACGAGACTCCCTCGCTGAGAGAATCTGGTGAGCAGGATCGCGTCAGGAAAACGAGCCTCATGTCCATACAGCCGCAGCTGACGCGAACAGACTATGCAGTAACAAATCTCATTTGAGTCTCTCTCAGCAACCGCTCGTTGGACACAAAGTCCGACCAGCGATAGCCAAATATTCTCCGAAGAGCCCTGGCACCAAAGGAATTAAGTATCCATCTCAGATCCCTGGTCAGAGTCCAAGTCTCACATCCATAGAGCAAGACTGGAAGCCCCAAGGACCTGACGACTCAGACTTTCGTCCTCCCGCACAGGTACCGGCAGCGCCACACCCCATTATCCAGTGAATCCATGACTCCCCAGGCCCGACCCAGAGTCTATTGACCTCTGACTCACAGCCAGCAGAGACATGAATATCACTGCCAAGGTAAGTGAATCTCTCCATGACGTCAACATCCTCACCACAAACAGACAGGACAGCAGCATCCAAGACGTCATTGAAAGCCTGAATCTTAGTTTTGACCCAGGAAACCCGAAATCCCAGTGGCTCCAACTCCTCATTCAGCACCTCGAGGGCCCCAAAAGGATATCTAAAGTCTCCACAAAGTTGACTGCACATCTGCGAAATCAAGGTCAGAGATCTTGACATTCCCAAATGATGCACACAGCTTGATCTCTCGACATCCTCCTAGAATCCAGTCCATACAAGTGCTGAAAAGTATGGGGCCAGTCCACACCCCTGACGAACTCCAATAACAACTGGAAATAAGTCAGAGATGATACACCACATCTCACAGTACTCTCAGTGCCAGAGTGGAGTCAGACATCAGATCAATCAGTTTTGGTGGTACCCCAAGAAGACAAAAATCCTCCAGAGGGCATCCCGATTCACTGAATCGAACGCTTTACAGAGATCAACATAAGCTGCAAGCAGCCCCTGCCGAAACTCTCGCCTGCGTTGGGTGAGGACCCGAAGTGTAAGGATACGGTCAATCGTTGACTCTTTGGTATAAAGACCTGACTGCTCTGGACGCCGGTGCTCAAGCAGATGGTGGCGAACCCTATCAAGAATTATCCGAGCAAAGACCTTGCCTGGCAATGAGAGCAGCGTCACCCTCAGTAGTTGTTGCAGTCTTGAGATCACCCTTCCCTTTCCAGAGAGGGACAACAAGGCCCCTCTTCAGTCAGTTGGATGATGCCTCTGTTCCAGGCAGAGCACAGGAACATGCAACAACACGAGTGCAGCATTTCCACCAGCCTTGAGAAGTTCAGCATGGATGCACAGATCCCTGGAGCTTTACCCATTTCAACCGGTTCATCACAGCCTGTGCTTCCACAAACGAAGGTGGACCACAGTTGATTGGAGGGTCAGCAACAGTGATTGCAACACTCCGACGTCCAACTAGACAGCTGGTGGATCAGCGTGGTACAACCGGCCCAGAGGGCCTTCACTTTGGACTCCTCTGTCAAGAACCCACCACCCTCTGCTCTAACTGCAGTACACCGAGGGATGGGCTTGGATGAACGCAATGCGCGAATTCCCTTAAGCAGGACGAGAATCACTTGACCACAGGTGATGCTCTGCCCCCTCACAGATTCCACGCCACATTGGCCTCCTTGTCCACCCTTAGCGCACATACAGTTTTACGCCTCAGCTCCCTGAACAGCTCAGCTATGCCATACAGCCTGGCTCTCAGACTCTGGTCAATGGTATCCAGTGTCCCTTGAGAGACAAATTTCTTCTTTGCCCTACGGTGAGTTCCAAGACATCCACCGGCAACATCAAGGACGGCAGTCTTGAAGGCACTCCACAACTCTTCAGGATCTTCCAAAGCACCCAGACCCCAAATCTCCACTCAGCCTGTTCGCAAACTCCTCAGCTACCCTCTCATCCTTGAGCTTGCCAACATCCAGCCTAGACTGGGATAGTACCATTCTCCTGGATTTAAGGTGCACTTAAGAGTTGCTACAGCAAGCCGGTGGTCAGTATTGAGGAACTGAGCACTCTGGTAGACCCTTTAGTTCTGGATCCTCCTCCAACGACCATCAATGAGGACATGGAAGGCCTAAGTCACATTTGCCACGGCGGCCGTGGGTCTCCAAAATCTACGGCCACTAGCAATTATACGGCGGCCACAGTATTTCTACGGTCACACAATGTAGCAGTCACATATGTTTTTATTTTTCGGGGAGCCGCACGGCGTATTTAAATCGTGGAGACGAAAACGTGGGGGTGCCGTACGGTCTTTGATTTGATGTCGCACGGTGACCTTAGGGCGTTCCTGCGGCGGCCATAGAATTTTCAAGGCAGACGCAAGGTGCCCGCAAGACGACCACAAGGCGACCGCAGGGGACCGCAGGGGGGCCCTAAGGCGAACGTGCGACCAGACGGACGGTAACGAGTGGGTTCTTTTTTTCTTTTTTTTTTCTTTTTTTTACCAGTTCTTTTGTTCGGCTTGTCGAATTGCTACGGAAAACGTAGAAATGAAAAAAGTTATAACTCCACGCTATAATTCCACGGCGACCCTACGGCCTGTAAAATATAGCCAAACGGCGTAGGGCCACCCTGAGGCCACCTCAGAAACTCTGCGGCCGCCGCACGTTTCTGTCAAATCAGAGGGCGTACGGCCGCCGTATCCTCGCCGTAGAGCAAATGTGACTTAGGCCTAACTCTCCTTTGCCACACTGCCAGCTTGGAATAGTAAGTCCAGCGATGGCTTGTAGGCCCTGAAACCATGAACCAGCCACCCTAAGTCCATGACTTCTTGCAGTCAAGGAATTTAGTGCTATTCAGGTTCACAGTTCCAGACCCATGGGGACCAACACACATCTC
>CM068955.1:43132298-43175018 GCA_035128595.1 Eptatretus atami
ATCATTTGGGAATGTCAAGATCTCTGACCTTGATTTCGCAGATGATGCAGTCAACTTTGTGGAGACTTTAGATATCCTTTTGGGGGCCCTCGAGGTGCTGAATGAGGAGTTGGAGCCACTGGGATTTCGGGTTTCCTGGGTCAAAACTAAGATTCAGGCTTTCAATGACGTCTTGGATGCTGCTGTCCTGTCTGTTTGTGGTGAGGATGTTGACGTCATGGAGAGATTCACTTACCTTGGCAGTGATATTCATGTCTCTGCTGGCTGTGAGTCAGAGACGTCTGGGTCGGGCCTGGGAGTCATGGATTCACTGGATAATGGGGTGTGGCGCTGCCGGTACCTGTGCGGGAGGACGAAAGTCTGAGTCGTCAGGTCCTTGCGGGCTTCCAGTCTTGCTTCTATGGATGTGAGACTTGGACTCTGACCAGGGATCTGAGATGGATACTTATTCCTTTGGTTGCCAGGGCTCTTCGGAGAATAATTTGGCTATGCGTCGGACTTTGTGTCCAACGAGCGGTTGCTGAGAGAGACTCAAATGAGATTTGTTACCTGCATAGTCTGTTCGCGTCAGCTGCGGCTGTATGGACATGAGGCTCGTTTTCCTGACGCTGATCCTGCTCACCAGATTCTCTCAGCGAGGGAGTCTCGTGAGTGGAGGAGGCCAATGGGCCGACCACGTGCCTCGTGGTTGCAGCAGGTTGATCGGCATCTCAAGGAGATGGGGATGGGCCTGGCATCTGCCTGGGGGATGGCCAGACGGAAGACCCTGGAGTACCGGCGGAAAGCAGACACAGCAACGCGCTGCTCTGGCGCATGCTCCCACACCTGACCTGACCTGACCTGTTGGAAGATGTGGTAGAAGAGGTAGGTTTGCATAATGACGAGAAAATGAACTGAAGAACAAGAAATAGAGTAATAATAAATAAGCATATGTCAGGGTGGAGGTTAACTAATGAAAATATCACAGGATTCATTTCTGGATCTATTCTTGATTATGATTTTAAAAAATAATTTGAATAGAGTCGTAGAAGTTCAAAATATTTCGGGGTAAGCAAATGGCAAAAAAAAAGTCGCAGAATAGTTAGTATATTCTAAAAAAATGTTTCAGGAAATGCGAATGGATTTCATTATATTTAGGTGTAAAATTTCAAAGATAGAAATGACATTCCAAAAAATTATTTTCATAATGGCGACATTCTGCAGCAGGTAAATCACAAAATAATCCTTGGATAAATTGTGAACAAAGCATTCAAGCATACAGTATAATGCCAGACAGTAATTAATTTGTTCACCACACTCCCAGCAATGATGCAAAACAGCAACCCAATGCTGCATAATAAATGATGTGTTCACGACAGAATGAGTGTCTTCCTGATTCCTGTTTGGGGTCTTGGCATAATTGCCAAGTTTGCCAAGTGTGGTTGACAAGAGAATTATGGCAGGAATTTGTAATTTGTCCAAGCTGCACAGACTGACAATTTTAGGATTGGCTGAGTATGTGCAAATCTCAACAGACTTCCAAATCCAATTTGTACACAGACAGGAAGACAGCAAGCCAGACGAGATATATCTAACCCGCCTTGCAAAAAATTCCCAATAACAGGTGTGAATCAAATATGCTACACATAAAATCGAAACAGTAATGAATACAGCTTTAAGAAGATTCCAAGATTGACTCAATCGGACGAGTATAGGTTCTGCAAGGTAGAAACAGAAAGCACCATCACCTTCTCTCAAGATGTATAAAACTCATGTCAGAACAGCTGTACACAAAAAGGCACAACAATGTATGTAGAGTAATCCACCGACACATCTGCAAAAGCTTTCACAACACATTCTCCGAAAAATAATGGAAGCACAAATCAAAAACGAGGACGTAGTGATCACATATGACCGAACCATCCATCCCATCAAGCATGAACACAGAAAACAAAGCATTGCAACTGGACATAGTACTCAGATATAAAACGGAAAAGATGGCATTGCTAATTGAGGTGTCAGTAGCTAGTGATAATGATCTAAATTATGTGGAAATTGGGGAAATGATCAAGCATCAGGAACTGAAAAAATGAAGTCAAGAGATCCTGGAACTGAGCGCCGACATTTTGCCAGTGATAGTTGGAGCAATGGGAGTGATAAAGAAGAACCTCACTGAGATCTTAAAAAGTATCCTGGGGAATATTACTGCAAACAAATTACAATTGGATGCTGTCTGGGAGTTTGTGATGATTCTGAAAAAAACCCTCAAAACAAAAATATGAGAAACTAGCCGGGAGGCGACGATGGTTCGCGGGCATTATTGAACAATGCCACGATAGGTACAATTGAGTTAGTGGAAGCTTTTGAGGAAGCCCTACCGTAAAAACTTATCTCTTCCGTCAAAATTGACCAAATCAAATCGGATTTTTTTATATGTTGTACTTATGGACATTACGCACAGCTTCTAGGAAATGAAATTGTGAGAAAAAAATCGAGAAAATAAATAAATAAAAAGTTCAAGTGGGCGTGATTCTGCCCACAAGGGGTGTGGGATGCCCCTCATACAAAAAGACACAACTTGATCATGATATCTAGCATGTATCCACGTTTCATCAAGATCGCATCAAACGTCACGGAGCTATGCTCTGGAGAGAGTCACAAACAGACAGACAGACAGACAGACACACAGACACAACAAAAATAGTGGTCACTGCTGGCGCCCGCTGACCAAAACAAAACTTCACAACTTGGTCCTTGAAAGGTGATCCTTTACTGAAATGGAGGGGGATACTTCAAGTGCTGAATGTACTCCATTCCACCTCTGACACTCACAAATGGAGATGACAACCAAATGGATCTTTAACATCCAGTATCTATTGCAGGCGGATGGGACACTGAGCTTAACGTCAATCTGATGGGCAGCACACATTGTGATGCAATGCCCTACCTGCAAAGCACTATTATAACAGTTTATAGCCAGGTTGGGAATCAAACCCAAGCAAAGGAGCTCAGAGGTATGTATGTTACATATGTGCCAACCTGTTGGACCAGAAAGTAATAATAAGGTGAAGTTCTTGTTCCAGGTTCCTTCATGACCAGACAACCGAGTCTATACTCGGTTAAAAATCTTTTAAAGCTGAGGATGCCTGTTCCGAAAGTCTTTTATTTTTTTTTTACAGTTTTTATTACTTGTTGATATAATATATGTATTGCATCTCATCTGCCTTCACATGGTGTTTACGCTGGGTTTGTATGTCATTGTCCAGCCGTGTGCTCTTTTGGGCATCGTTTGGGTCTGTTTGCTGTTTACTCCCTCGGCTTGTATTGTTCATTCATTCCGTCCTTGTCCCGCTGCCCCACTGTTGGAGCATTGCCTTTTAACTCTCTGTTAAAACACTCTTCTGTGAGCTACAATTTCACAGAACAATGACAATGCAAAAGCAAATATTATCTTACACCAGCAAATACCACCTGTAATTTGCTGTTGGGGTTCTAAGGGGGGGGAGAGAAGAAGGGGAGGGGGAGAAAGAGAGGGGTGGGTGAGAGAGAGGGGGGAGTGAGGAGAGGTGTGGGACGAGGAAGGGTGGGGGAAAGGAAGACAGTGTGAGGTGAGAGGAAGGTAAGGCAGACGTGAGGTGGAGCGTTAATTACGATTCATACCGTCTCATCAAAATAATTCTGCATTGAATAAAGTGAAGATGGAAACAAAATAATGTCTGAAATCCATGTTCTCCCGTCATACTACAAACATGGCCCAGCGGCACGGCGTCAGGAGAAACCCACCCGGGACGCGGTCCGGAGACGTGACACCGTCCGAGACACGCCGGAGCAAAACCCGTCCGAAGAGGGAGAGAGAGCAGGGAGCATTCAAGAGAAGAGGGAGAAGGCAGAGAGAGCAGGGAGGGCAGAGAGACGATGACCGAGAGAGAGAAGAGAGAGAGGAGGAGGAGAGAGAGAGTAGAGGGAGAGTCAGAGAAAGAGAGAGAGAGGGCGGCAGAGAGGAGAGAGAGGAGAGAGAGAGAGAGAGGAGAGAGAGAGAGAGAGAGAGAGAGAGAGAGAGAGAGAGAGAGAGAGAGATGTGGGTGAAGGGTGTTGCATTGGGAGGGGGTTGAGGAGCAAGGATGGGACAAAGAGAGGGGTGGGGTAGGGGAGTTAGCAGAGAGAATATGTCATGCTTATGAACAACCACACACACACACACACACACACACACACACACACACGTTCACGGTGTTGCACGTGGTACAAACATTATAACTATAGTTTAAAATGTCCGTTTTTCACCAGATTTGCTTTGATTCCCTGTAGAGTATCTCACAAAACCCTCAACAATATAGACAGATCTGGCAGATGCAATGGATAGGCAGTCCCTTTGGGGGACAGGGCATGAGGTCTAGCAGTGAATGCATTAAATCATATAGATCAATGAAGTTGGTTAATTTTGGCATGTTCCTAAATTTTTTTGTTCACTCAATATAATTTTCCAAACAGAAGAAAAAGATCAGTTTAACACTTTGGAAATTTCACATTTTCCTGTGTATATGTGGATGAGGAGGGAACATAGCCATGCTTTCTTAAAGTAAATAGGTATATCGGCTTAGTTATAAGACTTGTTATTTCTTTAAATTATCAGATTTCACTCTAGATTTCGACAATTATTTAGTCCGGACGATATCCGATTCTCAAAACCGAAATGATATTTTTATGATGTACTTTAATTCGTCCATGAAAATGGATTGTGGAAAATTATAATCATATGCATGAAATTGCTCCAAGCTCCAAATTTGAAAACTAGAGTACTTACAAAAGTGATGTATACAGCGATTCATAGCTATGATGAACAGGCATTCGATAATATGAGTGGGGAAAGTGGAAAAAAAAAATTATTGTGAAGAAATCATTGCGGCCTGTTCCAAGTCAGGGCATGGTTGAGCAGGCCAAAAAACATGGCGGCTTCAGACCCTAGCGAGGTTACTGAGGAGACACCGAAAGACCCCAAAGAGCAAGGTGGCCGAGGATGCTCCCAAAAAGGATATAATTATATAAGACCGTGAATTATCTTCAAAAGGGGTGATTTAATTAACCCACGCACCCAATTTTCACTCATTCACTACCTTGGAGTTCCCTTAGTGTGCAGGCAAAGTTTCAGGCTGCTAGGTTTTATGGTTTTGGTGTTATGTAGAAAACCCAACCACCCACAGGTCAGGACACCACACACATACAACACCACATAGACACAGACACACACACACACATACACACACACACACACATAGACACAGACACCACACACACACAACACAATAGACACAGACACACACACACATACACACACACACACAATAGACACAGACACACACACACACACACACACACACACAGAACACATTTATTCGCAGAAGAAGATGAATCAAGAAGGGCACTGGGCTAAAGACAAAGAAATATTGTATTAATTGTTGGTCATCACTTTGATTATGGAAAAGTTATACAGCAGTTGTCTTTGAGACAGTCAGCACAGAGCAACCTGAATTATTCCAGGGGTGACATCTTGGTGATGAAGGATAAGGGGGAAAAAAAGCAATGCTGTTTCCATTACAGAATATATTCCACAGGATATGATGTAAATATTTAGGGCATTAAACAATTTTGAATGATTAGAGAGTAGATTGTAAAAGTGGGTGTAGAGGCTAAGTCAGTAAGGCTCGGAAGCACAGCTAGAAGATAAAGCAAAAGTTAGAACCAAGATGAGACAAGGATTTTCTGCTCAAGACAGCAGTTAATATGTGGAATCGTATTTCAGAAGAAGTAGTGGCAGCAACTACAGTTGATCACTTTCAGAAGGTATTAGATAAATACAATTGACTCTTGCTAATTTGAATATCAACTGATTCATGTCCGTAAATTCAAATTGCATATTCAGAAGACCATTCATGGCAATATAAATTCAACAATTCAAATCGACTTTTTCTTTTTCGTTGGTTTATCCAACTACTTCAGAGAGCATAATGACTTCTACAGTATTCCATTTACTCAATTGTACTGAAAACTCCTGTATCATTTTGCTGTATGGCAATAAAGATCTACGCACATCTAAAATCTACACAGAGCTCCAGGATTTCATGACAATGGTGGATGTAAAAACACCAAAGTGAACAGATTAAAATGATTATTTATTTATTTATTTGCAAAAATATGATGCAGATTGAATCTGGAGATGAATACCAAGCCAGGATTGTGATAGTTATCTCTCCAGAGGACAGCTAGTGAAAGGCAGACAGACATGGCTAGTGAAAAGTGAAAAGCAGACAGTGAAAAGGCAGACATGACCAAACTATGTCCATTGACCCAGAGTTGTGTTGTCGCTTTCCGCACTTTCAATATATTCAACTATATTGTAGAGGGCTGCCATCCCATAAATATTTTCAAGTGTTTGTGCATTTGTTTGTGGGTTTTTACGTTATTCTTTCACGGCCAAACTGTAGCACCAAGAGGCCCCAAATTTTGAGTGTAGGTACTTCAGAATCTGGGCACGTTGGCCTAGACGTCTGTTTTGAGGCCACCAAAGGCCGCTACAGACTGTATATGAAGATGTGGGGTCAGGAAGTGGGAGCCATCGGCACGCAGGTAAAAGATAATCATCATGCGGCCAATAACTCCATAGCTTTTCAATGTCTAACACGTCCTGAAACTAACGCTGGGTAAAGCTCACCAAGCCGGACAGCACGGGGTATCCCCCCCCCTGCCCCCACCTCCTTTTGTCCTCCCTCTGTGCCGGATAGCTCCTGCTGGTATTGAATATGCTCAAAGTATAATAATGTGAATCTTGGATAATAGTCAATAAGTTTTGAGCAGTTTGCATATGAGAGTGTGCCAGTATTATATTTATGGCCAGAAGTATGTTAAATTCGGAATAATCTCACTCTTCCGTGAGCCTCAATTTTCGTTCCAAAAAGGTGTGTTGGGAAGGTCACTGCACATGACATCTCACATCGTACTTGTTTTTCCCAAGGACAATTAAAATCCAAGTTATTTTGCCTATTTTCTTTTAAATATTTTGCAAATTGAACTACATTCCATCTCGGACTCTCGGCAATTAATATTTTGAATTATTTAGCGTTGACTGTTCTTCGAAGTAGTGAGAATACAATATATTTGCTTTTTGTCTGTTTTGGTGTTCCCATCTCAGCACATAGCTCATGAGGCTTTGATCCCAGGTTAAAAATTATATGTGCATGTGTTAAATTGTCCATTGTTCTTGTATTTTATATATAAATACACTTGTAACTCGTAAAGTTCTTGTCAAATGTGAAAGTTCTTCCATGAGTTTTGGATAACAGTCAAAAAGATGGCAAAGGCAAATAGACAACTGAGAATGTGAGCATGCTTGAACTAAACTTTGTGGGTACTTTAACCATGGTTGCCCTCACCGCTTTTATTCCACAAAGTCTCTCTGCTGCTTTCCTTGATTGTACTCCATTTAGCTATCCTCCTCTCCTCCCCACTATTTAAAAAAAACAAAAAACACATACATATACATACAAACATGCACATGCACGCACACACATATATGTACGTACATACATACAAATGCACGCACACACATTCATATACACACACGAAGACAAGCATGTACATTCATATACACACGCATGCACACACTCATATATACATGTGCACACACATTCATATATTATACATACACATACACGCACAAACAAGCATGTATATGAGCTCGAGGCATGCACACACATTCATATATACACATACACGCAAACACATCCATGCATACACACATACATTCATAAGCATGCATGCACACAAGCAAAAACATGCACACACATGCTTACCCACACCAATACTGAAAGGTTAACCGTAGTTAGCTATTTCTTTCTGGGTTGATAATTCACCAAATCCTTTCTCATCTCTACTTATTCCTTGAAAGCCTCATTCACTTTTTTCGTTTTTGTCAATAACGTTATTTTGGTTTAATTAACTAGTGGAGTACACACCCTCCGGATGTGTGGAGTTATGGATTACATTACTTGCTGAAAAAGGTACAGTCTGTAGATGAAATATCACATAATCTGGTTGCTCGTGGGACCTCTAATGAAAGGGATGCCATTCCAATTTGGCTCGTACATGCATAATAGGAGTTTCCTGTCCCATCTGTCTAAGGTTCTTTGTCTTGGAGTAGTTACCAGACAAAGTGATGGGATTGGTCTGCTAGAATGGAGAAATAACCCAAAGAACCACACCTACCAGAAATCCGAAAAAAATATCAAAAAATAATTTCAAATCATAACTCTTTGACGAAAGATTTGGAACTTTTTTTGAAAAAGATTTTGCGGAAAACCTAAGCAGGGACCCCCCCCCCCCCCCGAGTGTACCCTGGAAATTTGGTGCGATCGGCACAAGGGTCTTGGAGGAGTTACCAGACATACACAGACACTGCTCTGTTATATATAAATACATATATTTATTTATTTATTACATGTATATTAGACGATTCATTTTAATTTTAATGTTTACATTTTTTTAACCTTCTTGGAGCTTCCTGAACAGTATTTGTTTGATAAGCTAGAAGTTTCATTAATTTATTTATTGGGGGAGCAATAAATATGGCAACACAACACAACACAGATAACAAAAGCCTGGTGTTGGCTTAGTGGTTAGGGTGGTGGCTTGGGATCCTCGGGTCCTAAGTTCAAGCCCCGTTGGCCGCTGAATTAATACACCAGGGGGTTGACTCAGCCTGTCATCCTTCGGAGGTCAGCGAAATGGGTACTCGTGTGTACTGGTAGAGGGGCACGACGCAGTCGCACTTCCAAGAAATGATAGCTACCCCGGCAGCTAAGCTACCATACGCAAGAAGACAGATTACAAAATTAAAATATATCCTGATGGTTTAGTGGTAATAGTGCCGTTAATGGTATTATCTGAGAATAAATTGAAAACGGCCATTTAAGAAAAATTAACACGAGTGGAGAAACAGGAAAAAATTCTGAAAAAGTAAAATGCATCTCATGTGTTCGTGTTCCATAAAGGTTAATTTTCGTGACTTGTACCTTATCACGAATAATGTTTATGTTGCAATAGAAACATAATTAAACAATAACGGCATTCGGTGGAGCGCAGACCACTGCCAGGCTGAGCAGTTTACACTTTGTAACGCACTGATGGGCCAGATCTGGATTCGTACCTGAACCAAAATCGAATTGGCTTGTTTATGTCACCGAACCAACTCATCCACCGAGTTTTGTCATAAACAGTCCATACGTTTTTGAAATATCATGCTTTACAGTATTTCGTTTTTGGCCTTATTCCTCAATGTTGAAGAATCACTTGGTTATTTTTTTGAAAAAAACTTATCTTATCTGGGTCCAGATCTTCACCAAAATGGAATCGTTTTATCATTGTCACACACCCAACCTGTCCACCAACGTTTGTCTGAATCTGTCCATAACATGATATCCTGCTCACAGACAGACAAACAAACAGACAGGGGTGAAAACATAACTTCCATCCACCTTCGGTGATGTAGGTAACAAGCTCAGCAATATTTTGAATGAAATAAACAAGTGCTATTACAATTTGCTTTTGCACCACCAACTCCTTTTTTGGCTGTGTGTTGAGATAGATAAGCTATTGTCTTAAACCAGCTGGACACTGACGCAATTTGTCCTTGCACATCTGAGATTATTATGCACAAACATTTAATCCATACATTGTTTACCAGTGAAACAAATATGGGTTCACCTGAATCCCAGGCATTTTCAAGTGAATTTCAAATTCAATGATATCATTTCCTGCATTTTCTTGATATTTGACTCATTCTGAGTAGGGTCGGGGTTGCGGTTGGGTGGGAGGTGTCAAATGTGCGGAAATAATGCTGGTGGCTATCATGAGAAAAATGAATGTACAATCTAGCTTATGGGAAATCAGAGTAGAACATTTGCTAATCCGTGCCAATTACAGAGTGATATTCAGGCAAAAGGTTATTTGCGGTAAAGTCCCATGTGACGTACATTGAACTGTGAGGTAAGCCTGAGGAAGCTTTGGGAAAAAGTCCAAGCACCATCGAGTCAAATTACCTTGGATTTACATGGATGTATTGCTTCAGTGTATAGCTAGGTTTAGAAGTAAAAAGTTGCCATGTACTGTAATTTTTCTGCAACATTTTAAATTATCGAAGCATAAAGTGCTGTTACAATTTTCTTTTATACCTCCAACTCATTTATTGGTTGGAGTGTGTCAATCATTCAATGTCCAGTAATTGAAATGTATTTGCAGATTTGTGGACAAAATCATTCTCTCTGCTCACTGCAGGTACATATGGGTACTCACATGTGGAACAATGCTCCAGCACGCCGAGGCCGGCGACTGTCTGTTGAAAATCCAATGGCTCTACTTGGCAATGATCCCATGAAATTTTCCGAAGCTTTCCAGAAGGACCTAGCTGCTCGGGTCATGAGCTCTGACCCAGCTTTTTGGAACCGCTATGCTGTGGCTTTCACCAACAGTTTGTCAATGAAGACCAATGAGATATCCGTCATCCAGAATGGAGGCCTTCAACCTATCTCGGTGAGCTTGGCCAGCAGTGGTGGAAGTGTTGGTGGCAGAAGCCCACCTCTGTCTGGGGTCATGGGTGTTGTAGATAAACCTTGCCCTCCCGAGGTTCACATACTCCCAGGCACAGAAAAGACACCGGGTGTGGAAAATGGACAAAACCACCGTTTTACGCGATTTGTTGAGGATAAAGAATTGGGTGTGAACTGAAATGGGCCAGAGCTCACAACGAAATGTTATGCACCCATTTATGTTTCATAATGGCTTTTTGCCTTTTCCTTGGATACATTTTCACCTCTGCATACTACTACTAGAAGGCAGTGAAGATGCATCATGTCTGACCCACAACTGCTGTTCTGCTGGAATGACTGCTGAACCTTCTTTTGTCCCATCAGAAAAAAAAGGAAGATTTAACTTTGGCAAAGTGATGTCAGAACATGACTTATAGGACTGGTGAGGGGAGCGGATGAAATTGGGGTGGGATTACAACATTTTAGCATTTGCATTCTGGTTAAACCACTAGGAAATAAGGGGCCAGGCAAATTGTAATAAACAACCAGGGAAGAGTGGGAAAGTATAGGTTCCATTAGGAACCTCAGCCTGGCTCATCTTGTGTGTGTTACTGACTCTATGGAACCTCATTGCGATAGACTGCTCTCTGGCTTGTAGTTCTGGTAGTGCCAGCAAGGTTAACGATGTTGGTAATTTATTATTAAGTATATGGACTTCACGTCTTAATATGTACCTAGTCTTATTATTTGTCGATGCCTGCTTTGGAAGATGGATTTTATCCGTGTTCATTGTTCGTATTTTAGCCGAATCTTCTCCAATGCGTCTTGGCATGTACATTTATGAGATTTTGATCAGGGGGATTCTTGCTGCATACAAAAGTAGCTGCACTGTGGTGCGGCTTTTAAAGTTTAATGCTAACACGTTCATGAGCTGCTACATCAGAAATACTGGATTTGTGGCTACGTTTTGTAACCTAATGTCTAGTGTTATTAATGGTATTATTTATATGCTATAGGTGTGCACGCTTGGTTATATATTATATAAATATATTCCCATAACATGTAAAAGTTCATCGAATTTTGAAGAACTTTTCTTTTTTCCAAAAGTTCTCAATAGTGATCCTCCTGGACCAAGTGGAAGTCGCATTTTCTTTAGAAATGGTTAAATACATGTTATAACTGCCCTTTTCGGTTATTCTAATAGTCATTAAAACAATTGAAAGAGGATCACGTAATACTCTTTGGCAGTTTTTATTTCCGTGTAATGAACAATAATTCACGTTTCACGTGCCCTTTCTGGTCTAGACTAATATAAACATATATATATATATATATATATATATTATATATATATATATATTATATATATGTATGGATATATATATATATTCGTGATTTTTTTTTTTTGATGGATATATTACAATTACAATTGATGTGAAAAAGGGTTCAGATGGCACAAAAAGGTCAATTTTAAACGAAATATTTTGAGCTATTTCAAAAATGTTTTTCTGATTGTTGTTTTAAAAGGGAAAGGCACTGATGTTGCGATGTTATTGTTTCATTGGACAACGGCAATTTTTTTGCTTGATATTCGTGGATTTGTACTTACATTTTTGACAGAACCTCGAACAACGTCATTCCTGTTGCTATTTATTTTATTACTTTGGCGAACAATAGAACATTCGAAGACACTACTTCGGCACTTGTAGACGAGGAACATTTTTCAAAGTAGACTGATTTAACCTCATCGGCATGATACAAGAGGACATCCCCAGGAGGAGGCAAGAAATGTTTAAGATACTCAGACGTAAATTGTTCAACTGATGAGTGAAAGGTTGAGGGGTAACTACAGGATCGCATCTTGGCTGTAAACGTCATCACCACGAAAATGTGAATTTTTCGTTTTTGTTGTGCGGTCTTGGTTAATCCATCAATTGCGATGTCCGTATTTTGATTCCCTTACTTGCAATGCATTTCTCCTTCAACCTAACATGAGTTCTGTATTGGCAATGGCAGAGCAAGCAAAACCAATAAATTGGGAAGCCTGATGGTTTATAGGTCATAACTATCAACAAGATGTCAATTTTATACCGAACCAGTGCTGAACTCGATTTCTTATTTTTATTCCTGACTGTGATGGACTGTGGACACTCGTGTGGAGTGTTTTTATTTTATTTTAATTGCATCATTCTGCACGCCGTGCTGTCGTCCTTTGCTTACCGTACTGACAAATGGTGCCGTTCTGAACACGTACTTATATTGTAAAGCTTGTTTAACTTGTCGCATGGTTTTCAGGCACGATGTGAGGTGCGCATCTTCCTGCCGTCTTCAGTTAAAGCTTAGGAGAGAAATTGATAAGCGATGAAATTGTTAGCAGAAGTTCTATTTAGGACACATTGACGTTTTTATTTTATTTTCCTAAAAAAAACAACAACTGTGATGACTGTACCCCACATTTCGCATCACACTTAATTCTACAGCGATTTTCAATTGCTTACATCAGACTGTTCCATTGCATGCGTCAATATTGTATGGATGTAAACTTCGAAGCGACAAAACGTTATTTTTATATGTGATTTACTCCTGTAATATAAAACTACAGTCCTTAAATGTTGGTTGATGTCCCTTTAACTGCGCATTTGCTCTCATGGTCAGTGTTTGCTGAAAATGAATTGTCTGTGCTCTTCTTTTCTTCTTCTTCTTCTTCCTGGATGTAAATAAATTTTTGACATGTTCTACTGTGAGACGAGTTTCTTCACCTCCCGTTCACGGAACCATAATATATATATATATATTATATAATATATAATATATATATTAATATATATATATTATATATATATATATATATATATATATATATACGTATGATTATCTATGCATATATATAAATATATATATATATATATACAGTATATAGATAGATATGTATGTATATATATATATGTAATATATGATATATATGTGTGTATATATATATATATATGTATATATATATATATATATATATATATATATATATATATATATATAATTCAATTTGGAAGAAGAAACTTTGATGTTGATAGACAGAAGAAGCAAAATGATTGTGAACGACTATCATGTAAGCGATCTATTCTCCATACTTCATAATTGCTACTTTTACCTCGTTTTATCATTTTTGAATGAAATGGTTTGACTGTTGTAAAGGTTCTTAAGTTGAATAAGTTAACTGGATTTCAATTTTTTGTTTTTAATCATATCCATTAATTTAGCTTGGGTCTGAAAGCGAGCACAACACAAGGGAACGGCTGTATGTTCGAGAAGAATCTGATAAGAATAAGAAATGAATCAATAATTTCACAAGATGATAAATTTGTTTATATTTTAAGATAATATGTATTAATTTAAGTAGGGTCAGCCAAACCATTTTTTTCTTGCATCAGTTTGCCATGGAGAATATTAGAGGTTAAAGATGCAAGTAAAACGATCCTAAACGTGTTAAACATTAAGCTTGTTTGAAGCGCTTGTGGATTCCATGCTCAACAACTTGCACATACTTTTCAAGAACAAAACATACACGTGGGAAAGTAAAACAATTAGTATGGTGAAGAGGAAGGAAATCTGCGCCCTTACTACAAATAGCTCGTTCATAACTCTTACGGATTCAAAAAATCCTCAATACAATATCTGAACTACTTAGGCAGAAATTTTCAAAGTCAAACTCTGACAAAAATCATGGGAAATGAGTGAAATCAACTTGAGAGCAAATTTTGTACAGTAAAGCACGAAGCATTCTCCATTTGCAAAAAAAAAATTTTTGTTGAGTTTGCTGCTGCTCGTTAATAAATAGCCTTTGTGCCATGTCAGCACGAAGCTCAACCTGTAGGCCATAGTCGGGCCATGCGTTTGCCATCAAAGCGCGCCGTGCCAGCAGACCACCCGCCCGGAACGTGTGCGTCACTTCCCACCGTAGACATCGTGAATGACGTACTGGACTCGCGGGGTACCCCACATGTACTGTATACATCCCCATAGTTTCATATTCATGAGGTTGATGATGTGTAGCTATAGAAGCTCAAATACTTTCCATGTACAGCATACATTACTTACATAATGTAACAAATATTTGAAAGAAAAGAAAACTTACATCATCGAATTCCACGACGAGACAAGTTTACTAAAAGCCTTTTAACTTGTTTGGAAGTATACATTGTGATGAAAAGTCGTACAACAATCAATAAAATAAAGCGTAACTGCGGGAGTGAAATGCACACAGGTAAAAGTGGGTAGATTGAATGGAAAGCGTGACGAGACCTTTCTCTCTTCTCACCTGGAATGAAAAATACACAGGTAATGGAAGCAGTACTCCGAGGACACACAACGTCGTTTATTCCACAAACGTCAAATGCTCAATTGTGATCAGCTGGAGACTAAATCCGTCACTTGCACCCTGGATGTCAAACTATCCATTTGGTTGTGCAATATATACAGACTTCTGCTATAATTATGGGACGATCAAGGCAGTAAACTATATGTGATGTTGATTACATACATATAGTGTTGATATTTATTTTTAGGAATAAAAGCATTTGTAATTTTTTTTATAACATTTAATTGGTTTGAAACCTACAATAATAAGAGTAAACTATATGTGATGTTGATTACATACATATAGTGTTGATATTTATTTTTAGGAATAAAAGCAATTGTAATTTGTTATAACATTTAATTGGTTAGAAACCTACAATAATAAGAGTAAACTATATGTGATGTTGATTATGTACATATAGTGTTGATGGTTATTTATTTTTAGTAATAAAAGTGATTGTCATTTTTTTTTTACATTTCATTGGTTAGAAACCTACAATGATAAGAGCGAACTATATGCAAGATACTTTTCATAGAAACGTCCCCCCCTTCCCCACGTATGACTACATTCCACGTAAAGTGTAAAGGTCTACATGCAGAGTTTGACATTATGGATGGCGAGAATGTTCAATGATTTTTACAATCTACACTAATCCGTAACCCAAAGCCAACGGTAGGGGTTCGAGGGCCTATACGTACTTGCGTTTGAGCGGAGCTGGTGCAGAGCAGGAGCGAGTGGGATGGGAGGGCGCACAGAGAGCTGGCGGGGAGGGTCGGGTGTGTGCTGAAAGCGTGCAGGGCTCTGGGTGGAAAAAAGGGGGGGAAGCCTCTGGAATAAGGGTGGGGGGGGGGAAGTCTTTGGAAGAAAGGGGGAGGAGTCTCGCATGGAAACAGGGCGGGTACTTTCGGGAAAGCACAATTTTTGAGATGTGGCGGGTAGTACGACGTGATGTGTTACATGCAATGCAATCTTTGAGTGCATATCTTTTGCGATGCGTTGAAAACTGCAACACATTATGGCAAAAAAGCGAATGTTACGTGTTACTTATGTATCTCTTAAAACGTCACGTATAAGTGGTGTTCCAAAATGACGTCACAATCGATTCCATTGCTTCTCGCTGTTCTTGTGCTTTAGGGCAATCTGTCGTGCAGCAACATCTCCGATTGATATTCCGCGCAGCATCTGTTCAAATACAAGGTGCTTGGCGGCACACGCGGCCTGAAATATTCCTGACGCCGGCTTCCTTATTTCCGAGAAGGCAAAGGTTGCGCGCTGCCACGGGAGACAAATCGGTCGCTAATGCTTGTTGACACGTCACCCCACACAGCTGGGCACGCCACGGGGGAGGAGAGGGGGAGCAAAGATGCATGAGGGGTAGGCTGCAGGGAGGGGAGGGGTAGGTTGGGAATCCGGAGTAAGGAGGGCAGAGGGGTAGAGTAGAAGAGTCTTGGGACTTGGGGTTGGGGGCAGGGAAGCAAAGAAGCTGTGTTTCAGCCCTGGGGGCGTTAGAGCCACGAAGTCTTTTAACAATGCGCCGAGAAGCTGGGAGGTGGAGAGGCGCTTGGAAGGCAGGTCGTACGCGTGTCATTTAGCGAAATGTGAGAAGTGCGCTCCTTGCTTTGCTCAGTCGAGCACGTGGCTGCTCGGGAGTTTGAAGGGGGCAGGGCATGTTGTCAGGCGCTGCGACCCTTTCCTTCAATGCAATAAACAACGAGGTCATGTCGTCACACAGACCTGTTAGTACCGCAGTGGAACAAAACTCGACCCGAGTCCGGTGCACTGTGATACTTCAATCAATTAGAAACTCGGAAGTGTAAATTTTTTTAAAAAAACTCGAAAACGAACAGTCATCGATGATAAGCTGGGTCATTTATATGCTAATTCTGCAGAAGAGGAAGAAACGTTTTTTTCTTCTTTTTTTTTTTTTACCATATATTGATTTTGTGTGATTACAACAAAGTTGATCATGAACATTTTTACAGCAACCAGTTCATAATCATAGAGAATTGCTATCAAAATAAGCAGTGGTTTGAAAGACTAACAGTCCTTATAAAATAAAGCGTATTTAAAAAGGAAGAAACTACATGATGTAAGATAGAAAAGAAACAAAAAAGAAAGGGTGATTCCAAGGTCCTCTTGCCCTCCTTACGATCCACAATTTTACAAGAAACCCACCTCTCCCTTTTGTGTTCGGGATGGTTTACATATCTACGAGCTTTAAACATTCAGTCCATTTAAAACGTACAAGGCAATTAATTAATTCATATCATTGCCGAAACCGTTCAGTGAAAATGACTGTGACGTCATAATAAACATCCACCGCGCTTCAAGCGGAAAGTGTTCCTTTTGAGCAATCGCTTCTAAGGGCGCTTTTCCCCTTTATTTTTTTCCGGAACATTTCAAACAGTTGCAACGAAATCCAGCAGTTGACAAACCAAAGCGTACTTAAAAAGGGGTTTGGGAGCGATAACGGTCCATATAAGCAGATCATAAGAAACAGCTGGCTCCAATACGCATGCGCCATCAATCGAATTGGTGCCATATGTTGCAAACAACATGTGCTTGTCAACATGCATTGGCCTTCCAGCTGCAGCCGTATTCCCGAAGCTTGCGAGTGTACGGCTCAAGCTGATAACAAGACGTCCTCACCGAAAACCTCCGACGCGATTGTGTAAGCGACAACAACCGACAGGCCCTTCCGACTTCATCGAAGTTGCGCGTGAGAGCGCAGATAGGCATTGTGTGTGTTTATGTATATGTATATATATATATATATATATATACATATATATATACATATATATACACACATCTACATCTACATACCAAAAGAGTTTGTATTATTCACCGTCACCAATGCTTCCAGAATACAAGCTAGGAGGAATTACAATCATGCTCGCGCTTCTCCTCGCGGCTACTCCCTTTACTGCCGTCTTTGAAACGATACCCTAGAGTCTGCCCCCACGAAATTGCTGTACAAGCAAAACATTAACCCAGCACCCTAAAATTGCAGCTTTAACAGTTGAAATAAACATACACAAAAGTCAGTCGAGTGTGGTTATTCGAGCCATCTCTGCACGTGTTGTAATGACCGTGCGTATTAAACACCAAGCGAACTGCCAGCCCTGAAAGATTCCGCGCACGGCCTCTGCGCGCAGCGACGCAATTGCTGGTGTAATTTTACAGCAGGTGAGAGCGATTACAGGAAGAAGGTCTACAGGTTTCTCGCGGCTTGTTTTCTTAATTCTTCATTCTTGCTTTTTTCGAACATGCTCTTTTTTCTAATTTTTGTGACGCTCGAACGCTCTTGCATATTAAGTGCGTGCTTTATGCATGTTCGGTTGTAATCACAAAGTATAAGGTACAACACAAGTGTTCCAAAACCCAGTGACAGTCCGACATCCCCCCCCCCCCAAACATATGTAACTGTTTAGAGGGTCGTTGCTCGCGGCGCGCATTTTAGGAACGAGGGGCCTAAACCTGCAGGGATTGTGGACACACGTGGCGGATGTCCGCATCTGAGACCCAACGAGCGTTTACCTCGATCTGATTCGATCTTTAAAATTGGTCCCCAAACTATTGCATTTCCATTAATGTGGGAGCCACGGATGAGCCTGGGTGGAGCATCATTAATGGCTGGACAGCCTTAACAAACCCAAGCAGCTTCCCTTTTGTAAATGCGCATCAATTTCCACGATGTTACGCGAAGTGCTCCGAGTCGGCCTTGAATGAGAGCGCGCCCAGGAATGCTAAGGTTCTTAAAACTTCCGCGCCGCAGGGCAAAGCCCCATCCCAACTAGCTGTGCATAATTAGTCTTCAAAGGAAATGCCGTTCTTCGACGGATGTAGCGGAGTGCTCTCTAGGCAATCTCAGGCTGCCTAACAAATGCTCAACTCGATTTTGCACCTATTTAAGGATAGCGTGTAAGACTGCAGGACAGCTAAGTCGGTGGTGTGTAAGTTATACTCGCCTTTGAACCGGTTTGTTTCGGGGTTCAATACTTGGCAGAATTAGTTTCGAGGAAAACTGTTGTGCAGTGCTTGCAGGAGGCAGTGTATCATCGAGGACACCGAGGCTTGCCGAGGATGTTGCCTTATTTATTATATGCATTGCATCACACATTGTCAAGACCCTCACATTGTAATGCAACATGATAATACAGAAGGTAGCATACCTCCTCTGAAAATACGAGCTCCCTTCTCAGCCATTAGGTCCATCAAAGTATGTGGTATTATTCCCACCTTATGGTTGTTTTTGCCATGCTGCGTCATTTTAAAATGCTGAGAGTCAAGCAAGGAAGCAGCACGTACCATTTCAATGGTCTTTGGGATCATTAAGCCGGGGTTTGAACCGCCGACCTCGCAAGCTCAGAGCAGATGCTCTCACCATTATACCACCTGGGCAGGGGTGTATTCAGTTACCAAGTTTCTTGTGGAGTGCTTGCCAAGTGGCTTAAGCACTCAAGCAAGCACTCCATTCGAAACTGTTGATAGGGAAGGGCTGGATTGGCCAGCACTGGCGAGCTGCTTAGTAACTGAACACATCCACGGTGTGGCTCCCTTTTGCCCTTTGAGTTGTCTCAGCTGGGTTCGGTTCCCGACCCCACTATATAGTACATAACCTGTTAGATTCATGCTTCACAAGGAGGGTATTGTATCGATGAGTGCATCATCCTACGGATGTATGTTCAGCTGAGTGTCCCTTCTGTTAGCATTGCTTGGTGAACGTTAAAGATCCCACGGTGTATTTCTACGGAGTCTGCAAGTTCTCACCGGTACCCATGACAGACGACAGGCTCCTGCCTATAAGTTGTGCGGCAGAGGAGGTGGCATGACCACGTCGATTAATTTGTGAAAGAAAGCACCAGCATGGCACTCCACCAATCCGTTAGATCATGAAACGAATGATGATTATGGCATTGTAACATCACACACTGACTCGAAAAACAAAATGCTTGCAATGCTTAGGATGTACGTCTGTACAGCAGAGCGCACGTTGTACCTGCAGGAACCACATGATCACTCCGGGCAGCACACGCGTGGAATTTAACAAAAACAAACCTCATTTTGATATACTTCGGTCATAATCAAGTACAACTAACTGTACGAGATCTTCAGTGATGCTTCCCCAATTATGATTAGAGTCTTTTTATGGAATAAATAATTCCCTTCACCACGTTACAAATGAACTTAATGTTTTGATTTATTTAAAAAAAAAAAAACTTTAATGTCACTTGTTTAAAGTTACATGTCCGACTTCTGAAATATCTAACCTACTCTTCGAAAATGAAACGCACATCTCGGAGAATACGGCCACGGAGTCTTTTTGAACAAAACGCTCCAATTTTAATTGGATGGCAAAAGTGGGGTGGGAGAAAGGTCATTTTCAGCAAACTGCCACAGCCGTTGAGGGCCAGACAGAGCCAATTGCACCCCTATTTCCCATGCTCGGTCGATTCATGAATTGCTTACACAAGTGTTCTGAATTGTACAAAAGCCTATGGCTAGCATTCTTGCACAGGGAAAAATGCGTCTTGTTCAAGTACATTGTATATGTCCTGGAACATGGTTAGTTTATTAACAGCGAGTGAAAATTGGTTCGTGGATGTCGCGTGTTGCTCGCTGTGTAAAGTAACCAAGGCGCATTGCAAACCATCTCCGTTCCACGAAGGTCTTGTGATCACCGACAAAGTACAAGGCGCACATTTTCTAAGAAACTGTAGATAAGGAGGAGTGTGGTGACGGAAGAAGTAAAGACCGTCGACTAGAAAAAATTGGACCCACGTTCGATCGTGACAGACTACCGCCAGGATTTGCAAAAAGCCAGATCCGACGCAATTTGTTCCTTTCTCGGGGGCCGAGACCATAATTGACCCTAATTAGATCATGAAGGTGTAATTATGTTGTAATTGGATGCACGGTTTTACATGGACGTCATTATATAGTATACCGAGGGTGGTCGTAGCGATTAATCATGCAATCCAAATATTTTAATTGATTCACCATTCATTTCCTTGTGGGTATTCCAAGGTTAATAGGCACTCATTTTTCGATTAAGAAAGGGATGTGCTAAAATATTTAGGTTGCGCTTATAGCGGCTCCTTTTTCTCCATGGAGGACATCTGCTGTGGCAGGCAATGTGATCAGCACGCCCCTAAGTTTGATCTTGCAGAACAATATACAGTAATTTCAATTACTTTGGTGTCATACTACAAACTACTAGTACTACTACTACTACGCATGCCCTTCATGAATAGGCTGGCCAGTCCTGATGTTCAACTAATGCTGACTTCAATTTGGAATTTGTTCATGGTTCCAGTGATAACGCACATACTCTTCATGAAAGACGCAGTGCGATATTTCATGTCCACCAACACCCCTTCGATGGACCGGACGACGCACAAGTCGATGCCTTGCTCTACTTCTGAAACTCCAGCGTGAGAGTTTATATCCGAGCCGAGACTCGAACCTCGGCTCGACATTTCAGAGGCGAGTGCAAGATCATCTATAACGTATCCTGCTGGCAACTATGGCTTCAGTTAGAGCCTTAATTTACATGATACTCACATACATGTTCCTTTTGCCTGTGAATGAGTGAAAATAAGTAAATATCATTCCTTTAATCTCTACCTTGAACGTCCACAATGCTCCCATTCTCTCATTCATCTCCAAACATGCTCTCACCTCCACTGTGCACCTTATTAGTGAATCAACATTGCATTCCCTGGACATGGGAGACTTTTTTTTAAATCAACCCTTTGTGCTACACTGATGGGATTGCATTTGCAGACAGAACATGGGGCAAAGAGCCTGATATTATTAAAACTGGGAAAAGAAAGAGAAAGAGGCGAGGGGTTTGGCGGAAGAGGAAAGGGAAAGGATGTTGGGAGAAGATCAGAGTAAGGGAAGGGGTGGGAAGTATTATGATCAAAAGGGGGAAGGGTTAAAATTCCACTATTTTTGGTGTCAAACGTCCGATTATAATTAAATGATTAAACATGTCATAATGAATTACTACTTCTTTCACAGCTCTAATAAATCCTTCCTTCTGGGGTCGACCGAGGAGTTAGTTTGGACGAACTTTCTCATGAACTCTTTCACCAGGCATCGATGTTTGACTGGAGCTGAGTTGGCAGGAATTTGTAATTTATTCAAGGTACAGGTGACGACTCACCTAGTCTTTGTGAAAGACACCTTGAGGTCTTTAAAATTCACAATCTAATGTTTGCTGACGGGACACCGATCTTTACGTCCATCAGAGGGAAGGTGAACTTTGTGATGCAACGTCCTGCAGCCTGCAAAGCACCAATCAGCCAGTTTATAGTCGGGTCAGGAATCAAAACTAGACGAGACAGCTCAAAGGAAAGTGCACTACCTCTGCACCATCCTACAGTCAGACGCATGACACAGTGAACGGCTCGATAAATGTCAGGCAATCCAGCTGTGTATGGAAAGGATTAAAGAAAGAATCAGATCTTGTCAAACTGCCAGATGTCAAGTCCTCCTGAATAAAAGAGGCAGATAAAAGTGGCCTGGATTTGAACTGCTTATTTCATGAGTGTTGCAAAGCTTAAGAGTTCAAACGTCATAGCCAATGAGTCTTCCCTCCACAAAAAAAGGTGGAAGTAGCTTACAGTTTTTGTGTAGCTGTGTGAAGTTGAATGAATATCATAACATCCTTCTGTTTTTATCTCAGCGCACGCACTCACTTTCCAGATACACCTTACAGGTATGAATATTCTTTAACCTTTCGGAGGTACCGCTCACCTATGCTCGAGCAAAGTGGCCTCAAATGAAGAATCGCAGTAGAATGTGGAAAGGCTTCTTTCAATGCCCATCGTGTCCAATTACTGACGTCTGTGCCTCTTTCTTTCAAGCCGAGCAGGACACTGAAAGTTATATAACCACGAAAGATACTAACCACGAACAGATTCAGCTCGCTCACGTAATTTTCTCTTTGTATTCTGCGCTCTTTGTCGCACCTTGGCAAGAAACTAAAAAGGTAACTTTAGCTCGGCATGCATGCGTGACTCTGGGAACACAAAAAGGACTTGCAGGTGAAAATCTTTTATTTTTTATTTTTCAAAGATATAGTCAATACTTTATCATATTTCATTCCCATGAGGGAATGTTCTTGTTGCCTACTCATATTTTCATTTTGGAGCGTGGGTTTCATATTTCTTACTTCGTGTGTCCAACTGCCATCTGTTTTCTTTTGTTCACGTCTACAAATGAAGTTGAGGTCTTCTTTCACTTTGTCATATGGTCAGTGAGAGTTTTTATTGTTCTATGTATAGATCACCTTTAAGTATATAATTCGTCATCAGATACAACCTCTCAAGAAATAACGAAAGGCCTAGACATGTTAACTGCATTTGATGACACCTTTCTATAGCATTATTGAGCTGCATGCAGGCTCATGAAAACAACACAAGCTACAGGGGAAAAGCTGTGTTGTAAAAGGAAAACACACACACACACACAAACACACACAAACACACACACACACACACACACACACACACACAATATTATAATTGTGAATACAGTGAACAGGGAAGTGGCCAATAGGAAGGGTATTCAAAATGTTCTGCGAACAACACAATTACAAGAGTCCAAGACACAGCAATGCCTTTTCTGTTTCATTTTGGATCTAATACATTTGGAAACTACAACAGCACTTGATAGAGCACACATCTCCACCCAGATGAACAATTTATGTTTTGTATCCCACTGATAGGGCCAGATCTGCATCTGCTGACCTGAGCCAAAATCGAAGCGGCTTATTTTTGTCACCTAACCAACTCATCCACCAAGCTTTGTCATAATCCATCCACAACATTTTGAGATATCATGCTACATATCGTTTTTGGCAAATTTTCTCAACGGTGAAGAATCACTGATAAAAACATGTTTTTTAAATTCTTGTCTCCAGATTCGATTCTTCACCAAAATTGAATGAATTGGGCCTTGTCACACACTGAACGTGTCCACTAAGTTTCATCTGAATCTGTCCACAACTTTTTGAGATCGTGCTGTACAGTAAACCCTCAAATATTACAGGGGTTACGTTCCTGGAAAATGCTCCCATAGTTAAAACCATGATAGTGAATACCAAGGGCCAATGGGAAAAATGCGGGATCGGTTCCTGGGCTTTGAGAAAATATAGAGGAATATGTCGGCAGAAGCCAGAAATATTAACATCACAATTTAATAATAAGCATGTAATATTTAGAATGTAATACTATATGTATATATATATATATTACATATATATACATATACATATATACGTATATATCCATCAGGTCAGGTCAGGTATGGGAGCATGTGCCAGAACAGCACGTCGCTGCGTCCACTTTCTGCCGGTACTCCAGGGGCCTCCGTCTGGCATCCCCAGGCAGATGCCAGGCCCATCCCATCTCCTTGAGATGATGGTAACCTGCTGCAACCACGAGGCACGTGGTCGCCCACTGGCCTCCTCCACTCACGAGACTCCCTCGCTGAGAGAATCTGGTGAGCAGGATCAGTGTCAGGAAAACGAGCCACATGTCCATACACCGCAACTGACGCTCACGGACTATGCAGGTAACAAATCTCATCCGAGTCTCTCTCACCAACCGCTCGTTGGACACAAATCCGACCAGCGATAGCCAAGGATTCTCCGAAGAGACTTGGTACCAAAGGAATTAAGTCTCCGTCTCAGATCCTTGGTCAGAGTCCAAGTCTCGCATCCATAGAGCAAGACTGGAAGCACGCAAGGACCTGAAGACTCGGACTTTCATCCTCCCGCACAGGTACCGGCAGCACACACCCATGATCCAGTGAATCCATGACTCCCAGGCCCGACCCAGACGTCTATTGACCTCTGACTCACAGCCAAGCAGAGACATGAATATCACTGCCAGGTAAGTGAATCTCTCCACGACCTCAACATCCTCACCACAAAGAGACACAGACAGGACAGCAGCATCCAAGATGTCACCGAAAGCCTGGATCTTAGTTTTGACCCCAAGAAACCCGTAATCCCAGCGGCTCCGACTCCTCATTCAGCACCTCGAGGGCCCCCAAAAGGATATCTAAGTCTCCGCAAAGATGACTGCATCATCTGCAAAATCAAGGTCCGAGATCTTGACATTCCAAACGATGCACCGCAGCTTGATCTTCTCCGACATCTCTCCCTAAAATCCAGTCCATACAAGTGCTGAAAAGTGTGGGGGCCAGTACACACCCCTGACGAACTCCAGTAACAACTGGAAACAAGTCAGAGATGGTACACCACACTTCACAGCACTCTCAGTACCAGAGTAGAGTTCAGACATCAGATCGATCAGTTTTGGTGCCACCCCACGAAGACCAAGATACCTCCAGAGGACATCCCGATTCACTGAATCGAACGCTTTACAGAGATCAACATAGGCTGCAAGCAGCCCCTGCCGAAACTCGGTCGTTGCGTTCGGTGAGGACACGAAGAGCAAGGATACGGTCAATCGTTGACCTCTTTGGTGTAAAGCCTGACTGCTCTGGATGCTGGTGCTCAGCAGATGGTGGCGAACCCTATCAAGATTATCCGAGCAAAGACCTTGCCCGCACTGAGAGCAGCGTCACCCCTAAGTAGTTGTTGCAGTCTTGGCGATCAACCCTTCCCTTTCCAGAGAGGAACAACAAGGCCCTCTCTCCAATCAGTTGGGATGATGCCTGTGTTCCAGGCAGAGCACAAACTGCATGCAACGACACGAGTGCAGCATTTCCACCAGCTTGAGAACTTCAGCATGGATGCCACAGATCCCTGGAGCTTTGCCATTTTCAACTGGTTCACCGCAGCCCGTGTTTCAACAAGCGAGGTGGACCACAGTTGATTCGAGGGTCAGCAACAGGATTGTAACACCTTGACGTCCAACTCGACAGCTGGGGGATTCAGCCTGGTACAACCGCTCAAAGTAACGCCCCAGCGGGCCTTCAATTCAGACTCGTCTGTCAAGAGCCTACCACTCTCTGCTCTAACTGCAGTGCTCCGAGGGATGGGCTTGGATGAACGCAATGCGCGAATTCCCCTGTAAGCGGACGAGAATCACCTGTCCACAGGTGATGCTCTACCCCTCACAGATTCCTCGCACATAGGCTCCTTGTCCACCGCTCAGTGCACGTGCAGTTTTTACGCCTCAGCTCCCTGAACAGCTCAGCTCTGCCATTCAGCTGGCCTGCGACTCTGGTCAATGGTATCCAGTGTCCCTTGAGAGACAAAATTCTTCTTTGCCTCGGTGAGTTCCAAGACATCCACCGGCAACATCAAGGACGGTGGTCTTGAAGGCACAACACAACTCTTCAGGACCCCAAAGCACCCAGACCCCCAAGTGTCCACTCAGCCTGTTCGCAACTCCTCAGATACTCTCTCATCCCTGAGCTTGCCAACATCCAGCTAGGCTGGATGTACATTCTCCAGGATTTAAGGTGCAGCTTTAGAGTTGCTCACAAGCCTGTGGTCAGTATTGGGGAACTGAGCACTCCGGTAGACCTGCAGTTCTGGATCATCCTCCAACGACATCAATGAGGACATGGTCAATCCTCCTTTCCCCCACCCCCATCCCCCATTAAAAATCTGCACTCCCTCTCACTCACGCATACCAGCAACGCTATACTATTCATATCTTTTAACTTAACTGACTGACTATACCACTTTCACCATAACTGTCTAATTCTTCACCCCTGCCAACACGCCAGTTGAATACCAAGTCCAGCGATGAGCTGTGGGCGCTGAAACCATGAACCAGCCCCTAAGTCCATGACTTCTTGCAAAGTCAAGGAACTTAGTGCTATTCTGGTTCATAGTTCCTGACCATGGGACCAACACACACCTCATAACCATCCCTATCAGTTCCAGTCGATGCATTGAAATCCCCAAGACTAGAAGTGTATCTCGTCTGGGCACTGATCAACCACAGACTCGAGCGTGGCGTAGAATGCATCCTTCACGGTGAGATCACTCGCCTCAGTTGGAGCATAAACAGAGACCAGGAAAATGACACCTAAAAGATGACGAATCCTTAATCTCATAATACGCTCGTTGACCGGTGTTACCTCAATTATCATTGGGGTCAGCTTATTGGACACAGCTACAGCAACTCCTTGGTATGGTAACCATCAGAGCGACCAGACAATAGTAGGTGTAACCACCCACCATTATCTCGCCGCAATCCGGTCTCCGAACCTCAGAGAGAGCTGCAATCCCGATGTCCAAACGCTTGAGCTCAGATGATAACAGAGACAGGTGATCCTCTCTTAGGGATAAGACATTCCAGGCACCCAACCGAAGGACCGCCTCAGTTAACCAAGGAGACCGCCGTCTGGTGGACGACACCTCAGCACCACTCCGACACACTCTCCCACAATCTGACCCAGGGATGTCCCTGTGTTCCCTCCTATCATCAAAGATTGGGGGTCCCGAAGGCTTTGCCCCAATCCTGTCATCCGGTGAGCTGCCCTGCGAAGGGAAGCTGCACAGGAGGTACTCCCACGGAGTGGGTTTTCAGATTTTTTTGCGTTTTTGTGTTTGCGGAATGAAGGGTTTTATGGTGGCCGGAGTGCAAATCCTGCACCAACCTCCTAATAAAAAAGTAACCCAACTGCAGGAGGACGTCCGCAGACACAGTTGGGCACTAGATATGGATGGCCTTGGCTCACAAGGAGCTCCTCCCCCTTTGGCAGGTTTGTTTTTAATCCTGCTGGTGTCCATATCCAAACACCCTCCTCACCAGAAAACTTGGTGGGGGAGACGGTTAGTCGCCGACAACCCGACCATGGAACAGGTTAGTACAGGTTTACATGGTACCTGTAGCAGGTCACAGATCTAACCTGACCTGACATATACATATAAAGACATATACATATACAGACATATACATATCCATATATACAACATATATATCCACATCTCTCACCTGTGACTGGAAGAAATAGCCAATCAGCTCTCACCTAATCAATTAAACCCAGTTGGCTAGGATTATATAAATAAATCAACACCTCCCATGTTCCTCCAGCCACAATGCTGCGTGAAGCAACCAAGAAGGCCTACACAAGGTAAGCACTATGCTGTATCAAACCCTTCCCAGAGTTCCTCCACAGCTATAAAGACATTCACAAATAGCAACACATGAGAATCCCAATGATACACCACCCCCCCCCCCCTCAGATTCTGGACCAGTTTCCTCACTTATTGGCGAATCATCAGTGACAGTGCAGAGAGCAATGCATACCATGAGGCTCCCCAGCATATACCACGTGCAAATGTCAAAAGCAGTTAATATATAAATAAAAAAGAAAGACCAACCCACATCTCTAACCTGTGATGAAGAGAATATCCAATCAGCTCTCACCTCATCAAATAAACCCAGGTGGCTAGGATTATATAAATCAACACCTCCCATGCTCCTCCAGCCAAAACTGCTGTGCAAAGCAACCAAGAAGGCTGACACAAGGGAAGCACTATGCTGTATCAAACCCTTCCCAGAGTTATCATACATACAGTTTGATTCAGCATAGCACTTACCTTGTGGAGATTTTGTTTTTTGTTTGGGTTTGATACGTCATATCGCTTACCTTGTGTAGGCCTTCTAGGTTGCTTTGCACAGCAGTTTTGGCTGGAGGAGCATGGGAGGTGTTTATATATATATATATATATATATATATTTGCAACGATGTTGATCTGAGCTTGCAGATATTACTGAGGATATCAATATGGAGGACCATTCCACTCCATCCATGCATGGAGGGGGACACATGCATGTTATGTGGTCACAACAGAGGAAGCGCTTTGTGTTCTCCATTTTCTGGAGAGCACCGTGTAAAGGCATCGAAGCAATTCAGGAAGGTGGGACAGGTCCAGATCTTCAATGGATTTGCTAACAACCAAAACTTCCCTCCTCCTTCAAAAAAAACCACCACGTGCGCTGCTCGAGGCACCCAGACTTAAAGCAGAATGAGAGGACAAATCTGCAAAAGCTTTCGCTCTAAATGTTCCGTCCATGGAGGAGAGACAATAAGTTCGAGATTGTTTATGGGTTTTTTATTTAATATTTAAGCATTAAAATTTGGGGAGGAACAATTCCTTGTGTGAATCACAACCAGGATATTGATGGGGACGGATCTATCCAATTACTTCAATTATTTATTAAATGTGTGTGCGTGCATGCGTGCGCATGAAAGTTGCTGTTGTTTACCTGCTATCTTCACAGGTGGGTGTCATTCAAGAGATGGAACGGAGGACCGACAAGGTCTCAAAGGATCCACCTCTGTGTGTGTGGTCTTTGCAGGCAGTAACTTTTTTTCACCATTTGAGCTTTTTGTCATCAAATTTTCAAGAAACCGTTGTTGTAAGATATGGAGAAGACAAATAATTAGGTCAAATTCAGGGGAAAAATCACAGGTTAAAATTACAGCATTGACGTATTAGCCCGTTGCCGGCTGGGTTTATTATCGATCAGGTTATTACGTTACCATTTTGAGTTTTTGCATCAAATGATTAACAAAACTTTTATTATGAAAATATGGAGATACAAATTAATAAATTTTTTAAAAATTTCTGTGTTGTTTCAAATGGTGAAATTTATTTTGTCAATATATGGATTATTTCCAATTATTTTGTCAAAAATTAATAAATGTGTTGTTTTTGTCGAGCTTAGTTGAGTGCAAAAGCAGTCACGGACAAGCTTTGTATTTTTGAGATGTTTTTTATTGATATATAGGGCTTATTTCATTCCACCATCTGTTGATGGCCGCGAGGGTTGTGTTTTCACCCGGTGTCTGGT
Source organism: Eptatretus atami (assembly GCA_035128595.1). Lineage (NCBI taxonomy): Eukaryota > Metazoa > Chordata > Myxini > Myxiniformes > Myxinidae > Eptatretus > Eptatretus atami. Next base: position 43,162,010 of record CM068955.1, read on the forward strand.
TGTACTTGCAAAAAATCGAGATTTGCAAGTAATTGGGTCAGTCGACTTTGTTATTTATTCTGTCTGGTGCTGTCAATCGCTAATTGTCAGAATGCTAATCCGATTCATCATGAATTCTTACCCAAGTTGTAGAGGTAGTCTCAAACTGGAAAAGGCCTATGGATTTTTGAATGAAAGGTATCTTGAGGTCAAATTTCTATCATCGTATTTTTTCATCCGATTGACTTGAAAAATTAAACAGGCAATGCATTAGTGCCTCACTGAATTGGGAAACCAACTATTTATGGTTAAAAGGTCGAAGGTCATCTCGAGGTCAAATTTCTGAATCAACACATTACGTCTGAAAAATTGTCAATTTTCATCCGATTGACCTGAGCTTTGCCTAAGATGTCGTTTTTAATCTTTTTGAAATGGGTAATTTGATTATCCAGGCAACTTTTTTAGGGGCGCGGGGGTGGGCATTGTTTCTCTTCTTTTTTTTTTTTTTTTCTTTTTTCTTTTTTTTTGTTGTTTTTTTTTTTTTTCTTTTTTTTTTTTGTTTTTTATTTTTTTTTTTTTTTTCTTGCCTTTTTTTTTCTTTTTTTTTTTTTGTGCCAGTTATTGGAATGGCATCTTGTTGTTTTGTCTCTATATATTTGTAAGTCCAATCTCCAACAGTAACAAGTTTTAAACCGATCTTAATGAAACTTCACCAAACGGGACTTGATCGTAAGCAAGAAGGACCTATTGATTTTGAGGTCAAAAAGTTAACAAAGGTCGAATCTCTAAAATCCTCAACATCTGAATGACTTAATGTTGAAAGATTTGCACATCAGACACACACCACACACACACACACACACACACACACACACACCACACACACCACACACACACACACACACACACACAAGCATTTAAAGCCATTTTCCCTGCAAAGCGGGGGTTAAGACACATGAATTTTGCACATCAGATCAGTGAAATTTTCAACCATCAATTATTTTTGAAGTCAACATAGGCCAAAAAAGTCAACCAACTTAAATAAATTGTTAACCATCCTCAATTTCATCTTATTGGTGTTGAACTAAATTAACCAAATATGCAAAATCGTGTTCAAATTTCAATCAATTAGTTTGATGCCAGCATAGGCGGAAAGATCACCAAACTTGTCAAACAATTAGTAATTAATAAATAGTTTATTCATTCAACTTCCATCCACTGCCAAAGGCCGAATTGAGTTAAGTTTTTACAATTTGATGATTTTAACAAACTAGTACGGGCCCGTAGGCGGGCCCGTAGGTGAGTGCCAGATGTGCAAGGCCCTCTTCTCGCCCCCTCTCTCTCCCCCCCTCTCCTGCCCCTCGTCTCGCCCTTCCTCCTCTCCCCCTCCTCTCTCGCCCCCACTCTCATCCCCCCTTCCTCTCTCGCCCCCACTCTCACCCCCCTCTCTCACCCCCCCACCTCTCACCCCCCCTCTCGCCCCCCTCTCTTCGCCCCCTCTCTCTTCCCCCCTCTTCGTGCCCCCCTCTATCCCCCCAAGTCCGCCCTTCCTCTCTCGCCCCCCTCTTCTCTCCCCCCTCTCTCTTGCCCCTCGTCTCGCCCTTCCTCTCTCCCGCGTCCTCTCTCCGCCCCCACTCTCATCCCCCTCTCTCACCCCCCCACTCTCACCCCCCCTCTCGCCCCCCCCTCTCGGGCCCCCTCTCTCCCCCCTCTCGTGCCCCCCTCTATCCCCCCCAAGTCTCGCCCTTTCCTCTCTCCCCCTCCTCTCTCGCCCCACTTCTCATCCCCCCTCTCCCGTCCCCCTCTCTCGCAGATATTGGTCGACCAGATAAAATGGGCTTAACTTGGGAACTGGCTCGTCCGATTAATATCAATCCTTTGAAAAGGCACATCAGCGGGTCCCCAGCAATTTCCTGGCAAGTTTCAATCCGATCGGACCGTCAACGTGCAAAATAAATAAAAAAAAATTTTGTGACGTTTATTCGTAATGTCATGCACCGTGTCTTGTCATTGGTCGATAGATAAATGGCCGTAACTTGGGAACCGCTTGTCCCGAAATTAATATTCAACCTTAAAAGGCACATCAGCGGGTCCCCAGCAATATTGCCTGGCAAGTTTCAATTCAGATCGGAGCGTAATCGTGCAAAGAAAATAAAAAAATAATAAAATAAAATAAAATTAAAACATTAATTGTGACGTCATTCGTGGATCCAGCAATCTCTGTGTGTCTGTGTGCTCTGTTGTGTGTGTGGTGTGGCGACCGCCGTTCTCGGGACGACCGCCGGGTCCGATCGATTTGAAACTTGCCAGGAATATTGCGGGACCGCCGGATGTGCCTCGAGGTTTGATATGTCACTCGATGCACCGTGCTCCTGTGTCATGGTCGACAGATAAAAACTAAGGCCGTGCAACTTGGGAGAGCGCTTGCCTTCGTCAAAGTTCCATGGCCATATTGATATTTTCAAAACTCTGTAAAAGGGGCTTCACATCATGCGGTTTCTCCGTCGGCATATTGCCTGCAATTTCAATTTGAACCGAAAATGCGGACTGCTGGTATGGACATATTCGTGCGCGTAGCTATTGATATCAGAGTTTGCGTGGAAAAACGATTCTATTGCGCTTCCTCACCTTATCATGCCCATTTCCCAAAATTATTAATAACCATGAAAGGTCCGGAGGTGAGAATGGTTAGAAACGACGCCTCAGCTGCCATATATTACACCTTTTCAACATTGAAAAAGCAAGTAAAATTGGCCATAACTTGGGAACCGCTTGGTACGATACGTATCGGGATTGAACTGAAGAGATATGGTCATGCTAACACCGATCGGTATCAAACCTCGAAAAGGCACACATCCGCGGGTCCCCAGCAATATTCTGGCAAGTTTCAATCGATTGGGACGGCGGTCGTCGAGAAACGGCGTCGCACACCCACACACACACACACAACACACAGGGACACACAGAGATTGCTGGAATTATTAGATAGATAATATTTATTGATGATAAAACATAAATGGCAATAAAAAGAACACCACCAAAGCAGAATTAACCAAGAAAAAGAGCAATCAGAGATTGCAGGACCCTTTGCCAGGGAAGTTGTTTTTGTTGTTGGTGTTGTCGTAGATTTGGTGTCGTATATTTTGTTTGGTGTTTGTTGTACTGGTGTTTCATAATTAATAATAGACAAAACCTAGAACTGCCACTTTATAACTGCTGCAGTGATGACCGGGTGCCAAGATGTCCCTTTGATGCAACCCCCTCTTGATTGGACCCACCTGGACCTGATGCATTGATGTTATTATTATAAATTGGAATTCAGGAATGGGATTAAAATAATTCAATTTAAAACAAATGGAGACCAAAATAGGGTGGTTTACAGTCCCATGCGCCTACACTGGAATCATCAGGGAAGGGGAACACTAAACAAGCAAAAAAGGCAAAGAAATTTGTGAATGTGAATGTTCATCAGGCGAGAACCTTGCTATATAGGATCGGGTTTTCAGGCTCCAGCGTGCTTGGTGAGCTGCTCAGCTACCCTCAAACCCACCAGGGCCACTTTGCCAATAAGCCTTATTCAATAAAAATAAAAAAAAATAACCCCAGGCATTTCTCATTAATTCAAAAAAAAAAAATTAATAATCACGGGGATGCCAGGACCATGCAATCCAATTAGGTGTTGAAAAGTTTTATTAAAAAACCCTATGCCCCAACATCCACACTAATGCCATTAAATTCCTGTGAGGTTTGGAAAAAAAGTAGTTTACAAACTCCGTGACGAAAATTTTCTATTTATTTTTTTTTGTTTCTCGATTTTTTATTTTATTTATTTAATAAGCGGGAATTCCAAAGAGTTTTTTTTTTTTTTTTTTTTTTTTTTTTAATTTGATATTTCACTCCAATTTCCAATATGGGACTTGACACAACCATCTGTGTTGCCCTTATCATTATTCTTGGAACATTTTGGTAATATCCCCAAGCTTGAGGAATGTCCAGAAGTTCAAATGTGTGTGATGTGGGGAATGTCTGTATCCTCAATGGGTGTATATGTGTGTTGAACTTCTGTTTCCGATCTGTTCAGCACTTGTTGAAGAAATTTTTTTTTAAAGCAGCGTTCACGTCCAGCGAAACGCTGCTCAATAGAGAGCTCGGCGTTGTTGTTTTTTCTTCTTCTTCTTCTTATTTGTTCTTGAGTGTTCTTGTCCTTCTTTGTTTCTTGTTTTCTTCTTCATTGTAAAGACAAAACCTTAAACTCTAGGACTCGGCTCTTGTTAGATGCAAGAAGATCCGGATCTCCTTTAATACTAAGCACCCATGACTGTTACACCATCCTCGCAGTGACGTTGCCTTTTTGAGAGCGTTCTATTCTGAACTTTTTTTTTAAATATATCTATTCGGGAACGATATTTGCTTTAGAGTTTTCGAAAAAACAAGTTCAACTGGTTCTAATTATTTATAGGTATTATTCCTTTCCATTTATCGTATTATTGTAATTTCGTAATTATATACTATTTATTTCTAATTATACACTATTTATATTCCGTTAATATACCACATTTATTCGTAAATACACGATATGATCGTAAAATACGTAAATATTACACGGTCTCGCTATTTGGCTTAATTCAAGGGCCACGTGACGAAATATCCGGAAGTTGCTTGTTTTTTTTTTTTAGCCGACAAAACCTTTTAGACGCTGCTCTTTGGACACATTTGTCTTTTTTTTTTATACGTTTCAGCGGTAAATCCAATATGGCTTCCAAGCCATTGTACCGATGACATCAGTATGAAAATTTTTTTTGGAGGGTTCATCTAGGGATAATTGTTCCACAGAAAAGGACAATGTGATGATCTTGTGTAAGTGTTCTATGTATGCAATTATGACGTTTTTTTGTTTTTTGTAATGAAGGCAACCTATATGACATTCATAAAAATTCATAAATTTCCCATGCGGCAGTACTTGCCATATTGTACCAAGTTTCAATTTTTTCCGTTGGTGGGTTTTAAACAGATACAGAGAACAACGTTTTTCCTTTTCCAACCATCGGCTGCGCCACACCACATGACCTATGACATATAATCATTATTAAAACTCTACTAGTGAGTAGATCGCCTCTGGATGGCGAAAAATTCGTGTCAATCTGAACAAGCGGTGCGGACAAACAAACAGAACAAAGGAACCCAAATGCAATACCCCTCCTCTGCGAGGGTAAAAATAACATCAAGGAAAAACAATTTTGCAACAATTTACAATTCACAAAACCATCAAGTTCAAAGTTTAACAATCACTGCCCAATTTATTCATTGTTGTTGGAGAAGAAATGCCATTTGGGCTGATTCTTGAATTCTTGTGGTTTTACATTTTTCACTCGGTTAATTGTTTTGAGTTTCCGTTAGCTGATAGCTGCTATGAGATCTTGAGTGAGATTTCTAAAATCATCAAATTTCATCCGATTGACTGAAATTGGACAGGATTATATCAGGTCACTGAATTCAACCACCCATGATTTTTGAGGTCCAAAGGTTAAAAGGTCAACAAAGGCCAATTTTTTTAAAATCGTCAATTTTCATCCGATTGTCTGAAATTTAAAGATTTGCATATTTTGGTCATTGAATTGAACCACAATTATTTTTAAGGTAAAATTTGTTTTTGGAATTTCGCCAAGTGTCGTTGCTCTGGCACAAACGTCTTTCATGTTTGTTGTTTGTAGTGTGCAGGATATCTCAAAAAAGTTGTGACGGATTTTTTCTGATTTCTTCACCATTGAGTGAATGGGCTAAAAATTATATACAGGTAAACCTCAAATATCGCGGTTTCTACCAATCACAGGCACCCTATTGTGTTCCGTTATTTATCGCGGTGTTTTCATTTCGGCCAAATCACGTTTTTTGAGCTGAGGATGAATCATTGTTTGCCTCTGCGAGTGCTGGATTTCCTCCCATTACGAGCCTCTTTTTCTTTCGTTTCTCACCACACTGTTAATTGTAATAATCAGAACAGCATTCCAGAATGAAAGCCAAGTTTATAATGAATAATCATCGAACAGGAAATGCACATCTGAAAATCTTGTAATACTAGAGCTACAAGATCGAGTAGCCACACAACAGTCAATAATGATTACCCAAAATGTAAAGCAATGAATAAAATTGATTGTATCAATAGTCAGAGAGTTATGCGATTTTGTGCAAAAATCGATTTTGTTATATACGTTGACAAGAAGGTGAAATTGCGGAATCTTGGGCTGCCATAACGAGGATCAATGAATCACTGTATGGCTAAAGAGAGTTAAATATCCGTGAAGTGTTCCCCACCAGCAAGTGCAAAAATCTCATTCCAGTCCCATAATGCTCATATTGAACGGATGGAAAAAAAACGTTTTAATGTTTGGATTGAGAGGATCAAAAACCAGAAAAAGTGCCCTTTGAGTGACCAGTTATTCGGAGAAATCTTTATGGATTACCCCTTGAGTGGAACCCGGGTGATACGTTGAGAAGTCAGTGCAGATTTACCAACATTTTCCACGAGGCATCTGGTCTGATGGCTCCAGTTCAACCATCCCAAGGGGTTAGACCATGATACTGCAAAAAACTACCTACCAAGCTCATGGAACTAATGAAGGTGAAAGGATTTATACTGGAGCAGGTTTTTAACCCTTGAAAGAGATGGGATTAATTTGGAAGAGGATGCCATCTTGTACCTTCCTGTCCAAGCAAGAAAGATCTGCTCCGGGTCAAAGTGGCTTAAGGATCGTATTACCCCTCTTCTATGTTGCCAATGCAGCAGCATATCGTCATGCTTTGATGCATCCAACGTCCTTATTTCGCAAGTTCTACATCCACTTCTTTCGAACCTCCACCTCCCCCCTCAAACAGTCATCATCATTCCTGCTAAGTCTTGTTTTTTATTAATGGCAGAGTACAGTACGAATACATATATCTTACCACACAACCTTGCTGTTTGGAATTAAGTTAAAAAGTAAAGTCTTGTGTTTTGTTCCAATTTACACTGTATTTACTTAATTTAACATGTTTTGTTTTATTTTCAATTTCAACTTATGATATGTAGAGCAAGGGTACCAACCTCACCGCGGCAAACGTCGGTCCTTTTCCTCATCCCACCACTTCCCCTGCCTCCTCCCCACCTCACCTCTGAGGACTAATTCATTTGAATAGCTGGAAATAATGATGTTTGATGTATTTCAATCTGCCATTTAATTAATATAGTTGTTCAGTTACAAGTTTCTTGTGGAGTCTTTCCAATGGTTCAAGCACTCAAGCAGCACTCCAGTAGAAACAGTGAAGGAAAGGACTGTGCAAGCGCCAGTTGCTGCTTGTAACTGAACGAGCACCATGCTGGGACATTCAACAGGCATTACAGTACAGTACAAAACACCAACAAAAGGATCTTTTTTTTTTTAAGATTAGAGACTTTAAATATTGTATGAGTTATTTCGGTGTATGAAAACGTACCTTGTGTCAGGCCACACATCACCCAAGACACAACTATCAGCTTGTTATCTTAGCTTCAAGTTGACGGTGAGACACCTCGCACAAAATTGCCATGTTTGTGCATGATATTTCCTACTCTTCTTTCTTCTCACTCTCATAGAATGAGCAAATAAACTCCTATCCTCCATCATATCATTTTCCATGAGTTTTAGGTGTGTTATTAAAAAAGGCTCCAATTATTTGTGCATTCCTGCTGTTGCAGACATTTCTGTTTGTGATGACGTCATGTGTAAGGACATCTTTTTTCATACTTTGGCATGAAGCAAACATGGATATATTTGCTTGGAACAGTCATTGCCAAATTATGGTAAACAAACATTGAGTTATATGTGACACGTCACTGTCTCGCAGACAGAAAGTAACTGCGTTTTGCCGGCCCACAAAGTTTTTCTTTTTGAATGAAATATCACTATTTCTTTCCTCTGCATAAGATGAGAATTAACGTACCTTCATTGGATGGTGTATATTAGATGGCTGCCGCGATCACTTGCGGATAAACATGCATTACCTCGTTACTTTTTTTTTCCAAAGTTACTTTTTTCCCTCAAAACGGTATCTTCATTTAATGATGGAAGATGCGTTGTTCAGTCTTCAAATGTACATGAGGGCCTCAAAACAATCTTAGCTACGTTGAGAAAAAGATGGTGGCGATTTCTGGATGGTTGGGAGGGGAGTGGCCTGTAGAATGGGTGGCGCTTATGACCCGCAGACAGACAGACCCACAGAACACAAACTCAGATATATATATAATATATATATATATAATATATATATATATATATATATATATATATATATATATATATATATATATACGAGCAACGGCGTAGTGGCGTGCGCCTTAATCCGGCTACTCGGAGGGCTTGGGTTGGAGATCGCTTGAGACGGGAGCTCTGCGCTGCGGCACGCTATGAGAGGGTGTAGGGCAGCCCGGAATCATGGCGAAACCCAATCCTTATCCCTGTGTCGTAAGAGGCGACCAGGGTTGTGTGCAGGAAGGGCATCCGGAGTAAAACCTGTGCCAAATCAAGTGTGCGGATCATAACGGATGATCGCTGTGGGGACCCCTAAGGGAGCAGCCGAAAGAAAAGAACAACAACATATATATATATATATATATATATATATATATATATATATATGAGCAAATACGATCTGTTGCTTCACTGACGGAGGGTATTAAGAAGGGGGGCTGAGAGAGGAGGGAGGAGGGAGAGAGAGGAAGAGGGGAGAAGAAGAGGCAGGAGGGATGAGAAGCTAGAAAGGGGGGAAGAATGAGGAAAGGGGGAGTGCGGTCGAGCTATGCCTCACCAAATGTTGCTAGACCGTGGGAGGAGGGATGTGAGGATGGTGTGAGAGAGAGAGAAGAGAGAGAGAGAGAGAGAGGAGAGAGAGGAGAGAGAGAGAGAGAGAGAGGAGAGAAGAGAGAGAGGTATGAAAAAAATAAAAACAGAGAAAGGTGAGGGGTGGAGTTGTGGTTAGTAAAGAGAATGATATTGTTATGCTAATGACCGACACACACCACACACACACACACACAAAAACAAACTCATGTCAGAACAGCTGTACACACAATGACACAACACAGTTTATCATGTAATCTGTTGGCACATCTGCAAACTTTGATATTCCAGTTTCCAGAAATTTGCTGGAAAATGAACCAAAAGCATCACTCAAAAACATGGAAGTACCTATCATCCACGTATGACCTAATGATCCCATCGGAGCGTGAACACGAAAACAAAGCCTTGCGACCAGATATCATACTTAGATACAAAAAAAAGAAGAAGAAGGCGTGCTGATTGAGGTGTTAATACCAGTGATTTTGGACTAAACGATGCAGAAATCAAGAAAATGACCAAATACCAAGACCTCATGAATGAATATGAGAAGATCCTTGAAGCTGAAGATGTCAAAGTTGTTCCAGTGATAGTGACCTCACGGATTGATGACAAGAACCTCACAGAGATATTACATAGGACAATACCCCTGAACTCCTGATAGTGGCTGGATAATAATCAGCAACCGGCTGGTTGGAATGGATGACCCACAAAATATATTATGGAGAATAAATTAATATTCCTCTGGATTTTTTTTTAATGCATAAACAAACTTGTATACTCATGGGTTATAAGGATCGCGGTCAAGTTTCATCCGAAATTGTGTGTGTCGTTCAGAAAGAAAGCAAATACATATTTTGGGAGGCAACCTCCCTTATATCCCCTTAGAGCCAGATTTTCTCATGTCATGAACAAACTTTGGCACACGTCATTGGTGATGAAGGTGTCGTGAAGTTTATTGATTGTGTTTCGTTTGAGAAGAAAGCAAATACCTCTTTGGGAGGTAAACCCACTCCCCCCCCCCCCCCATAAACTCCATCTGTCGACCCGTCAGACCTCCTTTATTTATTTTTTATTACCATCACGGCGTGATGAAGGTGTGGGCAAATTTCATTGAAATCGTATGGTAGTTTCTGGAAGAAGTTGCAAGTATTGTGGATGGACGGCACGGACGATGCGCCGTCCCATAAAGCTCCCGGACTACTTTACAGGTGAGGCAAAACCATTCCTGGAAATATCACTACAAACAAACTATAGGTAGAAGCTGGCCAGGTTCAGCGACGATCTGAAGAGAGCCCTCGGCACAAACTTGAAACAGAAAACTTCACAGATTGGTCCATAAATCTTGACCCTTACTGAAATGAAGGTGGATACTTTGAGCTCGCACTGGGAGGACTCCTTTCCACTTATGAAATCCACATACATAATACTAATCAACGACCACACACACACCACACCACACACACACACACACACACACACACACACAGACCTGGTAGGTCTCTGCTTCAACTCTGATGACCCCACATACATGTGAAGATAGGCAACCACAGGAACTCCCACATATGTGTACACACACACACACACACACACACACATGGTTCTTCGCAGATGATGCGGTTTTACCAATGTGAGACTAATCTGCAGTGATGCTCACAATAACAGCAAGAGGTGCATCTGATGTTTAAATGACAAATGTGCATCACTGGTTAGATATTTATTGGTAAGCTGTCTGATGAGGGCAAAATAAGCCCAAAAATCCAGAGAGATGGCTCCGTTTGATTTAACTGATGCTGACGTGTAATCTTTGTCTGTTTTGACAGAGTGACGGTCCAAGGCCTCTGGGTTGGAGGACACTTGGTGTAGGACATGTCCAACGGAATATGGGGGATGTTCATCACACTCCACACATGTTTTGAGATATATATATATATATATTATATATATCGTTATCGGAACCGCAGCATCCCAGCAGATGGTCCCAAAGACAGTTATTCCATTATATACGTGTAGATAGTCCCTTCCCTTTTTGTCGAGCGGACAACAGGGCGTGCGTTGCGAGGATCTGTAGCTAGGTTTGCTTACAGCATTCCTTCTTCATTTCATTTCTAACTTCATTCCTGCTCTTCTTTTCGATTATTCCTGGTAAATCTGAGCCACGTGCGCCCTCTCTTGAGATGGGTCCACATGAGCATCGACAGCACAAGAGCCCCCATCCCAAGTGATCCCTCAACCAATGTTTGCCGCGCGAGTATTACAGTAGCTCGCAGGCTCGAGATTGTCCAATTAGCTTCCGATGATCTGGGGAATGGGCCCGTTGCATTGAAAAGGCATACGAATTAATATCTTCAAAAAGGCTGCACGAATGGTGTTTTTCACAACACAGGAAACACACCCAGCACGACGCCACGCTGCACGGAACGGTACGAGGCCGATAATGAAAAGGCAACCCCACACCATGTTGCGTGGGATGCGAGTGTGCAAGGCACAAGCGGCGCATACCTTTCAACCCATTTCTGGACTCATTATTATCGATCGGGTTCGCCCCCCCACGATAGCAGAATCGGGCGAACACGGAGCGCTGGCCATCGTGCGTAATGGCGGATCAGAATGGAAGATGTTGTACGAACATGCTCTCAAAGCGACCCGTGTGCCGCTCGTGACACTTTGTTATCGTACAGAGCGGGCACGAATGGACACATCTTACTGTCTGTGCATGGTGCCAAACCTTAACTTCTCGCCTCTACGGCCAGCGAAGCTGCGATCGGGGCGGAGGCATATTGTACAGCTCGGGGCACGTTGGCACACACAGAGCGGGTAGTTGGCCATCACCGGTTGGGCACCCGAGCAGGTGTGTGGGCCCAACGCCACTCTCGGGCCGGTCGTCAGGCATGGCCCGGGGTTCGTGCAAGGCGATTCATGGTGCGGAGTTCGGTGTGGCAATTCCTATCATGTCGTGAGGTCGGAGGCAAGACATTTTTTACAGCTCGGGGTAACCTTGCCGGAAGTGGAATGCTGCGGTTTCCGGCCATCGCGGCCGGGCCGTGCAGGGGTCGGGCAATCAGAGTGCCTGATTCGGGTGACGACACCGAGTTTGGGGTGACCCCCCACCCACGCCACTGACCTATGAAGGTCCGAGTGGATCCTCCTTCTTTCTCTCTCTCTCTGCCCTGCCTCTCCCCCTCAAGCTGGGATCTCGACTCCGCCTTCTGTCGTCATCACTTCGACTCCGCCTTCTTTCGTCTATCACATCACTCCGCCTTCTGTCATCGCTGGGCTCCTCCACCTCTTCTCTGCCCACATGACGCGACTCCACCCTCCAACTCAAGCCCTCTTCACCCATGGTCTCGCGCCGATGCCCGAAGCAGGGAGACAGTCCCAGCTGTAGGAGGGGGTACGCGCCACGGTAATTCCCCCCAACCATATTGTTGGCACAGTTCGGGGGACCGTTCATTATCAGAGTACGAGAGACCGTAGGATTCAAACTCCTCCTGTCTGCTTCAATTCCTCTTCATCGGGTTTTCTGTGTCTGTGTGTATGCATATGCGCGTGTGTTGTGTTGTGTCCTGGCACCTGTCATTAAGTAAGCCTGCAGAGATTGTTATTATTATTTTCGGGTAGGTTGCTCTGCGTCCGCTTTCATAAGTTGCTTGTTTATTGCTGCACCACACCTCTCTTCCCATCTCTGCCACAACACACCCATAAATCTATGATCAACCACGTACCTTTCCCTGCCCATTGTAATAAATCATTATTAGAAATGTTCCATGCTCATTTTCTCTTTCCTCCATTGATCCAGCATGGTACCGATCCTATCTTAGCCAGGACTTTATCCCAACGATCCGTTCCTTTTAGCCTGTACGTCTTGGCAGTGTCGCTCGCGCTGCATCCATCCGGTAAAGTGATCCGGTCCAGTAGAGTGATCGGTTCGGACAAGCGTACTGAGGGCGTGTTCCCGCGTAATTAAATCACGTGATTAATAGGTAACCCGGTGAACCCATAGACTGGGGACCCTCGGTCACGCGGTGAGTTATTGTGTCACGTCGGTAAGCGACCCACCGCGTCACGGAATTATCCTGTTCGAGGCTACAGTTCCGGGGAGCTGGTGGACACCTCCCATGCTCCAACCTCCCATGATTACTAAATTTATTATATATATATATATATATATTATATATATA
>CM068955.1:43184133-43205048 GCA_035128595.1 Eptatretus atami
TTGCCCACAACCTTCATCACCCGTGAGGATAAAAAAAATAAATAAAGGAGGTTGACGGGGTCGACAATGGAGTTTATGGGGGGGGAGGAGAGGGGGAGTGGGTTACTCCCCAAAGAGGTATTTGCTCTTTCTTCTCAAACGAAACACACATCCAATGAATTCACGACAACCTTCATCACCAATGACGTGTGCCAAAGTTTGTTCATGACATGAGAAAATCTGGCTCTAAGGGATATAAGGGAGGTTTCCTCCAAAATATGTATTTGCTTTCTTTTCTGAAACGACACACACAATTTCGATGAAACTTGACCGCATCCTTTATCACCCATGATGTAACAAGGTTTGTTTATGGCATTAAAAAAAAAATCCAGAGGAATTTTAATTTATTCTCCATTATATATTTTGTGGGTCATCCATTCCAACCAGCGGTTGCCTGATTATCTTATCCAGCCACTATCAGGTGAGTTGCCAGGGGTATTGTCCTATGTTTAATATCTCTGTGAGGTCTTTGTCATCAATCCTGTAGGTCCAGCTACACTGGAACAACTTTGACATTCTTCAGCTTCAGGATCTTCTCACTTCATTCATGAGGTCTGGTATTTGGTCATTTCTTGATTTCTGCATCGTTTAGTCCAAAATCACTGGTTTAACACCTCAATCAGCCACGCCTTCTTCTCTTTTTTTGTTATCTAAGTATGATATCTGGTCGCAAGGCTTTGTTTTCGATGTTCACGCTCGATGGATCATTAGGTCATACGTGAGTGAATAGGTACTTCATGTTTTGAGTGATTGCTTTTGGTTCATTTTCCACAAATTTTCTGGAACTGGAATATCAAAGTTTGTAGATGTGCCAACAAATTACATGAAAAACTGTGTTTGTTCATGTGTGTACAGCTGTTCTGACATGAGTTTGTTTTTGTGTGTGTGTGTGTGTGTGTGTGTTCGTCATTAGCATAACATATCATTCTCTTTACTAACCACACTCCACCCCTCACCTTTCTCTTGTTTTATTTTTTTCATACCTCTCTCTCTCTCTCTCTTTCTCTCTCTCACACCATCCTACATCCCTCCCTCCCACGGTCTAGCAACATTTGGTGAGGCATAGCTCGACCCACCTCCCCCCTTTCCTCATTCTTCCCCCCTTTCTAGCTTCTCATCCCTCCTGCCTCTCTCTCTCCCCTCTTCCTCTCTCTCCCTCCCCTCCCTCCTCTCTCAGCCCCCCTTCTTAATACCCTCCGTCAGTGAAGCAACAGATCGTATTTGCTCATATATATATATTATATATATATATATATATATATATATATATATTATATGTTGTGTTCTTCTTTCGGCTGCTCCCCTTAGGGGTCCCCACAGCGGATCATCCGTTTTGATCCGCACACTGATTTGGCACAGGTTTTACTCCGGATGCCTTCCTGAAACACCCTGGTCGCCTCTTACGACACAGGGATAAGATTGGGTTTCGCCATGATTCCGGGCTGCCCTACACCCTCTCATAGCGTGGCCCAGCGCAGAGCTCCCGTCCTCAAGCGATCCTCCAACCCAAGCCTCCGAGTAGCCGGATTACAGGCGCACGCCACTACGCCCGGTTGCTCATATATATATATATATATATAAAGCTGAGTTGTGTCTGGGGGTCTGTCTGTCTGCGGTCATAAGCGCCACCCATTCTACAGGCCACTCCCTCCAACCATCCAGAAATCGCCACCATGCTTTTTCTCTCAACGTAGCTTTCTCTCAAGATTGTTTTGAAGGCCTCATGTACATTTGAAGACTGAACAACGCATCTTCCATCATTAAATGAAGATACCGTTTTGAGGGAAAAAAGTAACTTGGAAAAAAAAGTAACGAGGTAATGCATGTTTTATCCGCAGTGATCGCGGCAGCCATCTAATATACACCATCCAATGAAGGTACGTTAATTCTCATCTTATGCAGAGGAAAGAAAATAGTGATATTTCATTCAAAAGAAAACTTTGTGGGCCGGCAAACGCAGTTACTTTCTGTCTGCGAGACAGTGACGTGTCACATATAACTCAATGTTTGTTTACCATAATTTGCAATGACTGTTCCAAGCAAATTATCCCATGTTTGCTTCCATGCAAAGTATGAAAAAGAGTCCTACACATGACGTCATCACCAGAAATGTCTGCAACAGTAGGAATGCACAAATAATTGGAGCCTTTTTTTTTATAACACACTAAAACTCATGGGAAATGATATGATGGAGGATAGAGAGTTTATTTGCTCATTATATGAGAGTGAGAAGAAGAAGAGTAGGAAATATCATGCAAACATGGCATTTTGTGCGAGGTGTCTCACCGTCACTGAAGCTAATATATAAAGCTTAGTTCGTGTCTTTGGGGATGTGTGGTCTGAACCAGGTACGTTTTCATACAAAGAAAATACTCATAAAATTTAAAGTCTCTAATTTAAAAAAAAAAAAGTCCTTTTGTTGTGTTTTGTATGTACTGTATGCTGTTGAGATGTCCAGTGGTGTGTTCAGTTACCAAGCAGCAAGCTGGCGCTTGCCAGCCAGCCTTTCCTATCAACTGTTTCTAATGGAGTGCTTGCTTGAGTGCTTGAACCACTTGGCAAGCACTCCACAAGAAACTTGGTAACTGAACACACCCTATATTAATGACATGGCGATGAGAATAAACATCTATAGCATCATTATTTCAGCTATATCAATGAATTAGTCCCTCAAGAGGTGAGGTGGAGGAGCAGGCAAGTGTGGGGAGGGAAAAGGGACCCGACTTGCCCGGGAAGGTCTGGTACCCCTTGCTCATACATATATAATGTTGAATTGAAATAAACAATAAAACATGTAAATTAAGTAAATACAGTGTAAATTGAACAAAAACACAAGACTCTTACCTTTTTAACTTATTCAAAACAGCAAGGTTGGTGTGGGTAAGAATACTATGTATTCGTACTGTACTCTGCCATTAATAGAAAACAAAGACTTAGCCCAGGATGATGATGATGCTGTTTGAGGGGGAGGTGGAGGTTCGAAAGATGGTGACGTAGAACTTGCGATAGGCGTTGGATCATCAAGAGCATGACGATATCGCCTGCTGCATTGCAACATAGAAGAGGGGTAATACGATCCTTAGCCACTTTGACCCGGAGCAGATCTTTCTTGCTGGACAGGAAGGTAACAGATGGCATCCTCTTCCAAAATAATCCCATCTCTTCAGGTTAAAAAACCTGCTCCAGTATAAATCCTTTCACCTTCATTAGTTCCATGAGTGTGGTAGGTAGTTTTTTGCAGTATCATGGTCTACCATGGTTGAACTGAGCCATCAGACCCAGATGCCTCGTGGAAATGTTGGTAAATCTGCACTGACTTCTCACGTATCACCGGTCCACTCAAAGGGGTAAATCCATAAGATTTCTCCCCGAATAACTGGTCCACTCAAAGGCACTTTTTCTGTTTGATCCTCAATCCAAACATTAAACGTTTTTCCATCCGTTCAATATGAGCATTATGGGACTGGAATGAGGATTTTTGCACTTTGCTGGTGGAACACTTGCACGGAATATTAACTCTCATTTACCATACAGTCGATTCATTGATCTCGTTATGGCAGCCCACAGATTCCGCACTTTCACCTATTGTCAACGTATATAACAAATCAATTTTTGCACAAAATCGCATAACCTTTCTCTGACTATTGATACAATCAATTTTATTCATTGCTTTACATTTGGGTATCATTATTGACTGTTGTGTGGCTACTCGATCTTGTAGCTCTAGTATTACAAGATTTTCAGATGTCATTTCCTGTTCGATGATTATTCATTATTAAACTTGGCTTCATTCTGGATGCTGTTCTGATTATTACAATTAACAGTGTGTGAGAAACCGAAGAAAAAAGGCTCGTAATGGGAGGAACATCAACTCGCAGAAGGCAAACAATGATTCATCTCAGCTCAAAAAATGTGATTGGCCGAATAAAATACCGCCAGATAACTTAAATCGGACAACAAATAGGGTGCCTGTGATTGGTAGAAACCCGCGATATTTGAGGGTTTACTGTATATAATTTATCACTATACTCAATGTGAAAGAATCAAAAAAATCCGTCCACAACTTTTTGAGAATATCCTGCACACATACAAACAAACAAACATGAAAGACGTTGTGCAGAGCACAGACATTGCGAAATTCCAAAAACAAATTTTACCTTAAAAATAATTGGTGGTTCAATTCAATGACCAAATATGCAAATCATTAAATTTCAAGACAATCGGATAAAAATTGACGATTTAAAAAATTGGCCTTTGTTGACCTTTAACCTTTGGACCTCAAAAATAATGGGTGGTTGAATTCAGTGACCTGATATACAAATCCTGTCCAAATTTCAAGTCAATCGGATGAAATTTGATGATTTAGAAATCTCACTCAAATCTCATAGCAGCTATCAGCTACGAAACTCAAAACAATTAACCGAGTGAAAATGTAAAACCACAAGATTCAAGATCAGCCAAATGGATTTCTTTCCACACAATGAATAAATTGCAGTGATTGTTAAACTTTGAACTTTGATGTTTTGTGAATTGTTAAATTGTTGCAAAATTGTTTTTTCTTGATGTTATTTTTTACCCTCGCCAGAGGAGAGGGTATTTCATTTGGGTTCCTTTGTCTGTTTGTTTGTCCGCAACGCTTGTCAGATTGACACAAATTTTTCGCCATCAGAGCGACTGACTACTCACGTAGAAGGTTTTAATGATTATGATGTCATAGGTCATGTGGTGTGGCAGCCATGTTGGAAAAAAGGAAAAACGTTGTTCTCTGTATCTGTTAAACCCCACCAAGGAAAAAATTGAAACTTGGTACATGGCAAGTACTCCGCATGGGAATTTATGATTTTTTATGATGTCATAGGTGCCTTCATTACAACGTCATAATTGCATACATAGAACACTACAAACGATCATCAATTGTCTTTCTGTGGAACAATTTATCCCTAGATGACCCTCAAAAAAATTTCATACTGATGTCATCGGTCACATGGCTTGGAAGCCATATTGGATTTACCTGAAAACGTATAAAAAAGACAAATGTGTCCAAGAGCAGCGTCCTAAAAGTTTTGTCGGCTTAAAAAAAAAAAACAACAACTTCCGATATTTCGTCACGTGCCTGATTAAGCCAATAGCGAGACCCGTCATTTACGTATTTACGATATATCGTGTATTTACGAAATAAATAGTGTATATACGAATAAATAGTGTATATTACGAAAATAGTGTAATTACGAATAAATAGTGTATATTACGAAATTACAATACGATAATGGAATAATCTATAAAATAGTAACGTGAACTTTTCGAAACTTTAAAGCAATGTCCGAATATATTTAAAAGTTCATGATAGACGCTCTCAAAAGCACCGTCAATGCGAGGATGTGTACATGTGCTTAGTATTTAAGGAGATCCGGATTTGGCATATACAAGAGCCGAGTCCTAGAGTTTAAGGTTTTGTCTTCACAAGAAGAAGAACAACAAGAACAACAAGAAGAACAAGAACAAGAAGAAGAAGAAGAAGAAGAACAACAACAACAACGCCGAGCTCTCTATGGCAGCGTTCGCAACGCGAGACGCTGCTAAAAATTTTCTCCACAAGTGCTGAACAGATCGAGGAGAACATCACACACACTTCCCCAAGCATCACACACACATTCCCCAAGCCTTGGTGATACCAGAATGTTCACGAAATAATTGATAGGTCACATGGTGTGGCAGTCATATTGGATTGAGTGAAAATCATTAAAAAAAAACTCTTGATCCGCTTTTCGATCAACGTGAAACTTCACAATTATGATATGTCGTGATGTGGGGCAATAGGTTTTTAATTTCAACCTAATTGGATGCATGGTCTGGCATCCGTTGATTATTAAATTTTTTGATCTGGGTATTTTTATTTTTTATGAATAAGGCTTATTTGAGGTGCCTGGATGGGTTTGAGGGTAGCGGAGCAGCAGCTGAACCGAATCTATATAGGTTCCTCCTGATGACTTCATCTTTGCTTTTGCTTGTTTAGGTTTCTTCTGATGATTTCCAATGTAGGACTGTACCACCTATTTGGTCTCCATTTGATTTTAATTGAATTTATTTTAATCCCATTCTGAATTCAATTTAAATAATAAACATCATGCATCAGGGTCAGGTGTCCAATCAAAGAGGGGTTGCATCAAAGCGGGACATCTTGGCACCCCGGTCATCACTGCCAGCAGTTATTAAAGTGGCAGTTCTATTATGTCTATTATTAATTATGAAACACACCAGTACACAAACACCACACAAAATATACGACACAAAACTACACAAACACCACACAAAATAAATCCTGGCAAGGGTCTGCCATCTCTGATTTGCTCTTTTTCTTGGTTATTCTGCTTTGGTGGTGTTCTTTTTATGCCATTTATTGTTTTATCATATATTATTTGTTAAAAATCATCAAATTGTAAAACTTAACTCAATTCGCCTTTGGCAGTTGATGGAAGTTGAATAGAAATAAACTATTTATTATTATTATTGTTGACCAAAGTTGGATATCTTTCGCCTATGCTGGCATCAAAAATAATTTGCATTGAAATTTTGAACACGATTTGCATTATTGTTATTAGTCACCACAATAAGATGAAAAATTGAGGATGTTAACAATTTCATTTAAGTTGTTTGACTTTGTGCCTATGTGACTTGTCAAAATAATGATGGTGTGAATTCCACTTGATCTTGATGTTGGCAAATTCACTGCTAAACCCCCGCTTAGAGAGGGAAAATTTGGCCTTTAAATGCTTGTGTGTGTGTGTGTGGTGTGTGTGTGTGTGTGTGGTGTGTGGTGTGTGTGTGTGTGAGGTGCAAATCTCTTCAATTTAAAGTCATTCAGTGAAATTTGAGGATTTTAGAGATTCGACACTTTGTAAAAAACTTGAATTGATCATTCAAAATCAATAGGCTTCTTGCTTACGACAAAAGTCCACCGTTTGGTGAAGTTTTTCAGATAAACGGTTTAAAATTTACCTGTTGGAGATTGAACTTACCAAATATATAGAGAAAAACAAACACGGATGCACATTCACAATACTGGCAAAATCCACCTCCCCCGCCCCCCAAAAAGTTGCATGATACATCAAATTACCCATTTCAATAAGATTAAACGAACCAATCTTAGGCAAAGCTCAGGTTCAATCCGAATGAAAATTACAATTTTTCAGACGTAATGGTGTTGATTTCAGAAATTTGACCTCGAGAACCTTCGACCTTTTTAACATAAATAGTTGGTTCCCAATTCAGGGAGGCACTATGCAATTGCTGTTTAATTTCAAGTCAATCGGCATGAAAAAATGCGATGATAGAAATTTGACCTTCAAGATGACCGTTCAATCTCAAAAATCAATAGCTTTTCATTGAGACTACCTCATACAACGTGTAAAGATTCAGTTATGATCGGATTAGCATTCTACAATGTAGGCGATTGACAGCAAACCAGACAGAATAAATGAACAAAGTCGACTGACCAATATAACTTGCAAATTCTTCGAGTTTGCCAAGTAACAACCAGACACGGGTGAAAAACAACTCCGCCATCACAGATGGGATGTAAATAAGCCTATGATATCAATAAAAAAACATCTCAAATACAAAGCTTGGTCCGTGCTGCTTTTGAACTCAACTAAGCTCGGACAAAAACAACACATTTATTAATTTGACAAAATAATTGAAATAAATCCTATATTGACAAAATAAAATTCACACATTGAACAACAACAAAAAATCTATAAAAAAATTATTAATTTGTATTCTCCATATTTTCATAATAAAGTTGTTAATCATTGCATGACAAACAGCTCAAATGTGTAAGTAAATAACCTGGAATCAATAAAACCCAGCGGCAACGGGCTAATCACGGTCAAGGTCGTATTTACTGTGATTTTCCTCCTTTGAATTTTGACCAATTTTTGTCTTCTCCCATATTCTTACAACAAAGTTTCTTGAAAATTTGGCATGACAAAAGCTCAATATGGTGAAAAAAGTTACTGCCTTGCAAAAGACACAACACACACAGAAGGTGGATCCTTTGAGACCTTGTCTGGTCTCCGGTTCCATCTCTTGATGAACCCACCCACATGTGAAGATACAGCGGTGGCTACAACAGCACTTTCATGCGCACGCATCACGCACACACTTATAAGTAGAATAATTGAAGTAATTGGAGATTCGTCCCATCAATATCCTGGTTGTGATTCACACAAGATTGTTCTTCCCCAACCAATTTTAATTGCTTAAATAATTAAATGAAAAAACCATTAACAACTATCTCTAACTTATTGTCTCTCCCCAAATGGACGTGAAATTTGGCGAAAGCTTTTGCAGAATTGTCTCAGCTTCTGCTTAAATCTGGTGCCGTCGAGCAGCGCACGTGGGGTTTTTTTTTAAGGTAGGAGGGAAGTTGGTTGTTAAAGCAACCATGAGTCGTGGACTGTCCCACCATTCTGATTTGGCTTCATGCCCTTACACGGTGCTCTCAGAAAATGGATGGAACACAAAGCGCTTCCTTCTGTTGTGACCACATACATGCCAGTGTCCCTCCAATGCATTGATGGAGTGGAATGGCCATCCATATGATATCCAGTAATATCTGCAAGCTCAGATCAACACGATGCAAATAAACAACAACCAAAACAAATAATGTGAATGTTTACAATATTTAAACAATCCTCAAAAGGGCGAAGAGGCGAATGGAATAGCCAGTGTGTTTGGATTGTCGCTTGTGACCATGGCTTGATTCTCTCCACGTAAATAACTGGGCAATCACGACGGCATCTCCGACGGCAATTGCGATCCGGTGTCTGCAGTTAATTCATCAAGATTCCTCCGTAGTCGGGTCCAGGGCGGCGGCTTTTGGCCAATTTTGGTGGTTGAGAAAGGGGATTGGAGGTGGTGGGGGTAAAGAGAAGGGTTCTTGTATAAAGGCGGGTCTTGCAGAAAGGGAAGGCCCTCACAGCTGATGATGCTATCGGACAAGCGGCTCAATAGCAGCGTGAATGCTCCCCGAGGAGGGCTTGGCCGCAGCTTTTACGTACGCTCTTTTTCACTTAATGTCCGAGTTCCACTTGCGGACCGTTCTCAGCCCGGCCGGTTTTTTGTGTGAGTGGAGGGGGGTGCTGCTCCATCCAATGTCAGGAAACCCCTGCCGGTTCGCTCCAGTCGGTTCAACCGAGTTGCTTATACCCGCAAAGCGGCGCAGATAGCTTTGATTTAGATTATTGAAATATAAGACGAGACAGATTGTGGATGAAATGGCGAGTTAGCATGGTCAAGGCTTCATATCATTTTGAGAGGATAAGATGGATTAGGTGGAGGTTCAAATCCGCAATTTATATCGTGGCAGAGGAAATCTCGTTGTAGCGTCTAGGGTCCTGCTTATAGATCCCAGAACGATTGACATCCGAGCAACACGTGTCTCTGTGTGTTTTTATATTATTTTTTACAGCATGCGGTGTGCATTCTTGGAGCATGACATTTTTTTTTTAGGGGGGGGGCGGAGTTGCCAGCCTCCACTTATGTATAAAATGTGGGCATTGCTCGTACATGAATTACAAGACTAGTTTTTTTGACGACACTTTGGCAAAATTAATGTTTAACGATTCAAAGTTGGTGATGGATAAAGTGAAAACCCACCAACTCATCAAATAAATCTTCCAAATCTTGCCATCTACATATTACATACTGTATGTTAATGGATGTCAATCACAATATTTCGCTGCAATTTTTGGTACGTATCATAAATAATAATGGGCCATAATGAAAGTTCAGCGATTTCATTGTTCAGTTTGTTTGATTCTGGCCCACAGACAGCACTCCAGATGTTACAAAGTGCTTCTTTTGGGACTAAGTCCAGGAAGAAAATAGGATATGTAGGATTTTTCAACTTTTGCTGTTCTCGACAAATTGCTGAGGTTACTTGTCCATGAAATAACATCTTCTCTGCTAACTGTGTGCCTGTAGGCTTAATTTATGTCAAACCTTCCATATATATAGTTGTTCTTCCATCTCATGTGATTTACCTGTCACTGTGCCGTGAATACTGCATCATATCATGTTGTGTTAGAAACAGTCAAGCTACATCTTGAGATATGCAGGCAGCGGTCAGGTCATTAACTTCTTCATTGCACACGGCACGCACGCACGCATTGCGCACACACATTTTTTCCCCCTCATAAAGCTGTTCTCACACAATTATAATATTATTAACAGTCACGCGTTAAATAGTTGTATGCTGAAGTGAAGAACTTTAAACAACCCCATGCAGGGATACACAAACCAATGTGAGTTAGAGGTTGGAAGGAAGAAGACGCTTAGGATGAAGCAACCTTACCGTGTTCATATATTACCTGTGCGTGAAAAAATACAGATAGATGTTCAGGTAAAAACAAAAAAAAACATGTAAATTCACCAAGGAAAATATGAATACTGCCTTTTAGATCTTCCAAAAACATTTTGTTTTCGTTTTCATTATTTGGCGTTCCCTCACTTAAAAATTCATCGTTTGCAGTCCCAAGAAATGACGACTGATATCAACTGATCAAAAGAGCAAAACACCAAGATCATGAAGATGGGCGAATATTTTCAACATTCCAGTTCACTGTTTTTTAACGTCATACTGCAAGCAGTGACTGATGGCATGATAATTGGCGTCGAAGAGGCTATGTTGTCGATGATGGAAAATTACCCCAGCCATTTGATCCATCATCTCATGAAAAAGCCAGGACCCCCCCCCCCCATTTTTCTTTAAGTAAGGAACATAAACAGACAAAACGCAGACAGGGAGTAAGTACAACACAAGTGAAATGCCCCCAGCTACCAATTAATCTCCAATTGTGAGTATGACCAACTTTAATGGGCACGGGGAAACCACAAAGATGCAACAAAAGTAAAACCAGAGAGTGACCAACAAGAGCAGGAAGGACTATGAGCATTTTGAACTCATCACTCTAGTTTCTGCAACTGCTTGCTTCGTTTCAACAATGCTGTAAATTCACAAAATACCTATTTAGATGGGAAAATTATCACATGCTGGCTGGGAGGATTTATTCTCAGTTAGTGTAATGTAATGCATATATATACATACTATATATGTATCATTTATGCAATATCTATATATGCATAATATATTGCTAACAGCATGGCTTTAAAGGTATGCCACACCCTTACATCGAAGCCATCTACCTGGGTGCGATTCCGACCCAGTTAAAAACTCATCCCCGTGTTTCATCAAGTAGGTGTGCTGTCACGCAGATATACAGTGAACGTTCTCCCCCATTCTGTCAGCATAGTGGTGACCATTACAGATCCCACGGCCGTTCTTCGTGAAGATTCGGCGAAGCTAGTCGCTGGGAACCATCGTCCAAAGAGTCCGAAATTATGCCCTAACTACATGCTGGGAGAGGATGTCAAAACCAGCCAGCATGACCCCAGGCCGAGAAACGCTTCCGAAGCACCCACACAATGAAAGTATTAGCTCGTCAAAATAACACTAAAATAAAAACATTGCATGCCATTTAACTATCTGATCAATTTGCTTTAATTGCCGAGGTTGCAGCTGAGACGGCAACCACAGGATAGATAGCAGCAGTTGTAATTTTGGTGTCGAGGAACGTCGAAGAAGACCAGGCCATTTGCTACCTGCAGGACTGCTCTGGCAAGACATTTGTATGATCTCTCTCTTTTTGTTCTCCCAAAATATGTATTTGCTTTCTTTTCTGAAACGACACACACAATTTCGATGAAACTTGACCGCATCCTTTATCACCCATGATGTAACAAGGTTTGTTTATGGCATTAAAAAAAAAATCCAGAGGAATTTTAATTTATTCTCCATTATATATTTTGTGGGTCATCCATTCCAACCAGCGGTTGCCTGATTATCTTATCCAGCCACTATCAGGTGAGTGTCCAGGGGTATTGTCCCTATGTTTAATATCTCTGTGAGGTTCTTTGTCATCAATCCTGTAGGTCCAGCTATCACTGGAACAACTTTGACATTCTTCAGCTTCAAGGATCTTCTCACTTCATTCATGAGGTCTTGGTATTTGGTCATTTTCTTGATTTCTGCATCGTTTAGTCCAAAATCACTGGTATTAACACCTCAATCAGCCACGCCTTCTTCTCTTTTTTTTGTATCTAAGTATGATATCTGGTCGCAAGGCTTTGTTTTCGATGTTCACGCTCGATGGGATCATTAGGTCATACGTGAGTGATAGGTACTTCCATGTTTTGAGTGATTGCTTTTGGTTCATTTTCCCACAAATTTTCTGGAACTGGAATATCAAAGTTTGTAGATGTGCCAACAGATTACATGAAAAACTGTGTTGTGTCATTGTGTGTACAGCTGTTCTGACATGAGTTTGTTTTTGTGTGTGTGTGTGTGTGTGTGTGTTCGGTCATTAGCATAACATATCATTCTCTTTACTAACCACACCTCCACCCCTCACCTTTCTCTGTTTTTATTTTTTCATACTCTCTCTCCTCTCTCTCTCTCTCTCCACACCATCCTACATCCCTCCCTCCCACGGTCTAGCAACATTTGGTGAGGCATAGCTCGACCCACCTCCCCCTTTCCTCATTCTTCCCCCTTTCTAGCTTCTCATCCCTCCTGCCTCTTCTCTCTCCCTCTCCTCTCTCTCCCTCCCCTCCCTCCTCTCTCAGCCCCCCTTCTTAATACCCTCCGTCAGTGAAGCAACAGATCGTATTTGCTCATATATATAATATATATAATATATATATATATATATATATATATATGTTGTTGTTCTTCTTTCGGCTGCTCCCCTTAGGGGTCCCCACAGCGGATCATCCGTTATGATCCCACACTGATTTGGCACAGGTTTACTCCGGATGCCCTTCCTGAAACAACCCTGGTCGCCTCTTACGACACAGGGATAAGGATTGGGTTTCGCCATGATTCCGGGCTGCCCTACACCCTCTCATAGCGTGGCCCAGCGCAGAGCTCCCGTCCTCAAGCGATCCTCCAACCCAAGCCTCCGAGTAGCCGGATTACAGGCGCACGCCACTACGCCCGGTTGCTCATATATATATATATATATAATAAACTGAGTTTGTGTCTGTGGGTCTGTCTGTCTGCGGGTCATAAGCGCCACCCATTCTACAGGCCACTCCCTCCAACCATCCAGAAATCGCCACCATCTTTTTCTCTCAACGTAGCCTTTCTCTCAAGATTGTTTTGAAGGCCTCATGTACATTTGAAGACTGAACAACGCATCTTCCATCATTAAATGAAGATACCGTTTTGAGGGAAAAAAGTAACTTTGGAAAAAAAAGTAACGAGGTAATGCATGTTTTATCCGCAGTGATCGCGGCAGCCATCTAATATACACCATCCAATGAAGGTACGTTAATTCTCATCTTATGCAGAGGAAAGAAAATAGTGATATTTCATTCAAAAAAGAAAAACTTTGTGGGCCGGCAAACGCAGTTACTTTCTGTCTGCGAGACAGTGACGTGTCACATATAACTCAATGTTTGTTTACCATAATTTGCAATGACTGTTCCAAGCAAATATATCCCATGTTTGCTTCCATGCAAAGTATGAAAAAAGATGTCCTTACACATGACGTCATCACACAGAAATGTCTGCAACAGCAGGAATGCACAAATAATTGGAGCCTTTTTTAATAACACACTAAAACTCATGGAAAAATGATATGATGGAGGATAGAGAGTTTATTTGCTCATTACTATGAGAGTGAGAAGAAGAAGAGTAGGAAATATCATGCAAACATGGCAATTTTGTGCGAGGTGTCTCACCGTCACTGAAGCTAATATATAAAGCTGAGTTCGTGTCTGTGGGTGGATGTGTGGGTCTGAACAAGGTACGTTTTCATTACAACGAAAATACTCATAAATATTTAAAGTCTCTAATTTAAAAAAAAAAAGTCCTTTTGTTGGTGTTTTGTATGTACTGTATGCTGTTGAGATGTCCAGTGGTGTGTTCAGTTACCAAGCAGCAAGCTGGCGCTTGCCAGCCAGCCTTTCCTTATCAACTGTTTCTAATGGAGTGCTTGCTTGAGTGCTTGAACCACTTGGCAAGCACTCCACAAGAAACTTGGTAACTGAACACACCCTATATTAATGACATGGCGATGAGAATAAACATCTATAGCATCATTATTTCAGCTATATCAATGAATTAGTCCCTCAAGAGGTGAGGTGGGAGGAGGCAGGGCAAGTGGTGGGATGGGAAAAGGGACCCGACGTTGCCCGGGAAGGTCTGGTACCCCTTGCTCATACATATATAATGTTGAAATTGAAATAAACAATAAACATGTAAATTAAGTAAATACAGTGTAAATTGAACAAAAACACAAGACTCTTACCTTTTTAACTTATTCCAAAACAGCAAGGTTGGTGTGGGTAAGAATACTATGTATTCGTACTGTACTCTGCCATTAATAGAAAACACAAGACTTAGCCCAGGATGATGATGATGCTGTTTGAGGGGGGAGGTGGAGGTTCGAAAGATGTGGACGTAGAACTTGCGATAGGCGTTGGATCATCAAGAGCATGACGATATCGCCTGCTGCATTGCAACATAGAAGAGGGGTAATACGATCCTTAGCCACTTTGACCCGGAGCAGATCTTTCTTGCTTGGACAGGAAGGTACAAGATGGCATCCTCTTCCAAAATAATCCCATCTCTTCAGGGTTAAAAACCTGCTCCAGTATAAATCCTTTCACCTTCATTAGTTCCATGAGTGTGGTAGGTAGTTTTTTGCAGTATCATGGTCTACCATGGTTGAACTGGAGCCATCAGACCCAGATGCCTCGTGGAAATGTTGGTAAATCTGCACTGACTTCTCACGTATCACCGGTCCACTCAAAGGGGTAAATCCATAAAGATTTCTCCCGAATAACTGGTCCACTCAAAGGCACTTTTTCTGTTTGATCCTCAATCCAAACATTAAACGTTTTTTTCCATCCGTTCAATATGAGCATTATGGGACTGGAATGAGATTTTTGCACTTTGCTGGTGGGAACACTTGCACGGATATTTAACTCTCATTTACCATACAGTCGATTCATTGATCTCGTTATGGCAGCCCACAGATTCCGCACTTTCACCTATTGTCAACGTATATAACAAATCAATTTTTGCACAAAATCGCATAACCTTTCTCTGACTATTGATACAATCAATTTTATTCATTGCTTTACATTTGGGTATCATTATTGACTGTTGTGTGGCTACTCGATCTTGTAGCTCTAGTATTACAAGATTTTCAGATGTCATTTCCTGTTCGATGATTATTCATTATTAAACTTGGCTTCATTCTGGATGCTGTTCTGATTATTACAATTAACAGTGTGTGAGAAACCGAAAGAAAAAGAGCTCGTAATGGGAGGAAATCACACTCGCAGAGGCAAACAATGATTCATCTCAGCTCAAAAAATGTGATTGGCCGAAATGAAATACCGCGATAACTAAATCGGAACACAATAGGGTGCCTGTGATTGGTAGAAACCCGCGATATTTGAGGGTTTACTGTATATAATTTTTAGCCCTATCACTCAATGGTGAAGAATCAAAAAAAATCCGTCCACAACTTTTTGAGATATCCTGCACACATACAAACAAACAAACATGAAAGACGTTGTGCAGAGCACGACACTTGCGAAATTCCAAAAACAAATTTTACCTTAAAAATAATTGGTGGTTCAATTCAATGACCAAATATGCAAATCATTAAATTTCAAGACAATCGGATAAAAATTGACGATTTAAAAAATTGGCCTTTGTTGACCTTTTAACCTTTGGACCTCAAAAATAATGGGTGGTTGAATTCAGTGACCTGATATACAAATCCTGTCCAAATTTCAAGTCAATCGGATGAAATTTGATGATTTTAGAAATCTCACTCAAGATCTCATAGCAGCTATCAGCTACGAAACTCAAAACAATTAACCGAGTGAAAATGTAAAACCACAAGATTCAAGATCAGCCAAATGGCATTTCTTATCCACACAATGAATAAATTGCAGTGATTGTTAAACTTTGAACTTTGATGTTTTGTGAATTGTTAAATTGTTGCAAAATTGTTTTTTCTTGATGTTATTTTTACCCTCGCCAGAGGAGAGGGTATTGCATTTGGGTTCCTTTGTCTGTTTGTTTGTCCGCAACCGCTTGTCAGATTGACACAAATTTTTCGCCATCAGAGCGACTGACTACTCACGTAGAAGGTTTTAATGATTATGATGTCATAGGTCATGTGGTGTGGCAGCCATGTTGGAAAAAAGGAAAAACGTTGTTCTCTGTATCTGTTAAACCCCACCAAGGAAAAAATTGAAACTTGGTACATGGCAAGTACTCCGCATGGGGAATTTATGATTTTTTATGATGTCATAGGTGCCTTCATTACAACGTCATAATTGCATACATAGAACACTACAAACGATCATCAATTGTCTTTTCTGTGGACAAATTTATCCCTAGATGACCCTCAAAAAATTTCATACTGATGTCATCGGTCACATGGCTTGGAAGCCATATTGGATTTACCTGAAAACGTATAAAAAAAGACAAATGTGTCCAAGAGCAGCGTCCTAAAGGTTTTGTCGGCTAAAAAAAAAAAACAACAACTTCCGATATTTCGTCACGTGCCTTGATTAAGCCAATAGCGAGACCCGTCATTTACGTATTTACGATATATCGTGTATTTACGAAATAAATAGTGTATATTACGAAATAAATAGTGTATATTACGAAATAAATAGTGTATATTACGAAATTACAATACGATAAATGGAATAATCTATAAATAGTAACGTGAACTTTTCGAAACTTTAAAGCAAATGTCCGAATATATTTAAAAGTTCATGATAGACGCTCTCAAAAGGCACCGTCAATGCGAGGATGTGTACATGTGCTTAGTATTTAAGGAGATCCGGATCTTGCATATACAAGAGCCGAGTCCTAGAGTTTAAGGTTTTGTCTTCACAAGAAGAAGAACAACAAGAACAACAAGAAGAACAAGAACAAGAAGAAGAAGAAGAAGAAGAACAACAACAACAACGCCGAGCTCTCTATGGGCAGCGTTCGCAACGCGAGACGCTGCTAAAAATTTTCTCCACAAGTGCTGAACAGATCGAGGAGAAACATCACACACACGTTCCCCAAGCATCACACACACATTCCCCAAGCCTTGGTGATACCAGAATGTTCACGAATAATTGATAGGTCACATGGTGTGGCAGTCATATTGGATTGAGTGAAAATCATTAAAAAAAAACTCTTGATCCGCTTTATCGATCAACGTGAAACTTCACAATTATGATATAGTCGTGATGTGGGCAATAGGTTTTTAATTTCAACCTAATTGGATGCATGGTCTGGCATCCGTGATTATTAAATTTTTTGATCTGGGTTATTTTTTATTTTTATGAATAAGGCTTATTTGGAGGTGCCTGGATGGGTTTGAGGGTAGCGGAGCAGCAGCTGAAACCCGAATCCTATATAGGTTCCTCCTGATGACTTCATCTTTGCTTTTTGCTTGTTTAGGTTCCTTCTGATGATTCCAATGTAGGACTGTACCACCTATTTGGTCTTCCATTTGATTTTAATTGAATTTATTTTAATCCCATTCTGAATTCAATTTAATAATAATAAACATCATGCATCAGGGTCAGGTGTCCAATCAAAGAGGGGTTGCATCAAAGCAGGACATCTTGGCACCCGGTCATCACTGCCAGCAGTTATAAAGTGGCAGTTCTAGTTATGTCTATTATTAATTATGAAACACACCAGTACACAAACACCACACAAAATATACGACACAAAACTACACAAACACCACACAAAATAACTCCTGGCAAGGGTCTGCAATCTCTGATTGCTCTTTTTCTTGGTTATTCTGCTTTGGTGGTGTTCTTTTTATTGCCATTTATTGTTTTATCATATATTATTTGTTAAAATCATCAATTGTAAAACTTAACTCAATTCGGCCTTTGGCAGTGATGGAAGTTGAATAGAAATAAACTATTTATTATTATTATTGTTGACCAAAGTTGGTGATCTTTCGCCTATGCTGGCATCAAAAATAATTTGCATTGAAATTTGAACACGATTTGCATATTTGGTTATTTAGTTCAACCACAATAAGATGAAAATTGAGGATGTTAACAATTTCATTTAAGTTGTTGACTTTTGGCCTATGTTGACTTCAAAAATAATTGATGGTTGAATTCACTGATCTGATGTGCAAATTCACTGGCTAACCCCCGCTTTAGCAGGGAAAATGGCCTTTAAATGCTTGTGTGTGTGTGTGTGTGTGTGTGTGTGGTGTGTGTGTGTGTGTGTGTGTGTGTGTGTGTGTGTGTATGTGCAAATCTCTTCAAATTTAAAGTCATTCAGATGAAATTTGAGGATTTTAGAGATTCGACCTTTGTAAAACTTTTGACTTCAAAATCAATAGGCTTCTTGCTTACGATCAAGTCCACCGTTTGGTGAAGTTTCATTAAGATCGGTTTAAAATTGTTACCTGTTGGAGATTGACTTACAAATATATAGAGACAAACACACAGGATGCACATTCACAATACTGGCAAAATCCACCCCCGCCCCCCAAAAAGTTGCATGGAATAATCAAATTACCCATTTCAATAAGATTAAAACGAAACAATCTTAGGCAAAGCTCAGGTCAATCGGATGAAAATTGACAATTTTTCAGACGTAATGTGTTGATTTCAGAAATTTGACCTCGAGATGACCTTCGACCTTTTAACATAAATAGTTGGTTTCCCAATTCAGTGAGGCACTATGCAATTGCTGTTTAATTTTCAAGTCAATCGGATGAAAAAATGACGATGATAGAAATTTGACCTCAAGATGACCTTTCATCTCAAAAATCAATAGGCTTTTCAGTTGAGACTACCTCTACAACTTGGTAAAGATTCATGATGATCGGATTAGCATTCTGACATGTAGGCGATTGACAGCAAACCAGACAGAATAAATAACAAAGTCGACTGACCAATATACTTGCAAATCTTCGATTTTGCAAGTAACAACCAGACACGGGTGAAAACACAACCTCCGGCCATCACAGATGGTGGATGTAAATAAGCCTATATATCAATAAAAAACATCTCAAAATACAAAGCTTGTCCGTGTCTGCTTTGAACTCAAACTAAGCTCGACAAAAACAACACATTTATTAATTTGACAAAATAATTGAAATAATCCATATATTGACAAAATAAATTCACCATTTGAACAACAACAAAAAATTATAAAAATTTATTAATTTGTATTCTCCATATTTTCATAATAAAAGTTTGTTAATCATTTGATGACAAAAGCTCAAATGGTAAGTAATAACCTGGAATCGATAATAAAACCCAGCCGGCAAACGGGCTAATACGGTCAATGTGTATTTACTGTGATTTTCCCCTTTGACATTTTGACCTAATTATTTGTCTTCTCCATATTCTTACAACAAAGGTTTCTTGAAAATTTGATGACAAAAGCTCAAATGGTGAAAAAAGTTACTGCCTGCAAAGACACACACACACAGAGGTGGATCCTTTGAGACCTTGTCGGTCTCCGTTCCATCTCTTGATGAAACCCACCCACATGTGAAGATAGCAGGTAACAACAGCAACTTTCATGCGCACGCATGCACGCACACACATTATAATAAATAATTGAAGTAATTGGAGATTCGTCCCCATCAATATCCTGGTTGTGATTCACACAAGATTGTTCTTCCCCAACAATTTTAATGCTTAAATAATTAAATAAAAACCCATAACAATATCTCTAACTTATTGTCTCTCCTCCATGGACGTGAAATTTTGAGCGAAAGCTTTTGCAGATTGTCTCTCATTCTGCTTTAAGTCTGGGTGCCTCGAGCAGCGCACGTGGGGGTTTTTTTTTAAGGAGGAGGGAAGTTTGGTTGTTAAAGCAAACCATGAAGATCTGGACTGTCCCACCATTCCTGATTTGCTTCGATGCCCTTTACACGGTGCTCTCAGAAAATGGAGAACACAAAGCGCTTCCTCTGTTGTGACCACATACATGCATGTGCCCTCCATGCATTGATGGAGTGGAATGGTCCATCCATATTGATATCCAGTAAATATCTGCAGCTCAGATCAACATCGTTGCAAATAAAAAACAACCAAACAATAATGTGAATGTTTTACAATATTTAAACAATCCTCCAAATGGGCCGAAAGAGGCGAATGGAATAGCCAGTGTGTTTGTGAATTTGTCGCATTGTGACATGGCTTGGATTCTCTCCACGTAAATAACTGGGCAAGCGACGACGCATCTCGACGGCAATTGCGATCCGTGTCTGCAGTAATTGATTCAAGATTCCTCGGTGATCGGGTCCAGGGCGGCGCTTTTGGCCAATTTTGGTGGTTGAGAAAGGGGGATTGGGAGAGTGGGTGGGGTAAGAGAAGGGGTCTTGTATAAAGGGCGGGTGTTGCAGAAAGGGAGGCCCTCACGAGCTGATGGATGCTATCGGACAAGCGCTCAGATAGCAGCGTGATGCCTCCCCGAGGAGGGCTTGGCCGCAGCTTTTACTTAGCGTCTCTTTTTCACTTAATTGTCCGAGTTCCACTTGCGGCCGTTCTCGCCCGGCCGTGGAGGAGGGGGTGCTGCTCCGATCCAATGTCAGGAACCCTGCGGTTGGCGCCCAGTCGGGTTCACCCGAGTTGCTTATACCCGCAAAGCGGCGGCAGTAGCTTTGATTTAGATTTTGAAATATAAGGACGAGACAGGATTTGTGGATGAAATGCGAGTTAGCATGTCAAGGCTTCATATCATTTTGAAGGATAGATGGTTAGGTGGAGGTTCAAATCGCAAATTTATATCGTGG
>CM068955.1:43206434-43242057 GCA_035128595.1 Eptatretus atami
TTTTTCTTTTTAAGTAAGGACATAAAACAGACAAAACGCAGACAGGGGAGTAAGTACAAACAAGTGTAAATGCCCCCACCTACCAATATAATCTCCAATTGTGAATGACCAATTTTATGGGCACGGGAAACACCAAAAATGAACAATAAGTAAAACCAGAGGTGACCAACAGAGCAGGAAGGAATGAGCATTGTTGAACTCATCACTCTAGTTTTGCAACATGGTTGTTCGTGCAACAATGTGTAAATGTCACAAATATACCTATTTAGAGTGGGAAAAATGTATGCACATGCTGAGCTGGGAGGATTTATTTCAGTTATGTATGTATGCATATATATACATATATATATGTATATATGCACATATCTATATATGCATATATATGCTAACAGCATGGCTTAAAGGTATGCACACTTACATCGAAGCCATCTGACCTGGGTGCGAATTCCGACCCAGTTAAATACTGTCATCCCAGTGTTTCATCAATGTGTGTGCTGTCACTCAGATATACGTGAGACTGTCTCCCCATCTGTCAGCATTAGTTGGTGACCAACAGATCCACGGTGTCCTTCGTGAAGATTCGGCGAGCTATCGCTGGAACCATGTCCAAAGTCCAAATTTATGCCCTAACTACTGCTGGGAGAGGGATGTCAAACCAGCCAGCATGACCCCAGGCCGAGAAACTGCTTCCGAAGCACCCACACAATGAAAAAGTTTAGCTCGTCAAAAATAAATAAAATAAAATACATTTGCATGCATTTGAACTATCTGATCAATTTGCTTTAATGCCGAGGTTGCAGCTGAGACGGCAACCACAGGATAAGATAGCAAGCAGTGTAATTTTGTGTCGAGGAACGTCGAAGAAGACCAGGCCATTTGCTACCTGCAGGACTGCTCGGCAAGAATTTGTAATGAACCATGGCTTTGGCTACTCTTTGAGAAGGATACCTTAATATATTTAGCAAAAAAAGCTAATGCTAACAGACAAGTAGATGGGACACGAGGTTAACATCCATCCGAGGGATGGTGCATACACTGATGAATCGCCCTGCCTGAAAAACACGAGGGCGACAGTTTACAGCTTGCAGTGACTCAAACCCAGACGAGACAGCTCAGAGGTGAGTATGCATACTCTAAGCTATCCTGTCAGTTCTGAATATATATATATATATATATATATATATAATATTATATATATAATATTATATATATAATATATATATATATATATATATAATTGGCTTGGTTTGCTCTTTCATGTTCGATGGTGATTATGCTCTGTTTTAAATCAAAACAATTGCATTTAAATATTTATATTCTGCATGGAGAATGGAAATAAATATACATGAGGTTCAACTCTCTGCGGGACTGCACTGAGTAGAACGAGTGGTCGCTGAACCTGTAGGATCTTAACCAAGGAAATGAGGAGGCTATTTAGCCCATCATTGCAATGTTGCACTGTCCAGATAATTTTTGCTTCTGAAATTGACAACCTTCTAGATTATATTTAAATTAAACAAACCCATCTTTGATCGTGTGTGTGTGTGTGTGTGTGTGTGTGTGTGTGTGTGTGTGCATATTCTCTGTCATAAAAACAAAACAAAAAACCAAACATGTGGAATTGATAATGTAATTGTTGAACGACTTCATTCAAAGTGCCTTTTTGACATGAGGGATGTAAAGAACACTTGATTGCAAATTTCCAAGTAACGTAATTCCCTCATGCAACAATCGTTCAGCACGTGGAACTCATGCATCCTGAGGTTTTTAGAGGTGACACGAGACATCCGGAGCAAATTCGAAACCTAAAAACAACAAAACTAAAAAACATTCTAAACAAAAGTCTTTCTGAAACAGCAGCGTGTGGATCATCCAAAAGCACACTGATTTCATTCTTCAACTCGAAGGGCACTCGGTAGAGTGCATACCTCCCCCACGTAATGCCTGATCCAGGAGAACATATCGGGCCCAATACATTTTTGAAATAACATGCTATATAGTACCACATCATTTTGGCCCAATCTTTCAATGGTGAAGAATCACTTTAAACATTAAATAATTATCGTATCCAGATCTGGATTCGGAATTTTCATCCAAAATCGAATCAATTCGCCCCTACCACACACGCAACCTGTCCACCAAATTTTGTCCGAATCCATCTACAACTTTTTGAGATATCGTGTTAGATATTGGTTTAGCCCGATCTCTCAATGGTGAAGAATTACTTTTAAAAATTATCAGATCCGGATCCGGATCTTCACCAAAATTGAATCATTTCTTCCTTGTCACACAGCCAACATGTCCACCAAGTTTTGGCCGAATCCGTCCACAACTTTTTGAGATATCCTGCCCACAGGCAAACAAGCAAACAAACAAACAAACAAACAGACGAGATGGGTGAAAACATAACCTCCTTCACCTTCGGTGGCGGAGGTAAATATCATGCTGAATATCGATTTTGGCCCGAACTCTCAATGGTGAAGAATTACTTTAAAAATCAAAGAATTATCATATCCAGATCCGGATTTGGATCTTCACCGAAATTGAATCACTTCGGCATGGTCACACACTCAACCTGTCCACCAAGTTTAATCCGAATCCGTCCACAACATTTTGAGATATCGTGCTATGTATTAGTTTAGCCCAATCTCTCAATGGTGAAGAATCACTTTAAATATTCTCGTAGTCGGATCCGGATCCGGATCTTCACAAAAATCTAATCAGTTTGTCGTTGTCACACACTCAACCAGCCCACCAAAGTTCATCCAGATCTGTCCACAACTTTTTGAGATATCCTGCACACAGACAGACAAACAAATAAACAGACAAACAAACAAACAAGAAAAAGATGTCGAGTAGAGCACGATACCTGCAAAATCCACCCCCTCTCCAAAGGTTGCCATGGATACACCAAATTGTCCCTTTCATTTCGATTAAAATTCACAATCTTAATGAAAGTTCAGGTCAATCGGCTGAAAATTGATTATTTTTCAGATTTAAATTGATAATTTTAGACGTTTCACCTTTGACCTCAAAAATATTTGCTTTCTCAATTCAGTGATGGACTATGCAAATCCTGTTCAACTCTGAAGTTAATCGGATGCAAATTGACGATTTTTCAGTTGAAAATTGATGATTCTAGAAGTTTGCCCTTGAGTTGACCTTTGACATTTTGATCTCAAAAATAGTTGGTTTCCCAATTCAGTAATGTACGATGCAATTGCTGTTTAATTTTCAAGTCAATCTGATGAAAATTGACAATTTTTCAAATAAAATTTGATTTTAGAAGTTTTACCTTGAGTTTCTTGACCTTTTGACCTAAAAGAAATAGTTTGTTTCAAAATTCAGTGATGCAATATGCAAATCTTGTTCACATTTCAAGTCAATCGGATGAAAAATCGCGATTTCAGAAATTTGACCTCAAGATGACCATTGACCTTTGATCTCAAAAATCAAATGGCTTCTCAGTTGAGACTACCTCTACAACTTGGTAAAGTTTCATGATGATCGGTTTCGAATTGTGACCTGTAGGCAACAGACAGACTGACAGACAGAATAACAAAATTGACTGACCAATATAGTTGAAAAATCTTCGATTTTGCAAGTAACGAACAGACAGGAGGGAGTGAAAACATGACCTCCTTCACCTTCGGTGGCAGTGGTAACCACCATTCATTACAATGGCATATCCATCAGAGAATGAGAGCAATCAAATCAATGGACACCATCAAGGCAGGGTCTTCCATTACCCATGTTGAAAGGCTCTTTGTGAGGAACGTGAGGAGAGGAACTGTTCATGAGCTTAAAATATGTTATCAAGCCACCAGATCAACAAGTGATTTGCCAAGAAGTTGGCATCCCAGAATAACAACTCCCGCTCAGGACTGATACATTGGCACAACCATCCACGTGCTAGTCCTGTTTAACGTTCAAAACTTGCCCATTGTCTCCATGCCCATTAAACATGCTGATTTGACCACAAAGTATGCTTGGTTGTGTCACGGTGCAAGTGTTATGTCCAGGTTAGGTGATGAATCCAGGTTTCTCTGCCTGGGCCTACAGAAGATGCAATGAGCGATATGCGCCCCAGTCTGTGTCCTAGAAATCTCTTTTTTTGTATACATTGTCGAGGCTCGTATGAGAGCTAACACAAAACGCACAGCAAGAGGGGCAGGAGACAAGAGGGGTGGGAGAGGGAAGGACAAAACAGTGGGGAACAGAGACATTAGGAGATCTGTGGAAGGGAGAGGGATGGGGTGGGGAACATGGGGTATGCATGATGGACATTACAGGGACTTTTAGGAAGGAAAGCATGGAATTTGAAGGAGGTGGGTTTGGGGTGGATTAACAAGGGTAGAAAAGATCAAGGTTTTGGATGGGGGAAGATACGAGGTGGTCGTGAACAACTGTTTTGAAGGGGTGGAGGCAAGAATAGCATTAAACAGAGTGAGGGAGTTTATTCCAACGGCGGGAAAAATGAGGAATGAAAGAGTGAAGGTGAGCAGTGATTTGCGATTTTGGTAGTTTTACCAGAAGGGGGTTGTTGGCGGAACTTGAGCGCCCTGTGGAAATATGGTGGGGACATATCGCAGACAGAGCAGGGAGGGGTGAGACCGGAGAGTAGACGGTAAAAGACAGAAAGACCACCCACCTGCGGTGAGAGAGTGAGCGGCCTGAAGACTCAGCTTCATCGCAGGAGATGCCAATGATCTGAAATGCCTTGGTTTCCACAGAGTGAAGCCGAGAAAGGTGAAAGGCAGGAGCACCAGCCCACAGGGGAGAGCAGTACTCCATCAGGCTGCAGACGAAAGCTTGTGTGTGGTCAGGAGCTCAGGTGGGCCGAGGAAGGACTGCACGATCGAGGAATTCCCAGTCGACGACTGGCTTTGGAGGCCAGGTTGGAAATGTGCTTTCCCAGGAAAGATCATGGCAGATAGTGAGACCCAGAAGCTTGAAAGAAAGGACTTCTTCCGAGGATTGTTGAGAAAGTGGATGGGGGGTGGGGGGGGGGTTCCAAACGGTCCTTTCTGAGAGACAAAGTGAGAGTGTGAGATTTGTCAGGATTGAAAGACATGTTCCATGTGTTGGACCAGTTTGTGATTTTACCCAGATCTGCAGGAGCGAAGAAGCTGCTGCTTGCCGATCTGAGGGATGACGATGGTATGGCAGAGGGTGGAGTCATCAGCAAAGAGAAAAAGAGGATTTCCAGAGTCAGAGAGATCATTGATGAAAACCAGAAAAAAGAACAGGGCCCAGAACGCTACCTTGATGAACTCCAGCTTTAGGAAGAGGGGATGAAAGAACTCCATTTAGGGACACATGTTGGCTGCAACAGGAGAGGAAGTCTGCGAGCAATGAGTGGAGATGGCCTTGGATACCATCGGAAGCTTTGGTGAGCAGGGCAGGGTGCCAGACCGTGTCAAAAGCACGTGATATGTCTTGGGATATGGCTCTGATTTCATGTCCGGCATTGAGTACCTCCATCCATTGTTTGGAGAGCAGAAGCAGCATATCCAGGGTAGAGTGACCTGGTCTTATACCAAATTGATGATCAGAAATCAAGCCATTGGAGAAGAGGAAGGATTTAATGTCTGAAGCGATGATGGATTCCATAACCTTACTGATAATTGGGAGAAGGCTGATTGGTCTGTAGTTGCAGGGATGTGTTTTTGCAACTTTTTATGCAGGGCAGTGATGTTTGCTGATTTCCAAAAGTCATGAATACCAATGATCCTAAATGATCCTAAGCTGCAAATTTTGGACGTGGATCTACCATGGTGTGGCTGGTAGTGCTGAAACCTTTCACACCAATCTGATCCATATTCATGACAATCTGATGGCACATTGATACTTTAATGACATCTTACAGCAACCGGTGCTGCATACCCTTTGAAAACATGATCCAGGAATAATCTTTATTCATGATAATGTTCCTTGTCCGGAAGCTGCTTTGGAAGCACAGACGATCTTTGACAGAGTATGAGGATTATTACAAAGTTTAACAAACCATGTCAGCATTGTTAACTAGAAGGGCACTTGGGAGAACGCATACCTCCACCCTGCAAAGCCTGATCCAAGAGAACATAACAGGCCCAATACATTTTTGAAATATCATGCCATATATCGTTTTTTGAGCCCAATCTCTCTCGGGTGAAGAATCACTTTGAAAATGAAATAATTCTCGTATCCAGATCCGAATTTGGATCTTCACCAAAATCGAATCAAGTTGTCATTACCACACACCCAACACGTCCTCCAAGTTTCATCCAAATCCATGCACACGTTTTTGATATATCGTGCTGTATATCGGTTTAGCCCTATCTCTCAATGGTGAAGAATCACTTTAAATATTATCAGATCCAGATGTGGATTTGGATGTTCACCAAAACTAAATCAGTTCTTCCTTGTCACACACCCAACCTGTCCTCCAAGTTTCAGCCGAGTCCATGCACAACTTTTTGAGATATTGTGCTCTAAATATATATCGTGAAGAATCACTTAAAAAATTATCAGATCCAGATCTGGATCCGGATCTTCACCAAAATCTAATCAGTTCGTCCTTTACACACCGAACCTGTCCACAAAATTTCATCTGGATCCGTCCACAACTTTTTGAGATATCCTGTACACAGACAAACAAACAAAGAAACAGACAGAAAGGGGTGAAAACATAACCTCCTTCACCTTCGGTGGCGGAGGTAATAACAGTAGCCTATACGGAAAGTCTTTTAACAAAGATTGCAGTGCAAGGTGGTCATTTAATTGAAGAAAAACCTCCCTCCATTTAACAATGTGACCTAAAAATAACATTTCATTATAAACTTCAAAGAGTTCCAAAATAAGCTCAAATTTACTTCTCGGTGGACTCGATGATGTAATTCGTAAAGTCAACGAGTTTGGCATTTCAAACTTGTAACAGAATACGAGTGTCCTGTACGCAGATGTGCGACTGGATATGTGTACCCAGGAGGACCGAAAAAAGAAAGCATCACTTCTGCTTGAGCTATGCTTGTGGAGTTGTCGATGTTGTTACATGGTGTCAGAAAATGGAACCAAACGTCGCAATGGAAGTCCTGAAGCCTCCTGACACAATGAAATTTAAGCCATGCAATGCTGTCAATGCATGGGACAAGTGGACTGCATAATTGTCGAACTACTTCAAGGCCGCCGAGCTCAAGAAGAAAGACACCGATGTGCAAGAAGCCATTTTGTGCAAGAAGCCATTAGAATTGGCAGGGCCAGACTCCTTGGCCATTAACCAGACATTCACCTTTGTCGAGGGTGAAGATGTGAATGATTACGAGTTGGTGCTACGAAAATTCATGGACTACTGCAGGCCAAGGAAAAACACGGTCGATGAGAGGTATCATTTTTGGAAACGTGACCAGGAGGAGGGTGAGGCAATAGAACAATGGCTCATTGAACTCAGAATGCAAGTAGCTATGTGTGAGTTCGGACACCAAGAATAACTCATGATTCGAGACAAGATTGTGTTTGGCATGCGAGATGAGAGATTGAAAGAGAGACTTCTTGGGGAAGTTGAGATGACGCTGCAGAAAGCTTTGAACATATGCCATGCCGCCGAATCAAGCAGGCAGCAAGCTCGAAGGCATGAAGGGTACCAAGCAAGTCAATGCAGTGGATAAAGAGTGGCGAAAGCAGCACACCACCTTCAAGGTAAGTCAAGGTGTGTGAGTACTGTGGCAAGAAGCACAGTCCAGGGTCTCACAGGTGTCCAGCATTTGGCAAAACATGTGCCAAGTATGGAGGCAAGAATCACTGGGGTTCCGTATACAAGGGAAGGGGCACAAGAAGGGTACGTCTTCTCGATGCAGATGCCGAACAAGGTACTGAAAAGTTTATGATCATAGATTCAGTGCTCATTGGTAAACTGGACGATGACTTAACCCAGACTGCTGACCGATGGGAAGAACAGCTCACAGTTGGCCAGAGAATGGTGAACGTCAAGCTTGACACGGGTGCCCAGGCAAAAGCAATTTTGCTTGCTACCTTGACGACAGCAATGCCTGAGCACAGCATAACACCGACCAATGTCATTCTCACTGCTTTTGGTGAAGGCAAGATCCAGCCATTGGGTACAAAAGTGGTTCCATGCAAGCATAAAGGGCAAGACTGGAGAATCAAATTATACGTAACTGAGAATACGACCATTCCCATACAAGGGCAAAATGCATGTGAAAAGCTGGGCCTTATCAAGCATATAGATACACTGCATGCTCGTCTGACCAACGAGAGGCTGCTCGAGCAATATTCGGATGTGTTCACAGGCACAGGTGAAGTTCAACAGGACCAAGGTACAGTACCGAGTGTCCAAGGTGCTGTATATGGGCAACATCATCACTCCAGAGGGACTGACTCCAGCCAAGTCCAAGATCCAAGCAATGTTTTTTTTTCATATACAATGCCGAGGCTCGTACCAGAACTAACACACAGAACATACAACAAGGGGAGCAGGAGACAAGAGGGGTGGGAGGCGGAAGCACAAAACAGTGGTGAACAGAGACATTAGGAGATCTGTGGAAGGGAGAGGGATAGGGTGGGGAACACGGGGGAAACAATATGGACATTACAGGGACTTTCAGGAAGGAAAGCAGGGAATTTGAAGGAGGTGGGTTTGGAGTGGATTAATGGGAGTAAAAAACATCATGGTTTTAGATGGGTGAAGAAAAGAGATGGTGGTGAACAGCTGTTTTGAAGACCTGGAGGATAGAGTGGGATTGAAGAGAGTGTGGGAGTTTTGTTCCAAAGGCAGGAAAAAGAGGAATGAAAGAATGAAGGTGAGCAGTGTCTTTATTTGTAGTTTTTACCATGAGGGGTTGCTGGCGGACCTTGAGAGCCCTCCGGAAATAGGGGGGGGGGCAGATCACAGACAGATCAAGGTGGGGGGTGGCGAGGCCAGAGAGTAGACGGTAGAAAACAGAAAGAACACTGACTTGCCTGTGTGGGGAGAGTGAGAGATCCAAATACTCAGCCTCATGCCTGGAATAACAAATGATCCTAAATGCCTTGGTTTCCACAGCGTGAAGCCGAGAAATGAGAGTTGGGAGCATGAGCCCAGAGGGGAGAGTAGCACTCCATCAGGCTGCAGATGGAAGCTTTGTACGTGGTCAGGAGCTCAGGTGTGCCAAGGAAGGACTTTGCACGATGGAGGATGCCCTGTCGGCGACTGGCTCTTGAGGCCACCTTGGAAATGTGAAATTTCTGACATGCCTGCACAAGAAGACAAGTCAGCACTTCAGCACCTTTTGGGCATGGTCAAGTACCTAGCACAGTATATACCGAACGAGTCGGAGGTCGTAGCACCACTCTGCATACTGCTCAAGAAAAATGCAGCCTGAAGCTGGGAAGCAGAACACACACAAAGTCTCATCAATGTCAAAGTGGCACTGGTAACAGAACCCGTTCTGAGACACTATGACATGTCAAAGCTAGTGACAGTCTAAGCAGACGCTAGTCAGTGGGCTTGGTTGTTTACTGCAGGAGGGACGGCCAGTTCACCACACATCAAGGTCCATGAAGTACACTGAAAAGAACTATGTGCAGATCAAAAAGTAACTGTTGGCAATCTGCTATGAATGCCGCAAGTCCCACCAGTGTGTGTACAGGAAGCCAGTGAATATGCAGCTGGATCACCACCCTCTAGAGGCAATTCTCAAGAAACCCCTGGGCAATGCGCCTCCACAACTGCAGCGAATGCTCAAGTCTACAGCACTATGAGCTAGATGTGAAGTATGTCCCGGGCAAGTACATGTATGTGGCTGACACGCGGTGTCGTGCATATTTACCTGGTGACCAAGCAAACGTCCAGATGGAAGATGACATCGAAGACATGGTTC
Organism: Eptatretus atami; assembly: GCA_035128595.1. Taxonomy (NCBI): domain Eukaryota; kingdom Metazoa; phylum Chordata; class Myxini; order Myxiniformes; family Myxinidae; genus Eptatretus; species Eptatretus atami. Next base: position 43,216,292 of record CM068955.1, read on the forward strand.
ACTGCCTGGTGCGTGACATGCCAGTGAGTGCGGACTGATGTGTATCAGGGACCGCATTGTGATCCTGAGTGCACTCAAGAATGAGATTCTGGCTCTGCTGCATGAGAGTCACATGGGAGCTGAGAAAATGAAAGCCAGGGCTACAGGCACTCTGTTTTGGCCCACCATGGCTGCAGCCATTGAACAGACAGTGATGAACTGTGCAGTATGCCTCAGCCATAGGAATGCACAGCCCAAGGAGCCGTTGAAACCACATCCCTTACCTTAGCTAGCATGGCAGAAGGTGGGAGCAGATATCCTGACATATCAAGGCAAAGTCTATCTCCTAGTGGTTGATTACTATAGCAAGTACCTGGAGGTGGTGGACATGGAGAACAAGGCTGCCACCATGATCATCACCAAGAAGAAAGAGGTCTTTGTGCATCAGCATTCTGGAAGAGCTCATGAGTGACAATATGCCGTTTGACAGCCAAGAGTTCAGGAGGTTCACACAAAACTGGGGAAATCAAAGAGTCAACATCCAGTCCTGGATTTGCCCAGTCCAATGGCCAAAGTGAACGTTTTGTCCAAACAATCAAGAAGATGATGAAGAAAGCTGATGATGAAATCTACCTCACTCCTGGAGTACCGCAACACTCCTGTCATGGGTACGTCATTATCGCCGGCACAGATTTTAATGAGCATGACTGAGATATAAGATACCAGTCGCCAAGCAGCTGCTCAAACCAGTGACGGTAGATCCCAGAACACAGCTTACACAGCAGAAGCTGAAATAAAGAGTCTACCATGACAGATTGGCAAGATCGCTGGCTAACCTCCAGCCTGGTGACACTGTTCGCATCAGGAGGAAGAACACCTGGCAGCCAGCCATCGTGACAAAAGTGGATTTGAATCCCAGGTCATACTGGGTTGACCACGGCATTGCAAGTGGTTTATGCAGGAACAGACATCATCTATTGAGAACTATCAAGCGACCACCAGTTCTCATGATCCTTGAAGATAACATTGTGACTCCGCATGAGCAGGAACTTGTTGCTCACATGAACAATACCACTCGTGCAGACATGGACAATGGTGTCGGCATGCCACAACAAGCTACACCTACAAGAGAACATTACATACACATGACCATACACACTGCAACAAACATGAGTCCAACAGTGCAGTGTACAAGACATGGACGTGAAATCGATAAGCCTTAGCAGTACAATCTGAGATCATCTATTATTTTGAACACCCATACAAAGATTTTGTGTGAAAACTTTTCTCAAGGACGTCAGATCAATACACTTCCAAGCTATTGAGAGCTATCATAATTATTGACATGCCAATAAGTTGCTGAACATGTTGCTAAAGCTTTGTGGATGCTGATTGTCCAGTTGACAATATTTTGATCACTTATTTCGCTAAGAAGAGAGAGAGGTGTAACAGAATACGAGTGTTCTGCATGCAGCTGTGCGACTCCGGATATGTGTGCCCAGGAGGACCGAATAAAGAAAGCGTCACTTCCGCTTGAGCTAAACTTGTGGAGTCGTTGATGTTGTTACAAAACCCCGGCCAAGTAATGAGTTGTATGAAAGACTACATAATATGGTGCATGTTGCTTCCTTGCTTGACATCCAACATTTAAAATGGACAGAGCATGGACGTACAGAAAGAGGGGGAGGGAGAGGGTTTTGGAAAGAGGGGGAGAATGGGAGAGAGGAAGGGGTGTGGAGTGGGAGAGAGAGAGAGAGAGAGAGAAGAAAGAAGAGAGAGAGAGAGAGAGAGAGAGAGAAGAGAGAAGAAAGTGGAGAGAGGAGGGGGTGAGAGGTGGGGGGGTGGTTGGAAGAGGAGGAGAGAGGGGGGGGGGAATAAATTTCATTTCTGTATCCAACCTGTCCACCCCATTCCTTCCCATCCCATTGTTTGTGGAGTTCAGACATTATTTTGTTTCTATCTTCACTGTTATTTTCTGCAAAATCAATTTGATGAGACGGTATGAATCGTAATTAATGCTCCCTTCCACACCCCACCTCACTCTCCTCCCTCTCCCTCCTGCTTTCACCGTCCACCTCCTCACCCCCCTCTTTTTGTAAATGAAAAAATAAATGCAGGTGAGCGACCGGAGACAATAGGGAAGCACAGTAATTTTGCGTGCTGACGGACGTCAAAGCCAATACACTGGTGGGGGGGGGGGGGGGTCACATAACCATTGGAAAATGTCCAGATATGAAAATATAGGTAAATGAAAAAAATAAATGAATAAAACAAATGCAGGTGAGTGACCCGAGACAATGGGGCACACGGTTGTTATTGCTTACATTGTGCAAGTATACCCTGTTTGTGTGTGTGTATACATATATATATATATATATATATATATATATATATATATATATATATTATATAATACACACTGGATATACACTGGAGATACATTTCCATACTGTATATATTGCACGTGCGGGGAGGAACCATGTATTGCAGGCCCGAAGGCCCGAACCCTGTATGTAGGCCCTGAAGACTCAACAGCTCAGTGGGCTGTCACCACGTAAGTGATAAGGTCTTTTTGTTCGAGTCCTGGGTCGAGTCAATTTTTTCACACTAGCCCCATGCAGGAATATATTCCTGTTTATTAAATTTCTGTCTGAGGTTTATCTCTAATACACCGACACACGCCTATACACACCAACACACACGGAGTCTGCCTCGCAGGCACGAAAGACAATGGCCATTATAAAGCTTGCAGTGTTAGTGTAATAAATTTCTGACGATATCCCAAAGACTCAATAGCTCAGTGGGCTGTCGTCACATAAGCGATGAGGTCCTTGGGTTTGAGTCCCGGGTTGAGTCAGAATTTTTCACACTAGCCCCACGCAGGAGTTGATAAATCATATATGTGTATGTCTTTCAAAAAGGGGGTGGTATGATGGTGTAGAGGTATGCACACTCGTCTCAAAGCTGTCTGAGCCTGAGTTTGAATCCCAGCTCATTTATAAATTGTCATTGTGGTGTTTCACAAATGTGTGTGCCATCCCTTGATTTGATGTTGAATGGGCATCCTGTCTGCTGGCATTTGCTGGTGGATGTTAATGATCCCTCCGTGTCCTCCGTGAAGACTGGGTGAGCTATTGTCAGCACCACAGCTAAGTTCCATATTTCTCCTCAGTGGGCTGTCACCATGTAATCTAAGTGGAATATCAGGCCTGGCCAGCTGGTTCATGAAACATTTCGGCCAAGCTTTCCCTCGGTCAATTCCACAAGAACGTGGGAATAATTGTGGTCCCAAATAGAAGAAGAAAGAAGAAGATTTCGTTCAAAAATTTCAATGAATATTTTGTGATTTGACAATTTTTGTTCATGATTCGATATTTAACAGTGATTTTATAATGTCAATATATTTTAAGAAATACAAAAGGTGATGTTTTATGGATGAGATCATCTCATATTTTGAACACCTCTTGTGTAAAAATCTATTTAAATATATGTATATCTAGAAATTTGACAGAAATAAATTCCTGCATTGGGAAAGTGTGAAAAAATTCTGACTCAACACAGAATTCAAACCCAAGGACATCATAACTGACATGGTGACAGGCTACTGAGCTATTGAGTTTTCAGATATCCTCAGAACTTTCTCACATCAACACTGCAAGCTTTATAATGGCAAATGTCTTACGTGCCTGCTTGGCACAGACCCAATGTAAGTGTAGGTGTATGTGTATGTGTAAATATTAGAGATAAACCTTGTATAGAAATTTAATAAACAGGAATAAATTCCTGCTTAGGGCTGGTGTGAAAAAATTCTGACTCAACCCAGGACACCCAAGTACCTCATCACTGACACGGTGACAACCCACTGAGCTATTAAGTCTTCGGATATGCTCAGAACTTTCTCAAAATAAAACTGTAAGCTTTTCTCACACTAACACTGATATATATATATATATATATTTGTATAAGATTGGGGCAGTTGGGATTACACATTTTTAAAGAAGGTGCTTCCAACCAAAAGTAAAAAGATTGATTCCACTAATTTGACCAAAAAAGAAAGAGCAGACCCGGTCTGAGGTGACAATTCACCAGCTTCACAGCCGGCTTCCTCAGGCACAATAGACTCAAAAAAAATTTTTTTAAAATAAATTTTAAATCAATGATTTAAGAGCCACATGCAGGTCGACCTAGAGTTACAATATCGAGGTCGGTCTGCATCCGGCTCTTGAATCATTTGTCTTCAGCAGTTGTTAGATCGCAGGCTGAAGAGTAAGAATACATCACACACTGCATCCCATGAAGAGGGAGCATCTGAATCTGTCTCGTTTTGGTGTTTTCCTCTCGGTGATTGTGGGTCAATGTGAGGTCACGAATATGTTTTCAGTCCTGGGCTTGTCAGTACCGAATTCACACGGCCGATTGATGGCACGGCCATTAGCAAGGCAAAGCTTAGCCGAGATGAACCGCGACTGAAAGGCGGCGATTTGCGCATAGCAAAGCACTTATTACTGGCAATCCCACGCGTTAATCTATGATAGACAATGGCTTGTTCGGCAAATTCATGCTCCTGCCTTTAGTGAAGTCACGCCATAAACTAAAGAATCTATCGATCTTCCTATATCGTGCGTGTTCGCAAAGGAGCAAATCATAAGGCGCATCTGAAAAAATGAGGTCAAGCTAAGAACGACATAATTTGCCATAAAACGTCGAATTAAAACGTCTTTTGCACAATCTATTTTCTTTCCATTTAGCAATTGCTCATAGAGTGCTGCGCTGCGGTCACATAATATGCCGGTAATATACATCGATTGGAGTATTAATGTGCATGAAGCAAAGTATTGACAATCCTTACATATTATTTATTGCACGGGCAGCTTATAAAGTCACAGTGTTAATGAAATGACCATTGATTGCTCCAATAAGGAATGTTTTAACGTTTACGAGGGGGGTTAATGCAAGGTCAATTGTGCGCTTAGGGTTGCAAGAGGGACTTTTGTTTCTCAACCTCTTCCTGGATATTTTCACTCTTCTTGCTGGAGAAAAATAGGTTTGTTTTGTCCAAAAAAAACAACAATGCCAACCGGCATGTCTGGATTTTCATCCGTGGACTCGAGAGAATATCCATCATGGAATAATACGTTGGCCTTTCTCGTTAAATATACAGATAATCATACGATGAGTGTATTATATGGTGATTGCATGAAAAGGGTTAAAAATTCAATACGGATGACCTGAGATCGACGGAAAAACAGAAAAACACATTAACTACTAAGTGAAGCATTTCATGCTCGCTTCTGCTAAATCGTTGACAGAAAAAGGAAATTTACCAGGGGCATTCAAATGGTTTCAGGGATGGGATAATCTCAGAGGTTCAAGATACACCTTTAATTATTCAATAAAGAGGTGTTATGCGTTTATGATTCGTCAGAATAGGGGCTGGCAGGATAACCTTGAGGTAGGCATCTTTGAGCTGTGTAGTCTGATTTTGAATCTCAAATCAGCGATGAACCGTCACCCTGCTGTTTCACAATCCCGGGGCGATCCATCAATGTGCGCACTATCCATCAGAAAGACATTCAACTGGAGGACCAGCACTGGTCATTGGTAGATGTTAAAAGTCCCAAGGTGTTTTTCGCAGAGTTGATGAGTTATCGCAAGCACCTTGAAATAATTCCAAATTCCTCTCACCTTCAGTCGAATGTCAGTCCTGACCAGCTGGTTCGTGAAAGGATGAGAAAAAAAAAAATGTTCCCTGGCTGACTCACAAAACGAACATAGTTGCAGTTGTTCAAGGAGTAGTACTCGTCAATGCAATTCATAAATAAATAAATAAATTAATATTTTCATCAGTATATATGCCTTGTTATACTTTTTTTTTTTTGGTGTATTGGACATTTGAGAGCATGTCGTTCCTAGAACTTTTTGAATGCCATACATACTCTCAAGAGAATATTATCTCCAGTTCAGTGAGTTTTTTGTTTGAAATCTGAAAATCACTCCAACCCTAAAATCTTTCTGCCTTTCCTCCACCTCAAAATGGCTTTCAGTGGAAACTTTTCCTCATCAGCCAATTTTGTCACCAACGAGAGTCCAAATTGGTCAAAGCTGAGTTCATGCCTTGGAATAAAAAAAACAAACAAAAAAAAACTTTCGAACCGTATCTTCTAACGTCCAATGTGTGGGAAAACAATTGAAAACCGAGCAGGCAATAGCTGTGATCTAAATGCAAATTATGAATAAGAACATCACCATGTGTGAAAATACTGTGTACGATATGACTCCTTTGCTTGAAAGCTCCTTGAAAGATGCATGCAGCGATGTAGGACATCACATAATATCATTGGGTTTCCACAGCAAGAGAGTATGTGCCAGAGGATAATTCTTTTGGTATCTTATAACAAAGAAACGGTGGCAAGGCTAAGGTCTAAAGAAGAGCCTGACATGTCTCAGGCTGTCTGGTGGTGTCAGATTGCAAAGGCACAGCTGCTGTCAATGGCGAGCATATGAGAGAGTCTGTGCAATAAAGACATCACAAGATGTTATTTTTTTGTCTGTCTTGAAACCATCAAGTCTGATCACTGTCCCACTAAAGCCAGGCATGGCCACTTTATTCTTGAAGTTTTACTCCGGTTCTTTAAGTATCTAAGATTATTTTGGACATTTGGACTGTTTATACAGAAGTAAACCTTTCTTACGCCATTTGTTAATATGCCATGCGGGATGATGCACATATTCCTGATGAAACACATTGGTTATAAACACCTCAGGACCTATTTGTCAGGTCAAGCCAGATAAGATCAATGACTTGCTCCAGGTACCAGGTAAACCTGTACTCACCTGTTTCATGGTCGGGTTGTCGGCGACTAACCCGTCTCCCCCACCAGGCTTTCTGGTGAGGAAGGTGTATGGATATGGACACCCAGCAGGATTAAAAAGAAAACCTGACAAAGGGTGGAGGAGCTCATTGTGAGCCAACGACCATCCATTTATAGTGCCCAACTGTGTCTGCGGACGTCCTCCTGCAGTTGGGTAACTTTTTTTTTTCGAAGGTTGGTGGCAGGATTTGCAAGCCGGCCACCGTAAAACACTTCATTCCTCAAAACCCACAAATGCAACGAAAATTGAAAACCCACTCGGCAGGAGTACCTCCTGTGCTACTGCCCTTTGCAGGGCAGCTCAACGGATGACAGGATTGGGGAAAAGCCTTCGGGACCCCATTCCTTGAGGATAGGAGGAAAAGCACGGGGTAAACTTCCTGAGTCAGATTGCGGTGGTGTGTGGCGGAGTGGTGCTGAGGTGTAGTCCATCAGATGGTGGTCTCTTCGGGTGGGTGCCTGGAATGTCCTATCCTGAAGAGAGGATGATCAGCTGTCTCTGTTATCATCTTAGCTCAAGCATTTGAACATCCGTATTGTAGCACTCTTTGAGGTTTGGAGAGCGGAAAGTGGTGAGATCATGGCGGATGGTTACCACTACTATTGGTCTGGTCACTCTGATGGTTACCATGCCCAAGGAGTTGCTGTAGCTGTATCCAAAAAGCTGACTCTAATGATAATTGAGGTAACCCTGACGAACGAGCATATGATGAGACTAAGGATTCTTCACTCATTGGGTGTCGTTTCCCTGGTCTCTGTAAAGGCTCTAAATGAGGTTAGTGATCTCACCATGTTGGACGCATTCTATGACACGCTCAAGTCTGTGGTTTTTCAGTGCCCCAGGCGAGATACTCTTCTGGTCTTGGGGGATTTCAATGCATCAACTGGAACTGAGAGGGAAGGTGATGAGACATGTGTTGGTCCCCATGGGTCTGGAACTGTGAACCAGAATGGCACGAAGTTCCTTGCCTTTGCAAGAAGTCATGGACTTAGGGTGGCTAGTTCATGGTTTCAGTGCCCACAGGCTCATCACTGGACTTGGTATTCCAACGCTGGTGGTGTGGCAAAGGAGATTGACCATGTGCTCATTTATGGACAATGGAGGATGATCCAGAACTGCAGGGTCTACCGGATTGCTGAGTTCCTCAATACTGACCAGAGGCATGTTGTCGCAATTCTGAAGTTGCAGCTTATATCCAGGAGAATGGTACCATCCCAGCTTAGGCTGGATGTTGGCAAGCTCAAGTATGAGAGGGTAGCTGAGGAGTTTGCGAACAGGTTGAGTGGGGATTTGGGGGGTCTGGGTGCGTTGGGGAATCCTGAAGAGTTGTGGAGTGCCTTCAAGACCACCATCCTTGATGTTGCCGTTGGATGTCTTGGAACTCACCGAAGGGCGAAGAAGAATTTTGTCTCTCAAGGGACACTGGATACCAATGACCAGAGTCGCAGGGCCAGGCTGAATGGCAGGCCTGTGCTGTTCGGAGAGTTGAGGCATAAAACTGCACATGCGCTGAGGGTGGACAAGGAGGCCTATGTGTGAGGAATCTGTGAGGGGGTAGAGCATCACCGGTGGTCAAGTGATTCTTGTCCTACTTGCAGGGAAACTCACGCATTGCGTTCATCCAAGCCCATCCCTCGGTGCACTGTAGTTAGAGTGCAAGGTGGAGGGCTCTTGACAGAGGAGTCAGAAGTGAAGGCCCGCTGGGCCGGTTAGTTTGAGCGGCTGTACCAGACTGATCCAGCAGCTGTTGATTTGGATGCCAGGGGTGTTACTGTCCCTATTGCTGACCTTCCAATCAACTTTGATGCACCTTTGTTTGCGAAACACAGGTTGTGGTGAACCAGTTGAAATGGGGTAAAGCTCCTGGGATTTGTGGCATCCATGCTGAATTTCTCAAGGCTGGTGGAAATACTGTACTCATGTCGTTGCATACAGTTCTGTGCTCTGCCTGGAACACAGGCATCATCCCAACTGACTGAAGATGGGGCTTGTTGTCCCTCTCTGGAAGGGAAGAGTGATCGTCAGGACTGCAACAACTACTGAGGGGTGACATTACTCTCAGTACCAGGCAAGGTCTTTGCTTGGAAAATTATTGATCGGGTTCACCACCATATGCTTGAGCACCAGCATCTGCAGCAGTTAGGCTTTATACCAAATGAGGTCAATGATTCACTCATCCTTGCTCTTCGGGTCCTCACCAAACGCAGACGAGAGTTTCGGCAGGGGCTGCTTGCAGCTTATGTTGATCTCTGCAAAGCGTTCAATTCAGTAAATAACGGTGCCCTCTGGAGGATTTTTGGTCTTCGTGGGGTGCCACCAAAAACTGGAGGCAATCTGATGTCTGAACTATACTCTGGTACTGAGAATGTGATGAGATGTGGTGATACCATCTCCGACTTATTTTCAGTTGTTACTGGAGTTCATCAGGGGTGTGTGTACTGGCACCCACACTTTTCAGTACTTGCATGGACTGGATTATAGGGAGTATATTGGAGAGATCAAGCTGCGGTGCATCATTTGGGAATGTCAAGATCTCTGACGTTGATTTCACAGATGATGCAGTCATCTTTGCGGAGACTCTGGATATCTTTTTGGGGGCCTTCAAGGTGTTGAATGAGGAGTCGGAGCCACAGGGATTTCGGGTTTCCTGGGTCAAAACTAGGATCCAGGCTTCCATTGACATCTTGTATGCTGCTATCTTGTCTGTACCTCTTTGTGGTGAGGATGTTGAGATCATCGGGAGATCCACTTTCCTTGGCAGTGACATTCATGTCTCTGCTGGCTGTGAGTCAGAGGTCAATAGATGTCTGGGTCAGGCCTGGGGAGTCATGGATTCACTGGATCATGGGGTGTGGCACCGTCGTTACCTGTGCGGGAGGCCGAAAGTCCAAGTCCATTTTGCGTCCAGTCTTGTGTTGTCCAGGTCCTTGGTGCTTCCAGTCTTGCTCTACGGATTTGAGACTTGGACTCTGACCAGGGATCTGAGACGGAGACTTATTTGCTTTGGTACCAGGTCTCTTCGAAGAATCCTTGGCTATCGCTGGTCAGACTTTGTGTTCAATGAGCGGTTGCTGAGGGAGACTCAAATGAGATTTGTTACCTGCATAGTCTGTGAGCAACAGCTGTGGCTGTATGGACCATGTGGCTCGTTTTCCTGACGCTGATCCTGCTCACCAGATTCTCTCAGCGAGGGAGTCTCGTGAGTGGAGGAGGCCAATGGGCGGAACCTGTGCCTCGTGGTTGCAGCAGGTTGATCAGCATCTCAAGGAGATGGGGATGGGCCAGGCATCTGCCTGGGGGATGGCCAGACGGAGGCCCCTGGAGTACTGGCGGAAAGTGGACGCAGCGACGCGCTGCTCCGGCGCTTGTTCCCATACCTGACCTGTCCTGAGCACCTGAATCAGACAGGAAGTCATCATGAACAAAATAAAGATGCTTCATTTTCAATAACCATGGTTAATGTAAAAGCTGATTTTTTTTTTAAATGTTGAATTATTTCTCAGTGAAATAGTCATCTCTGTGAAGATTTCTGTTATCAACGATAAGTTGATAACAACATATTTACTGTTTTGGGAAAGGAGGAGCTGACGTTTCAAGCATTCAGCCTTCATCATAAAAATGATCATTCGTTCAGAGCTCCTGTTTGGCTCCAACAAAGGACTTAACATGCTCAAGACAAGCAGGAAACACACTGTTGACATATTTTGTAGTTGATAAAATCCATTGTTATTCGAGATGATGTCAGTTTCCATTTAAGTATTCTGGAATAGATAAATCTATGACTTTTTGCAACATCGCAGAAAAATTTTCTACTTAGAACATGCCAAAGCATAGCTTGGAGGGTAGGAGTGCCATTGCACAGAAAGGCATGTATTGATTGCTTGATATGGAAACAGTCACTATGGACATACATATCATAATCTATCTTCTGCCAAGCAGGCCGAGACTATTCAATCGACTCGCACGGCATGATAAATACTAAATTAGTTTGGGCTGAATCTAATAGCTTACCCGGGAAAATGTCTCTCCTGAGAACTCCACAATCGACTGTTTGGGCAAATAAAATACGTGCAGTATGGTCGAATGACGTCGCGAGGTTTATTGAGTCATTACAGTTGTAATATCATAGGAGGTAACGTATGACATCGCCGTACTGACTGCCTAATGGCATTAAATATTTACAAGCGGGAAATCATTACTTACGTTCCTCGACGGATATTTCATATTTTTAATTTGCTTGAGCAATGATCGGTTGTCAGTAGCCGTGATGATTTAACAGACTAGTAGTGCCAAGGGCTGAGGACGTGCGGAATGGTTTGGTTTCCACATAAACAGGCTCTATTGATTTCAGGTGTGTATGCATATGTGTGTACCTCTGCTCAACAAATCTTTCTATAAAGAGTGGACATTAATTTTAACAGGGTCAGCCTGAGGTCACCGTGTTGGATAAGTTTTCATTTCATCGCTGCTGGGTCTTAAATTATTTGTGTTGTTACTTTTCCTTAATAGACACATGTACAAAGACTGATATATATATATATATACACATATAAATACATATACACACATACAACAATACATTCATGGGTATTCATCATATGCCAAATAAGCATGCTACTTCAATTATTACACCACTCTGTTTATATTATATTATTTATTTATTTTGCCATCGCCTTTGTTGAACGTCTCAACCACAACCAGCACCCAAAAATTACACAGATTACAGGAGGCGGGTTGAGGAAATTGTCTCGGACATTACTATATTGCAGAATCGATTTGCAGACCCAGTGATGCTGCATCTAATAGCAATCGGAGGAGCCAGTGCCTTTGCATAAACACGGACGCTGGAAAGGGCACGGTGTAAATGAAATGAATTTCTTGGCAGAAGGAAAGTGCTGCCAAGAAAGAAATTACATCTCCGCGTGGTAAATAGGACACCATGTAACATCAGAAGGACTCTTTTATAGGCGTATTATCCAAATAGAGTACATCCAAATTCCCTCAGTCAGATCATTTCTAATGGAGTGACATGGTCTCAAAAGCATTGGAGGACATCCGCTGATTCTTATTCTGGCTTATAAGCGATTGTGTTCAATTGTTAGCAACTAGGTCTATGACCATGATACTATATTGATTAAATTAGTCATTTGATTTAAACAACTTTCTCTGGGCTTCATTTCAATCGCAAAGTTTTCGACAAAGATGGAAAAATGAAAAGAGATCCTCAATTAAATGATAAGCTTCAATACTCTATCAAAATCAGTCTTGGGTGAATAGACATTAAATATGGTGGATTAAAAAGAAAAGAAAAAACAAAACTCACAGGAAAAAATTTCTGGTATTGAAGCTCGTCTTGGCCATTTTTGCATCTGCCTTTTTGACTTGCTGACAGGTGTTTAAATTTGAAACAGTCCATGTGACTTCACAATGCCATTTTGGGTTCTGGCTCTTACCAGTGGAAAGATCATTGTCCAGTTTTGTTGACTTCCTGAAGATTTCATGACTCCACATGTTAACCCAGTGGTCTGAGAAAGATTTTGGTGCGGGGGTTGACAAATTCATTCAGCAGCTTTCTCAATCCATGAACCCATCGGACAGGCCCAATCCAGGAGAGTTTTTGAGTATTCCAGGCACACAGAATGAGGAATTAACTTCTGAGCACAAAATGCCGACAGCATTTACCAAAAGGTAGCAAAGCCAGTGGTGACAGACATGATGAAGAAATTAAAGGCAGACACGACAGAGTACTTGGTGCCAAAATCTGCTCTCCATGTAGATAGTAAGCTGGTTTGTTTCCCTTATCACTTCCAACATGTCCCTTCTATAACAATACCAATCCTTTCCCTCTTATCAATTGCACTCCTGTTATACATCTCTGAGTTTTATTGGGGTTTTTTGTTTTGATGAGGCTTGAAAATTGCTTCAATCAGAATATGATGCATATTTTTGCTAGAATGCCCCCAAATTCTTTCTGCACCCGCATTGGCAGATTTATTTTGATTACCTTTAAAAAAAAACATGCTACATTGTACATATCATGCCCATTTATATAATGATTCAGATTTATCTGAAGTTACGACATTTGGGTAAAACTACAAAAGGAAGACAGAACACGAATGCAAGCAGATGAGATAACGCAGTCAAAAGATGTCATGTTTGGTGTCCGGTTACTTGTGGATAGGTCATTGCTGAGGTCAAAAATCTTGTATAAGATGCTGTCATGTATCACAGTTGAATTCACCCAAGTTTAAACAAACCCTTGATGGGATTACCAAAATGAATTTAAAAACTTTATTCAATAAAAGCCTGTATCGCATACTATGAGTGCCTGAAACACCTGACACTCTTGTTTAATCTATGCTAGTCTGTGCAGAATTCCTCTTGTTTTCTCATTTATTCAACCAATTGAATATTGCGAAATATTTTCCAATAACTATACCCGTCAGCTCAATGACGATTCCTCTTGCTCGTTTAGTTGGATTTGTGTAGATCTCTCTTGGCCTTGTTTGCACAAAAGTATGGATTAGGATTTGATTGAAAGCATCACTGCGCTTCTTCACAGAGTTTAGAACAAAAGGTACAACTGGAGACATGTCATTCAGCACTGAGCTGACTAGCCTCATCCAAGTAAATTCCAGACCTGATTTGCCATGAGCGCTTCTGGAAATGCTCTCTCTCTCTCTCTCCGATTTTTCCCTGCTCTCTGGGACTTGTTTGGAGCACTTTGACAAAAAATGTGCTGGAGTGTTTGGATGGGGGGAGAGGTGAAGGGGAAAAGAGGGCACACATGTGATAACTCCTTGAGGGCAGCAGACAACAGCTGCCAGACAGGTGCTTCTGTCTTGTTGTCTCATCGTGGCTTTGTGGAGTTCTCAATCTATTTCCCCATCACACACTGCAAAAGTTTGCTGCTATCTTGCTTTTCAAGAACAGATGCTGGTTCAAAAGGAACATCACACTTTTCTATCATTCATACACTTGAAAAAAAAAGTTGGGAGGAACCAAATTTGATGGGAGAGAAGAGAAAGAAGGAAAGAGTGCCAAAGCAAGGGATGAAGGAGTTAATGTACACAGTGGCCATTTTGTACACGAGAATCTCTGATATTCATTCTGCAGTAAAAGACAAGTTTCCAATCAATGCTCATTTGTACAAAGAGCTGTTTCATTTTTTTTTTTTTTTAGTTCAATAATTTCCAACATAGTTTTGTCATTGCGCTTTATCAAGTGATGCATCCGATTTTTCCAGCCTCCAATTAAAAAATGAAATTTATGAGATAAAGAATCCTAAATTTAATCTACTCATTTGACTTGCAGCATTGCACGAAGAATATTTTCATTTTCTATCCAAATGTTAAAATAATCAAAGCCTTTTGCCTTATAACCGAGGCCCACTATCCTCGGAGTCTGACTGGACTTCCTTTAACTCTATGGGTCAATTCTCAGCACCTCTTGTGATTAACCTTGATAATACAGAAACATTAGGGCCCTGTCACACCTTGACGTTTTAGCCAGCAATGGCAACGTATAAAAATTGATCTAAAACGTTGACGTACGCTGAAATTTTGATGGTTTTTTTTGAGTTTTTGGCGTATTCAAAACGTGTTGGTGCTTTGCATAACATATTAGTAACGGGCACAGAACGTTTCGTTGTGTTATACATAACTTTTACCAACGAATGCTTACCTTGTGATCGGCGTTCAAAACCTAAGACAAGCGATAGTTCAACTTACCCTTTGCGCGCTATACGTATCGCCGGCGAACTCGTGGCGTAGCCTGTTGAGAACTTGCCGGACGCCAATTGAAATCAAAACTGCCCGAGATTTTGAATTGTCAACATTGCAGTCACACCTTGACGATTTTGCCAGCGTATGCCATTCTATGAAAAATGGGTTTACAACGCTAGGCACACGTCAAATACGCTATAGGAAAGTTGAGTATACGTTAAGATTATGCTCGAAATCATTGAAGTACGCTGGCATATTACCTAGTCCGTTCGATACGTCGTGAAATTTCAAGCATGCTGAAATTTTAAGACGTACTCGACGTAAGGCTCACACGTTTCGCATGCGTTGGCATCTGTTCTTGCACGTTCCGGATCGTTTAAACACGGCGAACACACGTTACTTGTAGGTTACTCATAAGTCGAAGCACGTCAAGTAATGGCAACCATACTTGAAACCCAATTTATAACCGTTGAGTAACGTGCTTTGAACAAATGAGTAACGTCAGCTTAGCCTATGTTTAACGTGCTTGGAAAGTATGAGTAACGTGCATTGAAACTATGTATAACTGGCCTTGAACCAATGGCTACCGTGCTATGAACGTAAGAGTAACGTGCGTTTAACCTATGTGTAGCATGTTTTGAACCTAAGTAAAACGTGCATCTAACCATTGAATAACATGCTATGAACCTATTTGTAACGTATGTATAACGCACATTGTCGTATGTAGACGAATTAAATTGACGTCTTCCGGACAACCACAGAACTTACTGAAAGTGTTTCTAACTTACATCTACCGTGTACTGACGTATTGGCAGCGTTTAGGGGAATTTGTACATACAAATGGGCTTCACAAGAGGAACCATCATTGTTCCAACTCCATGGTGAGCAGATGTCAATGCCAGTAGTATCAGTAGTAGTAATACTATTAGCAGTAGTTGGTGTGCGTGACAGTAGTAAGTAGTAGTTAGTTGTAGTAGTAGCATTGGTAGTAGTAGAATGTCTACATCAGTAGTAGTAGTTGGTATGTCTATGTCAGTAGTAGTAGTAGTATGTCTATGTCAGTATAGTAGTGTAGTAGTAGTTGTCTATGTCAGTGTAGTAGTAGTATGGTAGTAGTAGTAGTAGGTGAGCGTGATGGGGAGGGTGTGGGTGATGATGGATCCTCTTATCGTCCACGAATAGGAGACTACTTTGCACCATTGTTCGATGTTCTTTTCGGCTAATTTTTTTTCCTCATTCCACGATGAAATATTTCTGTTTTACTTTTTAAAGTATTAAAACGACTTTGACAAATGCATAATGTACTAGTAATGAACACAGAACGCTTCGATAACTTATACATAAGTTATACCAACGATTGTTTATCGTGTTTTAGGCGTCCACAACCTATGCCCAACGATAGTCTAGCGTATGCATAGCGCTAGCATTCATAGGTTATAAATAAGTCACGGGTACCCTAAACATTACTTTGATGTGTTTCGACGTATGAGGAACTTTCAAGTAGCGTGTTGCGAAGTGTGAACAACGTTTGTGTAGCGTGCTTACAAAACGTTACTCATAGGTTAGAAATAAGTTTCGGGTACGCGAATGTTACCTCTACGTGTTTCGACTTATGAGTAAAATACAATTAACGTGTGTCAACGATCGCATAACGTGCCTAAACCTTATGGCCGGCGTAGCGGAACGTGTGAGCCAAACGCCGAGTACGTCGTAAAATTTTAAGCATTCGAAAAAGAGAGAACAAGCACAAAAGTCAACGATTAAAGCCAGCGTACAACGACTTATGCAGTGTTTTTCAGGGTATTCCTAACGTATACAAAACTTACCAATAACGTATTCGACGTGTGCCAGCGTATTCGGCAAATTTGTAAAAAACGGCATACGTTCGCTAAATCGTCAAGGTGTGACAGCCCTTTACAAAGCCAAAAAGCCAATGTTGTGGTTATCAAGGGTTCCTGTCATACACCCTTAACCCCAAAATGGGGACCAACTGTTGGCTCGCTTTTGTGCCTTACTAAGTATCAAACATGTATTGAACAGCAGGTCTATTGAAATAAATCACTGCACTGTCTGCACACAATAAATATATTACATGCAAGGTGAAGCATACGTGTTTACTGTGTATTAAATGAAACATAACAGATTACAGTTCTTTTGCATTATATTTCTGTAAAAAATATTTTTTTATCACAAAAGTGAAGGTTATTTTCACTTAAAATAAAGTCAGTAAACGCCAGTTAGTGAATGTACTCCCCGATGTAAATCAAAGGTAAAAAAGGTGTGTGTGGTGTATACAGGGAGCTATCAGATGGTTCTCGGTCGTTAAGTGAATGTATTTCGAAGGTTTAAGATGCATCGTGTTTAGCAAACCCGTAAGGCGCTTGGCAGAGGTTGGTGACATGAAAGATAGGCAGTTAAGGCAGCTGTTACACATGTAAATCAATCAATAAAACTAACCCAAGGTATCAGACTTCCTGTATGGTACTTTTCAGGAGGCTCTCAAAGCTTCTCCACAAAGTTTTAAAAACAGAAGCCCAGCTGCAAGAGAGACTTATGTGATGATGACCAGACACAACTGCTAAAGTTTGCAAAGAAAAGACTGATAACTGCAACTACTGCTGTATAAACGGTTCAGTTAACTTTGTCTGAATCTGATAGAGTTTTCATTCATTCTTTTTTCCATTCATTGAATGCATTGAGTTGTTGATGACTGTTTTCTTTTCTCAACTCCTTTTGATTCCTGGAAGGAATGCACTCTCGGAATGTACTAAATTTTCTCAAGCTTGTATGATTTGTACTGTAACACCACGTTTAACTGCTAAGGAGTCGTGGTGGCCTTGGCGATAAAGTGATGTTGTCATGCCGGTTTCCTGGCTGTGTGCCAGGACTGCGGTTCGAGTTAATCCCTCCTTAACTGGTGGAATTTCATAACAGCGAGCTTTGCACTCAAAGGATTGCACTGGAGCAGCTGAGCTTTCAGCCACTAAATTCACAGCAACACCTAGCCACACTCGCTGGGATTTGGGATTTCCCTTTTGGCGAATCGTTTGTGATTTAGTGATTTGAGCGTGTTGCTCTGCTGTTAACAACGTGCTTTTGCAGCATGATGAACACGCTATAGTAATGGAAAACTTGTGAATCAAACATGCGTGCCCAGTTTGGCAGTGAGGCAATGCAAGAGATCAGATGCAAAATAACCTAAATCTCTGCATTGCATTGAAGACTAACTTCATGCAGACATTATGGTGATGTGCGATGATGACTGAGGAGGTGTAATGAAATGTGTTCTCTCTGCGATGACTAATAGGCAATTCATTTACTTGCAGAATTATCACAGCCTTGCTCAATAAAGTTGACTTGGCATGGATTCAAAATTGTTGAAATAAATACGATGATTATTTTTGTCTCTGATTATACTGTTTTGTAAATATATTTATGTTGATAACACTTTTATTTGATAATATATTTCAGATATACTTTCGGAACAATTGTTCATTTTTCAAGTTCAATTTATATCATCAATTGTTACATTTACTCGAAGCACCAGCTCCCTATGGGAGCTACCAGAAAGGCCATGTTATTATATTTATGATTAATACCACAGCAGAGTACCCAACCTTCGGGCGGTCTAGTTACAAACATGCAACATTTTCTTTTGACACATCCCTTTATTTGGGCAGTGTATTGGCAACAGACTGTGACCTCAATCACTCCTGAAAATAATATTAATCCAGGTTACATATATGAAGCAAAAAATGTGCATACCATACTGCTTATATATATATATATATATATATATATATATATATATGTGTGTGTAAAATACATTGTGGTTATACACTGTAGTTAGGAATAATTCCAAATGCAATAATTCCAAATGCCTCCCCCAAAGAAGGAAAATGCAAAGATAGGTGAATTTTTTTTTCCAAACTCGATGGAATTAAAAGAAACTTGCACATGCACAACTCCAGAATGCCCTCAGTGATCCTTCAAAGTTTCAGCTTCCTATGTCAAATCCTCTCAGAGCAGTAGGTGATACATACATACATACATACATTGGACAAAAAAAAATGGAAACACCTGGGTAAATGAGGGACACCAAGCAATGGCTTCCACACAGGTGTGGCTCGTGTGTAAATAACATCCCAACATGCCTAGGGTCATGAATAAAAATGCTGTAAGGCTTGGTTGCCTATAGTTATGGCTAGTATGGCTGTAAGAGGAGGCCCCCAATTCCCCCATCCACAGAGCACATGTGGTCACCCAATGATTTGATGAGCATGACACTGATGTCAGCCATATGTCATGGCCTTCTCATCAATCACTAGATCTGAACCCAATCGAGCATTTATTGGATTATTCTGGAACAATGCCTGAGACATCGTTTTCCACCTCCATCAAACACGTGTGAGTTGATTGACTTTCTCATGGAAGAATTGTGCCACATCCCTCCTGCAGAATTCCAGACTCGTGGAATCTATGCCACAGTGTATTCAGGCCATACGGGCCACACGTGGTGGCCCAACACCCTATTAAGTGACTTTACATTGGTGTTTCCATTTTTTGTCCACTACCTGTGCATACATGTGCACATACGTACATATCAGGCCCGTCGCCAAGATTTTCCAAGGGGGTGTGTGAATGCAGAAACTGAACAATGTTTTATTTTCCCAGCAATACAGTGGGCTTAGATAAGGGGAGTCTTGGGGTATGGTACTCCAACCCCCTGGAAAATTAGAAATTACAGGCTTCGACAAAATCACTTCCTGCATTCTCGAGACTATTTGGCATTGGAATATCTCAGGGGCTTTGCATATATTCAACTGTCTTATCAAGCTTAAAAAAACACGAACAATCCATCATCAAATTTATATTTGTGTTTCTATTGTTACAGACTTACAAATTGTGGTCATATCTACGCTCATCAAAAGTTTTGTTATCTATAGCATGCCCTTCATCCACAATCGTCTGCAATTTATATGTACTTGGGTAAATTTTCCTTGACGTTGAACATAATTACTTCCACAACTGCAGGTGAATGGAGGTTATGTTTGCATCACTGTGTCTGTCTGTTTGTTTATCTGTCCATTTATCTGTGAACAGGAAATCTCAAAACATTATGGATGGATTCGGATGAAACTTGGGGGAAAGGTTGGGTGTGTGACAAGGACAAAGTGATTAGATACTATAATTTTTGAAGTGATTCTTCACCATTGAGAGATGGGACCAAAAGGCATCTGTCTGGGAAATGGCCAAACAGAGGCCCCTGGAGTACCGGTGGAAAGTGGATGCATCAAGGCATTGTCGCGCATGCTCCCCATGTATATGTATACATACATTGTATATGTATACATATATCTGAGTGGGATTTGAACTCAGGACCCTAGGATCCCTAGTATATGTATACATATACATGTATACATACATAATACATACGCTCCATTATATACACAGTGTGGGCCAGATGTCTTGTAACCCCCAGTTGATTCTCCAAAACTTTATATTTTTGCACACCAGTGGGTGTGTGATGCAAAGTAAGCAATATAAAAATGTCATATATAAACTTTATTAAATATCATTATCTGTAATAATGATAATGTCAGTGTATGTGTGCATGTGTCAGTATGTATGTGTCTCCTCCATAACTCTGAAAACCATGAAACCTATCAGTCTGAAACTTTGCATGTATCCAAAGGGAACTCCAAGGAAGTGCATGAGTGAAAATTGGGTGTTTGGGTGAATTAAAACACACCTTTTGAAGATAATTAACGGCCTTATTTAATTACATCCTTTATCAGGCACAACCTCGACCCCCTCGTTCTCTATGGGGTCTGAGGCATATTCTGGGTTTCCTTGCTGGGGTCTGAAACCGCCATGTTTTTGGACTGTTCAACCATGGCCTTGACTTGGAACAGGTCGCAACAATTTCTTAACGATAGTTTTTTTTGTTGTTTTTTATTTCCACTTGCTTCACTCATATTATCGAATGCCTGTTCATCATAGCTATGAATTGCTGGATACATTACAATGCTAATAAACACCCGAGACGCCAGCATTTGTGGCTTTATTTCATTTCCGCACATGGCATAACCTCGATAATCTCTTAAACTAAACCAAGATACAAAATTAGCCTCCAGACTTGAACTGAGCAACAGTTCCGACTGCAATTTTGTCCAATTCGGACATATTTGACATTTGGGTGTCTCTGGGAGGTGAGTGTTTAATATGGTGGTCCAGTGATTGCTGTCACTTGCCAAGCGAGCTGTTTATAATCAACAATTTAATTGGAGCACTTGTTTGAGTGCTTAGGCCACTTGCCGAGTGCCCTACAGTCGATAGTGGTACAGTAAGTGTCCCAATGTAGTGCCGATGCACAGTCGGCAGATGCTCCAAGGTAGAGTTTCATGCAATTATAAATTGGTTATTTTATATGAACCTGGTGTGCTTTCTGCCTGGTGTTGGCTTAATGGTTAGGGTGGTGGGCTTGGGATCCTTGGGTTCCGAGTTCAAATCTGGCTTGGTGGTTGAATTAGTACCAGGTGGGGTTGACTCAGCCTGTCATCCTTCTGAGGTCGGCAAAATGAGTACCAGCTGGCTGGGATGATTGAGCCATTTGAGTATCCTTTGTCAGAGTGGTGACCCATCCAGGAGTGTGTCGAATGGCCTTGGAGATTGCTTTGGCAGCACCAATGCTCTGTACAGAGTATGGTCCCAATGGATGGATGGGTGTGCTTTACAAAGGTTATATGATTTCTCTTTGTGAGTATCAAAGCAAAATACCTTTGATAACACCTGGTTTCTGAGCTCTTTGCTGTATTAACATGTTTTCTAAGTTACAGAAGCAAATTTTTTCCACCCGTAACATGACGATTGGCAGCTCATTTCCTTGAAATGTCTGTAATGCAACTTTATTTTCTTAATTTGTTTATTTAAAAACAACGGTGAAAGCCACTCAAGGTTTTTGGGTTGTACACAGCACGTACTTGTAGTCACTAATCACAGCTATTCCAATCAGCTGATTACACAAAAATTGCTGATATTTGCCAAGCACCAATATATATCGTGTGCGTGTGTATGTGTTTTGCTCATAAAGTATAACATTCTCTCTGCTCACAACCCTACCCCAACCCCTCTATTTATCCCATCTTCGCTCTACCCCCTCCTAATACAGTGCAGCAGTCTCTTCTTCTCTCTTCCTCTCTCTCTCTCTCTCTCTCTCTCTCTCTCTCTCTCTCTCTCTCTCTCTCTCCCCTCATGTCTCTGTCTCTGTCGCAGTGTTCATCTCCGGACACGCCTGGGCGGTGTTCGTCTCCGGACAACTTGACTCTGAACGCGACTGGGCGGTGTTTGTCTCCAGACATGTTGAGGTGCTGTTTGCATCCAGACATGTCCGGGCGGTGTTTGTGACCAGACGGGAGTTCCTCTCTGGGTGGTGTTTATAGCATGACTAGTAGAAAATGGATTTCAGACATTACTTTGTTTCCATCTTCACTGTTATTCTCTGCAGAATCATTTTGATGGGACGGTAGGAATCGTAATTAATGCTCCACCACATGTCTGCCTTCCCTTCCTCTCACCTCACACCCCTCCTTTCCCTACCCCTCCTCACTCTCCCACCTTCCTCGCACCACCACACTTCCTCACAGCCCCCTCCTCTCTCTCTTCCCCCTCCACCTCTCTCTCTCCCCCTCCACCTCTCTCTCTTCCCCTCCACCTCTCTCTCTTCCCCCTCCACTCTTCTCTCTTCCCCCTCACCTCTCTTCTCTTCCCCCTCCACCTCTCTCTCTTCCCCCTCCACCTCTTTCTCCCCACTCTCACTATTCCCGTCAGCGAAGCAACGGGTGGTATTTGCTCATTGTAAATATTAAGAATGTCCTTTTAAGGGTTCAGCAATAAGTTTGTATGAAAACCAGCATTTTGTTTGCAGAAGATTATTTGACACCATGTCCTGTGAGAAATTTTATGCAACATTGACAGGTCCACTTGTGCAAATTAATGAGAAAAGGAAAAAAAAAACGTTACGGGTCACAAAAGACATCTGGACCATCCTGCAGATTTACACTGAAAAAGCGAGATCTTTGAAGATAAAGTATTATTTTATGAACACAGACATTAAACTTCCTTCCCTAATTCCTACCCAGGATTGAATTAAAAACTTGCAGTGGAGAATTTACAATGGTCCTCGATGTCTTACGTCGTGCATTTTGTTAACATTATCAACTTCGACTCGGATTTTACAACCACTTTTGCACAACCACCTTAACTCTATGACATTTTCACAATTACTCCTTTTTTGAACAGCCCCATTCCTCATTTCAGAAATGTTACCACATGCTGGAATTTGTGGCCTCAACACATTTTATGATCTTTATTTTATAGCCATACTATTTTTTGCTTTTATATCTGTTCATTTAATGATTGCTTTCTTTAAATAAAAAAACCCCCTATTTTACACTCTGCACATTTTTTTCCATCACCAATGACTTAAATTTTGCACTTATCTTCATATTACAATGAACTGAGCAAACAATGCAATAGGGCTTTTATCCTCCCTCTTTTCAGGTCGAGAAATTGCTCCCGCTGTTTCAGAATTAAAAGGGTGTTGTAGTATCTGCGCATTTTGCTGGTTATGGTCTTCATTGATTGATGTCAGATGGGGAACGAGGCCCACCCAAGGCATAATGTTTGGTTGTTTAGTTGGTGTTCATTTGAAATGAACGATGATGTTTTCCTTATTTTTGCAATGGAACATTTTCAGATGTTCTTTTTCATAGTACGGTAAATGAGCTCTAATTGTTTTTGTTTTGTTTTCGATAAAGAGTGTCATTGAGTCCCAAAAAATTCCACTTCTAATCATTTGTGATACTTTCTGGTATGTGTTTCAAGTTGTCTGTTTGAATGTCGTGTATTCAAATGGTTCTTGTGACTATTACTGGTATATACGATCGATTTAACAAATGTCCAACATCTCTTTGCCTCATTTTATTGAAATGTTCTGATACTTGATCATTTTAGTTCTCTGCTGTAGCCAAAATTCATTGCGTACCAACAGTTCATTCATCAATACCGTTTCATTTTTGCAACTCATGCCTATTATTGTTTATGCAAGATGATATTGTCAGGTTACAAGTGATTGTTGTGGCACCTTTTAGTATTTGTTAATTTTTTTTTCGGTGACATGTTTCCATTACTTGTGCACTGGGCCATTGAAGATTTTGCAGATATTCCAATGGATTACCCCACAGACGTTGCTATACAATTGCATGCACAATTATTCTGTCATTAGTGTTTTGTATCCGACAATGAAGTAGCTGATGCGTACTGTTTCGACTTTGCAGAACCTGCATCTCTGTTTGACTCAATCTTGTCTTTATTTAAAAGGTATTTGTGTGGGGTTCTGTGTTTTGGGAATATATTATCCATTTTCCATCCCAAGCTAATTGGCCTCTCCACAGCAATTCAGATGAATGTTTTTGGAGATTATCAGTTCGTCCATTAAATTCCGTGTTCCAGTGACATATTCGTTGAATTCTCCTCTTCTATTATTCTCCAAATTTTTGTGAAATCTTTTTTGGTATTTTGTTTTGCAGTTTATTTTTTCCCTCTTTGCAAAAGTCATGGCTGTACTTTGTGCCATTTATTTTGCAGGTAGTGTATGTTTCTATTTGAATTTGTTCTTTCCAATGTATGGTAAGGTGAGTTAAGGATACTGGTTGTTCAACATAATGATGTCTTTGTGACTCCCTTGACTGAATAAGTTGTTTTTCTCTGACTCCAACTTCAGTCAACTTGTTTGACAGCTGGAGCACATCACGGATGCAAGTTGCAACAATCAGTCGAGCCAAGATGAAGATAATTTAAGTTGAGTGCCAGAAAGTACAAACAGTGTAAGGTAGAGGAAGGAAATTTTGCAGGCTTTCACCTAACTTCAACACTAAATTACAGCTGATTCCTCCATAAAACACAAGATTCAGGCCTGTGTCTTTTAGACTGCCCAAACCCAGGACTACCTGAACAATGCTTTCTGGAGGCAGGGACACATTTTGCAGACCACCAATTGAAAGATGCTTTCAACCATTATATTTTACTTCCTGTCTTATTTTGGCAATGTTGGCCATTGTCAAAGATCAACATAAAAAGTTGAGCCATTTTATAATTAAAAAAACATTGCTTGTATTGCATATAAGAGTTTCAATTTCGAGAATGAGTTTGTAACATCAACCAGCTGCAAAAATTCTAACTTTCCTTTGTGTAGCCTCAAATTTTGTCATCCAGTCACACGTCCACAAGGCCATACGTGTCAATGCAGACTGGCAATCAGGATCATCCGAGTGCAACATTTTGGCAGGAATCCAAGGGTTATAGATGCCGCACTTGTTGCCAACATCTAATATCCCTTGACCTGCTGACCAGATGGGGACAGTTTAGAGAAGCCTCTTACTATTCCCAGGATCAATACAGTTGCAAGTATATTACATCTGTGGCCTCATGAGGATTTTATGTGGAAGAAAATTGATGAATGACTACTTGGAAGTAGCTTCATTTTTGGATCAAAGCAATTTTGCAGCTTTACCTGCAATTTCAACACCCACTTCAATGTAACAGTCCCCCCCCCCCCCCGTACTTAATTCCCCCTCGGTGGCATTCTCCCCTACGGTACAACACTCCACATTTTATATTCTCAGCAAATTCAAAACCCATCCGATATTGATTTTACCTTCACCGTTTCCTTTGTGATTGTCATTAAAAACCAAATAAAAAAACACAATACATCTTGCAATACACCAAATCCTTCTACAGTCTGTGACCAAACAAAATATGAAAGAAGTTTGATTTTGCAGTTATTTTGCAAATTGCAGAAATGAATGCCTGTGGTTGACTTAATGGTTAGGGTGGTGGGCTTGGGATAAAGTTTAATTTTGCAGTTATTTTGCAAATTGCAGAAATGAATGCCTGGTGTTGACTTAATGGTTAGGGTGGTGGGCTTGGGATCCTAGGGTCCTGAGTTCAAATCCCACTCAGCTGTTGAAGTAATACCAGGTGGGGTTAACTAGGCCCGTCATCCTTCTGAGGTCGGCAAAATGAGTGCCAGCATGCTGGTATACTGTGTCGGAGTGGCAACCCGTCCAGAGTGACGACGACCCACTGTCAAAATTGCATGCCCAATAGCCAAGGAGACTGCTGAGGCAG
>CM068955.1:43252450-43268402 GCA_035128595.1 Eptatretus atami
CCTCCACTACCTCCATGTGTGTGTGTTCGTCAATACTTTCGTCCACTTCACCCCTTGTCTCCTCTATCTCCCGTGTCTCTGTTATTTATATTTCCTTCGTCATCTTTATTATGTCCCTCGTTTCTATGTGTCTCGCCATACACGTCTTAGTCACCCCATTTAATTTTTCCCTCTCTGTCACCGTCACTTTCTCCGTTACCTCCACGAGTCTCGCCCAACATGTCTCCCTTATTATTGTGACCTCGCCCGTCTCCATTGCGGGACCGACACAGAGAGATTAAGTGGGAGGAACCAATTGATGGAGAGAGAGAAAGAAGGAAGAGTGCCAAAGCAGGATGAAGGAGTTAATGTACAACAGTGGCCATAATTTGTTAAGAATTCTGATATTCATTCTGCAGTAAAAGACAAGTTCCATAATGCTCATTTGTACAAAGAGCTGTTATTTTTTTTTTTTTTTAGTTAATAATTTCCAACATAGTTTTGTATGGCTTTATCAGTGATGCATCCGATTTTTTCCCAGCTCAATTAAAAAATGAATTATGAGATAAGAATCCTAAATTTAATCTACTCATTTGATTGCAGCATTGGCGAGAATTTTTCATTTTCTACAATGTTAAATAATCAAACTTTTGCTATAACCGAGGCACTATTCCGGAGTTGATGGATTCCTTAACTTATGGGTAATTCTCAGCACCTCTTGTGATTAACCTTGATATACAGAAACATAGGGCTGTACACCTTGAGTTTTAGCTAAGCATGCAGTAATAAAATTGATTAAACGTTGAAAACGTACGATGAATTTTGTGGTTTTTTTGAGTTTTTGGCGTACAAACGTGTTGGTGTTTGCATACTATTAGTAGGCGAGTTGTTGTGTATACATATTTTACCAGAATGCTATGTGATGGCGTTCAAACTAAAGACAAGCGATAGTTCACTTACCTTTGCGCGTATACTATCTCGCGAACTGTGGCGTAGCCGTTGGAACTTGCCGGACGCCAATTGAAATAAACTGCCCGAGATTTGAAAATTCAACATTGCAGTCACACTTGAGATTTGCAGCGTATGCCATTCTATGAAAATGGGTTTACAACGCTAGCATAGTCAAATACGTCGCTATAGGAAAGTTGAGTATAGTTGATTATGCTGAAATATTGAAGTAGCTGGATTTACCTGTCGTTCGATACGTCGTGAATTTCAAGCAGCTGAAATTTTAAGACGTACCGAGTAAGTCATACGTTTCGCATGCGTTGGATTGTTGACGTTCGCGATCGTTTAAACAGGCGAACACCGTTACTTGTAGGTCTACTCATAAGTCGAAGCAGCGTAAGTTATGGCACACTATTGAAAACCCAATTATAACCGTTTAGTAACGTGCTTTGAAAATTGAGTAACCGTAGCTTAGTATGTTAAGTGCTTGGAAGTTGAGTAACGTGCATTGAACTATGTATTGCTTGAACCAATGGCTACCGTGCTTGGAACGAGAGTAACGTGCGTTTAATATGATGTAGCTGTTTTGAACCCTAGTAAACTGCATTAACCATGAAACATCTATAACTATTTGTAACGTTGTATAACGCACATTGTCGTATGTAGACGATAAATTGACGTCTCGCAACAAGAACTTACTGAAGTGTTTCTAATTACATCTACCCGGTACTGAGTATTGCAGGTTTAGGGGATGGTACATACAAATGGGCTTCACAAAGGAACCCATATTGTTTCAGGACTCCATGGTGAGCAGATGTCAATGCAGTAGTACAGTGTAGTAATACATTAGAGTAGTGTGTGCGTGACAGTAGTAATAGTAGTAGTAGTTGTAGTAGTAGCATTGGTATAGTAGAATGTTAATAGTAGTAGTAGTGTATGTCTATGTCAGTAGTAGTAGTAGTATGTTATGTCAGTGTTATAGTAGTAGTAGTAGTAAGTCTATTCGTTGTAGTAGTAGTATTGGTTAGTATAGTGTAGGTGAGCGTGATGGGGAGGGTGTGGGTGATGATGGATCCTCTTATCGTCACGAATAGGAGAACTACTTTGCACATTCGTTCGATGTTTTTTCGGCTAATTTTTTTTCTCATTCCCAGATGAATATTTCTTTGTTTTACTTTTTAAAGTATTAAAAAAACCCGGACGATTGAAAATGCATAATGTACTAGTAATGAACAAGAAGCTTCGATATTATACATAAGTATACACAGATTGTTTATCGTGTTTTAGGCGTACAACCTATGCACAGTAGTCCTAGCGGTATGCATAGGCTAGCATTCATAGGTTATAAATTAACGGTACCCTAAACATTAATTTGGATGTGTTGACGTATGAGGATTTCAAGTAGCGGTGCGATAGTGTGAAAACGTTTGTGTAGGTGTTAAAGTTACTCATAGGTTAGAAATAAGGTTTTCCGGTAGGCGAATGTTACTCTACGTGTTTCGACTTATGAGTAAATACAATTAAGTGTGTCAACGATCGATAACTGCCTAAACTTTGGCCGGCGTAGCCGGAACGTGTGAGCAAACGCGAGTACGTCGTAAATTTTAAGCATCGAAAAAGAGAGAACAAGCACAAAAGTCAACGATTAAAAGCAGCGTACAACGCTATATGGCAATTGTTTTTCAGGGATTCTACGTTACAAAACTTCAATAACGTATTCGACGTGTGTCCAGCGTATTGGCAAATTTGTAAAAAAAGGCATCGTTCGCTAATCGTAAGGTGTGACAGCCCCTTCAAAGCAAAAAGCCAATGTTTGGTTATCAGGTTCCTGTTAACCTTAACCCAAATGGGGACAATGTTGGCTCGCTTGTCCTTATAAGTATCAAACTGTATTGAACAAAGGTCTATTGAAATAAATCACTGCACGTGCACCATAAATATATATCAAGGTGAAGCAATACGTGTTTACTGTGTTATAAATGAACATAAAGATATTCTTTTGCATATTTTCTGTAAAAATATTTTTTATCACGAAAGTGAAGGTTATTTTCACTTAAATAAAGTCGTAAAGCAGTTAGTGGATGCACTCCCGATGTAAATCAAAGGAAAAAAGGTGTGTGTGGTGTTACAGGGAGTATCAGATGGTTCTCGTCGTTAATGAATGTTTTTCGAAGTTTAAGATGCAATCGTGGTTTAGCAACCCGTAAGGGCTTGGCAGAGGTTGTACATGAAGTAGGCAGTTAAGGCAGCTGTACAACATGTAAATCAATCAATAAATAAAACAAGTATCAGACTTCCTGTATGGTACTTTCAGGAGGCTTCAAAGCTTCTCCACAAAGTTTTTAAAAACAAAGCCCAGCTGCAGAGAGACTTATGGAGATGACCAGACACAGTGCTAAAGTTTGCAAAGAAAGACTGATACTGAACTACTGCGTATAAAGGTTCAGTTAACTTTGTCTGAATCTGAAAGAGTTTTCATTATTTTTTTCCTCTTGAATGATTGAGTTTTTTTTTTTTTTTATGTTGATGACTGTTTTTTTTCTCACTCCTTTGTTGCCTGGAAGGAATGCACTCTCGGAATGTACTAAATTTCTCAGCTTGTATGATTGTACTGTCAACCACCACGTTTAACTGCTAAGGAGTCGTGGTGGCCTTGGGATAAAAGTATGTTTGTCATGCCGGTTTCCTGGCTGTGTTGCCAGACTGGCGTTCGGGAGTTAAATCCCTCCTTAACTGGTGGACATTTCATAACACGGCTTTGCACTCAAAGGATTGCAATCTGGAGCAGCTGAGCTTTCAGCCACTAAATTCAAGCAAACTAGCACACTCGCTGGGATTTGGGATTTCCCTTTGGAATGGTTTTGATTTAGTGATTTGAGCGTGTGCTCTGTGTAACACGTGCTCTTTTGCAGCATGAATGAAAGCTATCAGTAGAAATGGAAATTGTGATCAACATGCGGCCCAGTTTGGCAGTGAGGCAATGAAGAGATAGATGCAAATAACCTAAATATCTGCATTGCATTGAGACTAACTCAGCAGACATTATGGTGATGTGCGATGATGACTGAGAGGTGTATAAATGTGTTCTCTCTGCGATGACTAATAGGCAATTCATTTATTGCAGAATTATCACAGCCTTGCTCAATAAAGTTGATTGGCATGGATTCAAAATTGTTGAAATAAATACGATGATATTTTTGTCTCTGATTATACTGTTTTGTAAATATATTTATGTTGATAACACTTTTATTTGATATATATTTCAGATATACTTTGGAACAATTGTTCATTTTTCAAGTTCATTTAAATCATCAATTGTTACATTTACTCGAAGCACCAGCTCCTATGGGAGCTACCAGAAAGGCCATGTATTATATTTAATGATTAATACACAGCAGAGTACCCACTTCGGGGGTCTAGTTACAAACATGCAACATTTTCTTTTGAACAATCCCTTTATTTGGGCAGTGTATTGGGAACAGACTGTGACTCAATCACTCCTGAAAATATATTAATCCAGGTTACATATATGAAGCAAAAAATGTGCATACCATACTGCTTATATATATATATATATATATATATATATATATATAATATGTGTGTGTGTAAAAATACATTGTGGTTATACACTGTAGTAGGAATAATTCCAAATGCAATAATTCCAATGCCTCCAAAGAAGGAAAATGCAAAGATAGGTGAATTTTTTTTTCCAAACTCGATGGAATTAAAGAAACTTGCACATGCACAACTCCAGAATGCCCTCAGTGATCCTTAAAGTTTCAGCTTCCTATTCAAATCCTCTCAGAGATAGTAGGTGATACATACATCATACAAACATTGGACAAAAAAAATGGAAACACCTGGGTAAATGAGGGACACCAGCAATGGCTTCACACAGGTGTGGCTGTGTGTAAATAACATCCAACATGCCTAGGGTCATGAATAAAAATGCTGTAAGGCTTGGTTGCCTATAGTTATGGCTAGTATGGCTGTAAAGAGGCCCCCAATTCCCCCATCCACAGAGCACATGTGGTCACCCATGATTTGATGAAGCATGACACTGATGTCAGCCATATGTTATGGCTTCTCATCATCACTAGATTGAACCCAATCGAGCATTTATTGGATTATTCTGGAACAATGCCTGAAGACATCGTTTTCCACCTCCATCAAACACGTGTGAGTTGATTGACTTTCTCATGGAAGAATTGTGCCACATCCCTCCTGCAGAATTCCAGACTCGTGGAATCTATGCCACAGTGTATTCAGGCATACGGGCCACGTGGTGGCCCACACCTATTAAGTGACTTTACATTGGTGTTTCCATTTTTTGTCCACTACCTGTGCATACATGTGCACATACGTACATATCAAGGCCGTCGCAAGATTTTTCCAAGGGGGTGTGTGAATGCAGAAACTGAACAATGTTTTATTTTCCCAGCAATACAGTGGGCTTAGATAAGGGGAGTCTTGGGGTATGGTACTCCAACCCCGGAAAATTAGAAATTACAGGCTTCGACAAAATCACTTCCTGCATTCTCGAGACTATTTGGC
This sequence comes from Eptatretus atami, assembly GCA_035128595.1. Taxonomy (NCBI): domain Eukaryota; kingdom Metazoa; phylum Chordata; class Myxini; order Myxiniformes; family Myxinidae; genus Eptatretus; species Eptatretus atami. Next base: position 43,257,935 of record CM068955.1, read on the forward strand.
ATTGGAATATCTCAGGGGCTTTGCATATATTCAACTGTCTTATCAAGCTTAAAAAAACACGAACAATTCCATCATCAAATTTATATTTGTGTTTCCTATTGTTACAGACTTACAATTGTGTCATATCTACGCTCATCAAAAGTTTTGTTATCTATAGCATGCCCTTCATCCACAATCGTCTGCAATTTTATGTACTTGGGTAAATTTTCCTTGACGTTGAACATAATTACTTCCACAACTGCAGTGAATGGAGGTTATGTTTGCATCACTTGTTGTCTGTTTGTTTATCTGTCCATTTATCTGTGAACAGGAAATCTCAAAACATTATGGATGGATTCGGATGAAACTTGGGGGGAAAGGTTGGGTGTGTGACAAGGACAAAGTGATTAGATACTATAATTTTTGAAGTGATTCTTCACCATTGAGAGATGGACCAAAAGGCATCTGTTGGGAAATGGCCAAACAGAGGCCCCTGGAGTACCGGTGGAAAGTGGATGCATCAAGGCATTGTCGCGCATGCTCCCCTGTATATGTATACATACATTGTATATGTATACATATATCTGAGTGGGATTTGAACTCAGGACCCTAGGATCCCTAGTATATGTATACATATACATGTATACATACATAATACATACGCTCCATTATATACACAGTGTGGGCAGATGTCTTGTAACCCCCAGTTGATTCTCCAAAACTTATATTTTTGCACACCAGTGGGTGTGGTGATTGCAAAGTAAGCAATATAAAATGTCATATATAAAACTTTATTAAATTCATTATCTGTAATAATGATAATGTCAGTGTATGTGTGATGTGTCAGTATGTATGTGGTCTCCTCCATACTCTGAAAACCATGAAACCTTATCAGTCTGAAACTTTGCATGTATCCAAAGGGAACTCCAAAGGAAGTGCATGAGTGAAAATTGGGTGTTGGGTGAATTAAACACATTTTGAGATAATTAATGCCTTATTTAATTACATCCTTTAATCAGGCACAACCTCGACCCCTCGTTCTCTTATGGGGTCTGAGGCATATTCTGGGTTTCCTTGCTGGGGTCTGAAACCGCCATGTTTTTGGACTGTTCAACCATGGTTGACTTGGAACAGGTCGCAACAATTTCTTAACGATAGTTTTTTTGTTGTTTTTTATTTCCACTTGCTTAACTCATATTATCGAATGCCTGTTCATCATAGCTATGAATTGCTGGATACATTACAATGCTAATAAACACCCGAGCGGCCAGCATTTGTGGCTTTATTTCATTTCCGCACATGGCATAACCTCGATAATACTCTTAAACTAAACCAAGATACAAAATTAGCCTCCAGACTTGAACTGAGCAACAGTTCCGACTGCAATTTTGTCCAATTCGGACATATTTGACATTTGGGTGTCTCTGGGAGTGAGTGTTTAATATGGTGGTCCAGTGATTGCTGTCACTTGCCAAGCGAGCTGTTTATAATAACAAATTTAATTGGAGCACTTGTTTGAGTGCTTAGGCCACTTGCCGAGTGCCCACGTCGATAGTGGTACAGTAAGTGTCCCAATGTAGTGCGATGCACAGTCGGCAGATGCTCCAAGGTAGAGTTTCATGCAATTATAAATTGGTTATTTTATTATGAACTGGTGTGCTTTCCTGCCTGGTGTTGGCTTAAGGTTAGGGTGGTGGGCTTGGGATCCTTGGGTTCCGAGTTCAAAATCTGGCTGGTGGTTTGAATTAGTACAGGTGGGGTTGACTCAGCCTGTCATCCTTCTGAGGTCGGCAAAATGAGTACCAGCTGGCTGGGATGATTGAGCCATTTGAGTATCCTTTGTCAGAGTGGTGACCCATCCAGGAGTGTGTCGAATGCCTTGGAGATTGCTTTGGCAGCACCAATGCTCTGTACAGAGTATGGTCCAATGGATGGATGGGTGTGCTTTAACAAAGGTTATATGATTTCTCTTTGTGAGTATCAAAAGCAAAATACCTTTGATAACACCTGGTTTCTGAGCTTTGCTGTATTAACATGTTTCCTAATTACAGAAGCAATTTTTTCCACCGTAACATGACGATTGGCAGCTCATTTCCTTGAAATGTCTGTAATGCAACTTTATTTTCTTAATTTGTTTATTTAAAAAACAACGGTGAAAGCACTCAAGGTTTTGGTGTGTACACAGCACGTACTTGTAGTCACTAATCACAGCTATTCCAATCAGCTGATTACACAAAAATTGCTGATATTTGCAAGCACCAATATATATCGTGTGCGTGTGTATGTGTTTTGCTCAATAAAGTATAACATTCTCTCTGCTCAAACCCTACCCAACCCTCTATTTATCCATCATTCGCTCTAACCCCCTCCTAATACAGTGCAGCATCTCTTCTTCTCTCTTCCTCTCTCTCTCTCTCTCTTCTCTCTCCTCTCTCTCTCTCTCTCTCCCTCATGTCTCTGTCTCTGTCGCAGTGTTCATCTCCGGACACGCCTGGGCGGTGTTCGTCTCCGGACAACTTGACTCTGAACGCGACTGGGCGGTGTTTGTCTCCAACATGTTGAGGTGCGTTTGCATCCAGACATGTCCGGCGCGGTGTTTGTGACCAGACGGGATTCTCTCGGGTGGTGTTTATAGCATGACTAGTAGAAAATGGATTTCAGACATTACTTTGTTTCCATCTTCATGTTATTCTCTGCAGAATCATTTTGATGGGACGGTAGGAATCGTAATTAATGCTCCACCACACTGTCTGCTTCCCTTCCTCTCACCTCACACCCCTCCTTTCCCTACCCTCCTCACTCTCCCACTTCCTCGCACCACACACTCCTCACAGCCTCCTCTTCTCTCCTCCTTCTCTCTCTCCCCCTCCACCTCTCTCTCTTCCCCCTCCACCTCTCTCTCTTCCCCTCCACCTCTCTCTCTCCCTCACCTCTCTCTCTTCCCCCTCCACCTCTCTCTTTCCCCTCCACTCTTTCTCCCACTCTCACTATTCCGTCAGCGAAGCAACGGGTGGTATTTGCTCATTGTAAATATTAAGAATGTCCTTTTAAGGGTTCAGCAATAAGTTTGTATGAAAACCAGCATTTTGTTTGCAGAAGATTATTTGACACCATGTCCTGTCGAGAAATTTTAATGCAACATTGACAGGTCCACTTGTGCAAATTAATGAGAAAGAAAAAAAAACGTTACGGTCAAAAAGACATCTGACCATCCTGCAGATTTACACTGAAAAAGCGAGATCTTTGAAGATAAAGTATATTTTTATGAAACAGACATTAAACTTCCTTCCCTAATTCCTACCCCAGGATTGATTAAAAACTTGCAGTGGAGATTTACAATGGTCTCGATGTCTTACGTCGTGCATTTGTTTAACATTATCAACTTCGACTCGGATTTTACAACCATTTTGCACAACCACCTTAACTCTATGACATTTTCACAATTAACTTTTTTTTGAACAGCCCATTCCATTTTCAGAAATGTTACCATGCTGGAATTTTGTGGCCTAAACACATTTTATGATCTTTATTTTATAGCCATACTATTTTTTGCTTTTATATCTGTTCATTTAATGATTGCTTTCTTTAAATAAAAAAACCCCCTATTTTACACTCTGCACATTTTTTTCCATCACCAATGACTTAAATTTTGCACTTATCTTCATATTACAATGAACTGAGCAAACAATGCAATAGGGCTTTTATCCTCCCTCTTTTCAGGTCGAGAAATTGCTCCCGCTGTTTCAGAATTAAAAAGGGTGTTGTAGTATCTGCGCATTTTGCTGGTTATGGTCTTCATTGATTGATGTCAGATGGGGAACGAGGCCACCCAAGGGCTAATGTTTGGTTGTTTAGTTGGTGTTCTTTGAAATGAACGATGATGTTTCCTTATTTTGCAATGGACATTTTCAGATGTTCTTTTTCATAGTACGGTAAATGAGCTCTAATTGTTTTTGTTTTGTTTTCGATAAAGAGTGTCATTGAGTCAAAAAATTCCACTTCTAATCATTTGTGATACTTTCTGGTATGTGTTTCAAGTTGTCTGTTGAATGTCGTGTATTCAAATGGTTCTTGTGACTATTACTGGTATATACGATCGATTTAACAAATGTCCACATCTCTTTGCTCATTTTATTGAAATGTTCTGATACTTGATCATTTTAGTTCTCTGCTGTAGCCAATCCATTGCGTACACAACAGTTCATTCATCAATACCGTTTCATTTTTGCAAACTCATGCCTATTATGTTTATGCAAGATGATATTGTCAGGTTACAAGTGTTGTTGTGGCACCTTTTAGTATTTGTTAATTTTTTTTTTCGTGACATGTTTCATTACTTGTGCACTGGGCCATTGAAGATTTTGCAGATATTCCCAATGGATTACCCACAGACGTTGCTATACAATTGCATGCACAATTATTCTGTCATTAGTGTTTTGTATCCGACAATGAAGTAGCTGATGCGTACTGTTTCGACTTTGCAAACCTGCATCTCTGTTTGACTCAATCTTGTCTTTATTTAAAAGGTATTTGTGTGGGGTTCTGTGTTTTGGGAATATTTATCCATTTTCCATCCCAAGCTAATTGGCCTCCACAGCAATTCAGATGAATGTTTTGGAGATTATCAGTTCGTCCATTTAAATTCCGTGTTCCAGTGACATATTCGTTGAATTCTCCTCTTCTATTATTCTCCAAATTTTTGTGAAATCTTTTTTTGGTATTTTGTTTTGCAGTTTATTTTTTCCCTCTTTGCAAAAGTCATGGCTGTACTTTGTGCCATTTATTTTGCAGGTAGTGTATGTTTCTATTTGAATTTGTTCTTTCCAATGTATGGTAAGGTGAGTTAAGGATACTGGTTGTCAACATAATGATGTCTTTGTGACTCCCTTGACTGAATAAGTTGTTTTTCTCTGACTCCAACTTCAGTCAACTTGTTTGACAGCTGGGAGCACATCACGGATGCAAGTTGCAACAAATCAGTCGAGCCAAGATGAAGATAATTTAAGTTGAGTGCCAGAAAGTACAAACAGTGTAAGGTAGAGGAAGGAAATTTTGCAGGCTTCTCAACTAACTTCAACACTAAATTAACAGCTGATTCCTCCATAAACACAAGATTCAGGCCTGTGTCTTTTAGACTGCCCAAACCCAGGACTACTGAACAATGCTTTCTGGAGGCAGGGACACATTTTGCAGACCACCAATTGAAAGATGCTTTCAACCATTATATTTTACTTCCTGTCTTATTTTGGCAATGTTGGCCATTGTCAAAGATCAACATAAAAAGTTGAGCCATTTTATAATTAAAAAACATTGCTTGTATTGCATATAAGAGTTTCAATTTCGAGAATGAGTTTGTAACATCAACCAGCTGCAAAAATTCTAACTTTCCTTGTGTAGCCTCAAATTTGTCATCCAGTCACACGTCCACAGGCCAACGTGTCAATGCAGACTGGCAATCAGGATCATCCGATGCAAAATTTTGGCAGGAATCCAAGGGTTATAGATGCCGCACTTGTTGCCAACATCTATATCCCTTGACCTGCTGACCAGATGGGGACAGTTTAGAGAAGCCTCTTACTATCCCAGGATCAATACAGTTGCAAGTATATACATCTGTGGCCTCATGAGGATTTTATGTGGAAGGAAAATTGATGAATGATACTTGGAAGTAGCTTCATTTTTGGATCAAAGCAATTTTGCAGCTTTACCTGCAATTTCAACACCACTTCAATGTAACAGTCCCCCCCCCCCCCGTACTTAATTCCCCTCGGTGGCATTCTCCCTACGGTACAACACTCCACATTTTATATTCTCAGCAAATTCAAAACCCATCCGATATTGATTTTACTTCACCGTTTCCTTTGTGATTGTATTAAAAAACAAATAAAAAAACACAATACATCTTGCAATACACAAATCTTTCTACAGTCTGTGACCAACAAAATATGAAAGAAGTTTGATTTTGCAGTTATTTTTGCAAATTGCAGAAATGAATGCCTGTGGTTGACTTAATGGTTAGGGTGGTGGGCTTGGGATAAAGTTTAATTTTGCAGTTTATTTGCAAATTGCAGAAATGAATGCCTGGTGTTGACTTAATGGTTAGGGTGGTGGGCTTGGGATCCTAGGGTCCTGAGTTCAAATCCCACTCAGCTGTTGAAGTATACCAGGTGGGGTTAACTAGGCCCGTCATCCTTCTGAGGTCGGCAAAATGATGTGCGCAGCATGCTGGTATACTGTGTCGGAGTGGCAACCCGTCCAGAGTGACGACGACCCTGTCAAATTGCATGCCCATAGCCAGGAGACTGCTGAGGCAGCACCAATGCTCTGCACAGAGTATGGTCCCAATAGATGGATGTATGGATGTATGGATGGATTGCAGAAATGACACATGTTCTTTGGTAACCGATTTTTAGGTTATTTCTCCCAAAATAAGCTCAGAGAGTTGGTCCAGGTGTCCGGATGTACGTACGTATATACATCCATTACATTTCTCACTAAAACATCTTCTCTTCACAAACTACACGACTGATTATGGACCAAATTTGGTATGATACATCAGGACAGCAAGGTCACATGGGGTTGTGCTCCCATCCAGATGAGCCCACGATAAAGGGGGTAAAGAGGGAGATTTTGGAAAATATTGGTATTTCATTCAAAAATCTTCTCAGAAACTGACAACCGGATCAGACCAAATGGCCATGTGGCATCGTGACCATGCCTTTAACTTAAGTTGTGCTCCCCATGGCCATCTCCCCTGGAAGGGGGCACGACGTCCCTCCCTAATCCCCAGATGTTTAGGGGTCAAAATAACCGACAGTCCCCCACGGGGCTATTTTTATGGTGAGGAATAAAGTGGGTGACTTAGATTTTGTAAGCATTAATAATCAAATTCAAATCAATCAAAATAATCACAAGCAATAAAGAAATTAATCAGGCACTGATAGAAAAACAGACAAAGAGCAGATGCTTATACTATGCCTTACTTAACAATTAAACACAAGACAAGGGTACCCAGCAGATAATTGAGGGGGAGAGAAATCCAGTCTCGCTCACCAAATAGAAGTCGTCGTACGTCAATAAAACATCCTGAAATGTGTGAGCGTGCCTTGTCCGTTGCCAGTGCCCAGCCTTGCTGTGCGCCACATCGCAAACAGGCTCGAAACACAATTGACGTCACCCCCAAGAATCAGGTACGCCAAGAGCAGGTTTCGAGCAGAACCAGCATTAACGGTCCGAGCGTCACTCACCGTCAGGAGCCACCAGGATCCACAGCCGAAGGACACTGTTTAGGAGTTGTGAGAAGCTGAGGCGCTGTGAAGAAATTGTAAGGTGGCAAGGCCGTCACCACTGTCGCCAGCTCACCAACCGTCTGACTGGAACTGCCGAAGCGAACCGTCTGACTGGAACCGACAAAGCGACTGTCTTACTGGAACCGACGAAGCGACCGTCTCACTGGAACGACGAAGTGACCGTCTTACTGGACCGACGAAGCGACGTTTCACTGGAACCGATAGCACGTTACTGGAAGGACGAGCGACCGTCTCACTGGAACGACGACTGAAGCGACGTCTCACTGGAACCGACGATAGCCTTTGCCATGCTATCGCCAACTGACTCTCAAGCTGTCAGAACCGAACCAGCTATTGCAGCTGACTGGAAAAAAAACGGTCCTCTCGTCTTCTTTATAGGCGGCCCATCTGGGCGGAGCCTCAAGCAGACTCCAGCAAATCCACCCGCCCATTTGAGCATCGTTGCACGTACAACCACCGTCCTGCGATCATTCCTGGCCTACGATGCCATGTTTGTGGTGCTGGACGAATGGCAAAAAGCAGGCCATTTGTCAGAATTAACCGAGCAATAACGTGAAGTACTCATAAAACGTCAACAACAATTATCACCTCAATGTTCAGCCCGATACGAAAAAGAGCCAGTTAGCGTCCATGGAGCTGCTGAACGGCAGTGTCAACGTCGATGGAAAGAGGTGGGTGAGCCTCCGTTGGGCTAACAGCCATCTCACGTGCATGAATGTCTGTCATAAAGAGAAACCAGAGAGTTGGTGTCAAAGCCACCAATGCTCGCCTGTTTATACATTTATCGTTTTTAAAAGACTAGTCTAATAATATTTTTAATAAAGCATTGCAGTGAAGTCTGATCCAAATAATTTTAAAGCAATATATGTATTTGTATATTGTAATCAGTAAAAAATAGTGTGGTAGATAAAAAACATTAGAAAGGAAATAACTTGCAACCAAAAACTTTAACATTTTCACGCTCACGCTGACGCTGACGCTCACAGCAGGGGTATCGCTATAGCCCTCTGTTTTTCGAACAGGCGAGCTAAAAATGGGGTTTCCATAAGAGAGGGAATCTATTCTTTATCCTTCTCAACGCATCAAAGTTAGAATCCCACCAGACATGAGGATGGGTCTTTCCTGGACATGCATTCAGGGAAATAACTGTTTGAGGACCTAGATGTTTGTATGCATTCGTCGGATCGGATACTGGAATCCATAACAATATTTATATGTATATATATTGTTACGGTGCCGGGCGTCGGCCGCCAACGACCGCTCTGAATGGAGCCACAAGTCGAGTCGGCCCGATCGCCCGGAAATATAGATTCCCCTCCTGCAGATTCCAACCATGCAGCCACGACGTCACCCGCCGCCATCCCAAGCAAGCCTCGTGTTTCGAGGGGTTCCCATGCGAGCACGTGCTCTGCCCGTCCGTAACCCATGCCCGCGGAATCTCCGATGACGTCATTCGCACCCGAACCTGCGCGATCTCTCGCGCAAGCGGGGTATGCTCAGCGCATCGGGGGAGCCGCTTCGCACGCTCTGCGAACAGAACGTGGACGCAGGCCACATGGAGCTTTACAAAACACATCGCCCGGAGAACCGTCCGAATCAAATTCACAATCCAGCCTACCTTTTTGTCGTCCCGCGGGATCGGCTTGTATCCACCGCGGACGTTTCCGCGCGGATTTCACTCGCGCAGGCGCGCACGTGGCTGCCTCGTGCTTAGCACAGCACGGACCCCGTGCGCGCTGCTGTGCCAATCCGGCACGGTCCTCAAAACCACTATGGCCGCTACACGGCTTTGTCCCTCGTCAGGCACCGTCTTTGTCGCACTCTCACGCGCGCATTCTCACATGCCCTGACGCTCACACACTCCACCATGGCACTCGGACACGCGGTTGTGCCCTCTCGCATACCAACCGCCATTTTCTTTCATACGCGACCTCACACGCGGTTTCTTTCACACACGGCACTTTTCCCTTAAACACCTTTTCACTCACGCATCGTGCTTCTTCATAACACGGGGTTTCACTCACACACGGGGAATCGCTTACACAGCCCTACACTTACACACGGGGTTTCACTCATACAATGCGTGCTTTCCAGCACGCATTTCGCCACACTCGTAAACACCACACCGGGACGACCACGCTGGGGATTTGTGCTACCTCAAGCGCTCCGGGGTCTCATACCCCCAAGCTCCGGTGCACCCTCACAGCACTCGCCCCTCTACCTCGCAAGGCTCGACCGGATCTCTCATCGCGATCCGCCTCAAGGGGGCACAGTCCTCCCCTCGTTCCTGAGGAGGCCATCATGGTGCTTGCATCGGGTCCCAACACATTCCACCAGCTCACCCCCATTGTCCTCACTACTCCCATGTGTGTGTGTTCGTCAATATTTCGTCCACTTCACCCCTTGTCTCCTCTATCTCCGTGTCTCTGTTATTTATATTTCCTTCGTCATCTTTATTATGTCCCTCGTTTCTATGTGTCTCGCCATACACGTCTTGTACCCCTTTAATTTTTCCCTCTCTGTCACCGTCATCTTTCTCCGTTTACACTCCACGAGTCTCGCCCAACATGTCCTCCTCTTATTATTGTGGCTCGCCCGTCTCCATTGCGGGACCGACACAATCCACACTCCCCCCAGCTCGTTCGCTCCAACACGTGGCGCCGCCGTGATTCCTCTTATGCCGTCCCTATTGCCTTCAATTCCCCTTGTTTCCTGCTGGAGATTCAATCGCATGCTTGCATTTCACCCCTCAGTGTCTGCATATTTGCATCCATTCCATCCATTTTGTCATTCGTGGCTTGTATATCGCCCTCATCGCTTGCATCATCCGCAACATTTCCCCCACCCGGTTGATTTCAGCCGACCCCGACGAAGCTGAATCGCCTCGGTCGGCCGCGGCTTCGCTAGGGACCGGGGAGGGAATTTGACGGGGGGGGGGGGTTCAAAAGCCGCCACCCTCCGCGCCCCCTTCGGGCTCTTCATTTATTTGCGGGGAAAGTTTCAACCTGCATAACGGAGTCCTGCACGGTGAATTCGTCCTGGGCCTCTGGTTCCATCAACTCTACATCCACCTCACTACCACCTGGCTCGGCTCACCTTGGCTGAACATTTTGCGTGCTGGGAATAAATTTATATACGCTCGCAATTTGGGGGACACGGGGGGGGGGGGGGTTTGCTTT
>CM068955.1:43268427-43281874 GCA_035128595.1 Eptatretus atami
ATCAATCCACCACTACCCCTAGCCCTTCGTCGCTCCACACGTTGCTGCGCCATGATTCTCTTATGCCCGTGCCTTCAATTGCCGGTCTGCCCCTTCCGGAGATTCGCCTCCTATGCGCTGCATCTCAACCACCGCCCGCGGTTTTGCAATCCTCACCCAACCGCTGATTTGCATCTCACCCTCAATTGCATCCATTCCATCCATTTTGTCTGTGGCTTGTATATCGCCCTCATCGCTTGCATCATCCGCATCAACATTTCCCCCACCCGGTTGATTTCAGCCGACCCCGACGAAGCTGAATCGCCTCGGCGGCCGCGGCTTCGCTAGGGACCGGGGAGGGAATTGCGAGGGGGGGGGGGGGGGGGGTGTCAAAAGCCGCCACCCGCCTGCGCCCCTTCGGCTCTTCATTTATTGCGGGGAAGAGTTCAACATGGCAGTCCTGCACGGTGAATTCGTCCTGGGCCTCTGGTTCCATCAACTCTACATCCACCTCACTACCACCTGGCTCGGCTCACCTTGGCTGAACATTTTGCGTGCTGGGAATAAAATTATAACGCTCGCAATTTGGGGGACACGGGGGGGGGGGGGGTTTGCTCCGTATACCCCTGATTCCGACTCTGTGAATTTTGCTACGGAGGCGGAGGGGGTTCGTATCTCCACTCCTGACACCAAATGTTACGGTGCCGGGCGTCGGCCGCCAAACGACCGCTCTGAACGGAGCCGCAACTCGAGTCGGCCCGACCGATCGCCCGGAATATAGATCGCCACCCGGATAAGTCCGAGTCGACGGGTCCTTGTACAAAGAACCGAAATAACGCCAATGGGCAGATCACGTGGGGTAGGGTCGATTGCCAATCTTCAATGTACCTAAATACCCACGTGATCCAACTACCGGGGTATTCCACCCTCGACGGAACTCGTACGGAACAGAACCCGCGAGGCGAGCCTGTCCCCGTATGCGATTCTGAGCGGCTTAATCGCCGAGAACCGTCGGTCCAAATGTCCCCCTTGTACGGCAAACCAACGGCTTTCTAACTCCCAACACACGAAATGCTCAGTCAATGAAAGAATCGACGCGATGAGCTGAAAAACATTTAAACAATTGGGGTATTATTAATAAATAATGGGGAACTAGGGAAGCCGTAAGAGCAGAACTATTCCGACTATACGAAATGCAATGCAAAGATTTACAGCACACAAAGCACTAAACAATTTCTACTTATTAGACAGGCCCACGGACACACGTACGCACACACACACACCCAAGAAATGGTGGCTGAGGCCTTTAATAACGGTCTCCAGCTGGAGGACAGGTGAGCTGAACCGCGACCTATCTCGAACCTCTCCACCTCGTGTGGTCTTCATATTGTTCGACCCGGGCTCCAGCGAGAGCGAGCTGGACCAATAGCCGTGAGCCGCGATCCTTCCCGAGCTCCAGCGAATCCTCCGCGCTTCTCAACACTGTGCTGGTCGAGACGAGGCGCTGATCCTTCCCGTCGATGCGTCGCTCCCCGAGGAACCAGCTCCAGAAGAAGGTCGATGAGTCGCACCAAGCCGGGACCAAGACGGAGACCAAAGAGCTCCAACGAACAAGAAGAAGAAAGAAGAAGCCACCATTCGCAGCCGAGCCGAGAAACCGGCTAACATTTTTCCAAACAAAGCAGCTTCTCCAAAAAGCCTACCGAGCCAAGCAGGACCCGAAGCTCCTGAACAACTCCTCTGCAGAAGCAAAAAGCTTCCGAAGGCCTCAACCCTAACCAAGAAGACAGGACCCGAGCCTGCTGAACGACCAGCCCTTCCACCACTCCGAGCACGACAAAGAGAAAGATCTCCTCTTTATCGCTTCTCCCCCCCTCCCCCGCTGCCCGTTGACTTCATGCCCTCGTATCTTATCCCCCGCTAACCACCGGGTGGGAGGAGAGTTTGTTGACGTAATGAATCACGGACGAAGGCTCTTCTCCTCTCGAGAAGAGGGGGAGGGACTTGCTTCGCTCCATATGTAGTGGGGGTCGCATCTACATCCTCAATCAAATTGGAGGCTATCGTCTTAAACATTAAAGCATTGAAGGTGAGCTATCTAGGGAACAAGCACTTATCTGACATAGCTGAATAAAGGACCTGTATGTTTGTGTGCAATCAAATTCCAAATTCGTAACAATTATATATATATATACTAATATATATATATCTATATATACATCTAGCGATACCTCCGTGCACATTGCACGGGATAGCAGGTACAACATAGCTGTAGCAGACGACAAACCGACACGGGGAATGACAATCATACCATTGTGCATAAAATGCAGTGGTATGATGGAACTGCCAAGCTTCCCACATTGGTCGCATTCCGCTAAGTGCGCCACAGCAATCTTCATAGGGTTCGTGTGACGGCGAGTCGAGTTTTAGTGTGCAAGCTTGGTATTATCACATAGATATCTATATATATAGTATAGTATTATATATATATATATAGTATATATATATAATAATATATTATGATATATGTGTGTAGGAATTGTATATATATATATATTTGTTGCCGGCGGCGGTGTGGTGGTCCAAACGACCGGGTGGGATATTATACGAACGTCCCGGAATCTATAAGTGCATCGCCCGGCATAACTCCGAAGCCGGGGTCGATTAATCACGGTGAAACGCCAATATCGTCGACCGGCGGTGCCGCATCGTTAATTCGTCTCGACCCACTGATACTAAATAACACGCATCTTGGCACCGAATCACTCTAACGTCTTTCTCAACCGGGTCACTCAACGACTGTGGTAGAGTTCCAACTACGACACCAACTCGCGCTCAGTTGCAGCCGAGCGAAACTGCAAAGCGTGCCGGCTAGATTAAACGATTATCCGGGGATAAACCCCGTCTGAACCAGGTCAACGACTAGCTGGACAAATACAAAGGAAAGATGGAAATGAGAGCTGAACATTTCTAATAATTTACTTACAATAAAATCAAAAGACAGACAGAGGCGAGACTTATCCGCCGAATATGCCAATGTAGTAATTTACAATGCACAAAATAAACACAGAAAACAATTCTACTTATAGAACGGCCCACACGATCACACACCACAAAAAGAAAAGAAACCATCCTGAGTTTTTATTGGAGCTCCAGCCGAGAAGGATATGAGAGCTGGGGTCAGTATTGGATGGGCCCTGTGGGTCGTCAAGGTCGCCAGCCGCACGTGTGGGACTCGGGCTCTGGTGGCAGCGCGTGGAGCAATCGGAGGCTCCGGGGCGAGATCATGGTCACGGGACGGGACCCAACAGGCCACGAACAGGTCTGGCTTCACCACTCTCACACGCCAACCTACCGCAACGCAACTTGTCACCATCGAAGTACTCGAGATCTTCACAGCGCCACGAGCAACCACAAACGATCTGCTCAGGATAATCATATCTTCCTCCCAACATGGGAAGGCTGGCGAGAATCATCTCGCTGTCCCGTCCTCATTTGGCCTATCCGCACCCTACCGGGGCGAGCATGGCCCCGCTGTTCGAGACCCCATCATCTCCCCTGGCCACGTGCTCGTGCTCGCGAAGAAACAGGGTAAAATGCGAAAAAGCCAACAAAACTACGAGCCGAGCGACTGGAAACTGTGCGAGGCCCCTCATCGCGAGTCAGGTACAGCATCCAATGCGTGGTGAATGGCGCGTGATGGACAGGTTGGGTCATGCAGATGGCAATGGTTGTTGGTTGTTGATGGCTTGTTTGAGGGTTCATCTGATGTACCAAACCTAAACTAAAGACGTACAACGCACCATTTACATCCCTCCCGCTAAGTAAATGAATCGGGGTCTACTACAGACCGTACTACCGGCAGAACTAACTTTGGGACCTGATGTGAGTGCCGCATCGTTCTAGATCGTAACACTACCCCCCCCCTCTTTTATCGACTCGACCCGAGTCGTCATCGTTTTGTGTGCATGGCAGTGTAGATTCCCCAGTACGTTTCCTAACGGATCCCTGAGTGCGACATTGAATACATGCCAAAATAAATAACCTAGTGCGTTGCGTAACTAAACTAACAGACATCACTTCGACAAGCTTAACTACATTGCCGCGGCGCAAACAAACAACAGGTGGGCTAAAATATGCTGGCATTCTAATATTACACCTACCCATGCTCCAGGACCTGTGACTTGAAGAGAAAACAACATGCCAAAGTTAAACATTGATGGGTGAGTGCGGCAGCCAGGCATTGATGGTCGGATCGTCTTAGGGCCACAAAGGCCCTGTTGTCGTTGAGTTATTCCTTTTTTCTTTTCTTTTATTTCGGCTGCTGAGCCACCTGCACCAAACAGGCAGGTCCATACAGCCGTTCAAAAGCCATTTGAACTGCCTTGTTGCAACAATTCCGGGCTGCTCAGCGCAGTTCCCAGTCCATTTGAAGAACCGGCCTTCCCATGCAACAACAAGGTATCCGGGCTGCTAAATGCAGTCCCCCAGCAATGCAGCTGCCTGCAGGCAGTCCTTGCAACACTTTCAAGGTGGTCCTGAGCACATGGTGAAGTTGAATGACAACTGCCAACAAAGGCATGCAGGTATGAGGCAGAGCCCAAAGCAGGCAAAGCACTGGCATGGCAAACGCAGACCAGGGCAAGATGCATTACAAGGAGGTCGGCATACACAACTGGGCCGCCTCGTCTGGTCTCCGTAAGGTTGTCGGAGGGAGTGATGAGTGGCGCCGGCCCAGGGTCTGAAATGGCGGACCTAACCCTGCGTTCCCCAACTAGTCACCTTTGCCTGTCCTGTTCATACCACGCCCCATTATTGCACCAACAAAACAACAATGAAATTTAGACTCTTGTATTTTTATTTTTTTATTTTCTTTATTTATAATCTACGTGTGTCCCGGAGCCCCCTTCATGCTTTGTAGGCTAACCCTGTCCCTGACCGTACTACCCCATCCCTAAGTATGAGTTCTCAGGAGAGGATGGAGAGAGAGAGGACGTGAACTCTGTTCGAGCCCAACGTGCAGAACCCTCAGAATAACTCCCTCAGATTCAGCAATTTCGCCAAGGTTCTGCGAGCTGCATTACGAACAACGAAGCGATGGCGTGTGAAGGGTTACATTTAACTATATCTATCGATGCAGGATTATTAACGTTAAACTCTTCCTCCGGAGCATTTTCAACACGCCTGTTCTTAAACTATCGGTCTAGAAACCATGATTTCGTCGCCTGTGTTGTGTCGTTATTAATTTGGGCCTGGCCCGCAATTTCCTCTCATCCTTGACAATTTTGTGCTGGCAAGCGGGCTCAATGGCAGGGATAACCCATCTTGCCGAACTCAAACTACGCACCCCAGGTTGCTGGAGGCTGTCTCGAAGCCTACCTACCTCGTATGAATGTGGGGAATTCCCTTGGCAAGTGTCCTCTTTCGATGCCCATGTGGCATTGGTGTCCCGGGTCCCGTTCCGTAGGCGCCCTGCCCATTACACAAGTCGGCTCCTTGGCCTATGCCTACCTCTGGCCGAAGCTACTGCTGGTGCCCCAGGGGCCTCACCAGTACGCACATTTCAACAGCCACACTCCAGCGTCAATAGACTCCGCACCCTTCAACAAATTTTCGTGCCTTCAGTTCGACACCAACAACAAACCGACATCACGTTTGGTTAATTTACAACCTAAACCCGCTAACTAACTTACACTAACCCCGGGTTCCCTTGGTGGGAATTCACTCCTCCCCCAATCATTTTCGCACGCTGCTTTCCACATTCCGTCCACTCACACTCAACCCGCTGACCATCACATTCACATCATTGAGCATTTTTTTTTTTTCTTTACACACTCTAGAACTGGACATTTCTGCTCCGCTCAGCTCCTAACTAGCTCGTGCCCCTCAACATCCCTTACTCTAATGCACGGTTCCTTTTTAACTCATTACTAAGCTACGTCCCCACTACACGTCCATGTCGTTCTATGTTCCCATCCATTCCAATCTAAAGCCTAAATTCCTCTAACTCATTTTACCAGGCCCATGGACGACTGCTCATAACTCCATGAGGCCGGTCACTCTTAACGCTAACCCTCCACTACTAGTGCTCTTTGTCCAAGGCGAGGACTGTTCAACTGCTCCTGGCGGGCATCATGTACTCGGAGCAAATGGCCCCTCCGAACTGCTTCGCCAGGGCGGGGTTTACGACTCGCTCCCCCCCGATGGCGATAATTATTGGACTCAAGTAATGGGTTGAAAAAATGCACCACGTGCAACTGGTAGTGGTTAGCAATTTTGGTGTTTTTCTCTATTTCCTCGCACGTCATTACTGCATGGCGCGCCTTCGTGTTGGTTAGCCCCTATCTCTTCTGCCAATGGGTGGAAATTACCGCTGTGGCTGCACGGTCTCCATGGCGCATGGGCGCTGTGTTTTTGTTCCTTTGTCTTTCGTGAGGAACGCATTATCACAGTGAAGGGGTGCGGGCCCTGGTTTTACAGATGGGATGCCACAGCGGAGTGGCCCTGCGCCTTCTGGCGGGGTAACCCATTGCTTGATAACCTCAGAATAGAGAAAAAAGAATAGGAAGAATTCACAGATTTAATCAGACCATAACTCTGAGATTCACACAACGCACTGTCCGTTGTCATTAGCACAAGAAGGAAGGACTAATCTGAACGTAGTATTAATGAAATAACTGTCTGGGCACCACTCGACCGTTGGACTGCGAATGCATTGAGATCGTTTTTCCAGAACTGCCACAATATAATATATATAAAATATTATATATCTATAATATATATCAAAATATATAATACATATAGTATAATACAATAAATACACATAATATCATGCAATATATATATACATATATATTGTTTACATATTATACATTATATATATAAATACATATATTACATATCTAACATATACTTTTTACATATTATAACATAATATATTATATTATAATATATTATATACATATTAGATAAATACATATATACATTCTATATACACATGTATACATATAATATACATTCTATATACATATTACAATATAATTATATTATATATACATATAAACAGTATATACACATCTATAATATACATAATGCATAATATAAAACATATATATTACATAATATATATATAACATACATATTACATTTAATACATACATATTACATAAATACATATATATTTACATATATATACATATATATATTATATATTCTACATAATATTATACATATTATATATAATATAATATATATTAATACACAGCACATGAATAATATATATATATATTATAATATAATATATTGTGCGAATTCGCGCCGCCGGCGTGCGAACGCCACCGTGACTCGATTATCGCGGCACGTCTCGCCACCGGACGGACAATTCCATTCGTGCCTCTTGAACTATCGCCAAGGGAGCTAGTCACGGGTTGGGGTCTTAAGCCTCACCTACAAACCCAGTCCCGCATCTACCGCGCGACATGGGGAATCGCCGAAAGTCGATATACTAACGTACTCGCACGGGTTAACCCTACCGGAGGGGTTTGTACCACCCCAGGTAGAGTCGCCACGAACGCTTAAAAGCGCTTGTGTCGTGCTTAACAGGGGATTAAACCGTAGCGGAAGTATCGTCGACCTTGGACGTTAAGATTAATATCGGTCGTTTTTAAAAGCCCACTACGACCTTACGTGAAGCGAGATGAGGATCAACAAAGGAAAGACGCATAGCGAACGGGGAAACAATTCAACATAAAGCACATTTTTCACACAACACGATAGCACACATATACAGCCATACATAATCACAATCACAAAGGCAGTTAAAAACAAAGAAAACAATGCAGATTAACTACCCGACTAAGACGACACACGGCAAACCCTTATAACAGTTCTACTTAGGGACGGCGCCCAACACAACAAGTCTCAAAAGCAAGAAGCCACCCTCAATGAGGCAAGGGGGCAGACCGGGCCTGAGGCAATATTGTGCGGGACCTGCAGGACGGCCAGGTCCGCGAGACCGGGGGGGTCCTCCCGCGTCCTTTTGAACGAGCCGCAAATGTCCGCGTGCGCGGCGGTGCCCCAACTTCGGCTCCTCGCGGTCTCGTTGGCACCTGCTTGGAGTGGTGGAACGGGGCCCCCTTTTTTGCACTCGCTCAGCGCGGGGGAAAAAAAAGGGGGGAATGGGTTGACGGCTGCTGGGGAAGGAGAAAAGCTGCTTCTGGGTCCCGCGAGAGCGGTCCCCGCGACCTCGTTGCCGACCGCCGCTCCCCTTCCTCGACCCGAGCCTCCTTGCCTCTCCCACAATTCTCGCTCACATGATGCCGCCGTGCCACACTCGCCGCGAACTGCTGCCAAAACTCTTCTGCTTCCTGCCCTCTCGTCTCTTCCTTGCACCGACCTCGACGCATTCACTGCCGTGCCGCTCGTCGTTTATCGGCCGCAGGAAGAACCAATATGCATATTCCGATCAAGGATACTCAGGGCGGAGCCACGCTCGCCCATTGTCCGATGTAAAGTGGCGTTGTAGCATTCCATCTGAAATTTCATTATGAATTCCACACAGACGCGCGCGGAGGCGGGCGCAAGCCGCTCCGTCGCTTCGATTGAACGATCAGAGTGGGCGTGTAGCATTCCTGGATCAAGAATCTCTCCGGAAAGGCCGCTATTGCAATCGAAGCGCTCGGTGGCGTATTCGCGGATACGAGCCATACGACAGCCGACGCTAGTGTCACGAGGGGTGCCGCGAAGGCCGTAGCAGGAGAGAGGTGAGCGGTGGGTTGGGAGGGTTTTTTGGTGGTGTTTGGAGGTTATGGCGGTGATCAAAATAAAGGATAGAACAGAAAAAAAACGAACTAACTCATAAGCGTCGTCAGCCCGAATGACACTAATTCCTTTAGACAACGGTTTGGGCTAATATCGTAGTACTTAGAGTTATCTCGACCCGTACGGACCAATGGTGTTTGCAAATTTCCACAGCCGTGAAACACTACCCCCTCCCCTTTTTACAGATCGTTCCCGAGTCGTCAAATTCCTGTGCAACATGTGTAGTTCGCCCCTTAGTACGTTAACAGCGTCTAACGGATCCCTGATGCGACATTGTGGTATTCGTGTCCCAAAATAAATAACCTGAGGGCTAGTAACGTAACTAATAATCCACTCACTACGACGCTTAATAAAAATTGCCGGCGCTAGACATACATGCCGGGGCGCACTCATATTTTGACAGTCCACAACTTATCAACTTAACCTTAACAATATACACTACACATGTCCAGGATCAATGACTCTCAGCAGAAAAAGTTAAAAGAAAACGGCCGCACGCAGCCCACTGCAAGCCCCGTGTTGTAGCTGCCAAACAGCATTCTTGCAGCTGAAACTGTTGCCTTGATCCTGGCACACATGGCAAGTAACAAGGGGGGGGGGGGGGGTGGCCAAAGCAAACTAGAACGGGGGCTGTGAACATGGGCAGGGGCGATTGGTCATGCAAAGGTGACAGGCAGGCGAGGAAGCAGGCAAAACGGGCCCACTGTGATGCAAAACAGGCCGGCGATGAAAACTGCCGGCACAAGGCCTTGAAGTAACACAGCGTCGGACGATCCGATCGCACAGGCCTTGAAGTCGACAGCAAGCTTGTCGGACGTCCAACCGGCACATGCTTGAAGGGCAACGGCGCAGACGATCGGCCGTACATGCCTCGCTAGCAAAACAACAGCTGCTGAATGAGTGCGGCCTTGCCTGCGGGAGGTTGGTGCAGGGAGTGCGGTGGTGCGCCACTCGGAAGGCGGGCTCGACCTACCCTAAACGGTCCTCCCTCCCAACTATCGCCTTGCCTGTCACTGTCTAATCAACTCCCTTAATTGTAAACCCAATTTAGCCACAAACTAATTTTTTTGTGTTTATGTTTATCCTTTACTTCCCCACTATAATTCGTCCCCTAACCCCTTTACTGTCTCTGTTCGCTAACCTATCTCCCTAGCCTACTCGCCCAAACCCCACGTTCCCTTCCCAGGGGTGAATGAGGAGGGCTAGCGTTCCTGTGTCGAGGCACAATGAAGCCGTCAGGATGGCCCTCTCCCAGATCTTTCAGCCGATCTTTAACACAAAATTAGGGGTCCAGCGCCCACAAACAGAGAGCGAAGGGACTCGGATGGTGCGGCACGCGGGTACACACATCTTCCTAATACCCCTATCCATAACCTTTAGAAAACTACCCGGGGCTTCAACAAGCGCCTCTTCGCTTAACACGTTTGGTTCTAACAATTCCCAGATTCCCCGTCGGCCGTTGTTGGTGTCCCCTCACAATTTCGGGCCTCGCCCCCAATTTCGCCTTCCGTGCCATACACGGTCTCATGCTGGACGCGTGGCTCCCCTGGCAGGCACGACCCTCTGCCGATTCTCCAGCTATGGCACCACCCGCGCACCTACATGCTCCGAGCCTAACCAGCTCCCTAACACTCGGAGAGTGCCACCCTGGCGACTCCCCTGAAATGCTCACTGTGGCAGGCTGGCTGTCCGGCCCTGTCCCCGAGGGTCAACCTGCCCACATACACGCCGCAACGCGGCTAATGGCGCCCCGGGCCCCCGCATCTGCGGCGCTACGCCGTGCCAGTACGCTATCCCGGCCCCATGGCCCTTGGCTACCACGCCGGCTAGCCCGTGCCCGGGTACCCACTAGCGATACTCACCTTTCGCAGCACACGCTCGTCCAGCCCTCAACAGGCCCCTGCCACCCTCCAAAACAGGTTTCGACCGAACATACCCACCAAACAACAAACGACTTCCATTTGTCAATTTAACTAACCCACTAACTCACTCTAACACTGACCCGGGTCCTTGGCGGCCCGAATCACTCCTCCCCAATCACGTCATCGCACAATGCATTCCAGCATTCGCAGTCCACTCACACAGACCCGCTGCCCCACTCACTCAACATGTCCTCTCCATTCACTCTCCACACTTCTCAAACTCAACACATCGCTGATCCTGCCATCCTGCTCACTAACATCGCCCTAACTACTCGTGCTCCCACGTCGCCCTTACACTTATAGCACGTCCAATTTAAACACGACGTGCTAAGCTACGTGCCCCTCTTACACATCCACATGTCGCACTGTCATTCCAAAATGTCAAACTCATTTTCCCCCTAAATCTCAACTACATCCCTCTAACTAATCCATTCCACAGACTCCATGAGGACTAACCCCTGCCCCAGAAGTCGTCTAACTAATCTATACCATCCCCCTAACTAGTTCCATCCTGTCCTGCAAGGGGGTCTTCCACCCCTTCCCTGGAATGCTGTTCACTCCAAGCGCGGCTTGCTTTTGTAGATTTTTTTTTTTTCAAATTTGCGCAGCCCACGCGGCAACTCGCAGCCTGCGCTCTCTCTGCAGCCTGCCCGTTGACGTCTGCAGCTGCACGTGACCTCGCCCTTCTTGGACGGTACCATCCGGCAGGGATTTCCCCCTCCTGCCGGATCCAACCCCACGTCGCCATGACGCACCCTGCGCACGTACAAGAAGCAAACCTCGCAACTCTCGAGGGCCTCCCACGCGAAGGCATTGCCGCCCGTTGAGCTTAACACACGCTCGCGTGGAGAACCCGTCGTCCGGTCCAAATCCGTTAATCCTGCCTAAATTTGTCCGTCCGCGGGAATCGCAAATCCACGCGTGCGTTTCCGGACCGGCTCACTCCGCAAAAGCGAGCACGTGGAGGCCGTCGTGGTGCACGCTGATGGACCCTCGCGCTCGCTGCGTGTAAACCCGGCCACGGTTCCCGAAATAGCTACGGCCACTATTCGTTGTCTCTCCGTTCGCGTCGTCAGTCGCCAATTGCCCACCGCACCACACCTGCGTGTTACGGAAGCAACAGACTCCACTCCATTACACTCACATCATCACCTGGAGTGACGCGGCTTGCATGCTCACGCAGTGCCGGACCGTCATCTCCCTTTCGGTACCGCTCTCGTCAACACACGTCTCGTCCTCACTCTCGGACTGTCACCCACGCTGCCACCCTCCCGCCGGCACACGTGTTCCACTCACGATGCCGGTGCCTCAATCCACACACGGCGTGCTGGGAAGCACGCATCCGTGGCACACGTCGCCACCACACCAACTCACACACGGGCGACTCCCACCTGGGTCCCCCACAGCACGGGTCGGCTGGGAGGAAGACGCTACTTCGGCCCACTCTGCTGAGCCGATCGCAGTCACATTTTAGTCACACCACGCGGTCCTTTCACACGAACGCCTTCACCCAACTCGCGATGTGCGCGTTGCACGCACACATTTCCCAACTCGGTTGAAAACACACGCCGGGACGATCGCGACTGGGGATGTTGCATCCTCAAAGGTCCTGGGTGCTCCTACCTCCCAAGCTCCCGTGCACACCTTCACAGCACTCAGCCCCTCACCTGCAAGGCTCGAACACAAGAACCACTTGTGAAATCGCAGAATCCGCCGTTTCAAGGGACCGTCACTCCCCTCGTTCTGAGAGGCCAATCAGCTGCTGCATCCCGGGTCAGAACAGTCCAGCCAGCTCACCCCCATGGTCCTCCACTAAACCTCCATTGTGTTTGGCAAGGCTTTCGTCCCTCACCCCTCCTTTCTCCTCTATCTCCCTGTCTCTGGCTAACTCGGTTCACGACTCTCACCCATACTCCCTTATCTCCACTATTATTTCCGTCTCTTCCTTATTAGTCTCCCTCGTGCACGTCTTCCGTCAGCCCGATTAGTTTTCCTCCTCGTCACCGTCGACCTTTTCGTCACTGTACCTCTCGCCCAAACACGTCCCCCGGAATTTAATTTGCCCTCACCCAGGCTCGCATTGCGGGCCTGACAACTCGTTGCACCCCCCCAGCTCGTTCGCTCCCACACTTGGCCGTCGCCATTACGCCTTCCCCTGTTTTATGCCTTCAATGCCCACTCTGCAAGGGCTCGGCCCTTGTTCTGCGTCTCATGCGCCGCAGTTTTTATTCTTCCTTCCTATTCCTTGCGCATGTGCTTTTCCATAATTCGTTTTCATTTCGTTTTGTGTGTTTGTTTCCGATGTTTTTCATTTCATTCAATTTGTTGCGTATTTTCCATCCATTTTCGTTTTGCATTTGTTGCGCATTCGTTTTCTCAGATTTCTTGCCTGTCCCTACTGTATCCTTGCCAGCCAGTGCGCATAGCTGGGAACATTTGTCGGTTACCACTCGGTCTGAGCCGGAATCGGCCAGGTACGGGGTTTGGCGGAGGGGGGTGTAGGGGAGCGGTCATACACTTTGCTCCGTATACCCCTGATCCGACTCTGTGAATTTTGCTACGGAGGCGGAGGGGGTTCGTATCTCCACTCCTGACAACCAAATGTTACGGTGCCGGGCGTCGGCCGCCAAACGACCGCTCTGAACGGAGCCGCAACTCGAGTCGGCCCGACCGATCGCCCGGAATATAGATCGCCACCCGGATAAGTCCGAGTCGACGGGTCCTTG
>CM068955.1:43281899-43296314 GCA_035128595.1 Eptatretus atami
AGAGAGGAGATCAATTGCAAAGAGATCAGAATGCAAAATGAACCTAAATCTCTGCTTGCATTGAAGACTAACTCAGCAGACATTATGGTGATGTGCGATGATGACTGAGGAGGTGTATGAAATGTGTTCTCTCTGCGATGACTAATAGGCAATTCATTTATTGCAGAAATTATCACAGCCTTGCTCAATAAAGTTGATTGGCATGGATTCAAAATTGTTGAAATAAATACGATGATATTTTTGTCTCTGATTATACTGTTTTGTAAATATATTTATGTTGATAACACTTTTATTTGATATATATTTCAGATATACTTTCGGAACAATTGTTCATTTTTCAAGTTCATTTATAATCATAATTGTTACATTTACTCGAAGCACCAGCTCCTATGGGAGCTCCAGAAAGCCATGTTATTATATTTATGATTAATACACAGCAGAGTACCCACCTTCGGGCGGTCTAGTTACAAACATGCAACATTTTCTTTTGACACATCCCCTTTATTTGGGCAAGTGTATTGGCAACAGACTGTGACTCAATCACTCCTGAAAATATATTAATCCAGGTTACATATATGAAGCCAAAAAATGTGCATGACCATACTGCTTATATATATATATATATATATATATATATATATATAATATTGTGTGTGTGTAAAATACATTGTGGTTATACACTGTAGTTGGAATAATTCCAAATGCAATAATTCCAAATGCCTCCAAAGAAAGGAAAATGTGCAAAGAATAGGTGAATTTTTTTTTCCAAAACTCGATGGATTAAAAGAAACTTGCATCATGCACAACTCCAGAATGCCCCTCAGTGATCCTTCAAAGTTTCAGCTTCCTATGTCAAATCCTCTCAGAGCAGTAGGTGATACATCATACATAAACATTGGACAAAAAAAATGGAAACACCTGGGTAAATGAGGGACACCAAGCAATGGCTTCCCACCGGTGTGGCTCGTGTGTAAATTAACATCCAACATGCCTAGGGTCATGAATAAAAATGCTGTAAGGCTTGGTTGCCTTATAGTTATGGCTAGTATGGCTGTAGAGGAGAGGCCCCCAATTCCCCATCCACAGAGCACATGTGGTCCACCCAATGATTTGTGATAGCATGACACTGATGTCAGCCATATGTTCATGGCTTCTCATCAATCACTAGATCTGAACCCAATCGAGCATTTATTGGATTATTCTGGAACAATGCCTGAAGACATCGTTTTCCACCTCCATCAAACACGTGTGAGTTGATTGACTTTCTCATGGAAGAATTGTGCCACATCCTCCTGCAGAATTCCAGACTCGTGGAATCTATGCCACAGTGTATTCAGGCATACGGGCCAAACGTGGTGGCCCAACACCCTATTAAGTGACTTTAACATTGGTGTTTCCATTTTTTGTCCACTACCTGTGCATACATGTGCACATACGTACATATCAGGCCGTCGCCAAAGATTTTTCCAAGGGGGTGTGTGAATGCAGAAACTGAACAATGTTTTATTTTCCCAGCAATACAGTGGGCTTAGATAGGGGAGTCTTGGGGTATGGTACTCCAACCCGCCGGAAAATTAGAAATTACAGGCTTCGACAAATCACTTCCTGCATTCTCGAGACTATTGGCATTGGAATATCTCAGGGGCTTTGCATATATTCAACTGTCTTTAAGCTTAAAAAAACACGAAACAATTCCATCATCAAATTTATATTTGTGTTTCCTATTGTTTACAGACTTACAAATTGTGGTCATATCTACGCTCATCAAAAGTTTTGTTATCTATAGCATGCCCTTCATCCACAATCGTCTGCAATTTATATGTACTTGGGTAATTTTCCTTGACGTTGAACATAATTACTTCCACAACTGCAGGTGAATGGAGGTTATGTTTGCATCACTGTGTCTGTCTGTTTGTTTTATCTGTCCATTTATCTGTGAACAGGAATCTCAAAACATTATGGATGGATTCGGATGAAACTTGGGGGAAAGGTTGGGTGTGTTGACAAGGACAAAGTGATTAGAATACTATAATTTTTGAAGTGATCTTCACCATTGAGAGATGGACCAAAAGGCATCTGTCTGGGAAATGGCAAACAGAGGCCCCTGGAGTACCGGTGGAAAGTGGATGCATCAAGGCATTGTCGCGCATGCTCCCCATGTATATGTATACATCATTGTATATGTATACATATATCTGAGTGGGATTTGAACTCAGGACCCTAGGATCCCTAGTATATGTTACATATACATGTATACATACATAATACATACGCTCCATTATATACACAGTGTGGGCAGATGTCTTGTAACCCCCAGTTGATTCTCCAAAAACTTTATATTTTTGCACACCAGTGGGTGTGTGATGCAAAGTAAGCAATATAAATGTCATATATAAAACTTTATTAAATATCATTATCTGTAATAATGATAATGTCAGTGTTATGTGTGATGTGTCAAGTATGTATGTGGTCTCCTCCATACTCTGAAAACCATGAAACCTATCAGTCTGAAACTTGCATGTATCCCAAAGGGAACTCCAAGGAAGTGCATGAGTGAAAATTGGGTGTTGGGTGAATTAAACACACACTTTGAAGATAATTAACGGCCTTATTTAATTACATCCTTTATCAGGCACAACCTCGACCCCTCGTTCTCTATGGGGTCTGAGGCATATTCTGGGTTTCCTTGCTGGGGTCTGAAACCGCCATGTTTTTTGGACTGTTCAACCATGGCCTTGACTTGGAACAGGTCGCAACAAATTTCTTAACGATAGTTTTTTTGTTGTTTTTTATTTCCACTTGCTTCAACTCATATTATCGAATGCCTGTTCATCATAGCTATGATTGCTGATACATTCAATGCTAATAAACACCCGAGCGCCAGCATTTGTGGCTTATTTCATTTCCGCACATGGCATAACCTCGATAATCTCTTAAACTAAACCAAGATACAAAATTGCCTCCAGACTTGAAACTGAGCAACAGTTCCGACTGCAATTTTGTCCAATTCGGACATATTTGACATTTGGGTGTCTCTGGGAGTGAGTGTTTAATATGGTGGTCCAGTGATTGCTGTCACTTGCCAAGCAGCTGTTTATAATCAACAATTTAATTGGAGCACTTGTTTGAGTGCTTAGCCACTTGCCGAGTGCCCTACAGTCGTAGTGGTACAGTAAGTGTCCCAATGTAGTGCCGATGCACAGTCGGCAGATGCTCCAAGGTAGAGTTTCATGCAATTATAAATTGGTTATTTTATATGAACCTGGTGTGGCTTTCCTGCCTGTGTTGGCTTAATGGTAGGGTGGTGGGCTTGGGATCCTTGGGTTCCGAGTTCAAAATCTGGCTTGGTGGTTGAATTAGTACAGGTGGGGTTGACTCAGCCTGTCATCCTTCTGAGGTCCGGCAAAATGAGTACCAGCTGGCTGGGATGATTGAGCCATTTGAGTATCCTTTGTCAGAGTGGTGACCCACCAGGAGTGTGTCGAATGCCTTGGAGATTGCTTTGGCAGCACCAATGCTCTGTACAGAGTATGGTCCAATGGATGGATGGGTGTGCTTTACAAAGGTTATATGATTTCTCCTTTGTGAGTATCAAAGCAAAATACCCTTTGATAACACCTGGTTTCTGAGTCTTTGCTGTATTAACATGTTTTCCTAAGTTACAGAAGCAAATTTTTTCCACCCGTACATGACGATTGGCAGCTCATTTCCTTGAAATGTCTTGTAATGCAATTTATTTTCTTAATTTGTTTATTTAAAAAACAACGGTGAAAAGCACTCAAGGTTTGGTGTACACAGCACGTACTTGTAGTCACTAATCACAGCTATTCCAATCAGCTGATTACACAAAATTGCTGATATTGCAAGCACCAATATATATGTGTGCGTGTGTATGTGTTTTGCTCAATAAAGTATAACATTCTCTCTGCTTCAACAACCCTACCCAACCCCTCTATTATCACCATCTTCGCTCTAACCCCCTCCTAATACAGTGCAGCAGTCTCTTCTTCTCTCTTCCTCTCTCTCTCTCTCTCTCTCTCTCTCTCTCTCTCTCTCTCTCCCTCATGTCTCTGTCTCTGTCGCAGTGTTCATCTCCCGGACACGCTGGGCGGTGTTCGTCTCCGGAACAACTTGACTCTGAACGCGACTGGGCGGTGTTTGTCTCCAACATGTTGAGGTGCTGTTTGCATCCAGACATGTCCGGCGGTGTTTGTGACCAGACGGGATTCCTCCTGGGTGGTGTTTATAGCATGACTAGTAGAAAATGGATTTCAGACATTTACTTGTTTTCCATCTTCACTGTTATTCTCTGCAGAATCATTTTGATGGGACGGTAGGAATCGTAATTAATGCTCCACCACATGTCTGCCTCCTTCCTCTCACCTCACACCCCTCCTTTCCCTACCCTCCTCACTCTCCACCTTCCTCGCACCACCACACTTCCTCACAGCCCCTCCTCCTCTCTTCCCCTCCTCCACCTCTCTCCTCCCCTCCACCTCTCTCTCTCCCCCTCCACCTTCTCTCTTCCTCCCCCTTCCCCCTCTCTCTCTTCCCCTCCACCTCTCTCTCTCCCCCTCCACCTCTTTCTCCCCACTCTCACTATCCCGTCAGCGAAAGCAACGGGTGGTATTTGCTCATTGTAAATATTAAGAATGTCCTTTTAAGGGTTCAGCAATAAGTTTGTATGAAAACAGCATTTTGTTTGCAGAAGATTATTTGACACCATGTCCTGTGAGAAATTTTATGCAACATTGACAGGTCCACTTGTGCACATTAATGAGAAAAGGAAAAAAAAACGTTACGGTCACAAAAGACATCTGGACCATCCTGCAGATTTACACTGAAAAAAGCGAGATCTTTGAAGATAAAGTATATTTTTATGAACACAGACATTAAACTTCCTTCCCTAATTCCTACCAGGATTGATTAAAAACTTGCAGTGGAGAATTTACAATGGTCCTCGATGTCTTAACGTCGTGCATTTGTTAACATTATCAACTTCGACTCGGATTTTACAACCACTTTTGCACAACCACCTTAACTCTATGACTTTCACAATAACTCTTTTTTTGAAACAGCCCATTCCTCATTTCAGAAATGTTACCACATGCTGGAATTTGTGGCCTCAACACATTTTATGATCTTTATTTTATAGCCATACTATTTTTTGCTTTTATATCTGTTCATTTAATGATTTTGCTTTCTTTAAATAAAAAAAACCCCCTATTTTACATCTGCACATTTTTTTCCATCACCAATGACTTAAATTTGCACTTATCTTCATATTACAATGAACTGAGCAAACAATGCAATAGGGCTTTTATCCTCCCTCTTTTCAGGTCGAGAAATTGCTCCCGCTGTTTCAGAATTAAAAAGGGTGTTGTAGTATCTGCGCATTTTGCTGGTTATGGTCTTCATTGATTGATGTCGATGGGGAACGAGGCCCACCCAAGGCTAATGTTTGGTTGTTTAGTTGGTGTTCATTTATGAAATGAACGATGATGTTTCCTTATTTTGCAATGAACATTTTCAGATGTTCTTTTTCATAGTACGGTAAATGAGCTCTAATTGTTTTGTTTTGTTTTCGATAAAGAGTGTCATTGAGTCCCAAAAAATTCCACTTCCTAATCATTTGTGATACTTTCTGGTATGTGTTTCAAGTTGTCTGTTGAATGTCGTGTATTCAAATGGTTCTTGTGACTATTACTGGTATATACGATCGATTTAACAAATGTCCAACATCTCTTGCTCATTTTTATTGAAATGTTCTGATACTTGATCATTTTAGTTCTCTGCTGTAGCAAAATTCATTGCGTACCAACAGTTCATTCAGCATATACCGTTTCATTTTTGCAAACTCATGCCTATTATTGTTTAATGCAAGATGATATTGTCAGGTTACAAGTGATTGTTGTGGCACCTTTTAGTATTTGTTAATTTTTTTTTTCGGTGACATGTTTCATACTTGTGCACTGGGCATTGAAGATTTTGCAGATATTCCAATGGATTACCCACAGACGTTGCTATACAATTTGCATGCACAATTATTCTGTCATTAGTGTTTTGTATCCGCAACATGAAGTAGCTGATGCGTACTGTTTCGACTTTGCAGACCTGCATCTCTGTTTGACTCAATCTTGTCTTTATTTAAAAGGTATTTGTTGTGGGTTCTGTGTTTTGGGAATATATTATCCATTTTCCATCCCAAGCTAATTGGCCTCTCCAACAGCAATTCAGATGAATGTTTTGGAGATTATCAGTTCGTCCATTAAATTCCGTGTTCCAGTGACATATCGTTGAAATTCTCCTCTTCTATTATTCTCCAATTTTTGTGAAATCTTTTTTTGGTATTTTTGTTTTGCAGTTTATTTTTTTCCCTCTTTGCAAAAGTCATGGCTGTACTTTGTGCCATTTATTTTGCAGTAGTGTATGTTTCTATTTGAATTTGTTCTTTCCAATGTATGGTAAGGTGAGTTAAGGATACTGGTTGTCAACATAATGAGTCTTTTGTGACTCCCTTGACTGAATAAGTTGTTTTTCTCTGACTCCAACTTCAGTCAACTTGTTTGACAGCTGGAGCACATCACGGATGCAAGTTGCAACAATCAGTCGAGCCAAGATGAAGATAATTTAAGTTGAGTGCCAGAAAGTACAAACAGTGTAAGGTAGAGGAAGGAAATTTTGCAAGGCTTTCACCTAACTTCACACTAAATTAACACTGATTCCTCCATAAACACAAGATTCAGGCCTGTGTCTTTTAGACTGCCCAAACCCAGGACTACCTGAACAATGCTTTTCTGGAGGCAGGGACACATTTTGCAGACCACCAATTGAAAGATGCTTTCAACCATTATATTTTACTTCCTGTCTTATTTTGGCAATGTTGGCCATTGTCAAAGATCACACATAAAAAAGTTGAGCCATTTTATAATTAAAAAACATTGCTTGTATTGCATATAAGAGTTTCAATTTCGAGAATGAGTTGTAACATCAACCAGCTGCAAAAATTCTAACTTTCCTTTGTGTAGCCTCAAATTTTGTCATCCAGTCACACGTCCACAGGCCAACGTGTCAATGCAGACTGGCAATCAGGATCATCCGAGTGCAAACATTTTGGCAGGAATCCAAGGGTTATAGATGCCGCACTTGTGCCAACATCTATATCCCTTGAACTGCTGACCAAGATGGGGACAGTTTAGAGAAGCCTCTTACTATTCCCAGGATCAATACAGTTGCAAGTATATTACATCTGTGGCCTCCATGAGGATTTTATGTGGAAGAAAATTGATGAATGACTACTTGGAAGTAGCTTCATTTTTGGATCAAAGCAATTTTGCAGCTTTACCTGCAATTTCAACACCCACTTCATGTAACAGTCCCCCCCCCCCCCCCCGTACTTAATTCCCCTCGGTGGCATTCTCCCTACGGTACAACACTCCACATTTTATATTCTCAGCAAATTCAAACACCATCCGATATTGATTTTACTTCACCGTTTCTTTGTGATTGTCAATTAAAAAACCAAATAAAAAAACACAATACATTCTTGCAATACAACAAATCTTCTACAGTCTGTGACCAAACAAAATATGAAGAAGTTTGATTTTTGCAGTTATTTTTGCAAATTGCAGAAAATGAATGCCTGTGGTTGACTTAATGGTTAGGGTGGTGGGCTTGGGATAAAGTTTAATTTTGCAGTTATTTGGCAAATTGCAAGAAATGAATGCCTGGTGTTGACTTAATGGTTAGGGTGGTGGGCTTGGGATCCTAGGGTCCTGAGTTCAAATCCCACTCAGCTGTTGAAGTAATCCAGGTGGGGTTAACTAGGCCCGTCATCCTTCTGAGGTCGGCAAAATGAGTGCCAGCATGCTGGTATCTGTGTCGGAGTGGCAACCGTCCAGAGTGACGACCGACCCACTGTCAAATTGCATGCCCATAGCCAGGAGACTGCTGAGGCAGCACCAATGCTCTGCACAGAGTATGGTCCCAATAGATGGATGTATGGATGTATGGATGGAATGCAGAAATGACACATGTTCTTTGGTAACCGATTTTTAGGTTATTTCTCTCAAAATAAGCTCAGAGAGTTTGGTCCAGGTGTCCGGATGTACGTACGTATATACATCCATTAACATTTTCACTAAAACATCTTCTCTTCACAAACTACACGACTGATTATGGACCAAAATTTGGTATGATACATCAGGACAGCAAGGTCACATGGGGTTGTGCTCCCATCCAGATGAGCCCACGATAAAGGGGGTAAAGGGAGATTTTGGCAAAAATATTGGTATTTCAATTCAAAAATCTTCTCAGAAACTGACAACCGGATCAGACCAAACTGGCCATGTGGCAATCGTGACCATGCTTTAACTTAAGTTGTTGCTCCCCATGGCCACATCCCCCTGGAAAGGGGCCACGACGTCCCTCCCTAATCCCCAGATGTTTAGGGGTCAAAATAACCGACAGTCCCCCACGGGGCTATTTTTATGGTGAGGAATAAAGTCGGGTGACTTAGATTTTGTAAGCATTATATCAAATTTCAAATCATCAAAATAATCACAAGCAATAAGATTAATCAGGCACTGATAGAAAAAACAGACAAAGAGCAGATGCTTATCACTATGCCTTACTTAACAATTAAACACAAGACAAGGGTACCCAGCAGATAATTGAGGGGGGAAGAGAAATCCAGTCTCGCTCACCAATAGAAGTCGTCGTACGTCAAATAAAACATCTGAAATGTGTGAGCGTGCCTTGTCCGTTGCCAGTGCCCAGCCTTGCTGTGCGCCCACTCGCAAACAGGCTCGAACACCATTGACGTCACCCCCAAGAATCAGGTACGCCAAGAGCAGGTTTCGAGCAGAACCAGCATTAACGGTCCGAGCGTCACTCACCGTCAGGAGCCACCAGGATCCACAGCCGAAGGACAGCTGTTTAGGAGTTGTTGAGAAGCTGAGGCGCTGTAAGAAATTGTAAGGCTGCAAGCCGTCACCAACTGTCGCCAAGCTCACCAACCGTCTGACTGGAACTGCCGAAGCGAACCGTCTGACTGGAACCGACAAAGCGACTGTCTTACTGGAACCGACGAAGCGACCGTCTCACTGGAACGACGAAGTGACCGTCTTACTGGAACGACGAAGCGACGTTTCACTGGAACCGATGAAGCGACCGTCTCAACTGGAACGGACGAAGCGACCGTCTCACTGGAAACCGATGAAGCGACCGTCTCACTGGAACCGGACGATAGCCTTTGCCATGCTATCGCCAACTGACTCTCAAAGCTGTCAGAACGAACCAGCTATTGCCAGCTGACTGGAAAAAAAACGGTCCTCTCGTCTTCTTTATAGGCGGCCCATCTGGGCGGAGCCTCAAGCAGACTCCAGCCAAATCCCACCCGCCCATTTGAGCATCGTTGCACGTACAACCCACCGTTCCTGCGATCAATTCCTGGCCTACGATGCCATGTTTGTGGTGCTGGACGAAATGGCAAAAAGCAGGCCATTTGTCAGAATTAACCGAGCAATAACGTGAAGTACTCATAAAACGTCAACAACAATTATCACCTCAATGTTCAGCCCGATACGAAAAGAGCCAGTTAGCGTCCATGGAGCTGCTGACGGAGTGTAAACGTCGATGTGAAAGAGGTGGGTGAGCCTCCGTTGGGCTAACAGCCATCTCACGTGCATGAATGTCTGTCATAAAAGAGAACCAGAGAGTTGGTGTCAAAGCCCCAATGCTCGCCTGTTTATACATTTTGTTTTTAAAAGACTAGTCTAATAATATTTTTTAATAAAGCATTGCAGTGAAGTCTGATCCAAATAATTTTAAAGCAATATATGTATTTGTATATTGTAATCAGTAAAAAATAGTGTGGTAGATAAAAACATTAGAAAGGAAATAACTTGCAACAAAAACTTTAACATTTTTCACGCTCACGCTGACGCTGACGCTCACGCAGGGGTATCGCTATAAGCCCTCTGTTCTTTCGAACAGGCGAGCTAAAAATGAGGTTTCCATAAGAGAGGGAATCTATTCTTTATCCTTCTCAACGCATCAAAGTTAGAATCCCACCAGACATGAGGATGGGTCTTTCCTGGACATGCATTCAGGGAAATAACTGTTTGAGGACCTAGATGTTTGTATGACATTCGTCGGATCGGATACTGGAATCCATAAAATATTTATATGTATATATATTGTTACGTGCCGGCGTCGGCCGCCAACCGACCGCTCTGAATGGAGCCACAAGTCGAGTCCGGCCGACCGATCGCCCGGAAATATAGAATTCCCTCCTGCCGGATTCCAACCATGCAGCCACGACGTCACCCGCGCCATCGCATCCAAGCAAGCCTCGTGTTTCGAGGGGTTCCCCATGCGAGCACGTGCTCTGCCCGTCCGTAACCCATGCCGCGGAATCTCCGATGACGTCATTCGCACCCCGAACCTGCGCGATCTCTCGCGCAAGCGGGGTATGCTCAGCGCATCGGGGAGCCGCTTCGCACGCTTGCGAACAGAAACGTGCGACGCAGGCCACATGGAGCTTTACAAACACACTCGCCCGGAGAACCGTCGAATCAAATTCAACAATCCAGCCTACCTTTTGTCCGTCCGCGGGATCGGCTTGTATGCCACCGCGGACGTTCCGGACGGATTTCACTCGCGCAGGCGCGCACGTGGCTGCCTCGTGCTTAGCACAGCACGGACCCCGTGCGCGCTGCTGTGCCAATCCGGCACGGTCCTCAAAACACTATGGCCGCTACACGGCCTTTGTCCTCGTCAGGCACCGTCTTTTGTCGCACTCTCACGCGCGCATTCTCACATGCCCTGACGCTCACACACTCCACCATGGCACTCGACACGCGGTTGTGCCCTCTCGCATCCAACCGCCATTTTCTCTTTCATACGCGACGTCACACACGCGGTTTCTTTCACACAACGCACTTTTCCCTTAAACACCTTTTCACTCACGCATCGTGCTTCTTTCCATAACACGGGTTTCACTCACACACGGGGAATCGCTTACACACGCCAACACACTTACACACGGGTTTCACTCATACAATCGTGCTTTCCAGCACGCATTTCGCCAACTCGTAAACACACACACCGGGACACCACGCTGGGGATTTGTGCTACCTCAAGCGCTCCGGGGTCTCCATACCCCCCAAGCTCCGCGTGCACCATTCACAGCCTCGCCCCCTCTACCTCGCAAGGCTCGACCGGATCTCTCCTCATCGCGATCCGCCTCAAGGGGGCACAGTCCTCCCCTCGTTCCTGAAGGAGGCCATCATGGTGCTTGCATCGGGTCCCAAACACATTCCACCAGCTCACCCCATTGTCCTCCACTACCTCCATGTGTGTGTGTTCGTCAATACTTTCGTCCACTTCACCCCTTGTCTCCTCTATCTCCGTGTCTCTGTTATTTATATTTCCTTCGTCATCTTTTATTATGTCCCTCGTTTCTATGTGTCTCGCCATACACGTCTTAGTCACCCATTTAATTTTTCCCTCTCTGTCACCGTCACTTCTCTCCGTTACCTCCACGAGTCTCGCCCAACATGTCTCCCTTATTATTGTGACTCGCCCGTCTCCATTGCGGGACCGACACAATCACACTCCCCCCTAGCTCGTTGCTCCACACGTGGCGCCGCCGTGATTCCTCTTATGCCGTCCCTAATTGCCTTCAATTCCCCTTTGTTTCCTGCTGGAGATTCAATCGCATGCTTGCATTTCACCCCTCAGTGTCTGCATATTTGCATCCATTCCATCCATTTTGTCATTCGTGGCTTGTATATCGCCCTCATCGCTTGCATCATCCGCATCAACATTTCCCCCACCCGGTTGATTTCAGCCGACCCGACGACGAAGCTGAATCGCTCGGTCGGCCGCGGCTTCGCTAGGGACCGGGGAGGGAATTTGACGGGGGGGGGGGTGTCAAAAGCCGCCACCCCTCCGCGCCCCCTTCGGGCTCTTCATTTATTTGCGGGGAAAGTTCAACCTGCATAACGGAGTCCTGCACGGTGAAATTCGTCCTGGGCCTCTGGTTCCATCAACTCTACATCCACCTCACTACCCACCTGGCTCGGCTCACCTTGGCTGAACATTTTGCGTGCTGGGAATAAATTTAAAACGCCTCGCAATTTGGGGGACACGGGGGGGGGGGGGTTTTGCTCCGTATACCCCTGATCCGACTCTGTGAATTTTGGCTACGGAGGCGGAGGGGGTTCGTATCTCCACTCCTGACAACCAAATGTTACGGTGCCGGGCGCGGCCGCCAAACGACCGCTCTGAACGGAGCCGCAACTCGAGTCGGCCCGACCGATCGCCCGGAATATAGATCGCCACCGGATAAGCCGAGTCGACGGTGTCCTTGTACAAAGAACCGAAATAACGCCAATGGGCAGATCACGTGGGGTAGGGTCGTTGCCAATCTTCAATGTACCTAAATACCCACGTGATCCAACTACCGGGGTATTCCACCCTCGACGGAACTCGTACGGAACAAACCGCCGAGGCGAGCCTGTCCCGTATGCGATTCTGAGCGGCTTAATCGCCGAGAACCGTCGGTCCAAATGTCCCCCTTGTACGGCAAACCAACGGCTTTCTAACTCCCAACACACGAAATGCTCAGTCAATGAAAGAATCGACGCGCACGAGCGTGAACAACATTGAACAAATTGGGGTATTTATTAATAACATAAGTAATGTAGACCCTAAACAACTCACGGGTACCCGACACTAACCGAAAGTGAAGAACGAGTAAATATAGTGTGGTTTTATTAGATATAGTTAGCACTCACTGGTTCTTATGAATTTACTTATTAATATATTACTATTTTTTTTGTTGTTGTTTACGGGGCACATACTAGTATCTTAATAAATCCCCATTGTTAAATGTTTTCAGCTTCGTCGCGTCATTCTTTACATTGACAGTCGTGGCGAGCAACAACAACAACCACACAGGCAGTATTCTGTCGCTTCACGTGCTCGGACGTGCGTGACCGGAAGTTCGAATATTATTTCGTCAGTTTACGCATTATTCGCATTTAGTTTTCCTACCATATTATTCAATTAGCGAGCCAAATGATATTTTACCTTTTCGCAAATGTCGTTTGGCAAGGAAAAACAAAAAGAGAAGGAAGACGAGAGAAAAACGAAAAAATAATTTATTCCTGGTTCGGAGCTATACCAGCACTTGATGTTACGAAATTTTGCACCGTCAATGAAACGATCTTAATGTGGGATTGATGTTTATCGTTATAATGCCAATAGAACATCGAGAAACATATTGAATACACAGGTCATCACTCTCCGGAAGCCCGTAGTTGTAACCGATAATGCGGGAACGCGGCTGGTCTTCCTCCATCGGCCACGCCCTGCAACAACGTGCTCTTGCATTGGTTGGTAAATAAATGGCCATAACTTGGGAAGCACTTGTCCTGATTAATATCAAACATTGTGCAAAAGCGCACATCCTCAGGTCCACATATGATCTTGGCAGTTTCAATATAGATCGACAGATTTGTCCGAGAAACAGCGGTCAAGACACACACACCAACCACAGACACACAGACAGCACACAGATGCTGCGAATTATAGATAGATAATGGGGAACTAGGAAGCACGTAAGAGCAGAACTATCGACTTACGAAATGCATGCAAAGATTTACAGCACACAAAGCACTTAACAATTTCCTACTTATTAGACGGGCCCAGGACACACGTACGACACACACACACCCAGAAATGGTGGCTGAGGCCTTTAATAACGAGCTCCAGCTCGGAGGACAGGTGAGCTGAAACCCAGACCTATCTCGAACTCTCCACCTCGTGTGGTCTTCAAGTTGTTCGGACCCGGGCTCCAGCGAGAGCGAGTGGATCCAATCGCCGCGAGCCTTCCCGAGCTCCCGCGAATCCTCCCGCGCTTCTCAACACGTGCTGGTGAGACGAGGCGCCGATCCTTTCCCGTCGATGCGTCGCTTCCCCGAGGAACCACTCCAAGAAGAGGTCGATGAGTCGCACCAAGCCGGGAACCAAAAGGAGAACAAAGGCTCACACGAACCAGACTGAACAGAAGAAGAAGAAGCCACCATTCGCAGCTCGAGCCGAGCAACCGGCTCAACGTTTTTCCAAACAAAGCAGCTCTCCAAAAAGCCTACCGAGCCAAGCAGGACCCGAAGCTCAGCTGAACAACTCCTCTGCAGAAGCAAAAAGCTTCCGAAGGCCTCAACGCTAACCCAAGCCAAACAGGACCCGAAGGTCTGCTGAACGACGCAGCCCTCAACTCCGACCACGGACAAAAGAAAGGATCTCCTCTTTATCCTTCTCCCCCCCCTCCCCCGCGCCCGGTGTGACTCATGCCCTCGTGATCTATCCCCCGCTCAACCACGGGTGGGAGGGAGTTGTTGACGT
>CM068955.1:43351472-43368932 GCA_035128595.1 Eptatretus atami
TGATCTGTGTGCTCTTATATGTATTTTTTGCGTCATCATCACCCAAGACATGATTACGTATCTCAAAATATAGGATCAGGCATTACGGGCGGATAGTATGACGCTCTATAACCTAAAAGAGCTGCCCTTCCTGTCATTAATTGCATTATCTAGAAGAAAAAAGAACCAAAAACGTATAATAATAGTATATCTAAACAAATATTAGTTAATAATATACATGCAAACTATAACCTGATTTCCATGGGACTTAGACCATTATCACGTAGATAAAACCTATGGAGAGGAGTAATTCTAACATAGTAAACATTAACTTGTAAATATGACTGTATGAAGCTTTGCTATTGAGTCAATCCCTAATTACGATTCCAAAATCACAAGCTCGCAGAACATATAATGAAAAGACATAGTTTGCCACACTGAATGCGCGAGAGTAACTCTATTTACAATTGTGTACTACTCGTTAACTGAAAAAGGCATATACAATCATGAGACATACTCTATCTATCTATAATGAGAAATAATAATTTAGTACAAGTACAACACTTACAAACAACAAGTAAATAAAAAAAAACAAAGAACTATGAATAAATTACCATGTCTAGCCCCCGTGCATATTAAACCTAAGAAAGTGATAGTTGATATAATAATCTCAGATAAGCGGGTCAAACCAATGAAAAACATTCAATTCTTCAACCTCCTGGCAATTCAATTGTGAGAGAGCATTGTATATATATATGTATAATTGCTAAGCTTGCATGGAAGCCCCTCGAGGTTATTGGCAAATAGCCGAGTACAAAGAGGGTCGCCATGCGCACGCGAGACGTGTTTTGTTCGACCAATGTATGAGAATACTTTGGGGAGCTCTGTATGATGCGAGGAAACCCAGACTTTCTGACACTTTGAACATCCGGCGAGAACGATTGCCGACAACTCGAAACGATTTCCAACCGGTTTATTGAATCATTATTCACAAGTAACAAGAGCTGCTGTAATCTGAGTTCGAGGGTAATGAAGTGTTTTCTAATAGAAGTAAACTCTTACAAATAACCAGAATGTTAAGGATCAGATTCGCCCGAGCTACGCACGCAGTATACTTTTGAAAGCAACAGACAATTCGGCAAATATATTCTGTAGGACTGCAAGCCAGAGCACCAAGCAAAAATCACAGAAACGAGAACGAAATAACGCAAAACATAAACTAACAACAACATAATCGCTTTGACAAAAGGACGGCCCCGACGCAGTACTTCGAACGTAGGATATCGAGGCAGATACGCAATATAGGAAGCGAGGCCAAATTTAATCCTGAAGAATGATTACGCCTCCATTTATGAAGCACAAATGAAAAATAACCTCTATCAAGAGCTAGCGCGAATTACCCTACCAAATCCGGGGTGAGGATCCACCAAACTCTCGACAGGCTGTCCTGTCGATCTCGCAAGTACGAGACAACTACCCCAAGCATCGACTAGAGAGGTCGAGATCAAGCCATCAGGTTTGGGTTCAGCGTCCAATGAAAACCGGCTCAATGTATCACACATACATAGGAGAACGTGCGCTGGGTATAAAAAGCACATTGCCATGCCAGAGGCACACATCAAGTTTGGTAGATTGGTATTGCATCTTGTGGACGTCACACAACCACGATGATCAACCTACGACCAACGATAAGGCATGAACCGACGGACACCGAGTGAAAGCAAATCATCACTGGGCCTAAAACCAGTTCCTTGGGCAGACGAGCTCGTAAGCTGTGGTAGGTGCAGCCTCATCTAGGTTGAGAAACTCGAATCACCACAATATCACCGCCGAGGTCCTCTGTCAGCGTCAGTTTGACAACTTATCAGACAGCTTAAGCAGGTCAATGCGGTAAAGTAGCATCAATCATCTCAAATCCATGAGTCACTCTTGCGGCATAAGCGAGCACACCACCAAACTTTAGCATCTACCCACACACCCCCGGAGACCAATCATCTACCTACGATCAGAGTACGGAGAGAATGGTAGCGAGGTTGGACGACCCCATACAAGGGTCATATCACCTGCCGACATAGGGACCACTAATGACAACCAGCATTCCGAGAGATACCCGTAATAAAGCGACACAAGGGATAGCAGATACACCCGGTCCATGTACGGCTCGAGACTGCACCGGAAGACCATATGGCCAAACCCAACTACCGCACAAACCAGAAACTACACGCACAATCAAATAAGAAATTAAAGACCAAATCCCATCTCCGTAGAATAAGCCACCCAAAAGAAGCACTCCAAATGGCTACTCGGAAGAGCAAAAGTTTTGATGATGACTGGCGATAATCAAGAAACTGGTAATACCCGAACGGAATCCAATCACGAGTTCGCCAGGATGAATAGCTGAACCTGGAAGCTCCTCACACAAGATTGCTCCGCCTGAAAAAATAGGAACCTCGGAATGTAGCAAGAATCAGAAAAGCAGATGTGTATAAAGAGAGAATGAAGACAAGAACTCTAATTTTGGGTACAGAATCTACGACACATGGACCCGTCTTGGGGCGGAGCGATCCAAACTGGAGCGATAACAAAACCTCTAGAACAATGACGGCTATTGATCATCCACTATCAGTCCGAGAGTGGCAGGGTCTTCTCACCCTGGATACTGGCTGCTTGCACAACCAGATCAGGAATGATATCCTCAAATACTGATTAAAGCGACAACTACCATGCCTGATAACAAGCTCACCATCCATTGCGCGCCAGAAATCTACTCTCCACACTCGCAGCGCGTACGAAGCAAAAGAGTTGGGGTGTTCGATTTTTATGAAAGCTTACAGAACTTCCGCGAGTCAGGTACTACACAGGTAGATGTCTAGTATTATCGAGAGACTGAATGCAAATATGAAAAGCAGGAGCACCGATGAGCAATGAAAGCATGAACTTGTAATCCAAAGAGCCATGAGCAAAATGCTGAGTTGTGTGGAGAATGAGCTCGGCAATTTACAAACCAACCAGTGTCAAAACCAAATCGATATACGTACCATGCTCAATCACAGCGGTAACATTAGATATTCCAGAACTGCATTACATGAGCACCAGCTAACAGTAACATTGTGAAGAATCTAGACCTTTCCTAATTCTCTCCAGAAGAGTGATCGCACGGGAGCGAGCGAGTATGAACTCCGACTGAGCAAAACTATGAGCAAATGAGAAAGTAGCAACTGTTTGAAAATTCTGACAGATTATGACTTAAAAACATGTCGAACGAGAACACACTCCATAGACGCATCCTCGCCAGCTGAACATTTACATATCCGATCTATTCTCCCTAGCTTAAGAGTAAAACAAATGAGATGTGACAAGTAATAATAACGGTAGTGTGAGAACAGCAAGCTAGATCGACTAAAGACTGGAAAGACAAAGACGTGACAAAGCAACCATGAGGCGAATGAATGCTCAGCTATTCCATGTTGAACAGATAGAGTACCATTGGACACTCGAAGAAGAAAGAATAGAAACGACGATGGACAGTTAGAACGTGGTTGTAGACAATGTGAAAAATCATGGACTGCACAGAAGAACAAAAGTGGGAAAATCGCGAGCTGAATAATTAAGATAACCATAGTGATTAAGACGCTGATGTAAAAATAGAAACTTGTCAATACTGGATATATATAGCGTGCAGAAAAACATTTAAGTCCGGAGAAGATCTCTCCCATGTTATCTGAGTTTTCACTGGTTTGAGTTCTGCGATCACAAGAGCAAGAAGGCAGACCATTTTTGTATTCCTGTGCCCGAATTAATTTGAGAGTTCGGAGGTAAATGCTCGTGTCACACCGTCAAGATCCTTCGGCCGGAGCCCTCCTGCTTTAGGAAATCACATCTTGGCTAGGATTACAATGGATTTCGGAGAAATCTGATCTTATCTAATGAAATTTGCTTCTCACCGAGTTTTCATCTGCCTGTGCACGTTCAATTTTGCTGCTCTGTCCTGGTTGTATTTAATTTCAAACTCATATTTTTTTGTTTTCTAAACCCACCCGTTCCAATCTCATGATAAGTTTCTTTCAATTGCTTGAGTTCTTTTCCGTTCGTTTCGTTGTTTCGTCTCTCATATCTCCTCGCACTCCAGGCCTCGCCTTTTCTTTCAAATTGGTCCAACCCCTCAATCATG
The DNA here is from genome assembly GCA_035128595.1 of Eptatretus atami. Taxonomy (NCBI): domain Eukaryota; kingdom Metazoa; phylum Chordata; class Myxini; order Myxiniformes; family Myxinidae; genus Eptatretus; species Eptatretus atami. Next base: position 43,355,623 of record CM068955.1, read on the forward strand.
TTCTTTTTTTTCTATTCCAACTGTTCCTTTCCTCTCGTTCTTCTTCTCCAATCTTCTGTTTTGTTTCCTTCAATCGACTGGATCTTCTTCTCCTTGCCGCTCATTCCTTGTCCTTCAACTTTCTCCTCGAGCTCCAAACCTATTTTTTTTCGTTCTGTCGTTCAAGGTTTCCAATTCATACGTCTTTTTGTTTTTCTTTTCACACTGTCTCTCTTGTTCCCATAACGCACACACTATCGTTATTTCCTTCATGAAACTTGATTTAAAATTTCTTTTCTCCCGTCTCAATTCGTTCTTCTTGCACATTAACACCATTCTTCCTGCATCATATCATTCTGCATCTGGCCCTTCGCTTACTTCCAGTCTGTCGAGGGGACAGACTCTGTAACAGTGTGGTTCCTATAACGCTATTTCAATTCAATACGAGTAACTAAACATGACGACACAACCTAAAAACCAAACCACCCAAACACCATGAGATAAAGAAAACATAGTTTTCATAATCTTATCTTAAAAAAAACATAAAACAACTCCTTTTATAGTCTCTAATTTAATGAGTGTTCACTACTTAATTCATATAAAAAACATTCACAACACATCAGAAAGAAAAGACAGATATATAAAACTAAAAAGCCAACAACAAAAAAGAATAAAATAAACAAACAATACAACCTCATATTGGCGCCCAAACAGTAAATTTATCATACGACTGATCGTATAGCTCTAAGACTGATATTACATCTTATAATATCAAAAGAAATAATAAAATAACGTCCGATTGGAGCGTGTTTCGAGTAATTCTTGGCCAAGCTGAAGAATCGGCACAGGTCTATCTCTATTCCTAATATCGCCTGGCTTTTACATTCTTCTACATAACCCTCTTTCAACAGAAATTCTTTCTCCTCAGTCATAGCCCAATTTCCGCTTCCTTGTCATTCCTAATCTTAGGTATTCTTACCACAGGCTCGCGATTCCCTCTTGATCAGCGTCCTGAAACCTTGTTCCTCTCAGTCATTGCGCCAAAAGAGCAAATTGGTATCTTGATATGCTTGCCTGAAGTGCAATTCTATCACCATGCTTATGAACCCGCAGCTCCTGCGTTGTTGGCCTTAAGTCCTTTATTCACAACCCCTCTGCGACTCGTTCCTTCCATCCCTTCTGGTTGCCCGTCGCCATTCAGTTTGGCAATGTAATCTTACCGGACGTGGCCGTCGGCCGCCCCTGTCCTATCAGCCTGCCGATGCCATACCTGCGAAACCACCTAATGCTGGGGCGCGAGTGCGGTTTGATCCACGTGGGCTGGGCCCGACACTGGAGAACAGCGCTTCGCCCCCCAGCCCCCTTGGCAACGCCAAGAGTAGTGTAAACTGTCGACACACAGTCATCTCTCGAATTACGTGTCATTCAAGACGTATATTGTATAGAGGCAACTGGGCCACCAGCTCAACCTCTGTCTCGGATGGAGACTCGGTGCGCAGAAAAAATGGTTGAGCGATAAGAGTTGTGACAAGTCCGAGCCGCCGCAATCCCAGCATGCGTATCCTTTTAATAATGGCATTATCTTGTGGATTTGTGCGACTTCCGCCGATGTTTAACTTGGTTTGCCCGGAAAAGGAGATTCCTAGGCACAGCGTGGCAGCCTCCCGTAAACAGCCCATGACTACTATTGCGTTCGTGCGGTTATAAAATCAAACGGAGAACTCAGGTACAGAATTGGTGCATCGCCACAGGTTTCCCGACCTTCTGGTAAGGGGTTCAACCCGTAATGCGTATGGCGTCCTGGACCATGGATCTAAACATCCAAACTAGTTCCCGTAATCCCGTCCTGCCCCCTGCCGCCTTGGCTTGAACACCTTTACGTGCTGGGAAAAAAAATGTTTTAATAAAACGTCGTAAATTTTTGGGGACACGGGGGGGGGTTTGCTCCGTAAACCCCACGATCCGACTACCGTGATTTATAGCCCGAGAGGCTGAGGGGGCCTGAAGATCGCACTCCCTGCGACAACCAAATTGTTACTGCAGGCAGGGGGTCACCGCCAACGGACCGCGCAATTTCATCTGAAACGGAGCCGCAGAAGTCAGTCCGGCCACGACACCGAGTCCACCGCACAATTATACGATCGCCGCCCGTCGGATAACTCCTGAGGCGACGGGGTCCTTGGGTCAAGAAACCGAAATAGCGGCCAATCGGTTCGTGTTCCTCTGTGTCAATCAGAATCACGGTGGGGTAGGTGTTGGATTGTCCATCGCCCCAAATATTACCATAGAGATCCTCTCACACGGGGACTGACTCCCTAACTACCAACAATGATAACGCAGTGGCCGCTGTAAACCCATTCGCCCACCCCTTGCTCTAACTCCATTAAGTCCCCTCGAACGATGCCTTGGATCTCGGTTAACGGAAAACCGCCGAGTGCGGAGTCCGTCCGTCATTACCACCAACGTTAAGCGGGGTCCTTACCGAAGTCGAGAGAGGAAAGGATAAAGAACGTAAGAACGAAAACAGGGATCAGCGCGAGAACCCGACGGGTCAAAATCTATCCCATCGACTTAATTAACTACGGCTAACCATAGCAGAGCTTTCTCTATATCTCCCAACATCATTCGAACAATGTTCAGATATCCATCAACCCTCTGGAGCGGAGATAATGGACGAAATCTCGATAGAGCCACCGTTGAAACAATTTACACAACAAGAGAACAAGTTCCTATTTATAACTGAAGACGATGCGAGTCTATAGTCAATTGAAAAAGCCATAGCGTAGGAACAAAAAAGCATCGACAAAAGAAATCTGAGCGTGCCTGTCTAGTACAGCTACATTATTAAGTTGGACATGTTCATCGTTGACACACACAGTTATAACTAATACGAGTATCCTACGTTGAGACGCCGAGGCACAAACATTCTGGTTTGTGCTATCCGAAAGAAAAAGCAGAACAACAACACTTCATCAAAGGCAATGGGGTCAGACGGGCCTCGTCGTGGGTATCTTTTCATGCTGCGTGTATGGGCAACTCTGGCAGACAGATAACGAGTCCCCAGCACGATGTACCCTGTCTGACAGTTACCTATGTCAAGCGCGCTAAGCGGTTGGAGGTGTCTGGCACTTGTGGGCGAGCTGACCACGCGAGACGTCCCAGAAAACCGTGAAATAGTCCCCCAAGCACGACAGGCTTACAGCGATAACAGCCATCCGGCGGTCGCAGAGAAATAAGCCCTGGGCCTTAATACCGTGTATGGGCTAGCCAGGCAGGCTCCATACACAGCTACCACCACACAGACGAACGTACTATAGGCGACTCCACGGCCGCGATTGCCCTTCCCACACGGCAGCTTAGCTGTAGCCTTGGTTCGAGCTCGGGCCTTTCCGTGTGGCAAGGGAGCTCTCCTCCCCGGCTTCTCTCCACATCAAACGCACGGTTTGCGCGATCACATTAAACAGCAGGCGAAGCAGCTGCGCCTCCAAGCCGCGTCCCTTTCGGACCCGGACTTCCACGCAGCTCCTTGGTTCTGGCTATCCTCCCTGACCCGCACCAACTAACCAAAGCGAAAAAAATTACAACCCTCCACGGACTCAGCACACAAACTTCTGCAGCGGGAACTCCCACAAAACTCCAGCGCACTGAACTCAGTACGGGACTCCACGGGACTCATGCCCTACCGACGACTCCCACCACACTTTGCAACATAAGCATCAAGGAATTGTCCTCGGTTTATCCTTGGTGCACCCCTCGCAAACCCCACCAAGCACCCAACGCCGTGACTCATCGACCCTCGTGATCAACCCCCCCCCCACGCTACACGTGTGGGAGGGATTATTATTGACGTCACCATGGGATGAAGTCAGGGTTCTTCGGCCTCTTCGAAGAAAGGGGGGAGACGACGGCTCCATTGTTCAATCCCTGAAACTATTATCGATCCGCGAGCGCCAATACTAATCGATTTTAAAAACCATATAAACAAGGACACAGTGCCTATCTAACGACATGCACTGTAGATCGCATAAAAGCTGACTAGAGGAACTGGTATGTTGTGTGCACATTGAAATTCCAATTCTTAACAATATATATGTATACATCAGATTTGAAACGGAGCGAGGGGTATCACAAATTGTGAGGAGTATATGTTTACATTTAAATCCTATGGAGAATTACAGAAAAGTTACGTATGACTCTTATACTGTACATGGGATACAACGAACCAGTCACAACCAAGTCATATCTTAAATCCACGAGAATCACAATATAACAGTGAGAGCCCTTGTTGGCGGGCACGCGAACCAGCACTCAAGGAGGACGGGACCAGTTAAGCAGTGGGCGCAGACCAGCGGATCAAGGACAATAGCTTCCAGATCGCTTCTATCGGCGCATTGCACCAAACCCCAGTATCAAGTTGATCGACCCATCCACATATGAGCACTACCCGTTCTGGCCAAGATCCCCAATGCCCTCTCCATCGGTCCCAATTAGAGTGCCACTCACCACAGTGTTCCGAGCCTATTCTGATATTCCCATTTCAACTTATCACGGAAAACGTCGAATAAGGCTCCGTTAATTTACAACTCAGTATCAATGATTCACCCGTTTCCATAGGTACCCACTACATACATTATCCTCTGTAGTAGTACCACGCTGATTGAGGAAGAACCATCGTTGAGCAATGGCATTAACACATTCGTTCAACTCAAAAGACTCCACCCGAATTGAGAACTGTCCATAAGTCCTCGTTAAACCTCAGGTCTTAAACTTGAGACCTGAGGTCCTTAGAGCACCTCCACTTATGCTGAAAATACAAAAATCCCCTCTCCCCTCCAGCATCTATCCTGTCCCCACCCTTCATTCATCTTAAAACATCCTCAATAAACACTTTGCAATTGCCCCTTCCTATCAAGGAGCATGATAATAAATTCCCTGCCTCCTTCAAATAAGTTTTCTCAGAGCTTAATCTCCGCTCATTCTGGAATCAGTAAGCGCTCAATGCTGTAACTGCTCTCCCTCACTTCACTGGAAGCAATGGATCACTTGGCTGGAGAACATGTATGACCAAGAACTGCATGGATTTAGTAATATTCTCAAGATGCAATCACTAAAAATTACTATATACAGGTGATTAACTTACTACCCTGAAAATTACTTTTGATTAATGAACATAAGCTAAAGACAAAATTCCCAGTTACCATATGGGATGCGGGTCCCAGCGTGGTTATATTTATCGATGTCGCTTATTACAAACCAGTCATTGAAAATACAAAATAATAAAGACATATCATCACTAGCAATGATACTAGATTCAACACAGCATAATCTCAACTATACGCACTGGAAAGGTGGTGGGGACAGCATAATATCTTGTAATGATAATAGGGTGCGAAACTTTTGTAAATAACTCTCACTCTCCCGCCCCAAGCTGGAGCAGCATACACGATACAGGCAGTTTAACCTGAGAGAATGCCGTCCACACTCTCTCGGCCCTTCCAAAAGGGCCACCGGAAAAGTAAAATATATTAAAGTATATCATCAGGGCCAATGCATCAGCAATTTGTACGATTGGTGGCTGATCTCCGATCGTTGCAGATCTGGAAATTAAACGGGGGGTTCCAAGAAATCGTAAGGCAGTAACGCATTAGCTAAACAAATACAAACAATATAAGACAAGCCGACCCTGAGTATTAACAATAACTTATTAAGTCCAAGGATCCCCCGCATGAGATTTACCGGAGGGAAAGTGAGAAACCGAAAAACAAATTGTCCTGCTTTGCCTATTGCATAACCTCTATGCATTGTACTTATGCTGACGCCCTTTCACATATTTTACCACCATTCCCAGGATCCTTCTCTGCAAAGATCACAGTTCTTAATTTCAACCTGAAAATGGTGAGATTAAAGTTACCCGTTTAAACTGTTCCTTGCATGTATGCTCATCAAACTATAAATTTTGCGTCATTATTCTAATATCCAAATGCCCCAAACAACGCTTACAACTTCTTTAATTATGTTTATTTACTTTAATATACTGTTTAATGGGTTATTGGTGAGGAGACTAAAAGTCCTCCCAAGCTTTGTGTCAAAATCACATTAAATTTGAAACCTAACTCCATTGTTAGCGGTACACTGACGCGCATTACCAAATCGTGAATGAGTTAAAGTACAAGGCGAAGTGTAGTTCAGGATGGTCCGAAACGGATAAAATCGGTTAGATGGCCCTGATGTAGCGGCGCTGCTACTTACAGCCCTCCCAGCAAGACATCTCACTCACAGCCTACTCTTTGCTTCCGACCGTGCACTAAATGCCAGTTGCAAATCCAATTAAAAGCGCGACTGAACAGACAGCCCTCCCAGACAGACAATCACTTTGCTAAACAACCTCCGATGTGGTTATTCCCTCGGCCTTATCATAATGCCTGTCATAAACCGAAGAGCATAGAGTAACCCTAGCAGGTATTCCCACAGCCTTTCAACCCCCTCACTCACCCATTTCAGACACGGCTGTCGAATAGAACTCTAAAAGCACTTTTTACAGGTAAAGCCTGGAACTATGGACCGTTTGGTAAACCACATCTGACAGACCTTTAATTAGTATTGATATTTATTTAAATGTTCCTCCATAGGCTCCGTGCCGTTCAACTTAATGTCCCCAAGATTTAACAGAATGCTTCCTTCATGCAACAACTGAAGTCAAGATAATCACAAAAATTGTTTCACATTAGTTTCCCATTTTTTCCTCATGGATAACGATTTTCTTTAAAATAGTGGTGTATTTATCCAACTAACTTATGCCTAGCTCCAAGGCAACACATTTCGGGCCACTCACTTGTTAGCCGGCTACCTGACGGCTAGATACCAGCTGAGCTCACAGAAACTATTGAGCCCGTTAACATCCTCGCTTACCTGCTAGCGAACCAACCTATCCCTCAATACCCACTCGGGATGTTAATTATCTGGACCGGAGGGGCGTACTTCCTCTCTGAGATACCTGCGCTGGGTGTTGCCGAGCGTTCCTATTAACTGTCTCGATTCAGGGCACTTGTGTTCTGCTCATCCCATTACCCCTTCATCTTTCGGGTAAAAAGCCCTCCTCACCTCTCCCCCCCGATCAGATACTCTCAGCTAAATTGGCCAAAATCTCCTCACCTCTGACTGTTTCTTGCGTCGTAATAAAGTTAGAACGTTGTATAATGGCATGTTAGTAAAATGGGCACACCATATTTTAATAAAAGACCTGACTCGACAGTTTGCTCCATCGACTCAAACTGTTTCGTGGTCATAAACCACTTCTCTACATGCCATGAAGCCAGATGCTATTTAGCATGTTCCGTCAAATGACCCACACTGGTCCATAAAAACCTGTTATTTTCCCATCTGATATAACTAAACTGAAACCTGCCATTAATGTTTTAATATTCTTGAGCCATGTCTTCTCATACATCTCAACTTTCATACACTTTGGCTGTCCGACGATTTATTTTCTTATAGACTAGCCCAAAAAGTCTGTTATACTTGCATCTTATTAGATCAATGAAGAAACAAAAATCTAAACTCCAAGAGTCTGGTGCTTTTAAATAAGACCTTAAGTAACTAAATGGCCTGATTCTGCTCCCTTAATACGCATCTCAATTCCAATCATAAAACTGCAAAATGTAGCGACAACGGGTTAAACCCACACCCTGGTCTCACTTGTGCTTCTAGTTTCCACCGAAAATACAATTGGAGATAGTACTCTACTTTCTTGCCATGACAACCTCTACACATTGTGATCCATTAAACGGTTCCCATTTTTATCTCGATGCTGATTGTAACCTGGTGTGTTAGAAAAGTCTCCCCCAATCTACATCAACCGCAATTCCATTCCCTCAATACACACCTCTAATAGTTTTTGCCTTCCTGAAATCTAACGAGGCCTTAACCCTATAAATCAAAATTCTTCTTTGATCTATGGTCCTTGCTGCTAAATTGCTCCCACCTCCACGTTCCTCCACCATATTTGGAAAATCGCCCGCTTAAAATACTGATAAAAGAGGTTAACACTGCGACTCCCCCTCGTGGGCTATCGTACGTACAAACTGGGTTTAAATAAACAATCCCTTGACCTAAAATAAGGAATCCTCAATCCCGTCTGCCACTTTCCCTGTTTCCTGGACCAATCTATCGCCTGCAAGTTAAAATCCCCCATAAATCAATTACCCTTTTCCTCTCCTTACCACATGTGCCCTTTTGAATTATTCATGTATCCTCCTTCCCAGCTCCTCTTCCTTCCCACCGGACCGCTTTAAAAAGCACCAACCCCAGTAAAATGTACCAAATTTTAACAAATCTCTAAACCCATAACAGGAATCCTCAACATCTTATTTTTCCTTCCTTAATGTCACCGCTCTTCAGTTGATGCATGCTGTCCTTTACCAAGATTGCTAAACTACTTTTGCCTCTATTCCTCCTTCGGTTATGCGACTATGCCGAGATACACTTGGTAGCCTTCTAATCCTGTCCTCTCAGTTACTCTCCTTCTTAAACCAAACGTCTCAATCACTGAGCAACTATATCGGACTCCGATCACTATCGTATCTGTTTTGGACTTCAAAAGTCTCTTCCATCTTATTATTTAACATTCTGGCATTGGTTAAAGGAAAATATAAACTGTTTCCCTTCCTGAAATTTCCGATTTTTCTGCTGGCCAGATCTTACTACATTCACAAATACTTTCTCCAAATTCCTTCACTGACCTAAAAAAGCCTGAATTCCTTTCCCTCAATTCCCCCATAGCAAACCTTGCTCGCCATACCCCATTTCTATTTTTATACGGCGCATCAATCTCCGGCAACAACTCCCTTTGTCCCCTAAGAATGATATCCGCCGACGCTGCTTCTTATAATGTAAAACTCTTCAGCTCCTACACCCGCCCTTCTTTCCAAGCCAATTATGGTTGACCGTCTATGCTTCTGCTCAAATTTTATATCCTCTTAATCCGAATTGCTATCTTGGTTGTCCTTATCTCTTGGGAGAAATCCCCAGAAAAACAATGGACCCTCCACAAGGCTTGTTTTTCACCGCATCCCCAATACTTCCTGTATCTATATTTTTCAAAAAACCGTTCTGAGTAAACTTTCCCTCCCGACACATCATTTCCAACCCAGGTGTACCACAACATTCTTGCTGCCATGACCTGTATCAAATATCGTTTACCCTCGCCTTCAATGTCCCTAACTAAAACCTCCCGCGCTCCTTCAACCAACTCGACAAAATTTGTGTGTCTGCGGATCCTTCCCGCAAAAGAAATGGAAAATCAGACATTTAATCCTTCTCATCAACCACAAAAACTTCTCCCACACCGTCAAATGTCTACCAAATTTTCCATTTTGCTGCACCCTCCACCACACTGGCTGCAGAACCAGATTGTACCTCTGCCACTGCCCTTTGGGGCCCCCCACCCATGCACCTCCGCCAACTGCACTCCACACTGCAAAGCACCCGCCGCGCACATCCGCCACTGCAAGCACCCCGCTGCCTCCGCCACTGCAAAACATCCTGCTGCATCCTCTTGCCACTGCAAAGCACGAGCCGTCTGCACTCTCCAACCGCCGCTACCACTCGTTTCCACGCAACTGTCCGCACTCACTCAACCTCCCTATCTCTTGCCTGACCATCCTACCAAACTGCCCGCGACACTGCACCTTCCACCACTTGCCTGCACCCGCGCACCTCCTACGACTCCGCCACTTTGCAACTTGCACCGGCCACTGCCCGCCACCGCCTGCATCTCTGCCCCCACTGCAACCTCCTGCACCACTGCCTGCATCTACTGCAACATCCGCCCACTGCACAGTAATTATTTACCCTCCAACCGTAAAGGGAAAGTTTATTTTATTCCCGCTGCTTCTGCTAGCCTCCGCCCATGCCTTCGCCCGCGCACCCCACTGCCATCCTCCGCCACTCGCCCGCATTCGGCTGCACATCCCGCCCACTCGGTTAGCACTGCCCGCACCGGTTTGCGACCCTCCGCGCACTGGCCGCGCACGATCCACACTGCCTCGCACCGGGCTGAACCTCCCGCCACTGCCGCAATCGGCTGCACATCCCGCACTTGCCCGCACCGGCCTGCCACCCGCTCACTGCCCTTCTTGCCATGGCCTGCTGCAACTGCGCGGCACTGTGTGCCTATGCACCTCGCTTAACATACTTCCGCTTACTTTTCGCACTTTCTTCCCCCCTTATATTAACTAAGTTCGATTCGACTTCTGGGAATTCCAGACAGCCATACTCAGGCAAGGTTTCTCTCAAGGTCTCTGCCATCTCTCAAAGTTTAAGATCTCCAGTCGATTTTTGTCCCGTTTTAAACTGTATATTTTCCACTCTTCATGTTACTCACTACTAGTGGTGACAAGAATGGCTCACATGGGTCCTAGTTCAGTTTTTGTTTGTCAAAAAATCGGGCTATTTTGTGATTTTCGTCGACCCTGGTCTACCAGGTTCCTTTGAAGGCCTACCATCCTTCCTCTTTCGGTGGGACAATAGTTTGTTAATTTGTAATTCTCACCGTCCTATTACCTTTCCAAATTCCCTAAAAAAAAAAAAAATTATTCAAACAACTCTTCCAATGCCCTCCCAACTAAACAATGCTGTTTCTTGTCTTAAAATTTAAAGTAAAAAAACCCAACATAAAACACACCTACCTTGCCCTCCCTGCATCTGGCAGATCCACGAATGCCCATCCCGATCTTCTTCCTTAATGCCTCGTCTTCTTTCTTCTTCTTTTCTTATTTATTATTATTACTCCCCTCAGCCCAAATTGCTAGGGGTAATTGTCGTCATCACGGCGTTTACTCCGGGTGCGCGTCCGAGAGGCGTCTCGTTCGTTGTCACTTTCTTGGTTTCCCGTCGATTTATGAGGAGAACGCCTTGTCGATTAAATCCATTTTTGCAGGTGGTGTTGGGGGTTGAGTAGCGGAAGGTACCTTTCGAAAAAATGGGCATGCTGCGCATTCTTCAACATGGTGGCCTCCATGGCGAGCCATTTTGAAAAATTGTTTGCCGTCCATTTTCGAGTGAGAAACGCCATTGTCGATTAAGAATCCAATTTTTGGCAGGGTTGTTGGGTTGAGCCTAAGCGGAAGGTTCCTCTCGAAAAATGGGCGTTGCTGCGATTTTTAAAGTACTGTGGCCGTGAAGTGATTTTTACCCCTCTACCCGAATCCGCCGGCTGAAAAAAGGGCGTATTGGTCCGTCACTCCGGCGTGTGTCCGCGACCCACGCGCGTCCGTCGTCCGTCCGGGCCGCGTCCTTCCGTCTGTCCAACTTGTTGGTGTTCCGCGTCGATATTCGAGGAGAAAAACGGCTTGTCGATTAAATTTCATATTTTTGCAAGGGTTCGTGTTGGAGTTGAAGTAGAGTGAAGGTTCCTTTCGAAAAATGGGCGCTGGCGATTTCAAATGTGCTCGATATCGCATGGCAGCCATCTTGAAATTGGTTTCACATCAGATTTCGTAGAAACACCTTGATGTCCCGATTTCCATTTTTGCAGGTGTGTTGGGGTTGAGTAAGGGAAGGTTCCTTTCGAAAATGGGCGCTGCGATTTTAAAATGGGCCTCCTGGCATGCCCTATCTTGAAAAAATTGGTTCTCCCGTCGATATTCGGGGGAGACTAGCCTTGTCCGATGAAATCATTTTTGCAGGGTATGTTGGGAGTTGATAGAGGAAGGTTCCTTTCGAAAAATGGCGCAGCTGCGATTTCCAATGTGGCCGTCTCCATGGCAGCCATCTTGAATTGGTTTCCGGTCCATCTTTCAGAAGCAACGCCTTGTCCGCGATTAAATCCATTTTTGCAATGGGGTGTGTTGGTTGGTTGAGGTAAGAGGTAAGGTTCGCTTTCGAAAAGGCGCCGCTGTCGATTTTTTAATTACTGTGGCTCTCCGGAGTTTTTAAACCCTCAGAACCCCGAATTGGGGCTGAAAAAAGGGGGTATTGTTGCAATAAGGCGTTGTCGGCGTGTGCCCGTGCGTCCGTCCGATCTGTCAACTTTTGGTTTCCGTCGATTTTCGAGGAGAACACATTGTGATTTAATCAATTTTTTGATGGGTGTGTTTGGGCGTTGAGTAGAGAAGGTTCCTTTCGATAATGGGCGTGCTGCGAATTTTCAATGTGGCCTCATGGCAGCCATCTTGAATAATTGGAGTTTCCATCAGATTTCGAGGAGAACCGTCCTTTTTTTCTTCCGATAAATCCCATTTTTGCAAGGGTGTGTTGGGTTAAGTAGAGGGAAGGTTCCTTTCGAAAATGGGCCGCGCTGCGATTTTTTCAATGTGGCCTCAGCATGGCAGCCATCTTGAAATTGGTTTCCATCGATTTCGAAAGGCAGAGACGCCGTGTCCGATTAGAATCCATGTTTGCAGGGTTGTTTGGAGCGTAGAGTGAAGGTTCATTTCGCAAAATGTGGATGCGATTTTCAAATGTGGCTCCATGGCAGCCATCCTCTGAAACTGGTTTCTGTCGATTTCGAGGAGAAACGCCTTGTTCCGATTGAATCCATTTTTGCACGGCGTCCGTGTTGGGGTGAGTAGAGGAAGGCTCCTTTCGCAATGGGCGGCTTGCGATTTTTCCATGTGGCCTCCATCACAATCATTGAAAATATATTTATTAGACATAATCCGATTAAATCATTAGAATATGAGCTGGGTACAACACACATACTTATTAAGTGCATGCACGAATATCCAAATATGGCCGCCGGACACCTACAGCCGCACATTTATTATCAGGATATAAAATGAAATATATTTGATAAAATTTTTCAATAACCACGACAAGAAGGGGAGATACAGGATTTCAGACGACAAGATTATATAGCCAGAACCATAATCCAATAAAAAATGGAAAAGACATGCAAATGAAGTTTAACCATTAACTTGAAATACAGATTATATTAGTGATAATAAATAGAAGTCATATAAAACGCAATAAACCAATAACAAGGAGAGAATTTTGGTTCCGCGTGACAATAACTTGAAGAAACGGCTTCACACACTCTGATTTTATTCTGGGGCGAGGTATAATGGGGGTTGAGTAAGGAGGATTCCTTTCAAAATGGGCATGGCTGCGATTTTCACAACTGTGGCCGCCACGGCAAGGCCGCCACGGCAGCCATCTTGAAATTGGTTTCCATCAATTTCGAGAACGCCTTGTCCGATTAAATCCATTTTTTTCTGGGTGTGTTGGGGTTGAGTAGAGGAAGGTCCTTTCGAAAATGGGCGTACTGCGATTTTCAATATGGCTACCATCTTGAAATTGGTTTGCGTCAAGGGGCTGAGGGGTTACGCCCGCTT
>CM068955.1:43399844-43412293 GCA_035128595.1 Eptatretus atami
CCTTTACCAAAGGAATCGAAACGAATTCAATCTCAAAGATGTTAAAACCACCAAAGAGAAGTCGATCGAGAAGTCGATTGGAACAGGAAAAGCTCACAGGAGGAAATGAAATACAGAAACACATTGAACATGGCAGTGGAATGGAATGACGTCAAGAATGATTCACCTTCATTCCCTCCAAGTTGAGAATTCGTTACTCGGACCTATTGTCGTGCTCATGAGGTAATTAGGCAAACCCCAAGGACTGGAGAGAAAGTCGAATGGAGAGAAGCGTTTCCCTCGAACCTGAATGAATTATTTTTTTTATATTTATGCCACGAGAATAATTTACAAGTAAGTTATAGGAGCATACAAGGAGGCTCATGCAAAGAAAATATCTATATAAATGTATGTGTATGTATATAATATATATATATATATATATATAACACAACAACAACAACCTTTGCAGGGTCTATCAGACCCCAAAGACTGGAAAGGAAGGGTTGTGTTATGAATTAATCTTTTTCCTCGAACCTGAATGAAATTTTTAGATCCTCGTGGAGGATCTCGAAGTCTTACTCACGTTGTTGTTCTTCATCTTCCCTTCTTGTGGACTTTTTTGTTTCACAGCCAACAGTTTTCATCGAAACTTCCTGAAACTTGGCATGTATATGTAAAAATACCCTGCGCAGCCAGTAACCATCTCCAATTTTGAAAATTCCTCCGAGAAAAAAAGTTATGACGTCAAAATATCTCCGCTAATGGAAATCGCCTAAAAAATTATCTCCGAAACTAGGCAAGCTTTTTGAATTCTGTTTGCGGGAATCGAACAGGGCATTAGCAGAGATGAATTACCGCACATATGATACATCACTATGACGTCATCTCAATTTTTATGACGTCATTCCTATTTTTTGTCATTTTTTGTTTCACAACCCAGAGTTTTCATAAGATCTTCGTGAAACTTGCCATGTATATGCAGAAAGTCCACGCGCAGGCAGTAACCATGTCCGATTTTGAAAATTCTTCCGAGAAAAAAAGTTGACGTCATAATATCGCCGCTAATGGAAATCGCCTATACCATTATCTCCGAAACTAGGCAAGCTGTTTGAATTTTGTTTGCAGGAATCAAGCCGGCATTAGCACAGATAATTTATCGCAAACCTGATACATCACAATGACGTCATATTCGTTTTTATGACGTCATCATTAAGAGGACGAGGATCTTAGCTCATTTGAGCTTGTTTTCATATTTATGTCACTGAATCATTTGTAACTCAGTTATAGGAGCATACAAGGAGGCTTATGCAATTAAAATAATTATCTTACGACATAGTTATACGGTAGCACAACACAACAACAACAACAACAACCTTGCCAGACTCCTGTCCTGCATCTAAGGGTCAAAAGTAAATAATGACCTCGGACAAATTTCAAACGACACGGGTTTAATCTCTGCTTGAGGGAATGCCATATACAGTGCCTTCACAAGGTCTCCACACCCCTCGACGTTTGTCACATTCTGTTGTTACAGCCTGAATTGAAAATGGATTAAATTTAAAAAAAAAAAATTGTCACCGATCCACACAAACTACCTCACAATGACAAAGTGAAAACGTGTTTTCAGAATTTTTACAAATTCATGAAAAATGAAAATCTGAAATTTCTTGCATCAATAAGTATTCAACCTCTTTGCTGTGACACTCCAAATTGAGCTCAGGTGAATCCAATTACCTTTGATCACGCGCACACAAGGAAATTCGGCCCATCTTGCCTGCGCCACATCAACACCACACCAATTGATCAACACCAGATCAAAACACGATAATGCAAAATGTTTTTTTAAGTGTTTTTTGTGGGTTTTTTTGTAGTTTTGTATGTTATTTTCCTTTCCAGGGTGAAGATGGTCTTGGCTAAAAAGGTACACAACATAAACCACACAACACCCCTTGGCAAAACCCCAACCAACAGCACTCCATACACATCATGCACACAATCACCCATCAATGCTAAAGCTACCTCAAAGTTGAGCCAACATCCCCATAACCCCTCTATCTCCATAACTTCCAGGTACCTATCTAATTCTAATTTAAACTTATCTCCTGTTTCTGCTGCCACTACCTTTCCAGGGAGACCATTCCATGCATTAACTACTCTCTGAGTAAAACTCCCCTGCCTCACCACCGTCTTAATGGTGCGGCGGATATGTGTATAATATCAGAAATTGTGGGTTTGGTGGTAAAAGCACCAAAATTGGCACAGTTCATCATAAGAACATATACATTGATTTTAGCTATAGTGCCAAGCCAGATTTTTCGTTGTACGAGAAATATGGGCAAAAATCCAAGATGGCCGCCACCGATGGTTGTGAAATTTTAAAATCGCCATATCTTTACCAATAGTTGACATAGAAAGTTGTTATAAGGTGTCTATACCTATGTTTTCACACCCATAGAAACTGATTAGACACTCAGATTGAACATAACATGCTTCCGTGCTAGTATAAGTGGTATATGACTGCCAAAATGTGTTGATTTTATGCGACTAATCGATTCTGAACTATAAATCGAATCAGAATGTCGTTTGTTGATACACCCCAGGCTCCCAGGCGTAAAGAGTTCAGTAAGAGCATAATAAATCAAGTCAAACATCATCATGATCATTTAAAACATTTATAATCAACATCAAACTTTCAATAATTCAAGCTATAAAACAATAGTTTCAACGCCATGAACACAATACTTTCATTAAGAACTTTTGACCAGAAACCATACACAGTAATGCTTTTGATTGCTTGAACACCAAACATAATTACACATAAACAAATATAATCACATGTTGTGATGAATAACAAATAACATTTAATAACACAACATCATATTTGTATGTACATGTATCACTTTCAAAACACACAATCCTGACTGAAAATAAATCGCAATAATAGTGTTCAATTGGAAATAAACGCATGATTGCACAACATAATACCAGTATTACGTGAGAAAATATTAAATAAAATGTCAATAAAATAGTAGAATAAAATGTCAAATCCGACTTTAAACAATCCACTAAAATGTATGTGTTTCATTTATCTCACACGGTGAAATCGTAGCTCTGGCTTGAGGTCCTCAACCATCTCGTTCATTTCCATTTTGTTCACAGTTTCCGCTACACCGGCACAGTGATGTACACTTCAATGCTGCTTTTACGCATTTACAGTGTCCGACGCATCTTTTTGGCACCCACACTTCAGTAGTTCTGAGAACGAGGCCGCAGCTTCTGGTAGTACTGTCCAACTAGGCTCCCATTTGAGCGTCAGACTTCTTCTCTACCCCCAGGAACTTGGCGATGGAACATCTGGTGACCGCACGTGCATCTGTCCCCATACAACTCCGGCCAATTCCATTGAATGGTTTTAGCGATGGCGAACAGTGGTTGATCTAGCGTTACTACTGGAACCTGTCCTGGGTTCAGGAATTCCACCGCCTGCTTGACAACGTCCATTGAATGTCGAATCATTCCAATGATTTCGAATCATCTGGAAATAGAGGTAGGAGGGAATTGATGCTTGGCTCTATGTGTTCAGTGTGACGATTGCCGTGATATGCAGACCAGAAATTGGGTCGTCCGTGCTTTGGGTGTTATCACTTCGCTGCTCCCTTGTTTTTTCCAGCCAAACGTGTTCATCTCCTAATGCAGTTTTCAGAAGGACGTCATTTGTTGCAGGATGATCTGCAGTTGGGGGTATCACTGGTTCCTTCGTTCTTATTGAAATGGCTTTACATTTGTATACGATTCTGGTAGGCTGTAGTGTGAACTGGAATGTGCAATTCTACCAGAGTTCTCTGTTGGAGTTCTCTCTCGTTCTGTACCATCTGATTCAGTAGCTCTATTTTGGAACAAAGAGATGCCTGTGCCATGGAATGATGTATGTGCAGTTTTTGATGTCGGGTTGTGGTCTATGTTGTCAATTGCTGCCGTTGTAAACAGATGTCTTCTCAAAATTAGCGGACATACAATCCATCCTTCTCATACTGAGTAGCTGCCGCAGTCGCCATATTTGTAGATATGTCCGAACTCTGTCATAGGAAATGGAGACACCAAGATGGAATAAGGTTTCTACCAACTCACGCTTGTGGTTTGTCCGTGAATCAAGAGCCAAGATAGACAGGAAGAGGTGTTCTTTGTCTGTGTTATGACGTATTCCAGTTGACTAAGCCCGTCTCCTTGTCGAGCTGTTGAATTGAAGCAATTGTGCCACAGTGAGAGCAGATTGACGAAATGTGTCTGGGTCCTTGTTTTTTATATTTGTTCCATCCATTATCATGCTAACTAGTGCAAGTAACGATTGTGGTATGGCTTCTTCCTGGCAGTTGTTTCCAAACGATCCAGTGAATGTCGAGGTTTTCTGTTGCATATCTCTTCTGACTATCTGTGCAGCCTTCGCTAGGCATATTGCTTCATCGTCGTAGTCATCCAAGGTTGCCTCTTTCAATGCTAGTCCAACATCATCTTCAAAGCTCAGCATCACATTGCGACCTTGCTTGAATGCACGAAGACCGGGTATATTGGCAAGTTGCCATATCTTCAAGTCTGTTGAGTGAATCCGACCAGACTGTTCAACGCCAAAATCGAGAAGCCGTTCACTGTAGAGCTGGATGAGATCTGCAAGACGAAACACACCGGGGCAACGTTATCGTCGTTGTTTCGTGTATCTTCAATGAAACCTATAAGTTCAGCCAGTGCTCAGCCATGGACACTCTGTCAGATATGCCTATGTTAGTATCTTCTCCACTCTAGTGCTAGCATTGTACAACTTGACAAGGCATTTGGCATGATACGTGCATCTAGAGCTACAAGATCGCCGCTGCTAAGCTTTCCTATCAACTTCTCATCTTGCAATTTGATTGCACAACGCTTCACTCGTGCTGTGACCTTTGGCATCATTGCGTCATGTAGTGGTTGCTCTTTGGTCTCTGGTTGGTCACAGAAAAAGCATGTGTTTTTTCTGGTTTGATCGAGATCACCGTCAATGTGCGAGGAACCTTGGCGGGTATAGTGGGACTTGCTTTGCTGGCCTTCGCTCAGGTTTTCAGACGTGCACATTGTTGATTCCAATCTGGCTATACGACTAGATGAGCACTTCAATCTGCATGAATTGTGCCACTGGGCCTCGTGTGCTTCCAGTGTATTTCCAATACCAGTACCATCATCGAGTTGTGATATGTCAACTGGAATAGGTTGTTGTTTCATTTCGCTGAAAATTGTCAAATTGTCACCCAGGTTTTGTAACCTGCACCAACACCACTAGCTTTCCTTGATTTTGCTGGGCAATGGAGCACTTCAGATGTAACACTTTGGCAAAGACTACACATTGTCCAGTCAATAGGTTTGGGAACACTGATGCTGGCTCCATGGATAAGCTTACATTTCTTCTTGGCCGACATGTTCAAACCTGGTTATTCACCTGAAATGCAGTTGAATGTACATGTAATAGTTTAAATTCATAATATTGTGCTCTTAATGGAGTGCTTGCTCATGGCTATGAATATAAAAATATATTATCCAAATAACATTCTAATTTGATTATTTCAGAATTAATTACACAAAATCTACACATTTTGGCAGTCATATTCCATTTATACTAAGAATGGAACACTTCATGTACAATCTGAGTGTTTAATCAGTTTATATGGGTATGAAAACATAGATAGAGACACATTATACACACTTTCTATGTCAATTATTGGCAAAGATATTGGGATTTTAAAATTTCACAACTAGCGGTGGCGGCCATCTTGGATTTTTGCCCATATTTCTAGAACACGAAAAATCTGGCTTGGCACTATAGCTAAAATCAATTTATATGTTCTTAGCATGATTTGTGCCAATTTTGGTGCTTTACCACAAAACCCACAATCGTTTCACATATCTGCCGCACTATAACTCTCCTCTTCTTTACTCTCAGACTCTGGCCCCTGGTCCTCTACTGTCTACTCTGCTGAATAATCTATCTGCATTTATTTTATCAATACCTTTCATTATCTTAAACATCTCCATCATATCTCCTTGCAACCACCTCCTTTCTAGTGAATAAAGCCCTGTCTCCTTCAGCCGATCCTCATAGCTGAGTCAGCTAGCCCAGAATCAATCTAGTAGCCCTGCGCTGACCCTCTCTATCGCATCTATGTCCTTCCTGAGTTGTGGTGAACAAAACTGCACACAATATTCTGGATGTGGCCCTCACTAAATTCCTGTACAATGTTAATACCACCTCTTTTGATTTATAAATGATCCCCACCGAATACAACCTAAAACCCTATTTGCTTTACCTATAACTGCCTGGCACTGTGCTGCTTGCTTACCTCCACATCTATCCCTTCCCCAACACTTTACACTTGCTCAGGTTAAATTCCATCTGCCAATATTTTGCCCAATCTCTGCAAGTATCAATACTTTCCTGAATCTAATCACCACCCCTCCGCTAGCCACATTACCTCCAAGCTTTTTGTCATTTGCAAATTTGGATAGCCGACTCTTCACCCCACTATCCAAATCGTTGATGTAATGATGAATAGTAATGGTCTGAGTACTGATCCTTGAGGTATCTCATTACTTACATCCTCCCAGCAAGACATCCTCCCTCACAGCCACTCTTTGCTTCCTACCACGAAGCCAGTTTGCAATCCAATTAGCTACCTGACCAGCCACTCCACAAGCCCTCACTTTGGCTAACAACCTCCGATGTGGTACCTTATCAAATGCCTTCTTAAAGTCTAGATATACTATGTCCACTGCCATTCCCTCATCCACCAAATCAGACACTGCTTCATAGAACTCTAAAAGATTTGTTAGACAGGAACTACCTTTGGTAAACCCATACTGACTACCTTTAATTAGTTTGTATTTGTTTAAATGGGTCCTCATCTGGTCCGCAATTAATGTCTCCAACACCTTCCCCACAACTGAAGTCAAACTAACAGGTCCATAGTTTCCCAATTCTTCTCTGGATCATTTCTTAAATAATGGTGTTACATTTGCTCCTCTCCGATCCTCCGGTACCTGTCCTGACTCCAGGGAACTATTGAAAATATCCGTAAACATCTCACTTACCTGCTCAGCCACCTCCATCAATACTCTCGGGTGCATACTTTCTAGACCTTATCTTCTCTTGGATTACCTTGCTGTTCCTTTACTTCCTCCACTCCAACCTGGATCTTCAGTAAAAGCCCTTCCTCACCACCTCGATAGATACTCTCAGCCAATGGCAATTCTCCTGACTGTTTTGTGTAAAAGTTGAAAAAAATACCTGTTTAATAAGCCTGCTATCTCACTTTCATCACTAACCATTCTCCTGGTGCTATTCCTCAATGGGCCACACCGGTCCTAACCTGTTCTTTTCCCCTGATATACTTAAAGAAGCCTTGCTATTATATTTAATATTCTTAGCCATGTCCTTCTCATACTCTCTTTTGATTTGCGGAGTTATTTTCTTAACTTGCCTCTGTTTACTCTGATCATGAGATAAATCTAACTCCAGTCCTGTTATTTTATTCCAAATAAATGCCTTCTGCTTCTCCTTAATCGCATTCTTTATCTCATGACTCAACCACCCTGGCCTCTTTCTGCTTCGGTTTTACATCCTTGATATATCTCTCCAACTTGATTAGAGTCCACCTGTGGCCAATTCAATTGATTGAGGATGATTTAGAAACAAACACCTTTGATATAAGGTCCCACAGTTGACAGTGCATGTCAGAGCAGAAGCTCTACCATGATGTCAAAGGAACTGTCCATAGAACTCCAAGACAGAAATGTGAGGAGACATCGATGTCGGGAAGGGTATAGAACAATTTCAAGAGTGTTGAAAGTTCCCAAGAGCACAGTGAGCTACATCATTAGGAAAAGAAAGAATATGGAACTACCCAGACTCTTTCTAGAGCTGGCCGTCTGACCAAATTGAGCAATTGGGGAAGAGGACCTTGGTCAGGGAGTGACAAAGAACTCAATGACCACTCTGACAGAACTATAAGAGTTCCATGGCTGAGATGGGAGAACTTGCTCGGCCAAAAGTCTCTGCAGCACTTCACAAATCTAGGCTTTCTTGGAGAGTGGCCAGATGGAAGCCACTCTGAGAAAAAGGCACATGACAGCACGCCTGGAGTTTGCAAAAAGGCACGTGAAATATTCTGAGAGCATGAGGAAAAATATTCTGTGGTCTGATGAGACAGAAATTGAACTCTTTGGCCTGAATGCAAAGTGCACATCTGGCAGAATCCAAGCACAGCTCATCACCCATCTAACACCATCCCAACTGTAAGGCATGGTGGTGGCAGCATCATGTTATGGGGATGCTTTTCAGTGGCAGGGAATGGGGACATGTCAGGAAAGAGGGAACAAAGAATGGAGCCAAATACAGGAAAATCCTTAAGGAGAACCTGCTCTAAGGCACAAAAGACCTTAGACTGCAGTGAAGATTTACATTCCAACAGGATAATGACCCCAAGCATACAGCCAAAGCAACACTGGAATGGCTTCAGAACAAGAATGTGAAAGTCCTTGAGTGGCTCAGCCAAAGCCCAGACTTAAATCCCATTGAGAATCTGTGGAAAGAATTGAAGATTGCTGTTCATCGACGCTCCCTGTCCAACTTGAAAGAGATTGAGCAAAATGCAAGGAAGAATGGGAGAAAATCCCCAATCCAGATGTGTAAAGCCGATACAGACATACCCAAGAAGACTCGATGCTGTAATCACTGCCAAAGGCACTTCGACAAAGTATTGATTCAGGGGGTTGAATACTTATTGACGCAAGACATTTCATCTTTTAATTTTTTTTATCAATTTGTTAAAATTCATAAAAATATGTTTTCCCTTTGTCATATGGGGTATTTTGTGTCGATCGGTGACAATTTTTTTAAAATTTAATCCATTTTAAATTCAGGCCGTAACACAGCAAAATGTGACAAAAGTCAAGGGGCATGAAGACTTTTTAAAGGCACTGTAGCTATTTGAGTGGTGCATAAGTTAACAGACCGCTGCCTCGATTGCTGAGTCTGATCTTCATCAGGCCGTAACACCGATCGGCTCAAAATCCTTTTACCCGTCACTTTGGTAGTTTTACAATGAAGGGAACATGTATAGGGAGTGCATTGTGAATTGTGAATATGACAGCTCCGAGGCGTCTGTACCTTCACATAGCAGTGAGCACCAAAATGGCGACTGTAAGATTGAAATCTGTCTTCAAACCACCTCATCACACAAAGTCCTCAACTACACATAGCACCCTCCTCTCCCTTTATTCCCATTCTTAAATGCAAAAGGGCAAATTGTTGTATCATTACATATTTATTCATTAACTCATTGAAATAATGGAATATTTAGCTCTTCATGCCATTAACTTGATTCACGGCAAGCCTGATTTAAACAGGGAGTGGATGTCCGACAGGTCATGGCATATTACAGTCGGTCATTTGTCTTTTCATGTAATTTTTAAATAAGTCATTATGAGTAGCCTAATTGTGCTAATAAATGATCGTAAATTAATTATATTCTTTGTGAAGCATCTTAAATATGCATCGAAGTTACATTTGTGGGTGGAGTCCTTGAGTGGCCCAGCAAGTGTCATTTGGACAGGGCAAGTGTCCAACCAATCGGTGGGAAGGATTGTTACAGATACACACACGCATATTATTACACAAGACTGTTGAAAAATCTTAAGACCCCGACAACCCCAAGACTCTAAGATGCTTTAGAACCTTAACACCGCCCCCAATACACCTTAGACCCCTTAAAATAACAAAGACTCCTTTTATCACCGAATGCAGCCCGACTACGACCGCACTCCATTGGGAGATGAGTGTCTGTCCGACATGGGACTATTCATTCTCTTTCCTGTAAAAAGCATTTGGGGACAAAAAATTTAAACCCACAAATTGCCAGAAACCTGGCACATTTGATCAGTGTAGTACCTTCTCTTTCTCTCTTTATTCTTATTCCATTTATCTCATTTTCGTCAACCTTCCTCTCTTCTTAATTAAGGAGACACCTGTTTGGTTTAGTAATAATACATTGTTAACAAAAAGCAGACAGCCTTTCAATGCATGATTTATTTCTTCCCAGTGACTAAGTGAAGAGTTATATTATTGGTAAGAAGTTGGTTAACCTAGTTGCCACCACACTGGCGGAAAGAATTAGAAACAATGTTTTGCAATTTTGTGCCGAATTGGAATATCCAAATCAACGCCAAGAAACTGCATCATGGCCTTGTGTTTTCCCTCATGTGGGAAAGGTCAGACTTGATGGTGGTGGCTTAACCCCTCTGCTATTTAGATTCTTCCTGTAATTTTCTCTCACCACTTTCCTCAACATAATAATACATTTATGGCGGATCAGCAGCGTGTTATTTTCCCCAGGGGGATGGGTATTTTTGTGACATTGAGTGACCTGAATGATGAAGCTTTGTAAAGTTTGGCCTAATAGCTGGATTTGGTGGTGTAATTCTTTCATCAGGACATATGCCACCTTCACTTATCCCTCTTCTTCTTCCATTTCCTGCACAATATCTTTCTCTCGTGTGCCAACGCCTTTGATATGAGCAATGTTTGAGGTACAATGCGTTGGATGATCTTTGGAAAAATGACAATCTTTTGGGAATGCAGCATTGGCAATAAAGTTATAACAAATGCAGCGGACACCTGAATCAACAAACAGGGCAAGGTCAGCACGTGCGCTTTTGTTTAAACGTGGTATTGCTCATGCATGGCCGAAAGATCCCCATGATGTGGCCGTGTTAGGCCTGTATATATTCTTATTCATTCAATGGGTGTGCGCTGCTGGTGATCAAATTTAGACAATTATTCAGCAAATGGTTGAGGTTTGCAGGAGAGAAAAATAAAATACCATTTTTCTCTTGTTGCGTGATTGATCCATTCAACGATGCAAAACATATGGCATCCTGAATGAAGACATTTCACAAAACTCTTGTCTTATTAACTTCCCATGATTTTGGCGACTCGATAAAGCATGGTTGGAAACAATCAATGAATAGTCTATGGAGATGTAATTGTGTCTCGTGCCAGCCTGTGCCTTGTGGTTTTGCCTGTGGTCAGTACTTGTGGATGATGAATGCAGAGACATAGTGAGATGGAGAGGTCTGGCAGAGAGAACTAGGGTCAATGCCCATGGCTGCTCAGTGGAGGCAATAACAAACACAGCTGGTAGGACAGGCTGACAGCCTTCCCGTTTGCCTTTTCCACCACCCCTTGTGTGTTAGTTATGCCATTTCTCGAGCATGTCCACCTCACATTATCCTTTCATTTACATGCACATTGTTGGGCAGTTTATTACTGTTAATAAGGGAGTACATCTTCAGCACTACATTTACAGCGTTTCTTCAAGTGAAAACTTTTGGGTTGACCTTTTCTGTGTTTTTTTATTTTTGGGGGCACCTGTCTCCCAAAGGGTTATATATGTATTACATATGGAAGTAAGGCTGGGGAGTGAGCTTGGTGAAATTGAGAAAATAAAAATTTTGAAACGGAAAAGATGTGGAAGATAGGAAAGAGAAGAGAAAGCTCGGGAAGGGGCTGTGTGTGAGAAAGAGGAATGAAAGGAGATTGGGAGGAAGTAAATTTAAGGAGATATGGAAGAGGGATATTTGGAGCATGTGGAGTGGTGGAGAAGATGGGGAGTTGGGGGGAGGGGTGGAGGGGTGTGGTGGGGGGAGTGGAGGGTGGAAGGGTGGGTGGTGGGGGAAGAGATAAAAGAAATACCTAGTTTTGCAGGCAGAATAGAAAGCCCCCTATGCTGTGATAGCAGGTTCAAATATCAGAAAATGCTGACATCTCCATTGTCCCCTCACGTCCTCGCTGTTAATGCTATAAATCATGTTATAATATAAAAAGTGTGTGTGGGCGATGGTTGTCATCTCCATATGCGGGTTTCAAAAGGTGGAATGGAGCCCTCCCAGGGCTCGAAGTAAGTATCCACTTCTGTGTGTGTATATATACATGTATATATACATACACACACACTGAAGCTCCAATACAACGCGATCACTTATAAAACGAAATACAACATTACGTGAGGCTGCCATGGATCCCCAAAAAATTTTTGTGATGTATTTGATGTAATTTTTACATAAAATTTTATATGTAAGCAGATACAGTTCTTTTGTGTCAAGTTAAGTTGCAGTTCTTTTATTTCATGTTACACATGCATTCATGTTCCATGTTGACATGTTCTTGTTCTTTGTTCTTTCAAAAATAATGTTTTCAATTCTGTTCTATGTTCTGTTCACTATATAAATGTATTTTATATACGTTTTAGATTTTTTTATACCACTTCTATCTCTTTATAATTAAATTAATAAAATAAAAAAACGGATGACGTTTGTATTATCGGTAATTATCGATCTGCCCACATGCAAAATTTCATGATCGCATAAAATTTACAAGTGCCACCCGTTTC
>CM068955.1:43413255-43428435 GCA_035128595.1 Eptatretus atami
GACAACCTCTACAACTTGGTAAAGTTTCATGACGATCGGCTTCGAATTGTGACCTGTAGGTGATTGACAGACAGACAGACAATCAAACAAGCCGGTAGGCGACGAGGGATTCACTAGGATCGAAGCGCTGGATACGATGCTTTTCATTCTGACTGCATCCACCGACGAAGATTCATTGCCAAGACGTATTGGTTCACATACAATTGTTCCTCTGCCTGGCAAGATTTTTCCTATTGCGTATTTTGCCAACTGGCACTCCTCATAAAAAATGACGGTAAATAGACACCCTATTTTTGAAGGACTACCATTTGAAAAATAATCGGTTTGCTGGTTTGTGCTGTGGAGCCTCGCATTGCAGACACACACACACACACACACACACACACACACACACACACACACACACACACACACACACACACACACACACACACACACACACACACAGAAACCTGATAAACTTTTCTCAATGCTCTTGTTTGACCACACCTCCTGAGCCACACAATATTTTTCATAAACCACGCCCATTTCCATAAGCCACGCCCACTTCCCTACGCCACTCCCACTTTCCTACGCCACTCCCACTTTCCTACGCCACTCCACTTCTACGCCACTCCCACTTTCCTACGCCACTCCCACTTTTCATCAACCACGTCCACTTTCCCTAAGCTCCGCCACTTTCCTAAGCCCCTCATAAAAAATGACGGTAAATAGACACCCTATTTTTGAAGGACTACCATTTGAAAAATAAAACCTCAATTAAAAATCGGCTCGAGTAAAATTTTCTAAATATCTCGAAGCGTTTAATTCCAAAGTCTCGTTTCTCTACATTCAAAACTGAAGGACAAGTCTTGAAAATACTGTACGCAGTTTTTCGGCCGCTGCACAGCAACGGGTGGTTGCTAGGCAACGAAATTAAAATGCGCACATTCCCAGTATATATTCACATGTTGGCAAATTTCATCGAAATCGGTTCGCTGGTTCGTGCTGTGGAGCCTCGCGTTGCAGGCACCGCGCACACACACACACACACACACACACACACACACACAACACACACACACACACACACACACACACACACACACACGGAAAACCCGACAATAAGGGATATCTAGCATATATAGCGAACCCAACAGACAGACAGAATCACAAAATCGACTGACCAATACACTTCAAAAATCTTCAATTTGGCAACTAACAGACAGACAAACAGGGGTGAAAACATAACCTCCTTCACCTTTAGTGGTGGAGGTAATTATAAGCAAAGCACATAGGTCCATGAAACAAATTCAAAGAGAACGGTACTCGGGGGAGCGCATAGCTCCACCAGGCTGAACAGTTTCCGTTTTGTATCCCACCGATAGGCTGGATCTGTGTCCGAATCTTAGCTAAAATATAATTGGCTTGCTCTTGTCACCGAAAAAAACTCATCCACCAAGTTTTGTCATAATACATCCACAGCTTTTTGAGATGTGCTCCATATAGTTTTTGGCCCCATCTCTCAAATGTGAAGAATCACTTTAAAAAAAAATTAAATCCTTGTATCCCGATCCGGATCTTCACCGTAATCAAATCAATTCATTCTTGTTACACACCCAACCGGTCCACCAACTTTTGTCTGAATCCGTGCATAACTTTTTAAGATATCCTGCTCACAGACAAACAGACAAACAGACAGACAGAAAAATAAGCACACAGGGATGAAAACATAATCTCTGTCCACCTTCAGTGGCAGAGTTAACTATATACCATACATGTGCATCATGAAGCACCCCCTCACACATAACAATACATATATGTGTATAAGCTTTTCTATGACCTTTATTTAATGTATTAAAAAAATTCGCTCTTTAATATTTATCTTGGGATCTTGAATGAAAGTTCTGCTTATGCTGAAAAACAAAAATTTAACTGGTGAAAATTATATTTCCTGTACACCTCAAATATTCAAGATGTCATTTGCTAAAGCATGCAGTATATAATCTCATCATTTGCAGTGCACATGTGCATGCTATTTACAATAACCATTGGGAAAGCCATTCAAAATAAAGATTTATGCATCCGGGATCGACGCGATTTTGCCAAATGCAAACATTGAAACGACGCTCTGCTTTCGTGAAAACTTTTGTTCACCCATCTGCCATAGCCTTTGATCGTTTTATGCCCTAAATAGGATCAGAGCGTCCCCTTATTGCTGGGCTTTAGGCTGGCAAACCTTTGTAAGGTTGTTCACTTGTCCTGTTAACGCACCACGGGCATTCAATGCTCACATCACTCTCAAAGTGATGCTTTAAAACATTGCAATTTCCGGAATATCCTTCCTTTACATCCTGCAGATTACGAGCCATTACAATATTGTTCCTTGTTTGAGCCAGTACTCTTACAAAGTATTTATCTCCTTCAAAAATATTTACTGCGCTGCAGTAAACAGGTCATAAAAAGAGCAAAGGATGTTCCCAGGCATTGATCGTTTGTGAATAGCAGTAATACAATGACATCACATGAATGACATTGCTTGCTGAAGTCTTCACACAGGGCCTTTGAAGCTCAAAAGTTTAACAGAAATTATATTTTACATCACCACAGAAGCACATGACGTTTTAGTCTGGTTTTCTCAAAATTTTGTTCATCAGAAAATAGTGATCATAAATCTCGATTTCACAATTACGCATTCTAATCCGAAGCTGCCTAATCTACCTGAATTTTAAGCCCTCTTCATCCCATCCATGACATGCAGTCTTCATCCAGTAACTTCCTCCTTGTTAACTTCCTCAAGTTTAGGATTTTTGGTTACTTCCGCTCATAGCCTTCCTTTTCTTCATTCTATAGCATTGTCCCCATTGTCCTTGCAATCCCATTCTTCCTCCAGTGCTTTAAAAGTAACAGCCCACCAACATCTCATGCCACCCTGCATCCCAATCTGGGATATTTTCTAGCTCACTGGCCAATTGCTGGCATCTGCTCTTTCATTGTCTTTCAGATCCGGTTCCTGCAATTGTCCCCTTGTCCACTGTCCTGTTCTAAACCACCTGTTGGTGGAAATGTTTTGATCCTTAATGTAATTCTGATATTAAATAAGCCTTGCAATTTACACAGAAAAACGGTCTATCAACATCATCACGATCGTATGTTACTTTAAGATAATTATGGTTGCATTCCCATGGAATCTAATATTTTTTGGTTTGGATTTTAAATTTGATCTAAAAGAACATGGTTGTTTGTCTTCCCAGAAGGAAGCATCATTTTCAGCGTCCTGTTAGTCAGTTTGGGTTACTAACGGCCATAAACAACATAAATATTCCAATCCATATCCAGGTTCAGTATAATCTGCCTCTATTTATTTTTGCAGCAAGAATGAGGCTCATGGAAGAGCAAGGTTAAATTGACAGTGGAGTAGTGGGGACAATACTTTGGCACAAACAGCAACGGAGATGAGAGAGAAAGAGACTGTGAGACTGAGACTGTTTCATCTTTTATGAGAAAAACTAGCAGGGGTGCCCGGCGTTGCCCGGTGCCGTTCTAATCCTGTCGGCATTTTGAAGAATTCAAAATTTGATTTTTGTTTCTATTTTTTTTGTGGGGGCCTAAAACACTTCCCGACACCCACCAAGGAATGGGGTCAGGGATCACTTAATATTACCTTTAACATAGCTGTAAAGGCTTATGCACTACAGAACAATTAAAAAAAGAAAATCCAACTTGTTTTAAAAACTTTTCGAATTTTTTTTTCATTGGCCTCAAACAATCCCCAGCACTCACTGATGAACCTCTGAAAGTTTGACAAATATCCGTTCAGCCAACTCTGAGAAAATGGCGACACACGTACATCTCTCTTATGGTACAGATACAAAACGAAGGAAAGTCTAAAAAATTCCAAGGGGGTAACCAAACCAAAAACGGTTTACAACAGTAATATAAAAATATGGTACGGTTATCTACACTGAATAATTACAGGTGCATAAGTATATTTAAATTTTACTCCTCATCACCAATCAAATAATATTGAGCCCATCAGCAACCCAACACAGTGAATTTACCACCCACGTTTGTTCAAATTCTGGCAACTTGCCCCACCCCATGTCTGTCTGTCTGTTTGTTTGTCATGTAATAACTTGGTGGATCCATCTAAATCCATTAAAATTGTGACCTTCAAGTCAATCAAATGAAAAATGATGATTTTAGAAACAAGGCTTTCATCCGCAGCTTGATGAAGTACTGCTCTCCCCTCTGGGCTGGTTCCCCTGCTTAAGATCTTGCTCAACTTGACGATGTGGAAACAAAGGCCTTCAATATTATTGGAAGCTCTCACGATGAAGCTGAGTCTGTGGGTCTATCGCTTCGCCATCGCCGACAGGATGGTGGTCTATGGCTTCTTCCGCCTCATTTCTTGTAACCACCTTCATTGTTTCAGTGACCTTAAATATAAATCCTCTTCAAATTTCAAGTCAATAAGATGAAAATTGAGGATTTTAGAAATCTCTCTTAAGTTGTTGGCCTTTGGCCGATGTTGAGATTTTGACCTCAAAAACAATAGGATTCTTGCTTCTGGCAAACTCTACCATGTGGTGAAGTTTCGTGAAGATCGGTTTAGAATTGTGACCTGAAGACGATTGATAAACAGACAAACAAGAAAAAGACGTCATACAGAGCACGATAGTTGCAAAATCCAGCCCCCCCCGGGAGTTTCCCTTAATGTGCATGCAAAGTTTCAGGCTGCTAGGTTTCATGGTTTTGGAGTTATGGAGGGCCACACACACACACACACACACACACACCCAGCACAACACACACACACACACACACATTTATGATTATAGATTTTTAATATGCACAGTGAAAAAATCTGTCAATGCATTTTGAAATCTTGCTGACTGCTTCTATATCTAAGATATTGTCTGCAATTAGTCTTCCATTTGTTTTTGCAAACTTTTATAATCACTTTTATTCTCATGTGTTTTATCATTAAGTGCAGAATGTTAATTATATATATTAAATGAGATTATATTATCAGAACTTGGAGAGATCTTCACGATAAAACACCACCCAAGAATAAGCAGCACTCAACGCCAAAACACTACTTTTATGATGCACCTTTTCTGACGGAATTGTCCTCGTAATATTACAAAATGTCGATTGAAATGCAACTCACAAGGCCACAACACCATCCAAGCGTGGACAAAAGAAAAATCATTCCTGGCAAAGGAAAGAAAGAAACAGATGCAGAAATCAAGGTTAATGCAAGTTAGGAAGAGGACATTTAAAATGCAAGTAAAGGTACAGGAAAAACAAGAAATATAGATGAAAATCCAGTAAAAATGCAAAATGTATTGTACAGCCCTCACATATCATTAGCATGATCCATGAGTGGATTAACCACTTTCATGGAATAATGAATTCTAACTGGAAACCTCAACCAAAGAAAA
The DNA here is from genome assembly GCA_035128595.1 of Eptatretus atami. Lineage (NCBI taxonomy): Eukaryota > Metazoa > Chordata > Myxini > Myxiniformes > Myxinidae > Eptatretus > Eptatretus atami. Next base: position 43,418,682 of record CM068955.1, read on the forward strand.
TCATTACCAGGAAGAGATGCTAATACAAGGAATTGAATCATTCCCTATCAATGACAATTTTTCGGCCGTTGGTGTGATTGAGCAACAAAGATGACATCTACTAACACTTGGCTGTTTGCCTGAAATGCACTTGTGCTATGATTTCATTTTTTGATGATCGTGGATTGTCCCATTGGTCAGATCTTTTTTTGATGTCTCATAATTTTTTTATTTTTTTTTTCTGGGCTGTTTGAAAGCAAAGTTCCTCTTCAAAATTTTCTCTCTTTTGTTTTTGATAAATTGATTTAGGAATATTTTTTGTGCAGCAAAACTTGCACTTTTTTTTTTTTTTTTGCTATTAAACTTTACCTGGTTGAATATGTTTCTTCGGTTCAATAATATTTTTAGTTGAGTAATAAAAAGGAAACTTAAAGAGCCCTCAAATAATAAAGATAAATGATTCCATTTTTTTACCCCCCCTGAAAAGAGCTTCATATGTCTTGCTTTTCAGTGTGTCGCCACAGGCCATCTGTAATCATGTCAGAGCTTCCCGCAGTAATGATGGCTTAGCAGCCAAATCATCAGCCAATGAATGCATCACACATAAATGATGGTTTGATGAAATGATTGGCAACAGAATAGGACCACTTGGTTCTTCGAATCCCATTTCTAATACCTAATGGCGTTTTAAGCCGCTAGCAATCCGGTGAGAATTGGAAGCTGAAAAGAACAGCCCTCTCAAGGCAAAAACCCACAATAGCGGTAAACATGACAGGGGCTCTGGGCATAAGAAAAGCAGGTGGAGGAGGCAGCACTAACACAGAACATGTGGCGAGACTTCCTGACAGAGCGGTGACAAAAGAACCAACGAAAATTATCAAGTAGAGAACTGCCCTTATGACTCTACAAATCAAATTTTGGCGAATATGACCTGCCAAGGCACGAGGGTCTTAATAACGGCATGATGAAAGGCATCAACAGAAAATCACATGGTCCGTCGTGCTGACCTTTGCCTCTTAAATATATCCAGTAAAATGCAATTCTCAACCCTCATTTGATATACAAGAGCCCGTATGTTTTTCAAAAAAAAAACTTTACTGAGCATCCTGGAGTTTGCTTAGAGGCCTGTTTTTAATTGCCTTCAAAGGCAAATACCCCAAAACAAAGGGCAATAACAGACTTGAACCACAAACGACAGGAGTTCCGGAAACCCCTGTGAGCCCAAATTCCAGGAGAATAAACAAGAACCATAAAGCGTTGACAAAGTTGCATCAGCTCAACTCTGAGTGCAGTTACTTTTGTGTTATTCATGAATTTGTCATCATCTTTCAATACTTACCTTCCCATAACAGCAGCGAATTATTTTAGCAAGAAAGGAGATTTCCCTCGTTATAGACATGCGCAGAAGGTCATGAGTGCAACATCCTTGGGTGATGTGTAGCTATTTTAGCCTTTTCGCCATCTGGCATATCACACATAATGAGACAAACACTCTCCATTATTCCTGCCGTTGTGGACTGACATATGGGGCCACATGGCATGCTCGTTTATCAGCCTGCTCTGTCTACAAACTCACTTTTGCCATCGAGCTTCAACAAGACCTCCACTGATGTGTAGTGTTACGACATGCTCGAAACACCCCCAGGCATTTGTTTATCCCATGAGCATTGTCTTCTGAGCACTTGAAAGTAGACACAAACTCTTGCCGTGTATCTTTCAATGGTAGATCAGGGTTTGATCCAATAATGTAGGACTCTCAGCTATGTAATGCATGAAAGTATTGTTATAGGTAACTTTATATTCTGTTGACTGGTCATTGTCTCAAATATTCATTATGTGTACCAAATATACCATATACATAAACATGTTGTCACTTTACACACACGGTAAATCATAGGGCGCTCAAGATATACAGCAACAGGGAAAGGCAAACCTTAATTAGCACTATAACTTCATAAAGTACAGGTTCAGTGTGTTTTGATCAACAGGGAACATGCTGGGAGCCAGGGAAGAAACTATCATACTTCTAAAATATATAATAAAGGAAGTGTTATGGACGGTATGTATTTATCATCTACTGTACTTCTCCGAGAGGATTTTACCGAAGAAGCTGAAACTTTCAGGTATTAATGTGGGCACCCTAAAGTTGGAACTGTGCAAGTTTCGTTTTCAAGTTTTGAATGTTTTTCTTTGATAATCAAGATTGAGGCTCATGATTCAAGATTGAGGCTCATGGAAGAGCATTTTCTTCCTTTTGTGTGGTTGGGGGGGTGGGTGGGTGAAATTGGAATTATCGAGCTATATAACCAACAATGTATTACAAATGCACAAAAGCAGTGTGCATGCTTTCGCTTCATAAATGTAACCCAGGTTATTTTTTATTTTCAGGAGCAACAAGGCAGCAGTCTGTTGCCTCTACACCACCCAAATAAAGGCATGCACCAGAAGAATATGTTGCACACTTGGAACACGATTGCCCATCAGGTGGGTACCCTGCTGTGATATTAATAATAATCATAACTATAATAACAGGACTCTGCAGCAGGTGGCTCCTGTACGACTCATAGTACTCTTAACGCTGTTAAATGTCCCTTATCACGTAAGGGGAGACATAAAATCACACCATAGTTTTATATACTACTGCATGTAGTGCAAATACATGGACACACATGATCACCATGCGGAACGTAGATACACCACTCCAAAAGCTCAGGCTGAGATTTTACATTGCACAGGAATTGAAACATGGGATTGTAATCCTTTCCCCAAAAATTCATAAAGTACCAAACTCCAATAGGCTTGGAACATCATGGAATATTCTGAGAGCATAGAAGAGATCATTATGAACATAACACTGCTCGCTGTGCTTTATCAATTTATTGAAAGCGATGTACTGTAAATACACTTCTTTTGAATGCAGCACAGAGCGTGGAGTTTCACCATTGGCTAAGGGTGTGGCTGTGCTGCTGATGCAATGCCCCTGCTGGTTTCGACAGGAATTTGGAATTTAGCTGTGTTGCCGGCGATAGCTCGCCTACTCTTTGCAATGGACACCGCGGGTATTGTTAACGTCCACAAACTAATGCCGGCAGATGGGACGCCCGTTTAACGTCATCCAAGGGACACACACATTGATGACACACCGAGATGACAGTTTATAGCTGTGTCGGGATTCAAACCAAGGCTATACAGCTTAGAGGAGAGTATGCCTACCTCTAGGCCATCCTGTCAGTCCTGTAAAATACACTGATCCACATGCTTACCACACAGAATGTACGTGTACCACTTTTTATGATCATCACACAAGATAAGATGTACGTACATACACACACCAACAGTGTCATTGTGCTACCAAATGTATCATGTGAAACTATCACACAATATTGAGTGAAATCAACAAGACATTGAATGAGGTATGCTAACCATGACGAGAAGCAAGGAAAAGCTGATGTTTTGAGCATGAACCATTCATCAGTGTTAGATTTTACTTGTTTCCCATGGTGGTTAGCATTCCTTGGTGAACATCTTGTTGATTTCATCCATTGTTCTACCTGTCCAGCAATGCAGAATTTTTTTATATAAATGATTGAGGCTCATGGAAGAGCTATAACAGAATGGAAGGAAGCAAGATGGAAAGGGGAGACACCAACAGAAAGAAGAACCGAGTGTGAGTGTGAGATCAAGAGGAGGGGGAGAAGGACACATAGAGGAGAGCAAGACAATTGAAATGCAGCAGGAAGAGGAAAGCAGGGATGAAACAGAAAAGGAACAAGCCAACTGACAACTAGTAAACGAGAAGAGTTGAGGGAGAGTTGGGAAAAGTCACAATAAGTTGAAAAAAGGGAGTGCTTGGGAATGGGGTCATTTTTGATCGAAGAGATCATACAGTACGTATGGATGGAGGTAGTGCTGAACAGCTATCTTGAAGCCCTGGAGGGTAGAGTGGAAGTGAACAGACTGGGGAAGTTGGTTCCACAAGCAAGGAAAAGAAGAACAAATGAGTGGACATGAGCAGTGAGGCTGGATTTTGGGAGTTTAAGAAGAAGAGGTTTACTGGCAGACGATGTGCGCCCTGCAGAAACCTGGGAGGGTCAGGGTCAAGAGGGCAGAGGGTGTATGACCAAAATGGAGGCAGTAGAATACAGAGGCCACCAACCTGTCTGCAATGTGAAAGTAACAGTCCTAATCACTCAGATTTGCGTGAGAGATCCACTGATTTTGAGGCCTTGCTTTCCACAGTATCAAGAAGGGCAAGGTATGAGGCAGGGACACCAGCCCTGCGAGTAAAGGCCTTATAGATTGTTGGAAGTTCAGATTGGCCAAGAAAATACTACACCATGAAGGATGCCCAGTCGAGAGCTGGCTTTAGAGGCCATCTTGGAAATAAGGTTTGCCCAAGAAAAATCATGGCTGATTGTGAGGCCAAAGGTTTGAATGACTTAACCTCTTCAATAGTTTGTTTAAGAAGTCGATGGGATGGTTTGTCATTTGGTCCTTTCAGAGCAGAGAGACAGAATGAGTGTGTGGGATTTCTCGGGGTTGAAAGACATGTTCCAAGTGTTGAACCAGCTCCTGATTCTATCAATGTCCACAAAGGGGGAAGAGGCTGTTGCCGGCCTGTTTGAAGGCATAGGGTGGAATCATCAGCAAAGAGATAGGCCAGTGAATCAGACAGATCATTGATGAAGAGAGGAACAAGATTGGCCCAGGACACTGCATTGGGGCACTCCAGACGTGACAGGGAAAAGACATGAGAGAATCCCATAAGAGTTACACACTTACAACAATATTGAAGGAAGTCAGTGATCCGTGAGAGGAGGTGGCCTTGGATGCCATAAGCAGACAGCTTTGAGATCAAGGTGGTGAGTGCCAGTCTGTATGACATGCTCGATATGTCTGGAGAGACAGCCCTGATCTAATTTTTGAGATTGAGGACTTCCATAAATTGTTCGGAGAGTCGAAGAAGTATGTCAAACGTCGATGACCAGGTCTGAAATTGCACTGATGATCTGAGTTTAGGCCGTTGGAGAAAATGAAAGATTTGAAGTCAAACTGGAATGATAGATTCCATGACCTTGCTCATAAATGAAGTGAGCAAATGAGCCATCATTAAGGGGAACCGTTTTTGGACCAATTGATGGACCAAGTGTTGAAGTTTTGTTGTTCGCAAAGTTTTGTGCTGAGGGCTCTCTCTTCAGGATCGTCACTGAGCCCCAACAGCTTCCAACTGCAGTTTGTTTGCAGTAATATTCCAGGGATGGCTTTTATTATCTCTGTGAGGTTCGTCTTTATTATTCATGTTGCTCCAATTATCATTGGTACATTTTTGGCATTCTTCATGTTCCAAATCTTTTCACTTTTTTTGAAATCCCGATATTTGGTCATTATATTAATTTCTCGTTGTTTAGGCCAAAATGTCTGGGTACTGAAACCTCACTGAGCAATGCCGTTTTTTATTTATTTTTGTACCTAATTACAATATCCGATCACTAGGTTTGTCTTGGGGTGTTGAGTATTCCCTTGGACAAAGAAGGCAAAGGCCTAGCTGACTTGATCAGCAAGATTATTGCTTTTTGCTGAACTGTGATTAAGTGCTTGCCCTATGGACCTCCCTGCCGGCCTCGGAGGAATCTTGCCAACTCTCTTTTGAGCCGTGCAGGTGACCCGGGCTACTCACAGGATGTTTTACTGATGGATGTGCAACACCTGGACCTCACACAACTACCAACCGAATTTCTCCAGTTGCTGAATGCCTGGAAAGCTTTTACAGTTAGTTGCTGGAACACTCATACTTAAAAGTAATGTCTTTACATGAACCCCTCTTTTACAATCAACTCTTTGAAGGTATTTCCACAGATCGAAGTTTTGTCGAGCATTTATGAGAAAATTATGTTGAGAGAGTATATGATTTGATGAATGGGGCAGTCAAGTGAGTGGTGCTGATGTGCTTGCTGAAACCGTAAGCATCAGGTCAGATAGTTACGTCTCACTTGTGTTACGTGGTGTTTTGAAAGTTTTCCGAGGCAAGATCCTACATCGGGAGCAAGTGTCTCCCTGATGATTGCCGATGAATGTCCTTTTTTGGTGCATCTGAAACACTTTTCCATGCGATCGCTGAGTGTGGCGTTTAACTTGCTTATTACTTGTAAAATCGAAGATTTTTCAAGTATATTGGTCAGTCGATTTTGCTATTCTGTCTGTTTGTCTATTTGTCTGTCAATTGCCGACAGGTCACAATTCTAAACCGGTCATTATGAAACTTTACCAAGTTGTGGAGGTAGTCTCACCTGAGAAGCTTGTTGATTTTGAGGTCAAATTTCAAAATTTGTCACTTTTCATCTGATTGACTTGAAATTTGTGGCAGGTCAGGTCAGATTAGATCTGTGACATGCTGCATGTACCATGTAAACCTGTATGAACCTGTTCCATGGTTGGTTGTCGGCGACTAAACCATCTCCCCACCGAAGTTTCTTGGTGAGGAGGGTGTATGATATGGACACCCAGCAGGATGAAGAACAAAACCTGTCAAAGGGCAGAGGAGCTCCTTGTCAGCCAACGGCCATCCATATCTAGTGCCCAACTGTGTCTGTGGATGTCCTCCTGCAGATGGGTTACTTTTGAGAGGAGGTTGGTGGCAGGATTTGCACTCCAGCCACGTAAAACCCTTCATTCCGCAAAACATTCTAAAAGCATTCAAAAATCTGAAAACCCACTCCGTGGAGTACCACCTGTGCAGCTGCCCTTCAGAGGGCAACACACCAGATTATGGGATTGGTGCAAAGCCTTCAGGACCCGCAATCTTTAATGATAGGAATGAAACCACGGGGTCACCTTCCCGGGTCAGATTGCGGTAGTGTGTGTCGGGGTGGTGCTGAGGTATCGTCCACCAGACGGCGGTTTCCTTGGGTTAACCTGAGGCGGTCCCTTTGGGTGGGTGCTTGGAATGCCCTCTCCCAAAGAAAGGATGATCACCCATCTCTGTTATCAACAGACCTCAAGCGTTTGGACATCGGTATTGCAGCACTATGAGGTTCGGAGACCGGATTGCGGCGAGATCATGGCGGCTGGTTACACCTGCTATTGGTCTGGTCGCTCTGATGGTTATCATGCCAAAGGAGTTGCTGTAGCTATCTCCAATAAGCTGACTCCAATGATAATTGAGGTAACACCGGTCAACGAGCATATTATGAGACAAAGGATTCGTCACTCCTTGGGTGTCATTTCCCGAGTCTCTGTTTATGCTCCGACTGAGGCGAGTGGTCTCACCGTGAAGGAGCATTCTATGCCATGCTCATGTCTGTGGTTGATCAGTGCCCCAGGTGAGATACTCTTCTCGTCTTGGGGGATTTCAATACATCGACTTTTGCTGATAGGGATGGTTATGAGGTATGTGTTGGACCCCATGGGTCTGGAACTGTGAACCAGAATAGCACTAAGTTCCTTGACTTTGCAAGAAGTCATGGAATTAGGGTGGCTGGTTCATGGTTTCAGTGCCCATAGGCTCATTGCTGGACTTGAATTCCAACGCTGGTGGTGTGGCAAAGGAGATTGGCCATGTGCTTGGTGGGGTCACTGAGGATGATCCAGAACTGCAGGGTCTATCAGAGTGCTGAATTCCTCAATACTGACCACCGGCTTGTTGTGGCAACTCTGAAGTTGCAGCTTAAATCTATGAGAATGGTACCATCCCAGCCTAAAGCTGCCCTTGCACTAACGGTGGACAAGGAGGCCTATGTGCGAGGAATCTGTGAGGGGTAGAGCATCACCTGTGTTCAAGGGATTCTCATCCTGCTTACAGGGGAATTTGCACATTGCGTTCCTCAAAGCCTGTCCCTCGTGTACTACAGTTAGAGCAGAGGGTGGTGGGCTCTTGAAAGAGGAGTCCAAAGTGAAGGCCCGCTGGTCCGGTTACTTGAGCGGTTGTACCAGGTTGATCCACCAGCTTCGAGTTGGATGTCAGAGGTGTTACAATCTGATTGCTGACCCTCCATCAACTGTGGTCCACCTTCATTTGTGGAAACACAGGCTGCGGTGAACCTGTTGAAATAGGGTAATGCTCTAGGGATCTGTGGCATCCATGCTGAACTTCTCAAGGCTGGTGGAAATGCTGTACTTGTGTCATTGCATGCAGTTCTGTGCTCTGCCTGGAACACAGGCATCATCCCAACTGACTGGAAGAGGGGCCTTGCTGTCCCTTTCTGGAAAGGCAAGTGTGATTGCCAAGACTGCAACAACTACTGAGGGGTGACGCTGCTCTCATTGCTGGGCAAGGTCGTTGTTCGGATAATTCTTGACAGGGTTCGCCACAATCTGCTTGAGCACAGCCTCCAGAGCAGTCAGGCTTTACACCAAACAGGTCAATGATTGACCGTATCCTTGCTCTTCGGTTCCTCACCGAACACAGGCGAGAGTTTCAGCAGGGCCTGCTTGCAGCCGATTTTGATCTCTGTAAAGCGTTTCATTCAGTGAATCGGGATGCCCTCTGGAGGATTATTGGTCTTTGTGGGGTGCTACCAAAACTGATCAATCTGATGTCTGAATTACACTCTGGTACTGAGAGTGCTGTGTGATGTGGTGATACCATCTTGGACTTATTTCCAGTTGTTACTGGAGTTCATCAGGGGTGTGTCCTGGTCCTACACTTTTCAGCACTTGTATGGACTGGATTCTGGGGAGGATGTCAGAGAGATCAAGTTGTGTTGCATCGTTTGGGAATGTCAAGATCTCTGACCTTGATTTCGCAGATGATGCAGTCATCTTTACGGAGACTCAAGATACCCTTTTGGGCCCACGAGATGACGAATGAGGAGTCGGAGCCCCTGGGATTATGGGTTTTCTGGGTCAAACAGTAAGATCCATGCTTTCAATGACATCTTGGATGCTGCTATCCTGACTGTACTTGTTGGGGCGAAGATGTTGAGGTCACAGAGAGATTCACTTACCTTGGCAGTTATATTCATGTCTCTGTTGGTTGTGAGCCAGAGGTCAACAGATGTCTGTGGTCAGGCCTGTGGAATTATGGATTCATTGTATCATTGGGCGTGGCGCTGCCGGTTCCTGTGCGGGAGGATGAAAGTCCGAATCTTCAGGTCCTTGGTGTTTCCATTCTTGCTCTATGGATGTAGACTTGGACTTTGGCCAGGGATCTGAGACGAAGACGTAATTCCTTTGGCACCAGGTTTCTTTGGAGAATCCTTGGGTATCGCTGGTTGGACATTGTGTTCAACGAGCGGTTGCTGAGAGACTCAAATGAGATTTGTACCTGCATAGTCCATGAGCATCAGCTGCGGTTGTATGGACATGTGGCTCGCTTTCCTGACGCTGATCCTGCTCACCAGATTCTCTCAGCGAGGGAGCATCGTGAGTGGGGGAGGCCAATAGGTCAACCACGAGCTCGTGGTTGCAGCAGGTTGATCAGCATATCAAGGAGATGTGGATGGGCCAGGCATCTGCTGGAGGATGGCCAGACGGAGGCCCCTGGAGTACTGGTGGAAAGTGGACGCAGCGACGTGCTGCTCCGGCCCATGCTCCCATACCTGACCTGACCTGACCTGACTTGAAAGTTGAACAGGGTTTGCATATTGCATCATGGAATTGGGAAACCAACTATTTGATGTCAAATGGTCAAATGTCAACTCAAGGTCAACTTCTAAAATCATGAATTTCAATCTGAAAAAAAACAATTTTCATCCGATTGACCTGAGCTTTGATTAAGATTGTCAATTTTAATCTTAATGAAATGGAAAATTTGATGTGTCCAGGAAACTTTTGGAGA
>CM068955.1:43428460-43438771 GCA_035128595.1 Eptatretus atami
GATGCAATATGCAAACCCTGTTCAACTTTCAAGTCAGGTCAGGTCAGGTCAGGTATGGGAGCATGGGCCGGAGCAGCACGTCGCTGCGTCCACTTTCCACCAGTACTCCAGGGGCCTCCGTCTGGCCATCCTCCAGGCAGATGCCTGGCCCATCCACATCTCCTTGATATGCTGATCAACCTGCTGCAACCACGAGGCTCGTGGTTGACCTATTGGCCTCCCCGGGAGTTCCCTTAATGTGCATGCAAAGTTTTCAGGCTGCTAGGTTTCATGGTTTTGGAGTTATGGAGGACACACACACACACACACACACACACCCACACAACACACACACACACACACACATTTATGATTATAGATTTTTAATATGCACAGTGAAAAAATCTGTCAATGCATTTTGAAATCTTGCTGACTGCTTCTATATCTAAGATATGTCTGCAATTAGTCTTCCATTTGTTTTTGCAAACTTTTATAATCACTTTTATTCTCATGTGTTTTATCATTAAGTGCAGAATGTTAATTATATATATTAAATGAGATTATATATCAGAACTTGGAGAGATCTTCACGATAAAACACCACCCAAGAATAAGCAGCACTCAACGCCAAAACACTACTTTTATGATGCCACCTTTTCTGACGGAATGTCCTCGTAATATTAACAAAATGTCGATTGAAATGCAACTCACAAGGCCACAACACCATCCAAGCGTGGCACAAAAGAAAAATCATTCCTGGCAAAGGAAAGAAAGAAAACAGATGCAGAAATCAAGGTTAATGCAAGTTAGGAAGAGGACATTTAAAATGCAAGTAAAGGTACAGGGAAAAACAAGAAATATAGATGAAAATCCAGTAAAAATGCAAAATGTATTGTACAGCCCTCACATATCATTAGCATGATCCATGAGTGGATTAACCACTTTCATGGAAAATGAATTCTAACTGGAAAAACCTCAACCAAAGAAAATCATTAACCAGGAAGAGATGCTAATACAAGGAATTGAATCATTCCCTATCAATGACAATTTTTCGGCCGTTGGTGTGATTGAGCAACAAAGATGACATCTACTAACACTTGGCTGTTTGCCTGAAATGCACTTGTGCTATGATTTCATTTTTGATTGATCGTGGATTGTCCCATTGGTCAGATCTTTTTTTTGATGTCTCATAATTTTTTATTTTTTTTTTCTGGGCTGTTGAAAGCAAAGTTCCTCTTCAAAATTTCTCTCTTTTGTTTTGATAAATTGATTTAGGAATATTTTTTGTGCAGCAAAACTTGCACTTTTTTTTTTTTTTTGCTATTAAACCTTTACCTGGTTGAATATGTTTCTTCGGTTCAATAATATTTTTAGTTGAGTAATAAAAAGGAAACTTAAAGAGCCCCTCAAAAATAAAGATAAATGATTCCATTTTTTTACCCCCCCTGAAAAGAGCTTCATATGTCTTGCTTTTCAGTGTGTCGCCACAGGCCATCTGTAATCATGTCAGAGCTTCCCGCAGTAATGATGGCTTAGCAGCCAAATCAAGCCAATGAATGCATCACACATAAATGATGGTTTTGATGAAATGATTGGCAACAGAATAGGACCACTTGGTTCTTCGAATCCCATTTCTAATACCTAATGGCGTTTTAAGCCGCTAGCAATCCGGTGAGAATTTGGAAGCTGAAAAGAACAGCCCTCTCAAGGCAAAAACCCACAATAGCGGTAACATGACAGGGGCTCTGGGCATAAGGAAAAGCAGGTGGAGGAGGCAGCACTAACACAGAACATGTGGCGAGACTTCCTGACAGAGCGGTGACAAAAGAACCAAGAAAATTATCAAGTAGAGAACTGCCCTTATGACCTCTACAAATCAAATTTTGGCGGAATATGACCTGCCAAGGCACGAGGGTCTTAATAACGGCATGATGAAAGGCATCAACAGAAAATCACATGGTCCGTCGTGCTGACCTTGCCTCTTAAATATATCCAGTAAAATGCAATTCTCAACCCTCATTTGATATACAAGAGCCCGTATGTTTTTTCAAAAAAAAAACTTTACTGAGCATCCTGGAGTTTGCTAGAGGCCTGTTTTTAATTGCCTTCAAAGGGCAAATACCCAAAACAAAAGGGCAATAACAGACTTGAACCACAAACGACAGGAGTTCCGGAAACCCCTGTGAGCCCAAATTCCAGGAGAATAAACAAGAACCATAAAGCGTTGACAAAGTTGCATCAGCTCAACTCTGAGTGCAGTTACTTTTGTGTTATTCATGAATTTGTCATCATCTTTCAATACTTACCTTCCCATAACAGCAGCGAATTATTTTAGCAAGAAAGGAGATTTCCCTCGTTATAGACATGCGCAGAAGGTCATGAGTGCAACATCCTTGGGTGATGTGTAGCTATTTAGCCTTTTCGCCCATCTGGCATATCACACATAATGAGACAAACACTCTCCATTATTCCTGCCGTTGTGGACTGACATATGGGGCCACATGGCATGCTCGTTTATCAGCCTGCTCTGTCTACAAACTCACTTTTGCCATCGAGCTTCAACAGACCTCCACTGGATGTGTAGTGTTACGACATGCTCGAAACACCCCCAGGCATTTGTTTATCCCATGAGCATTGTCTTCTGAGCACTTGAAAGTAGACACAAACTCTTGCCGTGTATCTTTCAATGGTAGATCAGGGTTTGATCCAATAATGTAGGACTCTCAGCTATGTAATGCATGAAGTATTGTTATAGGTAACTTTATATTCTGTTGACTGGTCATTGTCTCAAATATTCATTATGTGTACCAAATATACCATATACATAAACATGTTGTCACTTACACAACACGGTAAATCATAGGGGCTCAAGATATACAGCAACAGGGAAAGGCAAACCTTAATTAGCACTATAACTTCATAAAGTACAGGTTCAGTGTGTTTTGATCAACAGGGAACATGCTGGGAGCCAGGGAAGAAACTATCATACTTCTAAAATATATAATAAAGGAAGTGTTATGGACGGTATGTATTTATCATCTACTGTACTTCTCCGAGAGGATTTTACCGAAAGCTGAAACTTTCAGGTATTAATGTGGGCACCCTAAAGTTGAACTGTGCAAGTTTCGTTTTCAAGTTTTGAATGTTTTTCTTTGATAATCAAGATTGAGGCTCATGATTCAAGATTGAGGCTCATGGAAGAGCATTTTCTTCCTTTTGTGTGGTTGGGGGGGTGGGTGGGTGAAATTGAATTATCGGAGCTATATAACCAACAATGTATTACAAATGCACAAAAGCAGTGTGCATGCTTTCGCTTCATAAATGTAACCCAGGTTATTTTTTATTTTCAGGAGCAACAAGGCAGCAGTCTGTTGCCTCTACACCACCCAAATAAAGGCATGCACCAGAAGAATATGTTGCACACTTGGAACACGATTGCCCATCAGGTGGGTACCCTGCTGTGATATTAATAATAATCATAACTATAATAACAGGACTCTGCAGCAGGTGGCTCCTGTACGACTCATAGTACTCTTAACGCTGTTAAATGTCCCTTATCACGTAAGGGGAAGACATAAAATCACACCATAGTTTTATATACTACTGCATGTAGTGCAAATACATGGACACACATGATCACCATGCGGAACGTAGATACACCACTCCAAAAGCTCAGGCTGAGATTTTACATTGCACAGGAATTGAAACATGGATTGTAATCCTTTCCCCAAAAATTCATAAAGTACCAAACTCCAATAGGCTTGGAACATCATGGAATATTCTGAGAGCATAGAAGAGATCATTATGAACATAACACTGCTCGCTGTGCTTTATCAATTTATTGAAAGCGATGTACTGTAAATACACTTCTTTTGAATGCAGCACAGAGCGTGGAGTTTCACCATTGGCTAAGGGTGTGGCTGTGCTGCTGATGCAATGCCCCCTGCTGGTTTCGACAGGAATTTGGAATTTAGCTGTGTTGCCGGCGATAGCTCGCCTACTCTTTGCAATGGACACGCGGGTATTGTTAACGTCCACAAACTAATGCCGGCAGATGGGACGCCCGTTTAACGTCCATCCAAGGGACACACACATTGATGACACACCGAGATGACAGTTTATAGCTGTGTCGGGATTCAAACCAAGGCTATACAGCTTAGAGGAGAGTATGCCTACCTCTAGGCCATCCTGTCAGTCCTGTAAATACACTGATCCACATGCTTACCACACAGAATGTACGTGTACCACTTTTTATGATCATCACACAAGATAAGATGTACGTACATACACACACCAACAGTGTCATTGTGCTACCAAATGTATCATTGAAACTATCACACAATATTGAGTGAAATCAACAAGACATTGAATGAGGTATGCTAACCATGACGAGAAGCAAGGAAAAGCTGATGTTTTGAGCATGAACCATTCATCAGTGTTAGATTTTACTTGTTTCCCATGGTGGTTAGCATTCCTTGGTGAACATCTTGTTGATTTCATCCATTGTTCTACCTGTCCAGCAATGCAGAATTTTTTTATATAAATGATTGAGGCTCATGGAAGAGCTATAACAGAATGGAAGGAAGCAAGATGGAAAGGGGAGACACCAACAGCAAAGAAGAACCGAGTGTGAGTGTGAGATCAAGAGGAGGGGGAGAAGGACACATAGAGGAGAGCAAGACAATTGAAATGCAGCAGGAAGAGGAAAGCAGGGATGAAACAGAAAAGGAACAAGCCAACTGACAACTAGTAAACGAGAAGAGTTGAGGGAGAGTTGGGAAAGTCACAATAAGTTGAAAAAAGGGAGTGCTTGGGAATGGGGTCATTTTTGATCGAAGAGATCATACAGTACGTATGGATGGAGGTAGTGCTGAACAGCTATCTTGAAGCCCTGGAGGGTAGAGTGGAAGTGAACAGACTGGGGAAGTTGGTTCCACAAGCAAGGAAAAGAAGAACAAATGAGTGGACATGAGCAGTGAGGCTGGATTTTGGGAGTTTAAGAAGAAGAGGTTTACTGGCAGACGATGTGCGCCCTGCAGAAACCTGGGAGGGTCAGGGTCAAGAGGGCAGAGGGTGTATGACCAAAATGGAGGCAGTAGAATACAGAGGCCACCAACCTGTCTGCAATGTGAAAGTAACAGTCCTAATCACTCAGATTTGCTGTGAGAGATCCACTGATTTTGAGGCCTTGCTTTCCACAGTATCAAGAAGGGCAAGGTATGAGGCAGGGACACCAGCCCTGCGAGTAAAGGCCTTATAGATTGTTGGAAGTTCAGATTGGCCAAGAAAATACTACACCATGAAGGATGCCCAGTCGAGAGCTGGCTTTAGAGGCCATCTTGGAAATAAGGTTTGCCCAAGAAAAATCATGGCTGATTGTGAGGCCAAAGGTTTGAATGACTTAACCTCTTCATAGTTTGTTTAAGAAGTCGATGGATGGTTTGTCATTTGGTCCTTTCAGAGCAGAGAGACAGAATGAGTGTGTGGGATTTCTCGGGGTTGAAAGACATGTTCCAAGTGTTGAACCAGCTCCTGATTCTATCAATGTCCACAAAGGGGGAAGAGGCTGTTGCCGGCCTGTTTGAAGGCATAGGGTGGAATCATCAGCAAAGAGATAGGCCAGTGAATCAGACAGATCATTGATGAAGATGAGGAACAAGATTGAGCCCAGGACACTGCATTGGGGCACTCCAGACGTGACAGGGAAAAGACATGAGAGAATCCCATAAGAGTTACACACTTACAACAATATTGAAGGAAGTCAGTGATCCGTGAGAGGAGGTGGCCTTGGATGCCATAAGCAGACAGCTTGAGATCAAGGTGGTGAGTGCCAGTCTGTATGACATGCTCGATATGTCTGGAGAGACAGCCCTGATCTAATTTTTGAGATTGAGGACTTCCATAAATTGTTCGGAGAGTCGAAGAAGTATGTCAAACGTCGATGACCAGGTCTGAAATTGCACTGATGATCTGAGTTTAGGCCGTTGGAGAAAATGAAAGATTTGAAGTCAAACTGGAATGATAGATTCCATGACCTTGCTCATAAATGAAGTGAGCAAATGAGCCATCATTAAGGGGAACCGTTTTTGGACCAATTGATGGACCAAGTTTGAAGTTTTGTTGTTCGCAAAGTTTTGTGCTGAGGGCTCTCTCTTCAGGATCGTCACTGAGCCCCAACAGCTTCCAACTGCAGTTTGTTTGCAGTAATATTCCCAGGGATGGCTTTTATTATCTCTGTGAGGTTCGTCTTTATTATTCATGTTGCTCCAATTATCATTGGTACATTTTTGGCATTCTTCATGTTCCAAGATCTTTTCACTTTTTTGAAATCCCGATATTTGGTCATTATATTAATTTCTCGTTGTTTAGGCCAAAATGTCTGGGTACTG
The DNA here is from genome assembly GCA_035128595.1 of Eptatretus atami. NCBI lineage: Eukaryota > Metazoa > Chordata > Myxini > Myxiniformes > Myxinidae > Eptatretus > Eptatretus atami. Next base: position 43,434,828 of record CM068955.1, read on the forward strand.
AAACCTCACTGAGCAATGCCGTTTTTTATTTATTTTTGTACCTAATTACAATATCCGATCACTAGGTTTGTCTTGGGGTGTTGAGTATTCCCTTGGACAAAGAAGGCAAAGGCCTAGCTGACTTGATCAGCAAGATTATTGCTTTTTGCTGAACTGTGATTAAGTGCTTGCCCTATGGACCTCCCTGCCGGCCTCGGAGGAATCTTGCCAACTCTCTTTTGAGCCGTGCAGGTGACCCGGGCTACTCACAGGATGTTTTACTGATGGATGTGCAACACCTGGACCTCACACAACTACCAACCGAATTTCTCCAGTTGCTGAATGCCTGGAAAGCTTTTACAGTTAGTTGCTGGAACACTCATACTTAAAAGTAATGTCTTTACATGAACCCCTCTTTTACAATCAACTCTTTGAAGGTATTTCCACAGATCGAAGTTTTGTCGAGCATTTAATGAGAAATTATGTTGAGAGAGTATATGATTTGATGAATGGGGCAGTCAAGTGAGTGGTGCTGATGTGCTTGCTGAAACCGTAAGCATCAGGTCAGATAGTTACGTCTCACTTGTGTTACGTGGTGTTTTGAAAGTTTTCCGAGGCAAGATCCTACATCGGGAGCAAGTGTCTCCCTGATGATTGCCGATGAATGTCCTTTTTTGGTGCATCTGAAACACTTTTCCATGCGATCGCTGAGTGTAGGCGTTTAACTTGCTTATTACTTGTAAAATCGAAGATTTTTCAAGTATATTGGTCAGTCGATTTTGCTATTCTGTCTGTTTGTCTATTTGTCTGTCAATTGCCGACAGGTCACAATTCTAAACCGGTCATTATGAAACTTTACCAAGTTGTGGAGGTAGTCTCACCTGAGAAGCTTGTTGATTTTGAGGTCAAATTTCAAAATTTGTCACTTTTCATCTGATTGACTTGAAATTTGTGGCAGGTCAGGTCAGATTAGATCTGTGACATGCTGCATGTACCATGTAAACCTGTATGAACCTGTTCCATGGTTAGGTTGTCGGCGACTAAACCATCTCCCCACCGAGTTTCTTGGTGAGGAGGGTGTATGATATGGACACCCAGCAGGATGAAGAACAAAACCTGTCAAAGGGCAGAGGAGCTCCTTGTCAGCCAACGGCCATCCATATCTAGTGCCCAACTGTGTCTGTGGATGTCCTCCTGCAGATGGGTTACTTTTGATGAGGAGGTTGGTGGCAGGATTTGCACTCCAGCCACGTAAAACCCTTCATTCCGCAAAACATTCTAAAAGCATTCAAAAATCTGAAAACCCACTCCGTGGGAGTACCACCTGTGCAGCTGCCCTTCAGAGGGCAACACACCAGATTATGGGATTGGTGCAAAGCCTTCAGGACCCGCAATCTTTAATGATAGGAATGAAACCACGGGGTCACCTTCCCGGGTCAGATTGCGGTAGTGTGTGTCGGGGTGGTGCGAGGTATCGTCCACCAGACGGCGGTTTCCTTGGGTTAACCTGAGGCGGTCCTTTGGGTGGGTGCTTGGAATGCCCTCTCCCAAAGAAAGGATGATCACCCATCTCTGTTATCAACAGACCTCAAGCGTTTGGACATCGGTATTGCAGCACTATGAGGTTCGGAGACCGGATTGCGGCGAGATCATGGCGGCTGGTTACACCTGCTATTGGTCTGGTCGCTCTGATGGTTATCATGCCAAAGGAGTTGCTGTAGCTATCTCCAATAAGCTGACTCAATGATAATTGAGGTAACACCGGTCAACGAGCATATTATGAGACAAAGGATTCGTCACTCCTTGGGTGTCATTTCCCGAGTCTCTGTTTATGCTCCGACTGAGGCGAGTGGTCTCACCGTGAAGGGAGCATTCTATGCCATGCTCATGTCTGTGGTTGATCAGTGCCCCAGGTGAGATACTCTTCTCGTCTTGGGGGATTTCAATACATCGACTTTTGCTGATAGGGATGGTTATGAGGTATGTGTTGGACCCCATGGGTCTGGAACTGTGAACCAGAATAGCACTAAGTTCCTTGACTTTGCAAGAAGTCATGGAATTAGGGTGGCTGGTTCATGGTTTCAGTGCCCATAGGCTCATTGCTGGACTTGAATTCCAACGCTGGTGGTGTGGCAAAGGAGATTGGCCATGTGCTTGGTGGGGTCACTGAGGATGATCCAGAACTGCAGGGTCTATCAGAGTGCTGAATTCCTCAATACTGACCACCGGCTTGTTGTGGCAACTCTGAAGTTGCAGCTTAAATCTATGAGAATGGTACCATCCCAGCCTAAAGCTGCCCTTGCACTAACGGTGGACAAGGAGGCCTATGTGCGAGGAATCTGTGAGGGGGTAGAGCATCACCTGTGTTCAAGGGATTCTCATCCTGCTTACAGGGGAATTTGCACATTGCGTTCCTCAAAGCCTGTCCCTCGGTGTACTACAGTTAGAGCAGAGGGTGGTGGGCTCTTGAAAGAGGAGTCCAAAGTGAAGGCCCGCTGGTCCGGTTACTTTGAGCGGTTGTACCAGGTTGATCCACCAGCTTCGAGTTGGATGTCAGAGGTGTTACAATCTGATTGCTGACCCTCCATCAACTGTGGTCCACCTTCATTTGTGGAAACACAGGCTGCGGTGAACCTGTTGAAATAGGGTAATGCTCTAGGGATCTGTGGCATCCATGCTGAACTTCTCAAGGCTGGTGGAAATGCTGTACTTGTGTCATTGCATGCAGTTCTGTGCTCTGCCTGGAACACAGGCATCATCCCAACTGACTGGAAGAGGGGCCTTGCTGTCCCTTTCTGGAAAGGCAAGTGTGATTGCCAAGACTGCAACAACTACTGAGGGGTGACGCTGCTCTCATTGCTGGGCAAGGTCGTTGTTCGGATAATTCTTGACAGGGTTCGCCACAATCTGCTTGAGCACAGCCTCCAGAGCAGTCAGGCTTTACACCAAACAGGTCAATGATTGACCGTATCCTTGCTCTTCGGTTCCTCACCGAACACAGGCGAGAGTTTCAGCAGGGCCTGCTTGCAGCCGATTTTGATCTCTGTAAAGCGTTTCATTCAGTGAATCGGGATGCCCTCTGGAGGATTATTGGTCTTTGTGGGGTGCTACCAAAACTGATCAATCTGATGTCTGAATTACACTCTGGTACTGAGAGTGCTGTGTGATGTGGTGATACCATCTTGGACTTATTTCCAGTTGTTACTGGAGTTCATCAGGGGTGTGTCCTGGTCCTACACTTTTCAGCACTTGTATGGACTGGATTCTGGGGAGGATGTCAGAGAGATCAAGTTGTGTTGCATCGTTTGGGAATGTCAAGATCTCTGACCTTGATTTCGCAGATGATGCAGTCATCTTTACGGAGACTCAAGATACCCTTTTGGGGCCCACGAGATGACGAATGAGGAGTCGGAGCCCCTGGGATTATGGGTTTTCTGGGTCAAACAGTAAGATCCATGCTTTCAATGACATCTTGGATGCTGCTATCCTGACTGTACTTGTTGTGTGGCGAAGATGTTGAGGTCACAGAGAGATTCACTTACCTTGGCAGTTATATTCATGTCTCTGTTGGTTGTGAGCCAGAGGTCAACAGATGTCTGTGGTCAGGCCTGTGGAATTATGGATTCATTGTATCATTGGCGTGGCGCTGCCGGTTCCTGTGCGGGAGATGAAAGTCCGAATCTTCAGGTCCTTGGTGTTTCCATTCTTGCTCTATGGATGTTAGACTTGGACTTTGGCCAGGGATCTGAGACGAAGACGTAATTCCTTTGGCACCAGGTTTCTTTGGAGAATCCTTGGGTATCGCTGGTTGGACATTGTGTTCAACGAGCGGTTGCTGAGAGACTCAAATGAGATTTGTACCTGCATAGTCCATGAGCATCAGCTGCGGTTGTATGGACATGTGGCTCGCTTTCCTGACGCTGATCCTGCTCACCAGATTCTCTCAGCGAGGGAGCATCGTGAGT
>CM068955.1:43448813-43465105 GCA_035128595.1 Eptatretus atami
GATGGTATCACCACATCACACAGCACTCTCAGTACCAGAGTGTAATTCAGACATCAGATTGATCAGTTTTGGTAGCACCCCACAAAGACCAATAATCCTCCAGAGGGCATCCCGATTCACTGAATGAAACGCTTTACAGAGATCAAAATCGGCTGCAAGCAGGCCCTGCTGAAACTCTCGCCTGTGTTCGGTGAGGACCCGAAGAGCAAGGATACGGTCAATCATTGACCTGTTTGGTGTAAAGCCTGACTGCTCTGGAGGCTGGTGCTCAAGCAGATTGTGGCGAACCCTGTCAAGAATTATCCGAACAACGACCTTGCCCAGCAATGAGAGCAGCGTCACCCCTCAGTAGTTGTTGCAGTCTTGGCAATCACACTTGCCTTTCCAGAAAGGGACAGCAAGGCCCCTCTTCCAGTCAGTTGGGATGATGCCTGTGTTCCAGGCAGAGCACAGACTTGCATTGCAATGACACAGTACAGCATTTCCACCAGCCTTGAGAAGTTCAGCATGGATGCCACAGATCCCTGGAGCTTACCCTATTTCAACAGGTTCACCGCAGCCTGTGTTTCCACAAATGAAGGTGGACCACAGTTGATTGGAGGTCAGCAATCAGGATTGTAACACCTCTGACATCCAATCGACAGCTGGTGGATCAACCTGGTACAACCGCTCAAAGTAACCGGACCAGCGGGCCTTCACTTTGGACTCCTCTTTCAAGAGCCCACCACCCTCTGCTCTAACTGAGTACACTGAGGGACAGGCTTTGAGGAACGCAATGTGCAAATTCCCCTGTAAGCAGGATGAGAATCCCTTGAACACAGGTGATGCTCTACCCCCTCACAGATTCCTCGCACCAGGCCTCCTTGTCCACCGTTAGTGCAAGGGCAGCTTTAGGCTGGATGGTACCATTCTCATGATTTAAGCTGCAACTTCAGAGTTGCCACAACAAGCCAGTGGTCAGTATTGAGGAATTCAGCACTCTGATAGACCCTGCAGTTCTGGATCATCCTCCAGTGACCCCACCAAGCACATGGCCAATCTCCTTTGCCACACCACCAGCGTTGGAATTCTAAGTCCAGCAATGAGCCTATCTATGGGCACTGAAACCATGAACCAGCCACCCTAATTCCATGACTTCTGCAAAGTCAAGGAACTTAGTGCTATTCTGGTTCACAGTTCCAGACCCATGGGGTCCAACACATACCTCATAACCATCCCTATCAGCAAAAGTCGATGTATTGAAATCCCCCAAGACGAGAAGAGTATCTCACCTGGGGCACTGATCAACCACAGACTTGAGCATGGCATAGAATGCTCCCTTCACGGTGAGACCACTCGCCTCAGTCGGAGCATAAACAGAGACTAGGGAAATGACACCCAAGGAGTGACGAATCCTTTGTCTCATAATATGCTCGTTGACCGGTGTTACCTCAATTATCATTGGAGTCAGCTTATTGGAGATAGCTACAGCAACTCCTTTGGCATGATAACCATCAGAGCGACCAGACCAATAGCAGGTGTAACCAGCCGCCATGATCTCACCGCAATCCGGTCTCCGAACATCAGAGTGCTGCAATACCGATGTCCAAACGCTTGAGGTCTGTTGATAACAGAAATGGGTGATCATCCTTTCTTTGGGAGAGGGCATTCCAAGCACCCACCCAAAGGGACCGCCTCAGGTTAACCCAAGGAAACCGCCGTCTGGTGGACGATACCTCAGCACCACCCCGACACACACTACCGCAATCTGACCCGGGAAGGTGACCCCGTGGTTTCATTCCTATCATTAAAGATTGCGGGTCCTGAAGGCTTTGCACCAATCCCATAATCTGGTGTGTTGCCCTCTGAAGGGCAGCTGCACAGGTGGTACTCCCACGGAGTGGGTTTTCAGATTTTTGAATGCTTTTAGAATGTTTTGCGGAATGAAGGGTTTTACGGTGGCTGGAGTGCAAATCCTGCCACCAACCTCCTCATCAAAAGTAACCCATCTGCAGGAGGACATCCACAGACACAGTTGGGCACTAGATATGGATGGCCGTTGGCTGACAAGGAGCTCCTCTGCCCTTTGACAGGTTTTGTTCTTCATCCTGCTGGGTGTCCATATCATACACCCTCCTCACCAAGAAACTTGGTGGGGGAGATGGTTTAGTCGCCGACAACCCAACCATGGAACAGGTTCATACAGGTTTACATGGTACATGCAGCATGTCACAGATCTAATCTGACCTGACCTGACCTGACACAAATTTCAAGTCAATCAGATGAAAAGTGACAAATTTTGAAATTTGACCTCAAAATCAACAAGCTTCTCAGGTGAGACTACCTCCACAACTTGGTAAAGTTTCATAATGACCGGTTTAGAATTGTGACCTGTCGGCAATTGACAGACAAATAGACAAACAGACAGAATAACAAAATAGACTGACCAATATACTTGAAAAATCTTAGATTTTACAAGTAATAAGGAAGTTAAACGCCAACACTCAGCGATCACATGGAAAAGTGTTTCAGATGCACCACAAAAAGGACATTCATCGGCAATCATCAGGGAGACACTTGCTCCCGATGAAGGATCTTGCCTCGGAAAACTTTCAAAACACCACGTAACACAAGTGAGACGTAACTATCTGACCTGATGCTTACGGTTTCAGCAAGCACATCAGCACCACTCACTTGCCTGCCCCATTCATCAAATCATATACTCTCTCAACATAATTTCTCATTAAATGCTCGACAAAACTTCGATCTGTGGAAATACCTTCAAAGAGTTGATTGTAAAAGAGGGGTTCATGTAAGAACATTACTTTTAAGTATGAAGTGTTCCAGCAACTAACTGTAAAAGCTTTCCAGGCATTCAGCACACTGGAGAAATTCGGTTGGTAGTTGTGTGAGGTCCAGGTGTTGCACATCCATCAGTAAAACATCCTGTGAGTAGCCCGGGTCACCTGCACGGCTCAAAAGAGAGTTGGCAAGATTCCTCCCAGGCCGGCAGGGAGGTCCATAGGGCAAGCACTTAATCACAGTTCAGCAAAAAGCCATAATCTTGCTGATCAAGTCAGCTAGGCCTTTGCCTTCTTTGTCCAAGGGAATACTCAACACCCCAAGACAAACCTAATGATCGGATATTGTAATTAGGTACAAAAATAAATAAAAAACGGCATTGCTAAGTGAGGTTTCAGTACCCAGCCATTTTGGCCTAAAGAACGTAGAAATTAATATAATGACCAAATATCGGGATTTCAAAAAAAGTGAAAAGATCTTGGAACATGAAGAATGCCAAAAATGTACCAATGATAATTGGAGCAACATGAATGATAAAGACGAACCTCACAGAGATAATAAAAGCCATCCCTGGGAATATTACTGCAAACAAACTGCAGTTGGAAGCTGTTGGGGGCTCAGTGACGATCCTGAAGAGAGAGCCCTCAGCACAAAACTTTGCGAACAACAAAACTTCACAACTTGGTCCATCAATTGGTCCAAAAACGGTTCCCCTTAATGATGGGCTCATTTGCTCACTTCAATTATGAGCAAGGTCATGGAATCTATCATTCCAGTTGACTTCAAATCTTTCATTTTCTCCAACGGCCTAAACTCAGATCATCAGTGCAATTTCAGACCTGGTCATCGATGTTTGACATACTTCTTCGACTCTCCGAACAATTTATGGAAGTCCTCAATCTCAAAAATTAGATCAGGGCTGTCTCTCCAGACATATCGAGCATGTCATACAGACTGGCACCTCACCACCTTGATCTCAAAGCTGTCTGCTTATGGCATCCAAGGCCACCTCCTCTCACGGATCACTGACTTCCTTCAATCTTGTTGCAAGTGTGTAACTCTTAATGGGATTCTCTCATGTCTTTTCCCTGTCACGTCTGGAGTGCCCCAATGCAGTGTCCTGGGCCCAATCTTGTTCCTCCTCTTCATCAATGATCTGTCTGATTCACTGGCCTATCTCTTTGCTGATGATTCCACCCTATGCCTTCAAACAGGCCGGCAACAGCCTCTTCCCCCTTTGTGGACATTGATAGAATCAGGAGCTGGTTCAACACTTGGAACATGTCTTTCAACCCCGAGAAATCCCACACACTCATTCTGTCTCTCTGCTCTGAAAGGACCAAATGACAAACCATCCCATGGACTTCTTAAACAAACTATTTGAAGAGGTTAAGTCATTCAAACCTTTGGGCCTCACAATCAGCCATGATTTTTCTTGGGCAAACCTTATTTCCAAGATGGCCTCTAAAGCCAGCTCTCGACTGGGCATCCTTCATGGTGTAGTATTTTCTTGGCCAATCTGAACTTCCAACAATCTATAAGGCCTTTACTCGCAGGGCTGGTGTCCCTGCCTCATACCTTGCCCTTCTTGATACTGTGGAAAGCAAGGCCCTCAAAATCAGTGGGATCTCTCACAGCAAATCTGAGTGATTAGGACTGTTACTTTCACATTGCAGACAGGTTGGTGGCCTCTGTATTCTACTGCCTCCATTTTGGTCATACACCCTCTGCCCTCCCTTGACCCTGACCCTCCCAGGTTTCTGCAAGGGCGCACATCGTCTGCCAGTAAACCTCTTCTTCTTAAACTCCCAAAATCCAGCCTCACTGCTCATGTCCACTCATTTGTTCTTCTTTTCCTTGCTTGTGGAACCAACTTCCCCAGTCTGTTCACTTCCACTCTACCCTCCAGGGCTTCAAGATAGCTGTTCAGCACTACCTCCATCCATACGTACTGTATGATCTCTTCGATCAAAAATGACCCCATTCCCAAACACTCCCTTTTTTCAACTTATTGTGACTTTTCCCAACTCTCCCTCAACTCTTCTCGTTTACTAGTTGTCAGTTGGCTTGTTCCTTTTCTGTTTCATCCCTGCTTTCCTCTTCCTGCTGCATTTCAATTGTCTTGCTCTCCTCTATGTGTCCTTCTCCCCCTCCTCTTGATCTCACACTCACACTCGGTTCTTCTTTGCTGTTGGTGTCTCCCCCTTTCCATCTTGCTTCCTTCCATTCTGTTATAGCTCTTCCATGAGCCTCAATCATTTATATAAAAAAATTCTGCATTGCTGGACAGGTAGAACAATGGATGAAATCAACAAGATGTTCACCAAGGAATGCTAACCACCATGGGAAACAAGTAAAATCTAACACTGATGAATGGTTCATGCTCAAAACATCAGCTTTTCCTTGCTTCTCGTCATGGTTAGCATACCTCATTCAATGTCTTGTTGATTTCACTCAATATTGTGTGATAGTTTCACATGATACATTTGGTAGCACAATGACACTGTTGGTGTGTGTATGTACGTACATCTTATCTTGTGTGATGATCATAAAAAGTGGTACACGTACATTCTGTGTGGTAAGCATGTGGATCAGTGTATTTACAGGACTGACAGGATGGCCTAGAGGTAGGCATACTCTCCTCTAAGCTGTATAGCCTTGGTTTGAATCCCGACACAGCTATAAACTGTCATCTCGGTGTGTCATCAATGTGTGTGTCCCTTGGATGGACGTTAAACGGGCGTCCCATCTGCCGGCATTAGTTTGTGGACGTTAACAATACCACGGTGTCCATTGCAAAGAGTAGGCGAGCTATCGCCGGCAACACAGCTAAATTCCAAATTCCTGTCGAAACCAGCAGAGGGCATTGCATCAGCAGCACAGCCACACCCTTAGCCAATGGTGAAACTCCACGGCTCTGTGCTGCATTCAAAAGAAGTGTATTTACAGTACATCGCTTTCAATAAATTGATAAAGCACAGCGAGCAGTGTTATGTTCATAATGATCTCTTCTATGCTCTCAGAATATTCCATGATGTTCCAAGCCTATTGGAGTTTGGTACTTTATGAATTTTTGGGGAAAGGATTACAATCACATGTTTCAATTCCTGTGCAATGTAAAATCTCAGCCTGAGCTTTTGGAGTGGTGTATCTACGTTCCGCATGGTGATCATGTGTGTCCATGTATTTGCACTACATGCAGTAGTATATAAAACTATGGTGTGATTTTATGTCTTCCCCTTACGTGATAAGGGACATTTAACAGCGTTAAGAGTACTATGAGTCGTACAGGAGCCACCTGCTGCAGAGTCCTGTTATTATAGTTATGATTATTATTAATATCACAGCAGGGTACCCACCTGATGGGCAATCGTGTTCCAAGTGTGCAACATATTCTTCTGGTGCATGCCTTTATTTGGGTGGTGTAGAGGCAACAGACTGCTGCCTTGTTGCTCCTGAAAATAAAAAATAACCTGGGTTACATTTATGAAGCGAAAGCATGCACACTGCTTTTGTGCATTTGTAATACATTGTTGGTTATATAGCTCCGATAATTCCAATTTCACCCACCCACCCCCCAACCACACAAAAGGAAGAAAATGCTCTTCCATGAGCCTCAATCTTGAATCATGAGCCTCAATCTTGATTATCAAAGAAAAACATTCAAAACTTGAAAACGAAACTTGCACAGTTCCAACTTTAGGGTGCCCACATTAATACCTGAAAGTTTCAGCTTCTTCGGTAAAATCCTCTCGGAGAAGTACAGTAGATGATAAATACATACCGTCCATACACTTCCTTTATTATATATTTTAGAAGTATGATAGTTTCTTCCCTGGCTCCCAGCATGTTCCCTGTTGATCAAAACACACTGAACCTGTACTTTATGAAGTTATAGTGCTAATTAAGGTTTGCCTTTCCCTGTTGCTGTATATCTTGAGCGCACCTATGATTTACCGTGTTGTGTAAAGTGACAACATGTTTATGTATATGGTATATTTGGTACACATAATGAATATTTGAGACAATGACCAGTCAACAGAATATAAAGTTACCTATAACAATACTTTCATGCATTACATAGCTGAGAGTCCTACATTATTGGATCAAACCCTGATCTACCATTGAAAGATACACGGCAAGAGTTTGTGTCTACTTTCAAGTGCTCAGAAGACAATGCTCATGGGATAAACAAATGCCTGGGGGCGTGTTTCGAGCATGTCGTAACACTACACATCCAGTGGAGGTCTGTTGAAGCTCGATGGCAAAAGTGAGTTTGTAGACAGAGCAGGCTGATAAACGAGCATGCCATGTGGCCCCATATGTCAGTCCACAACGGCAGGAATAATGGAGAGTGTTTGTTCTCATTATGTGTGATATGCCAGATGGGCGAAAAGGCTAAATAGCTACACATCACCCAAGGATGTTGCACTCATGAACCTTCTGCCGATGTCTATAACGAGGGAAATCTCCTTTCTTGCTAAAATAATTCGCTGCTGTTATGGGGAAGGTAAGTATTGAAAGATGATGACAAATTCATGAATAACACAAAAGTAACTGCACTCGAGGTTGAGCTGATGCAACTTTGTCAACGCTTTATGGTTCTTGTTTATTCTCCTGGAATTTGGGCTCACAGGGGTTTCCGGAACTCCTGTCGTTTGTGGTTCAAGTCTGTTATTGCCCTTTTGTTTTGGGGTATTTGCCCTTTGAAGGCAATTAAAAACAGGCCTCTAGCAAACTCCAGGATGCTCAGTAAAGTTTTTTTTTTGAAAAACATACGGGCTCTTGTATATCAAATGAGGGTTGAGAATTGCATTTTACTGGATATATTTAAGAGGCAAAGGTCAGCACGACGGGACCATGTGATTTTCTGTTGATGCCTTTCATCATGCCGTTATTAAGACCCTCGTGCCTTGGCAGGTCATATTCGCCAAAATTTGATTTGTAGAGGTCATAAGGGCAGTTCTCTACTTGATAATTTTCTTGGTTCTTTTGTCACCGCTCTGTCAGGAAGTCTCGCCAACATGTTCTGTGTTAGTGCTGCCTCCTCCACCTGCTTTTCCTTATGCCCAGAGCCCCTGTCATGTTACCGCTATTGTGGGTTTTGCCTTGAGAGGGCTGTTCTTTTCAGCTTCCAAATTCTCACCGGATTGCTAGCGGCTTAAAACGCCATTAGGTATTAGAAATGGGATTCGAAGAACCAAGTGGTCCTATTCTGTTGCCAATCATTTCATCAAACCATCATTTATGTGTGATGCATTCATTGGCTGATTATGGGCTGCTAAGCCATCATTACTGCGGGAAGCTCTGACATGATTACAGATGGCCTGTGGCGACACACTGAAAAGCAAGACATATGAAGCTCTTTTCAGGGGGGGTAAAAAAAATGGAATCATTTATCTTTATTATTTGAGGGGCTCTTTAAGTTTCCTTTTTATTACTCAACTAAAAATATTATTGAACCGAAGAAACATATTCAACCAGGTAAAGGTTTAATAGCAAAAAAAAAAAAAAAGTGCAAGTTTTGCTGCACAAAAATATTCCTAAATCAATTTATCAAAACAAAAGAGAGAAATTTTGAAGAGGAACTTTGCTTTCAACAGCCCAGAAAAAAAAATAAAAAATTATGAGACATCAAAAAAAAGATCTGACCAATGGGACAATCCACGATCAATCAAAAATGAAATCATAGCACAATGCATTTCAGGCAAACAGCCAAGTGTTAGTAGATGTCATCTTTGTTGCTCAATCACACCAACGGCCGAAAAATTGTCATTGATAGGGAATGATTCAATTCCCTTGTATTAGCATCTCTTCCTGGATTAATGATTTTCTTTGGTTGAGGTTTTTCCAGTTAGAATTCATTCTTCCATGAAAGTGGTTAATCCACTCATGGATCATGCTAATGATATGTGAGGGCTGTACAATACATTTGCATTTTTACTGGATTTTCATCTATATTTCTTGTTTTTCCTGTACCTTTACTTGCATTTTAAATGTCCTCTTCCTAACTTGCATTAACCTTGATTTCTGCATCTGTTTTCTTTCTTTCCTTTGCCAGGAATGATTTTTCTTTTGTGCCCACGCTTGGATGGTGTTGTGGCCTTGTGAGTTGCATTTCAATCGACCATTTTGTTAATATTACGAGGACATTCCGTCAGAAAAGGTGCATCATAAAAGTAGTGTTTTTGGCGTTGAGTGCTGCTTATTCTTGGGTGGTGTTTTATCGTGAAGATCTCTCCAAGTTCTGATATATAATCTCATTTAATATATAATTAACATTCTGCACTTAATGTATAAAACACATGAGAATAAAAGTGATTATAAAAGTTTGCCAAAAACAAATGGAAGACTAATTGCAGACATATCTTAGATATAGAAGCAGTCAGCAAGATTTCAAAATGCATTGACAGATTTTTTCACTGTGCATATTAAAAATCTATAATCATAAATGTGTGTGTGTGTGTGTGTGTGTGTGTGTGTGTGTGTGTGTGTGTGTGTGTCCTCCATAACTCCAAAACCATGAAACCTAGCAGCCTGAAACTTTGCATGCACATTAAGGGAACTCCAAGGAAGTGGAAGAGTGAAAACTGGGTGTTTGGGTGAATTAAAACACCCCTTTTGAAGATAATTAACGGCTTACCTTCATGAAAGGCTTATCTTTGGTCAACGAAACGTCACCTCGCAGAGGTCTTAGCCCTCATTTTGATTCAGCCGAATAAAAATGCCTTGCCTTGGAACAGTGCGGAAGGGTTTCTGTATACATCGCTGATGTTCACATCATACTGTCGCGTCCAGGGATTGTAACCTTTCCTGGACGGATGGCCAAACAGTTCTCCCTTGGACACTTACAGTTTGGTTCCTCGGAGATTAATGTGTGCATGAGGATGGAGGGCGGCAAAGGACGGAGGCACACGGGTGACACTCAAACCCACAACAGATACACGGACACCAGCAAATTAAATAAATATGGGGTTTAATGAAAATAAGTCAAATATTTACAATGGTAATAATTCAATGGGTAATAATAGAACGGAACGTGAGGTAAAACTGAATTCCTATTTGAGGTGTCTCCACACAGACAAGGGGATAGAATCATAAAAGCAAAAGAACTCCCTCCTTTATTCTGGAGGTCCGGGTCCAGAAATTATCTTTTAGGAGCTTTGGGGTCGAGCTGTGTCATCCTGCGCAGCGGGAAACCACATCCAAAATAGCGCCCAGCCGTACTCATCGCGGTAAGCGTACGGGAGGTAATTCGTGTGGATAGTCCCTTCGTCAAGAGCCCACAAGCTTTTTTTTGTTGTTGTATACCTTGTCGAGGCTCGTGTGAGAGCTAACACACAACACACAGCAAGGGGGGCATGAGACAAGAGCTTGTTGTGTATTGCTAGTGCTAGTTTTCTATGTATTATACATATCGATCGTACTTTCGTGTGAAACACACTCAGTATACTGTCCGCGCCGTTAGACGGCTGTGAGAAAGGCGATCTTCGCCTAAGTTGTCATTTCTGTCAATTAAACGCAGGGATATAATGCATTTTAATGATACAAATCAGACAATATTTTGTAACCACCAAGCTATTAATCCCTAACGACTTGACAATAACGTATCAGAACAATTAGTTACATACCGACGAGACAAAGATGAAGGCCACAACAACCAGTCATGTTTCGCCAGGTTCGCCATTTTCTCTTCTCAGAACCGATATCCAAAGATTTCGTCGGTCTACTTCAGGGGACGGGAAAGCGTAAACTGCATCCAGCAGCCTTGTAGTATATCGCTGAGTACATCCCGGGCACAACAACTCTCTATACCATTTGCAAGGAGATAAAAAATCGCTTCTTGGAATAACGGAGTAGATTGAAAGTGGAGGACTATCGGTTGTTATGGACGCGGTTTTAATACTTTCTTGCACTTCAATTATGCGGAGGCTGCCACAGTCAGTGACGGTACGTCACTCAATAAGGTATTGAGTGCCAAGAGAGCCGTTTGTATATCTACCGTTCGTCTGGGTTACTTGCTTGATGCTAAGGCACTTGGCGACGCGACTCTCTAAGCTTGCTATGGTTGTTCGTTTTTCTGGGAAAAGGTACACGTGCCTCATCTCACATCGATTTGTTGTACGTTTCCGCCTTTGTTGGGGTCCGCGGTGCACGTCGGGGTGCCTCGAGAGGGTCTTCATCCACTGCAAAGTTGTGCAAGGATCGCTTTGTGCAATCTCCGTTTATAATCCACCTCTCACTTCTAACATCGGATGCATATTAAAAAAAAAAACAATAGGTCGTCCGACCAGTGTTCGCCATGTTTGTTCCTCGCTGTGAAGGCAGAGAGTGTCGATCGACATTTTGTGTTCCTGTGGCCTGGTACATTTTTTATTGAATTTCTCTATATTTCCACTTTAAATCCTTTTCAGGAGAACACTGTTAAAAGTAAATCTTTGTTGTTTGTTGTTTATATTTACTTGATGCGTTTATACAATTTGCCCGTTATGTGGGTGGAAGTGTATAAGCTGTGATTACCACAATTACGTTTAGTACCGGTGCTGTGATGTGTGTGTGTATGTGTGTGTGTGGTGCTGGTGCGCGTGCGTTGTGTGTTGTGTTGTGTGTGTGTGTCGTGTGCGTGGCGTAGTGCGTGTGTGTGTGTGCTGTGGTGCGATGGTGCGTGTGTGTGTGTGTTGTGGCGTGTGTGTGTGTGTGTTGCGGTGTGTGCGGGTGTGTCGTGTGTGCTGTGTGGTGTTGTCGTGTGTGGTGGTGTGGTGTCGTGATGTGTGTGCTGTGTGGTGTGATGTGGTGTTGTGATGTGATGTGTGTGGTGTGCGCGTGTGCGTGTGTGTGTTGTTGTATGTGTGTGTGTATGTGGTGTGTGATGTGCGCGGGTGTGCGTGGTGTGTGTGCGTGTGGGTGGGTGTGTGTGCGTGTGTGTGTGTGTGTGTGTGGTATGCGTATGTGTGTGTGTGCGCGTATGTGTATGTGTGTGCGTGTGTGTGATGCGTATGTGTGCGCGTATTGCGTTGCGTGTGCTGTGTGCGTGTGCGGTGTGGTGTGTGTGTTGTGTGTGTGTGTGTGTGTTGGGTGTTGGTTTGGTATCTCCATATACAGGTTTCAGAAAAAGTGAATGGAGCCCTCCCAGGTCTCAAAGTACCACCTCAATACGAGTGTGTGCGCTGGTGTGTGCGTCTGGTGTGTTGTTGATTGGTATGTTCATATGTGGGTTTCAGAATGTGAATGGAGCCCTCCCAGGTCTCAAAGTATCCACCTCAATACGATGTGTGCGTGCATGCGTGTGTGTTGTTGTTGTTGACTGGATGTTCATATGTGGGTTTCAGATGTGGCAATGGAGTCCTCCAGTCGGGCTCAAAGTATCCACCTTTCATTTTCAGTAACGGTCATGATTCATGGACCAAGCTGTGAAGTTTTCTGTTCTCAAAGTTTTGTGTCGAGGCTCTCTTCAGGATCGTCGCTGAAACCTGGACAGCTTCCAACTGTAGTTCGTTTGTAATTATATTCCAGTGATTGTTTTTAATATTCGTCTGTGAGTTCTTTGTCATCATTCCCACAGCTACAACTATCCACTAGTACAACTTTGGATTCTTCTGCTTCCGGATCTTTCCCTTCATTCTGGAGGTCTTGGATTTGGTCATTTTTTTTATTTCTTGCATTGTTTAGCCCAAAATCACTGGTATACACCTCAATCAGTAATGCCATCTTTTCTCTCTTTTTTGGTACCTAAGTATGGTTATCTGGTCGCAATGCTTTGTTTTCGATTCTTCACACTCGATTGGATCATTTAGGTCGTACTGAGCGGTACTTCCAGTTTTCAGTCCGTGCTTTTGGTTAAAGTTCCCCACAAATTTTCTGGAACTGGAATATCAAAGTTTTTGCAGATGTGCCTGTGGTTAACATTACAAACTTTGTTGTGTCGTGTGTACAGCTATTATGACATGAGTATTAAAAATAAAAATTGTGTTCGGTCATTAAGCATTAACATATCACTCTCTCTGCTAACGCCACCTCCACCCTCACCTATCTCTTCTTTTTTTTTCTCTCCGGTGGTGTTCGGCTCCAGACTCGTCTGGCGGTATTTATGTCCGGACGGGAGTTTATCTCTGGACAACTTGGCTCCGGATGCGTCTGGGCGGTGTTTTTTTGTCCCGAACGTGCCCAGACGGAGTTTATCTCCAGACGGGAGTTTATATTATCTCCGGGTGTGTCCAGGTGGGAGTTTATCTCCAGACGTTCAGACGGGAGTTTTATTATTTCCGACGTGCCCTGACGGAGTTTATCTCCAGACGGGAGTTTAATTATCTCGTGTGTCCAGGTGGGGAGTTTATCTCCAGACGTGTCCAGATGGAGTTTTTATATTATCTCCAGGACGGAGTTTATATTATCTCCAACGTGTCCAACGGGAGTTATATTATCTCCAGACGTGCCCAGACGGGATTTATATTATCTTCCAGACGTTGTCGACGGGAGTTTATTTATCTCAGACGTGTCCAGACGGGAGTTTATATTATCTCCAGACGTGTCCAGACGGGAGTTTATATGTATCTCCAGACGTTGTCCAGACGGGAGTTTATATTATCTCAGACGTGCCCATACGGGAGTTTATCTCCAGACGTGTCCAGACGGGAGTTTATCTCCAGACGTGTCCAACGGGAGTATCTCCAGGACGTGTTCCAGGTGGAGTTTATCTCGGGTGTGTCCAGAAGTGTTTTCTTTGGGACCTAACCACTAAGCCAGCACCAGCCTTGTTGCTTTTGCTGAACATGGAGGAGGGATCTTCTTCTTATTCTTTTTAAGTTTGATGCATTTTCAAGCCATAGGCTCCATATACGCCACGTGCCCAGACATAAACAGCGGTGAACGAATGAGCTATTCGGCAATCGTATAATACCATATGGAATTTCCTGCTCGCTTTTAAAAATCTCAAACTGCCTTGCAGAGTCGGGAAAGCTTCTTTAATACTTTGAAATAGACGCAATGGAGTCCATTATATGGAGGGAATTAAAAAAAAAACAGATGGTGCAAACCAAGCAGCTGTAGAGCGCTCACAAGCGGCCTTTAGAGCCACTCAAGCAAGCACTCCAACGAAACGATTGAAGTATTATTTCGTTTACCTAGTTCGTTCCATCCTTCTTTGTGTAAGTTCTGCTTCATCAGGATGAAGATGATGCACTGCGAGATTACACACACCTTGCGAACCTCAACATTGTCTAAAATTCAATTTGTAATTTTATTTTCAAAAAATTGATGTCCGCTGTGATATTTTTTTTTTTTTAAAAACAGTAAATTACACCGCTTACGACTGTATCCCATGGCTTGATAAGGAACGGCTAGCTTGGCAAGCGAATAGCAATGTATACAGCGATTCATAAGTATTGTGATGTTTGTTGTGTTAGATGGAGGAATTTCATAGGAGAGATAAGATTGTGGTGATTATTCCCTTTCAGTTTGCTGGTTAGGATGATGATGCTTAAACCAGACCAAGAGAAATCTCACTCACATTAACAATGCAATGACATGTTGTAAATGAAGTCCGGCTGATGATTACTCCTTTGTCATACTCTCCAGCGGTTGGTGAAGGAAAGATTTTATTGCGCTGAGCCGTTGCTGCTTCAAAATGGCGTCGAAAATGGGAAGCAGGAAAGGAAAACTCGTTCGTTGTAGTCCTGGTTGTTTAACCAAACAAACGAAGTCCACATCGCTCAATAGTCTTGATAAAGTCGAACCAAATGTCACGATGAAATAATGACGTGTTTAGTGACTCGTGAATAGGGATGAGAAAGTCGTACGTAAAGGCGCGCAAGCTTCTAACATGTCGTCAGACCAGCTCCCACAGGTCCTCAGCATTTTTAGCATCCCGTGCATTTATTGCCTCTCTGGAAACATGCAACTGATTGGTGACTGGAGTTCATGTGTTTGCTTTATTACAAATATCGCACAATAAAGAAAAAATTAATGAATTACTGAAAAAATTAGTGAGTCACTACAATTGTATGGAGTTGATTGGTCAGTGGACGTGTCGGAGACATCTTGATGTAAATTAAGTAGGGAAACTGTGAGGTTAAGTGTTATGTGTCACGAAACGGGGGGGGGGGGGTGGTGCTGTGTTAATAATTAGGTAGGGATCAAGGATAATTTCTCCCAGTACGTGATTGCCCCCTGTGACCGTCCTTCTGTTTTTGCATTTCAAGGCCATCGATAAAAAGGCATCACGTCCTTCAAACAACATCCGAGCTGCACATCCAGCAGGTAGAAAGCCCACCTCCAGGGTAATGGCTGGTGAACCACGCCCCTGGAGTGATGATTAATCTGTGTGACGTTAGTAAGAGGATGAAGAGTGCATCTCTGGAGAAGAACGGGAACCTCCCATTGTATGAGGAGAGAAAAAAAATGTCGTGCTGTTTTGTGGCAAGTAGACCTGTTTCGGGATGAATCGTGGTCGGAACACGACCAGAGAGAAGAGCAGAAGTTCGGTGGAGATGGAGGATTGAGACAGGATCGGTGTTCTGGAGGGGAACGAGGAGACACAATGAGTAAGTTGGTCTCGCTGGCTGGGTACATCTGGACACAACGAAATACAGCAACACAATGCTCATGTCGTGCTGTGAATTTGCCCTTGTGATGAGCAACACGCTAGTCATCGACTGTTGGGCTGCTCATGTGAGAAGTCCCTCGAAGCCTCCGTGTTGTTGCCATTCGAGGCAAGCGAGCTCAACATTCTGCAGAGGGGCGGCATCGACCGCCCCGATCGTGAGGAGGAACTTTCACAATAGCCACATTTCAAACCTCGCCTCCAAAGCCAGTCGCCGACTGGGAATCCTCCGTCGTGCAAAGTCCTTCCTCGGCCCCACCTGAGCTCCTGACCACTTACAAAGCTTTCATCCACAGCCTGATGAGTATTGCTCTCCCATCTGGGCTGGTGCTCCTGCCTCCCACCTTTCTCGGCTTCACGCTGTGGAAACCAAGGCATTTCGGATCATTGGCATCTCCCGCAATGAGACTGAGTCTTTGGGCCTCTCACTCTCTCACCGCAGGCTGGTGGGTGGTCTTTCTGTCTTCTACCGTCTCCTCTCCAGCCTCGCCCCCCTGCTCTCTCTGCGATTTGTCCCCACCACATTTCCGCAGGGCGCTCAAGGTCCGCCAACAACCCCTTCTGGTAAAACTACCAAAATCACGAATCACTGCTCACCTTCACTCTTTCATTCCTCTTTTTTTTCCTGCTTTTGGAATAAACTCCCTCACTCTATTCAATCCCATTCTTCCCTCCAGGCCTTCAAAACAGGCTGTTCACCACACCTCTTATCATCCCCCATCCAAATTCTTGATCTTTTCTACCCCCGATAATCCACCCAAGCCACCTCCTTCAAATTCCCTGCTTTCCTTCCTGAAAGTCCCTGTAATGTCCATCTTGTATTCCCCATGTTCCCCGCCCATCCCTCTCCCTTCCACAGATCTCCGAATGTCTCTGTTCCCCACTGTTTTGTCCCTCCCACTCCTCCCTTTTG
>CM068955.1:43474504-43494934 GCA_035128595.1 Eptatretus atami
AACTCTTATTGAGATGACGTCACCGGTCACGTGACTGTGGCAGCTCCGCCATATTGAGTGGCAAGAAAGTATTACCGCGTCCATAACAACCGATAGTCTCCACTTCAACTACACCGTTATTTCCAAGCAAGCGATTTTTTTCCTGCAAATGGGTAAGAGTTGTTGTGCCCGGGATGTACTCAGCGATATACTAAAGGCTCTGGAGTGCAGTTTTACCCGCTTTCCCGCTAACACGAAATCTTTGGATATCGGTTCTGAGAAGAGAAAAATGGCGACCTGGCGAACATGACTGGTTGTGTGGCCTTCATTTTGTCTCCGGTATGTAACTAATTTCTGATACGTTATTTCAGTACGTTGGTATTAAATAGCTGGTGGTTACAAAATATTGTCTGATTTGTATCATTAAAATGCATTATATCCCTCGTTTTATTGACAGAATGACATAGGCGAGATCGCCTTTCTCACAGCCGTCTAACGCGCACAGTTCTGAGTTGTTTCGAAACTGTCACACAGCAGATAATGTAATACATAGAAATACAGCTACGATCACATGATATGAATACATAAAAACTAGCACTTGGAAATCCACAGAGGTGGCATTACACGGATGGTTGTCATGGAAAAAATATAATGTATCTGTGAAAACTGACGAACGAAGATTTCTACAAACTTAGCATTTAGACAAGAGGTTCACTTGAAATTAACTTGTGGCAGCAGTCAGGTTAAAAAAGTGACGCTGGTTGCTGAACAAAACAAGCAACAACGAATGTACAATAATAGTGAAATGAAAGAAAACAGGCTTACCTTTACCCTCACGATAATACAGTTCTTGTCAGCTTCTCCTGGAGACGCCTGGAATGTCACATATGTCTGAATTGGACAAATGAACACTTTTCTCAGAGTCAGAACTGCTTGTAAGTTCGATTCTGGAACTTAAAGTTTGTAATTCGTTTTAGTTTAAGAGACACTCGGGCAAAAGCATATGCGGAAATGAAATAAAACGACAAACGCTGACATCTCCGGGTGTTTATTATTAGTATTGCAATGCACCCAGCGATTCGTAGCTATGATGAACAGCTTGTTCCAAGTTGTGGCCTGTTCCCAGTCAAGGTAAGGTTGAGCAGGCCAAAAAACATGGTGGCTTCAGACCCCAGCGAGGTTACCCAGGAAACGACTGAAGACCCCAGACAGCGAGGTGGCTGAGGGTCGTCTGATGAAGGATTTAATTAAACAAGGCCGTTAATTATCCTCAAAAGGGGTGTCTTAACTTACCCAAACACCCAATATTCACTCACGCACTTCCTTAGAGTTTTCTTAGTGTGCATGGAAAGTTTCAGGCTGCTAGGTTTTTATCCCCCGCCGCGTGCCGAAGGGGGATATTGTTGTCACCCGGGTCGTCCGTCGCTGTCCGCGTCCGTCCGTCCGGGCGTCAACATTTATAGCTGTGAGTGCGATACTCATAAACTGTTCTCCATATCGATTTGAAATTTGGGTCACACATGTACCACCTGAAAAGGAAGAAACCTATTGATTTTGGGCGTGGCCGGATCCAAGATGGCGACTGGCGGCATCTGAAAAAAAGTTTTTTCGCCATATCGATTTGAAATTTGGTCACATGTACCACCTGAAAAGGAAGAACCCTATTGATTTTGGGCGTGGCCGGATCCAAGATGGCCGACTGGGGCGGCCATCTTGAAAAAATGTTTTGTAATAAATGGAAAACCGCTTATCTGATTTCAATTATTTTTGGTTACTACGTTCCTCACCCTGGGTAACTTTTTCGAGATGATGACCAAATGGTGTCTTGTTTCCAATTCACCTCCCTCATTATCTGGAATATGTATGACCTTTATCATTCAATGGCAGGGGATTCCCCATCTCTGATGGTATATTTTTATAGTTTTGGAGTTATGGAGTTTTTGGACCTATATATATACATATATAAAACAACATTTTAAAAAACAACAACATTCCTTTCATACCACTGCAGTTTCATTTGGCTAAGGAGTACAGTCCTCGACAGGTCGCCATTCCGACGCAGGATACTCAAATGGCTTATGCACCCAATAAGCTGGAACTCATTTTGATGACCTCAGAAGGATGACAGTCTGAGTCAACCCACCTGGTGTTATTTCAACGGGTTGACAGGGGCTCAAAGTCAGGACCCTAGGATATTAAGCCAACACCAGGCTTAGGGCTTTTAAATGTTTCTCCTAAATTCAAAGAATAAAAATAAATTTATGCAGAAATCTTGCTTCATGGATGAGTTAACCTCAGAGGGCAGCAGATTCACAGACTAAGATTGGAACAAAAGGGAACAGGTAGACAAGGACATCACACATGAGTGGATGAGTGGGAGAAGGAAATGCACCAACAATAGATGATGACAGAAAGAGGTCAGCGAAAGCAGAATAGTAGCGCAGGGGTGTGTACAGGAAAAAGCATGAGGTAACGATGGGCAGTGCTGGAGAGAGCAAGAATGGAGGGAGTGGCACGAGACAATAGACATAGGGAGATGAAGGAATGAGTGGTGATGAGAGAAGAGGGTTGGAGGAATCGAGGTGAATGTTCAGCTTGGAATTAGAAAGGGTACCACAAATAAGATTCTGGATAAATGCATGTGACTTGGGTTTACCTGGGGTGGACAGAGAGATGAGAAGACATGAAGAGCAAGGCCAGAAGTGAGGTGATGTAAACTGAGTCCAACCAACCTTTCTGTTGTTGTATGGTATCAAGTCCAGGGTTTCTAGGAAAGCCACTACTTACGACATTGACTGTGCAGCCAGAAACCACACTTCTCCTGATCATTTCAGAGGTGAATGGCACAATTGTGCAATGGATTTGAAGGATTGTAAAGCAAGGACTATGTGTAACTGCTATTTAAACTGGATTTATTCATACTTGCTCGTGATGTGACCTGATACCAACAATGAAAACAACTGATGCAGTATCTGACTTATGCTGGCATTGTATAATTTGGTATAATCTTCATTTGAACCCATTCTCCAATAAATTATACATCAACAACCATCAAGGTAAATGATTTAATTCACATTTTGAAGACAAAATGCAATGTCTTTGCTTTTGTTTCAATCCCCTTTGAATTTGTATTTTATAAAATCACTTTTACGTATAAGAATTTAATTAACTGCTGTAGTATTGAATTCCAGATCAACAGCATCACAAGCAGCAAAACATTACATTATTTTTTCAATCGACATAAATAATTTTCTGACTTAATGAAGACTAAACCCAAACAAAGTTAATTTATGAAGTAATAAGCCAGGGTTCCACACACACACAGAATTAGCTTTTTTGTGAATACAGTCGGCACAGCAAAAGAGATTGCAAGCAAGCAATGTAAGTTTTGTCTTATAATTGCACAATAAATAACACAAGACGACTCGAGTAGTTGCTTTGCTTTCATTTACACTGTTAGATATGTTCAAAGTGTTAATTACTTCGTTAATTAGTTTGCCGCAATAACTCCCAACATTATTGCAATTTTAACAAAGTTGCAATTACATTTGAGAAACATCTGTCCTGAATTTTTCAACTATGGAAATACCCACAAGATGGCATTCTTAATGATAAATTTCCCTTGTACAGCCGATGAGACACAGTTATTGTTGCTCTTTGTAAGTGTTGATTATGGGATGAAGAGTATAATGCACTGCCATTGTCGTTTCACATTGGAGTTTGCAACTTACGAGAATGCAGTACCGAATGCAAGTTCATTAAGGAACAATGGGTAGACAGTCTGCTTACCCATGGTGTTTTATGCCGATACCCTTGGCTCCATTATCTGAGTTAAATTTTGTTTTCTCTTTCACTGACAATCATGGCATTACTTTAACAATATGCACAATCAACGTATTGCATGCAGCAAAAGTTAGACAGCAAACTGCATATTACATCATGATCGTACCAGTTGGAGTAGAGAAAGAAAGGAGATTGGGACCTTTAAGACAACTTCGAATGAAAAGAAAGATAAAGGAGGAGGTTGACAAACTCGTACCATGGTAACATCATTTAAACCTAATGCATTAACAAGCAGCTTAAGGATGGCTTATTTTATTTATAAGTTTGCTATTCAGCTGATACCCCAGAGTTCAAATGCAACAACATATTGTCACGGGTACGGGGTCAAGAGGCTATCACGAGGGGTAGACCCATACCCTGAGGCCATCAGGCCGGCCCAATGGATTGTTAAGCAACGGCGGATGCCGGTTAAAGCAATTCAATCGAAGAGGGTCCTCTCGCCCTCAGTCGTGTTATCTCACTCATTGATTTAATTACATTAACTGGGGACCACGCCCTCAACTCCCACCCATATACATATTACGGCCGAGCGAACCGTTGAGTGGAAGTTGGCTAAACCAGCGGAGCAAATAAGTGGGGCACAATCATCCCATCTATCTAATACGTACACACTATGTCCAACCAACGAAGGAAAAGGACAACCGAGCGGGTTTCAAATATTTACTGAATTATAAAGCACGTATTTCCGATCAGATATTCACAAGGCACATATTACAGATATGATAATTTCAAGGCACGTATTTATAGGCGCATTCAAAACAAGCTCATACAATGATCAAAAACACAGAGGTAAAGCAATTACCCCAAGCATGCAAGTTCCCCTTCTACAATCTTAATTACCTTGGGACGAACAATACAGGCTCCTCAATCATACGGAAAATGCAGAGAGGAGGAGAGGAGATTGGGACCATACTCTGTGCAGACTGTTGGTGCTGCCTAAGCAGTCTCCTTGGCTATTGGGCACAATCCTGGATGGGTCGCCACTCCGACACAGTACACCAGCAAGCTGGCACTCATTTTGCCAACCTTGGAAGGATGACAGGCAGAGTTAACCCCCACCTGGTCTTAATTCAACAGCTGAGCAGGATTTGAACTCAGGACCCAGAATCCAAAGTCCACCACCCTAACCATTAAGCCAACACCAGGCTTCAAAATGCAGAGAGGAAGTAGAAAAAGATAGAGGAAGAGCGGAGCATGCTTATGGCCCCTTGCTTACCCGATGCAAACAAGCAGATTTACATTGATCCAAATTGCAGGGAGGGGGAAGGAAATGGACGAGATGAGATGTGGTATGTCGGTGCGATAATGGATATCGCGTATTGCTGGAGCTGCTGAATCAGGGAACCCTGTGCTCCATTTGCCTAGATTGATTGGTACACTGCCCATGGTTCAGCAAGCAGGAACGTCTTTGCAAACAGGAATAGCTGGAGCACTCGTGGCTCAGACAGGCAAATGGCAGACGCTCGTACAAACCTCGGGCAGGCAAACTCAGTGGTTGTCGGTCAGGGCAGGCTTCCTTCAGTGAGTCTCATCCTCCCATTGGTTCCTGGCTCATAGAGTCTTCGACCTCCTTCCAGAAGAATCCCCTGCTACCAACCAGTGGAAACCCTTCTGGAAGAATCTTCCGGCACGGTAATCTCCATCTTAGCGCTGAGAGGGACCCTTGATGTAAAAAGTGTCATGTTGTGTTTTAAATGGGAAAATACAGGGGAAGAAGGAAAGGAATTTATTTAAACCTAAGGATTAATTTTGCTCTTCATGATGAAGGGTTTGTTTCAGCAGTTTGGAGGCGACAAGGTGAAGGATTTGGATGTTGGTTGAAGAGGGAGGGTTTCCGAGGGGAGCACAGGAAGTATAGGTTGGAAAGCGAAATGATGAGGGATTGGAGATGGAGGGATGAATGGGTGGATTGTGGTTAAAAAACAAAGGGAAGGGAAGTTTCTCGTGGGGGTACGGGGTTTGAGAGGCAAGTGAGGTGAAGGGTGTTGGGGAGTCACAGGGAATAGCAGTTTGGAAGCGAAAGGGATGAGGGATTGGTGATTGATTGAAGAATTGTATGATGGATTGATGGATTAAAGGATTGAAAGTGGATAGAAAGGGGGAAAAATCACACTGGGGATGAAACATACTAATCTCACAATCCATTCCCCTATACAAGGGGCAGGGACCTATGTAAACACACATACTAATGAAATAATTACCTCGACAGGGTTTCCCTACGTGTTCATGGATGCTCAAACCACAGTCTATTTCCACAACCGTATCAATATGATGCAGGTGGAGTAACATTAAAAAAAACAATATAATTTCACTCACTTGGTTAATTTTTAAAAACGTAAAATTTGGGGTGATCTCCAAACCTGTCATGATGATGTGCAGGTATCTAAGTCAAATCATTCTGTTTGCGAAGGTCCCCTGATATAACAATGATTCACAAGTTGTGTTGAGATGGGCATTTCTCAATACATTTACTGATATAACAAGCGAGTTTGTTTTGTTTATACATTGCTGCATTTGTGGTTCCACTTACCATTTGACACAAAGCTCTGTTCTGCTGCATATCACAATTTTCTAATCAAACACTCATCCTTACCCTTGACCTAAGTCAACCATCCTGCTCTCAGGATAAAGTAAACGGCTACAGCAACAGTGCCCACACTGAAAGGCTGTTGGCCATTTTCATGCTTTTGTATGGCTGAGGGGCTAATATCGATCGGAAGACACGTGGCTGGCGTGGTCAGGCCGGAGATAAGGTCCCACCAAAGGGGACCCAGTCGACAGGACGACTATCAGGCCCATGATGAATGGCCACGTCAGCCCAAGGGTTTGGTCAGGGGGGTGGAGGGAGCTTGGTTGGGATTTTAGCTGGGCTCCACACCCACGGCCTGCTCCGTCCCGCCACATCCTGATTTAGGTCCCGATTGGCGAGGGAGACGTTTTGCTGTGGGACCGGAGCAGATAGCGCACTGCCTGCCAAGCCCTTCTTGAGCTGATGAAATTAATATTGATCCACTTGTGCAGAAACTGTTAAAGATAAGGTAAGAATTTTCAGAGATGTTACTGAAATCGTATTCCTTTGCCCTTTCTTGGTTATATTGAACAGGGGTCAATTAAAAAAAAAAATAATGACCCACAAGCACTATATTATTGAAGGCTTGCTTTTACCAAAATGTATTGTGATGAAAGTTTAAAAAAATGTCATGGTGGTTTTTATCAATTATATCATGGAATAGTGAAAACAATATTTTGATAAAATGTTTTGTATTGACATAAAATGTCTTCCTTTTTTATAAAATGTTTTTTTTTTGTCACAAATAATGTAAGATTTGGTGTTCAATAGAAAGGCAACCAAATTGTCATGTGGGTGTGTGCTACGTACTGACTGGCAACGGAATTCAAATTTGGGATTGTAAATGCATCATGCTACGTAAGACATTTACTCCACTGTCCACAGAAATTCTGTAAACATGTAATTGATCATTGCATCGTCATGCCTACAGGTCATAAATAATATTAGCACAGGTCTGAACTCCCCCCTGTCCAGACAAAACATCTTCAGAAGTCAAAAGGAATGTAACCATCACAATAGCAAAACACCCATATTATATGATTATCGATTCAATAAATGTTGTATGTAATTAGGAACCCTCATTGAAACAAATATGGAAGGAACCGATCAATGGGGAATTAAATTTATTTTATTTTATTTTTTCTGTGGTGTGGATAGGGGCTTTCGATGTTTGATTTGATTCTACAATAACAGAAAAAATATATTCACCACATTTGGTCCAGGTGCAAAGGCAGGGCAGCCAACTGCACCTTTCCAATAATTCATTGATCAATATCTACCCAGCAAATCCAATTAATCCAGAACTGTCGACCCTCGGTGAGATGGATAATATTGTGCCAACAGCATCGAGATGGACTTGGACAGGGCGTGAAGACAAGTTTGAAATTTGTGAACAGTTTGAAGACAGGTTTGAAATTTGTGGATAGGTTCAGAAAATAACAATTTGTAGACAGGTTGACGATAGATTTAAAGTTCAAATGGTTATGTTGAGTGAAGCTGTGTTGCTCCATGTAGACGAGACGCATGTGCACTGGGACATCTTCTCCAGCAGTTACTCTTAGCCAATGATATTAAGTGCTAATGCTTTGTGAATTATATTAAGTGCCAAGGTTACGATGTAAGCACGAATGTGTTGGGACTTTGACTATCAAGAGCTGCAAGAGGGAATGTCTGAATGTACCCTGTGTCCCAATACACACAGTTTAACCAATACCCTTGTGCATGGTAGAGCCTACCCACGTAAGTGATCACCTGCTTTGAGATATTGCAATAGAAATGCATTTTCACACAAAGTTTAACATTCAAAACAAAATTGTTTTATTGCAGTCCATTAAAGGCAGAGAAGGGCTGGTAAACATCAAACAGGTTTGACGCACCTTTTTGGTGTGAACCAGCTGTGATGAAAGGGGAGCTTTATATGCCTGATTTGGTATGTGAAAGGGGGAGTGGTGATGATGGGGGAAGGGGGGGTGGGTTGGATTCAAAGAATGCTCTTTGGAGTAAGCATCTGAGACCTGTCCCTGTAAGCCACTTGGCGTCGTTTGCTAAGATTTGGCACCTGACCCTGGGTCAGCTGATAGTGCGCCCAGAGACCGGTAATCAAGTCCAGGGTTTCTAGGAAAGCCACTACTTACGACATTGACTGTGCAGCCAGAAACCCACACTTCTCCTGATCATTTCAGAGGTGAATGGCACAATTGTGCAATGGATTTGAAGGATTGTAAAGCAAGGACTATGTGTAACTGCTATTTAAACTGGATTTATTCATACTTGCTCGTGATGTGCCTGATACCAAACAATGAAAACAACTGATGCAGTATCTGACTTATGCTGCATTGTATAATTTGGTATAATCTTCATTTGAACCCATTCTCCAATAAATTATACTTTACTCAAATTTCTATTTCTTTCTCGAAAATGGATGGGACTGCTCCCTCTAGAATTATGGAGAAGATGATGAGTTATGGATACATTTCACCTTCATTCACACGGTCGTCTTCCAACCTAAAAAAACAACAAACACTTGTATATTGTGTAAGAAATTAACATATTTCCTAAAATGATAATGAGACTATTCTCTACAATTATGGAGAAGAAAATTGAGACATTTAATCTTTCTGACAATCAGCTTCCAGCCCAGTGAACCTTTCATCCCACCACAAGAGCTGTTCATTACCTCCGCCATCGAAGGTGGATGGAGGTCATGTTTTCACCCCTGTCTGTTTGTTTGTCTGTGAGCAGGATATCTCGAGAAGTTGTGGACAGATTCGGAAGAAATTTGATGGACAGTTTGGGTGAATTGATTCGATTTTTGTATAGATCCGGATTATAGAATTTTTTTGAAGTGATTCTTCACCCTTGGGAGATAGAGCCAAAAACGAAAAATAGCATGATATCTCAAAAAGTTGTGGACGGATTCTGCTCCCTATCAATCCAGGAGAGAAACAGGTGAACTTGGACAGGTTGGGTGTGACAAGGACAAATTGATTCGATTTTGGTGAAGATCCGAATCTGGATCCAAGAATTTTTTTAAGTGATTCTTCACCACTGGCTGATTGGGGCTAAAAACTATATATGGCATGATATCTCAAAAAGTTGTGGACGAGTTATGATGAAACTTGGTAGATAAGTTTATAGGTGACAAGAACAAGCTGATTCGATTTTGGTTCAGGTCTGGATCAGTGGGATAAAAAAACATAAACTGTTCAGTATGGCGGAGGTACGCGTTTGACCGAGTGCCATTCTCGTTTGTTCGTTTTTTTACTCTTGGACACTTAATATCACATTACATTTTTGTGTTCCTGCTGATGACATGTGGATCTTGGTATGGCTAATTCCCTAATTGATTACAATTAAGAAGCTTAATAATTACATTTCAAGGTGCAAAAGAATAGACTACTAACAACTGCTGTTTTCACCAACAGATAACCACATATATCTTTATACTCAGGAGTAAAGGAAGAACAACAAAAGTAGTCCACATGATCTCAAGATAATAAAGTTTATGACAACCCCCTTATCTATAACTGCAAAGCAAGCAGAGTAGAGTTGGGCTCTCATCTTCATGGATTGGAGGGGTAGTATGTCTTTCTCTTGCATGTATCACATGTACAAATTCTATGTGAGCATTCTTATTTCTCGAAAAGAGTGACGCTCATGGAAGAGCAAGGTTAAATTGAGGGTGGAGTATCGGGGAAAACATTGGGCATGACCAGCAAGGGAATACTCAACCAGGAAAGGAAAAGAGAGGGAGGGTTTGGAAACACTGAAACCAGCAAGAGGTTTGGGTTCGGAATGGTCAATGGGGGTAAAAAAAAAGGTCATGGGGAAAGATGGAGGATAGTGCATGCCAGCTTGAAGCCCGAGAAGGAAGAGTGGGAAAGAAAGGCCTCTGAAAGGCGGTTCCAAAGACAGGAGAAGCGAGGAAGGAGGAACAAAGGAGTTGAGGTTTGCATATTTGGCCTGAATTTTTGGAACTTTAAGCAGAAGAGGGTTACTGGAAGAACGCATGCATCCTGGAGTTGCTCGGGAGGCTCGGAGGACGGATAGAGCAGAGGGAGCAATATTGCAGAAGAAGTGGTTCAAACAGAGTGACCATTGACCTGCCTGTGATGTGAAAGCAACATACCTTGTGCTTTGGCCTCGATGCGGGAGATTCCAAAAATCTTGGTAACTTTAAACTCCATAGAATCCAGGAGAGAAAGAGGTTATGCTTGGGTGCCATTTTTTCAGGGCTTTGGAGGCCAGCTTTGTTATGCCATTGGCCCAGGAGGCCTAGAAGTTCAAGAGATGGAACCTCTTCCAATGCAGCAATGATGGATTCCACGACTTTGCTTGTAGTAAATCGGAAGTAAGCTCACTGGTCTATAATGGATGGGATTTGTTCTATCGATGTTTGTACCCTTCTTGCAAATGGGAGTGATGTTTGCTGACTTACAGGCCTACGGGAGGCAGGCAAAGGAGAAGGACAGTCGGAGTATGGCAGACAAAGCGGAAGGAAGAATGGCAGAGTAGGATTTTAGAAAATGGACACTGATGTCATCGGTGCCCAATTTCTGAAGCAGGGTTAAGGCTAGACAGAACTTTCTCTCCCTTCTGTAGACATTTTGGGACATTCATTCCATTGTGTCATCTTTGCTTGTAATTACGAGCAGAGTACCTGCCCTACGGGTGATCTTGTTCCAAGCATGCAACATGTTTTTCTGACACATATCTTTATTTGGGCGGCGTATAATCAACTGACAGTTCTGTGTACGCAAAATAAAAAACCTGGGTTACGTGCATGAAGCAAAAACATACCTACTGCTTATAATTCAAAAACACCTCGCTGTACAGGAAAACAGACAGGAATACTCCAACTGTAAATGGTGGAGACTTGTAATACCCCCCACCTGGAGGCGGCACTACACGATACACATTTACATAGAGAATTTGCGTTACCCTACCTCCTCCTCCTCACCCCCCCCCCCAAAGACCCAGCAAAGACAAAAATTCCCCGATGAATTATTTGGGGTCATGCTGATCCCCATAGTCTATAGCAAGAATGGATGTAATCTGCCCAGAACTGTAGGAGGAGTAGCATGACAAACAAATACAGGTAGTCATCGACTTACGACCTATGCGACTTACGACTGTTCGACTTTACGACCACTTTACGACTTTACGACCAGATTGCTCCGCGTCTCCGCCCACTCAGACTGCTCAGTTTCCGCCCCAGCGCCCGCCATTGCTAGCTGTTAAAATGTTAACAAAATATGACACACATGATTATTATATCTATACAGTATAATATACATACGGTAATTTTTGCATAGGCCTATACACTATAAATAAAGGTAAATGGTTGGTCAACTTACGACCAAATCGACTAACGACTGGTCGGTCGGAACGATCGCGGTCGTAAGTCGACGACTACCTGTACACACAAACACAGGTCCATGAATTATCGTAAGCATTAGAAACACACATATTATACATGACATGTTGCACATGTTATATACACATATTATACACTAGGGTGGATCAGCACTCTACGCTTGCCTCACCACACGTCACAACTGTGGGACAACACACACACACACCACACACACACACACACCCACACACACACACAACATACACACCACAGTCCGTGAATTATAGTGAGGATGAGAAACACACATATTATTCGTGACATGTTGCATATGTTATATCCATCCATTGGGACCATACTCTGTGCAGAGCGTTGGTGCTGCCCAAGGCACGTCTCTATCGGCTCGTTTAGACGGGACCGAGTCGGAAGAAAGAACATCCTAGAAACGGGTCATAGCCATTCCAACATCCAGATAGCGTGGCACTCATTTTGCCAACCTCAGAAGGATGACAGGCACAGTCAACCCCACCTGGTATTAATTCAACAGCCGAATGGGATTTGATCTCGGGATCCGAGGATCCCAAGCCCACCTCCCTAACCATTAAGCCAACACCAGGCATATATGTTATATACACACATATTATACACTCATATGGATCAGCACGCGACGCTCGCCTCACCACACGTTGCTACAGTGGGACAAACACCACCACGTCATTGAAAACACCTCACCACCATATTATTAAAACCACCATAACGTAACCACCACGTTATTAAAAAATACCTCACCGCCACATAATTCAAAACAACTCTGGCTGTGCAATACAAAACACTTCACCACACGTCACTACAGAGACAGGCTTGTTTTAACTGAGGATAAGTACGTGAGTTGCCGTGTTGTCATGATTTACACCAAGCAGAATTCAAACATTTATTTTGCAAATTCATTTGTATTATTCGTAATGAATTATATTTTTAGAAACAATTGAAGTTGAAGATTTAAGTTTGAATTTCTTTTTTTTTTTTTTAAATAACCTTCGGACATACACAGGGGTAGGTGCAGTCTGGAAGTTTGATAGGATTTCACAAAATTTGAGGGAGTAGTTCAGTGACAACACAGGACAACACAGACACTGCACAGATATGTATGTGTAGATGACATATTGCATACGTGAAATACACACATCATACGGGACCTTTTGCACATGTTATATACACATGTTATGCGTGACATATTGTATATGTTATATACACACATATTATGCATGACATATTACACACACACACAATTGGAGGTGGATACTTTAAGAGCTGGTGGGTCTACGTTCCACCTTCTGAAACCCACATATGAAGATAACAACTAACAATAGCAACTTTCACAAACATACACTGAAACACATCTCAAATATGAGTGCTTGTGTGTGGACCGTTGTAACCGAGTCACCGCACCCTGTTCCCAGTTCCGTTGTGGTAACACACACAAACACACACACACACACACACACACACGTACATCACAATGACAACCACAAATGTTTACCTTCAAACAGAGTTATTTGAAAGACGAATTCAAGTGTAAAATTAGCAAAATTCAATGATAAAATATAGCAAGCCACAGAACACAAAATGTTCGTCTCTTCTTTTCACAGCTCGAACCAACATGGCAGAACTCCGAAAATGAGGTCGATGGACGTTAATTTTTATATGTATCTCTGTATGTCGAAGTGACGGGTGGTATAATGAAAGCATATCACACAAAAAAGTGAAACAAAGTGCTGTCGTGTAAAAAAAATAATTGCACAACATTTTCAGTGGGCGAGGCACTGCACGACACCGTGGGGACAATGCAGGTGAGTGGGGCCTGAACTTTGTATGTCGATCAATGTATTTTTGGTTGTGTTTAGCAGCGACAGTGTGGGTACATTTACTGTGCATCACCATGGTTTTCAAAAGAACAACCAAGCAGCTTGTAAAAGGCTTGCCAAGTGGCTTAAGCACTCAAGCAAGCAATTTCAACGGAATGGTTGATAAGGAATGGTTGGCTTGGCAAACAACAGCAAGCCGATTGGTAATGGGACACACCCACCAAAACATTGTGAATTTCTTCACATTTTCAGATTTCACTCCACATTTCGACACTTATTTAATCCATGAGATCCGATCCTCAAGCCGAAATCATATTTTGATTGTATACTTTAATTTGTCTGTGAGATATCATAGAAAATGACATCATATAATGCATGAAATCGCTCCAAGCTCATAATTTGAAAACTATATCACCTACAAAAGTGATGCATACAGCGATTCATAGGGTATGAAATGAGGCATTCAACGATATGATTGAGGAAAGCGAAAAAAAAATTTGGCGCTTTGTTGTTAAGAAACCGTTGCAGCCTGTTCCAAATCAATGCATTGTTGAGCAGGCCAAAAAGAATGGCAGCTTAAGACCCCAGCGAGCTGAGGGTGGGTTGAGCAAGATGGCGTGCCACCATTTTGCTAAGGCTTATTTTTTATTTTTTTTTGTGATGAGCACCCACTAAATTATCTTCAAAAGGGTGTTTCAATTAACCAAAACACCAAGTTCATTCATATGCACTCCTTTGGAGTCCCCTTATTATACATGCAAAGCTTTGGGCCGCTAGGTTTCATGGTTGAGGACACACACACACACACACACACACACACACAACACACACACACACACTTATTATTGCAGCCAAACATAAAAGTTTCTGAATAATTTTTTTGGTTATTGCTATGATCCTGCAAAATACAGCCAATGCTTAACCTTTTCACCGTGCATGGAATTTTATAATTAAATCTTCTGATAATGCAATGTAGTTGCTTTTTTTAATCTCAAAGATTGTCCAAAGCAGTAGTTGTTGATAATTTTATTTTCAATGTCATATATACCCTTGCTTCTCATTATTGTGATGATACAAGTGAAAAAGTGTTTGCATTGATACATGATATGTCCCTTAAAATCATTCAAAAACTATTTTTTGAAATGACCAAAATTTTTGAATGTGTTGAAAAAAACGAAAATTGGCGGTAAAATATTGTTGTGGAAATGACTTTTAGGGGGTTAATAAATGCTTAGTATAGTACAATTATCTCCTTTTAATACGTGTTTTAGAATAAGCGTAACATAATTAATTATGATGTTAGATATGCGTCGCTTTCCGTGGAGATAGATGTTCGTCTTCTCTGCCACCCTGTTGTTTTCTCTCCGCCCCTCCCCCCCCCACCCTCCTCAAACCTTTGGCTATGTTTTATGCTTTTTCCTCTGTTATCTGTCCTTTATGCTTATTTTAAAGGGCTCAAAATTGAAGTGTGTGGCGAGTCAGAGGCATGAACAGGTGCCATTGAACTTTGTATTACGGCACAGCAATTAAATCACCACTGGGGGGCACATGGAGGATCATCATTATGGCGTGTAGCTTTTTGCCGTTTGTCTCGCAATACAAACCTTTACACCTGAATGAGCTTCACAACAGCCAGAGGGAGGACGAAGGCAGTGCTTAGGGAGAAAAGGTTGCGCTTTGTGAAGAGAAGGTTGCGCTATGGGAAAGAAGGTTGTGCTTTTATGAGAGAAGGCTGGGCTTCCCTCTCCATCCACGTAATTTGCCATGCAAGGAGATTTAACTGCCAATCGGCCGAGCCATACACATGGACAGCCACATTTATCTCTCTCTGTTTCTGGAACAACTGCTCTGCAAGGCAATTGAACTGCCCAGACTCCTGCACATTTCTATCTTTGGTTTGTTTGACCAACTCTTTTCATTGTCCTGTCAATTCCCCATGTATATCTCTTGTCATGTGATTGAGTGGGTCCTAAGAATAGCATAATCTCGTCATATACTGATCACTTGGTTAGTTTGAGGTTGTGTATTCGATAAGGCTTTATTGATTGGTTTTATGATGTATTCATTTTCCATTGTTATTGAGATTTTTTCATTCTGATTGCTTCATTCTTCTATCCTCCAGCATGCCATTTTATTCAATACACTTTGTCTTGGAGTGGATTCTGTTTGCACTGGCTGCTTTGTTTAGTGGTTTAGGCTGGATGTGGTGTAGATGGAGTGCAGTTGAAACCACGGTAGACCACACTCGTGACTAACGGTTTGCTCGGCCAAATTAGATCAGGTCACAGGCGTCTATCAGTGCTTCACCCCGCCAATTCCACAGTTCCGCGAGTATTGTAATATGGCAAACATGCCCGGGACTTACTCGGGACTGTGGATTTGGTTGGCAGTGCGGTTGGGATTGTTTTGCCATGGCCTACGGAACCCAAACTGGGTAAACAGAACAGATCCACAGCTGTGACAATATGATTACATGGTGAGAATATCTCAAATTTAAAGATAATGTGAGAAAAGCTAATTCTAACAATCAGAATAATTAGAAACAAAAGAACAATGAAATATTTTCGATCAGAACTTGATCCCTGCTCTTCCATGTCCATGATGCGAGACATTGGACATCAAAGAAAAATCACGGAATTTTGACTTCGTAAGAACTTGGTTATGTTGGTCAAATAAAGAGGGAAGAGAGAAGTTTTGATCAAACAAAACGATCCACTCAGTGACATGTTTTGTTGTCCTTCATGGTAAAGTGTGGGGGTGGGGACCTTGAAAGCATTTTGTTTCTCCAAAAGTGACTAGGAGGAAGAAGAGCAACTGGCTTGTGCTTTCAACTACTTTCTTTGCAGAAATGCCAACAATGCTAAATCATACAAATGCTCCATATTTATGGTAAAAAAGCAAGATAGATGGCTTTATTCTTTTTCGATGCTGGAAGTGGTTATCTTGTGTCTATCGCAATACATCGCATACAGAAGTGAAGAAAACAAAAAGAAAAAAAAGCTGTTTGATGAAAAAATTGTATTCCGACTGAGCCAAAAGAAAGATTAACATGGTGTTTTCAGGCTAAGGCACATGCACCATACGCCTGCATCACGCAGCTTCCATTCATCAACTCTGTCTGAACATCAGCGTTTGCCATTAGGCAAACATTATGGAAACTGTGAACCCTGTCACCATAAATTACAGCAAAGCATCTCCTTTCCCTGTTATCCCGAGAACCAAGCACCTTTGGTCGCTGAGAAATGTGAGCTTGGGTGTGTTAAGATGGTGCCACCGCTTAATGTATATGACACCACAAAGATATGATACTAAATGCCTGGTAACAAAGAACTATGGTGTCGAGGAAAGAAGAGATTCTGCGGATACGTCGGGAAATAAAGTAATATGGTACAGTTGATCTATTTACTTATGTATGCAATCAAATTCATTCTGCTGGCAAGGATCATATTTCAATTCCTAAATTCAAATGCACCATCACAGACAGTATCGCTGGGGTTTATTTTTAATGTCTACCCATTTGACAGTTGATAATTTATCGAGTAATAGTTTACTTTTGCAAAAGCTGTTTAATGATTTATTGGTTTCAAGGGAAATGCAACCATTTTAAACTGCCGACTAAATATCAACTTTGTGAACGAGAAACTGTTTGTTTTTCAGGATAAGTTTTTTCATTTTATCTCAAACAAATAAAAAGGATTCAAAGCTAAAATGAGTATGAAATCAAGCTTATTACAGATGTTACTCAGCAATTTGAAAGCAAGAACATTTGAATCATTGCTATGTACCTTTTTTGATATGGCGATGTGATGAGTTATGGAATGGAATAAAGAACATGTAAACCTTTTACTGGTTAGATGGACAGACAATTCAATGACAATGGTAAAAATCCTGAAAATAAATCCTTCTTTATATTTACACTGTTGATATTGATTATCTATTTAAATCAGTTTAAATGTTTAGGTCTTCACTTTAAAATGTCAATTATTTTTTCTGTTGACTAAAATACCATTAAACATCTTTTGAAAAAGTCAACCCTTCCTGGATGAACTATCAACTCTACTTTCTCACCAGTCCTCCGATTCCAAGTTCTATAATCTTTGTGATGAAAAAAGGATTATATATTCTTTTTTCAGAAAGCAAAGCATAAAATTAGATTTTGTGTTGCTATTGGGGAAATGCTCTTGCTGGATCCTTTTTTTTCAACATGAGAGCCACAAGCAAAGTTCAAATTCAAAATGTAATCTTTCATCAAAGAATGCCACCACCTCCCCCCAACAAAAACCATCTGTTGCTGCGGATAAAAAAAAACCTCCTTCAGTTGCAAAAGCAGGGGAACGAGAGGCCATGGGAATGTGCGATGATCTGCCGACCCTTTTGTGAAGCAGCAAAAAGAATTTAAAAATCTTTTTTTCATGTTCACACGATTCATTTCCAAGGGAACAAAGACGAGCATGACATAATCTGTTTGTGTGCCAAGTTGAGCTGAAGTAATACAGCTAATGGAATTATTGATTCTCTCTAGGTTTTTTTCACTCCTTCACTCCAAAGCTTTGAATAATACCCAAACTGCAGATGTCTCTTTATGTAGGCCTGCCATCCTTGACATTGTAAGCCCTGAGCTCTGTACAGGCAATTAGCTGTGTCTCTGCAGCCTAATGAATGTGAGAATAGCGTAGATGCGAAACGAGACTTCACAAAGCTGCTCTTGTCTCTAGAAACCGAGGTAATGAAATTTAACAAATTATGGCTACCGCAAGCAGGCGTTTGACACTAAAACAACTTTTTTCCTTGAAATTAACTTCATGGTGGTCTGCATATGACAGGAAGAGAGACAAAAACACTGCAGACTTTGGAATACACACATCTTCACATAATAAAGAAAAATATATAATTAATACAACTCATGTTTACTTTATACACTCAAGATGCTCAGCTTTACCAGTCAACTGAGGCTGAATCCATTTGGACAAAGTTTTGTGGAACTTAAAATACAGTACACCGGCTAGTTACCTTTCCTCGAGTCATCCCAATTTGACAGTGCAAAATGTATAAATGATTCAAGACATGGCATATATACTGTATACTCTTTGGATTTTATAGCAACAGCCATATTATGATAACTGTCAAATGCAGTATCAGTCAAAGTTTTCAGAAACCTCGAGAGAGCCGTCCCAACACAAAATGATTGACAGGCTAATGGTTGTTTGTATATTATATACATGAACAAAGACATGTTCATTAACTTAAGCACGTTGTGTCATGCTCAGGCAGGAAAATTCAACAACTGCAAGTGAAGGAAATCGTTTTGAAGGAAAAGGTGGTTTGTGCAGGCAATTCTACATCTAGGGTAATGTAAACACAGCTGAGGATGGCTTACTGTGTGAATGAATTGTACCAGGCAGTTGGAAGAAGGCAGGAACACAAATGTGATTTATCGAGAAAGATTGGACACGATTTGGTTTCATTAAAAAAAAAAATTGTGTTTTGAAATGCAAACAGCAAAATGATGTCATTGTGTTTACCGGCAACCTCATGAACAAGTCACTCATTACTGCTATTATGACTTTTTTTTTAAACCAAACTAATTTTGATATAAACTTGTGCAAAATATATGACCATTGTATAGTGCCCCTTTTTCATCGTGATCAAGGGTAGTGTTCATTGGAAACCTCTGTCTCAAGCTGTCCATTTAATGTCTTTTCATTTCTTTCTCCAACTATCCCTCGTACTTTCTCCCCTGGGTTTCTCTTTACCAACGATTTTTATCATGGTAATCAAGTGACTGAATTTGAGGAAGTTACTAAGGCCGAGATTTCATTCCTCCACATTGACAGCCATTCAAAGTAGCACATACATGAGAATCCCAATGCTACATGCCCCCTTCAGCCGCTGGACTGGTTTCATCACTGATTGACGAGTCATCAGTGCAGTGTAGACAGAAACCTGCACCTCTGAGGCTCCCAAGCATGTACCGGGTGCAATGCCAATAACAGTCATCACATAATTATCAAGACCATCACATAGATAGCAGACACCAGATCACGTCTCACCCGCAATTGGGTCTGTGCTACTTGTGAATGCCTGCAGCTGTAGAGGAACCCAGATAGGGTTTGAAATGGCAAAGGGCTTACCTTGTGTCACTTTTCTTGGTTGCTTTATGCAGCTTTCTTTGGCTGGAAGAGCATGGGAGTGTGTGTGTGTAATATATATGAATATATAATATATATAATATATAATATATGTTGTAGAGATTTCCGCCCGTTCGGTGTGGCGACGACCGTCTTAGCCCAATTGCGGCCGCGCGTGCCAACCGAACGCGCAATCTAGTCGTAGCTTCGGCGATCAACGCCGAAACCCAGCTACGCGTGATTTTTAACACACCATAAACCAGCCAATCCCTCTGTCCACGCGCTACAGGGTCGATCGCCGAATTGTCGATGTACCTAATTATTCGCGCAGACAGAGATACCGGGAGTTTATACCTCGACGGGGCCTGCACGAAAACGAGCCACTTAAGCAGCTCGTTCCGTATGCAATTGCCGAGCGGTTTTATATCGCCAAGTCCCGTCGGACCAGATGTACGTTTTATCGGCTTGATAATCAGCCAGCTAATATTCCGAACGCATCATGGCAGTCAACGGCAGAAGTGACACAACGAGCAGGTTAACATTCAAACAATAGGGGTATTTATTTTTACACGTAAGCAGTCAATGAAACAATGGGGACTCAGGGACAAGACACGAGCAAAAATCCTACAGCCGATGTCTATTATCATGTACACAATCATGCACTTAATCAGTTCTACTTAGGAAGACAAGGCG
>CM068955.1:43495166-43508837 GCA_035128595.1 Eptatretus atami
CTCTCCACTCCCACCGCCAACCGCAAGCCACGAACTCCAGCGCAGCACGAACTCAAAGCAACCAGCTCTCCACTGCTCTCAACTGCCTCCGAGCTCCCCACACCAACTCAACTGCTTCCGAGCTCCCCACACCAACTCAACTGCCTCCGAGCTCCCCACACCAACTCAACTGCTGCGTCGGCGAGCGAATGTGGCTTTTTATAGCCCCAAGGGGAGGGCCGTCTGGCTTCACCACCCAAAATCAGCGCCCTCCCCCTTTTCACCTTTGAAACTTCACCCAGGCTGGATCCCCCCCTTTCACTTCTGATTGGCCAGCTCTTTCAGAGGGTAACGCCGCTTTGATCCGATCTTGCCGTCAAACGTGGCCGTGTTGGAAATCACCGTCAAACGCGGCCGTGTTGGAAATCACCGTCAAACGAGGCTGTGTTGGAGATCACCGCCAAACGCGGCCGTGTTGGAAATCACCGTCAAACGCGCCGTGTTGGAAATCCCGTCAAACGGCGGCCGTGTTGGAAATCACCGTCAAACGCGGCGTGTTGGAAATCACCGTCAAAACCGCGGCCGTGTTGGAAATCACCGTCAAACGCGGCCGTGTTGGAAATCACCGTCAAACGCGGCCGTGTTGGAAATCACCGTCAAACGCGGCCGTGTTTGAATCAACCCGTCAAAACGCGGCCGTGTTGGAAATCACCGTCAAACGCGGCCGTGGGTTGTCGTTGTTGTGACGATGTGTTTGTTTTAAAATAAAGATAGAAAAGAATAACGGCTAACTCAAAGATGCACAGCCCGGCACCACGAACAATGCCTGTTATACATCGGTGGGAATTCTAACTGGAACACACACTTACCGAAAATACTGATCTCTGGGGAACCTGAATGGTGTTTGTGTGAATTTCCACAACCGTAACGATATATATGCATATATATATATATATCAGAGGATTTGTAGTTGGAGGGGGGGGGGGAGAAGAGACAGAGTTGGGAGGGGAAGGGTGAGATTTTTGATGAATAGTTGTTAAAATTGCATGTGTAAGTTTGCTTGGTATCTTCATCGAGTATTAATAATATTTTAGGGGGTGTCTGTTGAAGCATTACAGGGGGGAGTGGGTTTCAGATTTGGACAAAAAAAATGTATCACTTAATTTTTAAGTGGCCCCTGTCAGGTTTTTGTGAAGTTGGTGATAACATGATAGTGGAGCAGAAAGCGTTACGTATTCTGCTGTATAGACGTGGGAATGCCCATTTGCTTAAATGAGCGGAAGATGGGTGTTTTTTTTTGAGCGGAAGATCGTTTTCAGTGTCAAAGTCTACCTGAGAGAAAAAATAATCCTTCAAGAATACTCAAATCAAGTCCAAGGTTAGACGCATAAGGACAACATCTACTGAGGATAGCCGCAATCCAAGGATGATTTCAAAACAGCAATAACTGTCAAATCCCATTCAATCATTGCAGCCTAATGTGTCAGAGTAAAAAACAATTTTGCCCATCTAATCCAAATGTGCCTGCAGCATAGAGGCCAACATCTGCTCGAACTAACCTCAATTAAATCAATGAAATTAAAGGTCCCCAGAATCAGAATTTGTTTTTTTAACATGATTATATTGATTTTTAAGTAGAGATCAAAGAACTGAACATGGTCTTTAATTGTAGTTTTGAGGTGTTACAATTCACAAAGCCAACCCAGCAGGTACTGCCTCTAAAAATTCCAGAAAACTGTGATGGTCATGATGTCATCTGCATGACGTAATCGAAGGAAAGATTCTCAGTACATAATGAATAATAATGGCCACACAATTCGCTTCATATTCGCCAAAAAGTAAATTTGACGAAAAAAATTCTGATCAAGAATCCTCTGATTACAACGACAGTCAAAATCATGATGTAGAAGGTGCCATACATGTCTGAGCCCGAGGTATAAATTGGAGATGACATCGGTCATGAAATACCTTGTGTTTACAACAATCGGGACAATGTCAAAGAAAGACTCAGCAATAATGTGGTAAAAGTAAGTGGTAAATCATAGAGCTAAAACGTGGTAAATGTGGAGCTTAGTGGTATTTTGATGTAACATCTTTGAGTCTTTCTTTGGATCTCATCTGACTCATCTGAGTCTTTGGGCCTCTCTCACTCTCTCACCGCAGGCAGGTCGGTGGTCTTTCTGTCTTCTACTGTCTCCTCTCTGGTCTCGCCCCTCACCCCGCTCTGTCTGCGATATGTCCCCACCATATTTCCGCTGGGCGCTCAAGGTCTGCCAACAACACCGTTCAGGTAAAACTACCAAAATCACCAATCGCTGCTCACCTTCACTCTTTCATTCCTCTTTTTCCCCGCCTTTGGAATAAACTCCCATACTCTGTTCAATCCCATTCTTCCCTCCAGGCCTTCAAAACAGTTGTTCACCACCACCTCTTATCTTCCCCCATCCAAAACCTCGATCTTTTCTACCCCCGTTAATCCACCCCAAACCCACCTCCTTCATATTCCCTGCTTTCCTTCCTGAAAGTCCCTGTAATGTCCATCATGTGTTCCCCATGTTCCCCGCCCCATCCCTCTCCCTTCCACAGATATCCTAATGTCTCTGTTCCCCACTGTTTTGTCCTGCCCTCTCCCACCCCTCTTGTCTCATGCCCCCCTTGCTGTGTGTTGTGTGTTAGCTCTCACACGAGCCTCGACAATGTATACAAAAAAACCCAAAACATTTCGCTGTAATAATTGTCGTAACTAGAACGGTTACTGAGGATGGCATCTTTGACATCATGATAACTAGAACGGTACTCAGTAGGGTTCATATCTCTGCCAGGCTGGACAGTTTACATTTTGTAACCCACAAATCGCTTCATTCAAATTTCATCATTGCTATTCCAACTCAAAGACACTTAATCTCATTTGCAAATGAA
The DNA here is from genome assembly GCA_035128595.1 of Eptatretus atami. Lineage (NCBI taxonomy): Eukaryota > Metazoa > Chordata > Myxini > Myxiniformes > Myxinidae > Eptatretus > Eptatretus atami. The sequence goes on from CM068955.1 coordinate 43,498,065, forward strand.
AGCAATTGAACAGATTTAGAAACGATTAAATCACTCTGAGCGATTAGTCCAATGACATCATTCCAGGGATTTCCCGACTGCTACCTGGTCTTGTTGATGGCTCACTGTACCACCTTTACTGAAGCCTGGTGTTGGCTTAGTGGCTAGGGCGGCGGCTTGGGATCCCAGGATCCTGAGTTCAAGCCCCGTTGGGCCGCTGAATTAATACACCAGGGGGTTGACTCAGCCTGTCATCCTTCCGAGGTCGGCAAAATGAGCACCAGTGTACTGGTAAGGGGACACTGCATCAGCGGCAAAAGCCGCGTCCAAACCAATGATGCAACCAGCAGCCACAGGCTGCACTCGATAGCCAACCACCTTTACTTTTTCAAATATAGTTCATCGTACCTGAAAAAAACAACAACGGGATAAATAGCACCCTGGGATTGAGGTATGAAATAGGGGAAGGGGGGGGGGGGGTCTTCATGGAGTGTACTGGCATCAGTTAACACGTAGCATTCACTTAACACAAAGAGTAATTCCACCAGCAAGTGTCAACGCGTCGTACAAAGATTGTCATGAACAGGCAAAGGCACAGGAGGTTCTTCACTGCTCTCTTTCATACAATGGTAACTGCGGACACAAATAAACTAATAAATCATTATGTGCTTGTAAAGTCACAAAGGTAATCGAAAATAAGCAGATCAAAGGTTCGACAGTACAAATCGTATCAATGAAATGGTTAAATCATGTGTTTTATAACTGTCATTATAATAAGACAATCATCTACCTGTTAGAACATAATCAAACTGAGGGGCAATAATTACTCACCTTCCTACGATTCCTTGGTGGGTGAAAACAAGAAATCGCTGTTGTATGTATTAGTATAACTCAGGAAAGATTGAAAGAGCATCGAGGTTTGGCTGTCTCAGTAGCTTCTCAAACTGTCTCTCGTTTCTTGCTCATGTGAGTCAGACAATTTCCGCCTCAACCTCCTCCTCCTCCTCTGACAAATCTCCACCCACCTGGGTGGTTTTGTACATCTTGTGTAATTGTTCCATTGTCACAGCTCTGTCCATATGTACACTTCAAACTACGAAGGCAATATGCATGAAACAACTTGACTCACAAAGTAAGGTTTCGATACACGTCAGTAAAATCATTATAATGATCATTATACTCCCTGCCTAAAATTAACAGTAAATTTTATCGATTAACAAACAGAATTCTCAAATATTCTCGACTTATTAGATAGAGGGAGTTGGTTCCAAAGGAGGTGCCTTTTCCAAAAGCACGAATTCTGAAATCAGTATCTGGTAGATCCGATGTGTACCATCCACACAAACCACGACTTCTGCTTTTTGGACACCACCATCGTCGCGAGGGTGGATTTTCTTCAAAAAGTAGGAACTGTTGATTTGGCGATGTTTCCACATTCTGCTTCGGAAGGGGGTCTGGCTGCCAAAGGAACTCTAGTCCTGTGAATCAAAAGGTTCTTCTGAGCTGCTTGGCTGGTACTGAGTGAGAAACAAAGTCAGCAGGGTTGTCATCCGTGGGGACGTGACAACACTGATTGGGAGTAGATACATAGTGTATCTAGTGACCTCGATTTGCTGCCTATGCGTGGAATCGTTTTGATTAATTTGTAATGCGGCCGAGGACTACTTTGCTGTCTGTGTAGTCGGTAACTCTATCTATGATCATTCGATCTTTGTCTTGTAGAGAAAGGTTTGTCTTGTACTTATACTCAGAAGGTAAAGGTGTCTTGTTCGAGGGTCTTGTACACCCCTAAGGATCTCTGAGTGGGTAACATTTCATGGTTGAGGTCCAGGCTCTTAAGTTCTTTCACTCTCACCAATTCTGGGAGAGAGTTCATGAACTCTTTGCTGTTCGAGGCGATCTTGTGGAAGTGCAGCTTCTTTGTAGTTAAAGCATCCCTGCTGCGTTTTGTGAGGCTGATTGCCGTGAGTGAATCTGGCAGAGAGGTGAGGCCATCAACAAAGAAGTCATGATGAATGAACTCAATCACGTCATCACCATGAGTGCTTCTGCATTTGTTGGCAACTATTCTCAGGCCAAATGATGCTACTGCAGGGGATGAAATGTTGCCAAACAGGTGAACATTCATTCTACACTCAATGATGGGCTTCGTCGGCTCATTGTCTTTGAACCACAAGAAGCGTAGGAAGTCTTGATGTTCCTGGTTTACGTGAAAGTTGTGAAACAACTGTTCCACATCTCCCATTATGGCTACTTCACCCAGTCTGAACCTGAGGAGAATCTCCAGTAGGCTGTTCATCTGGTCAGGACCTTGAAGAAGGGACTTGTTTTGAGAAGTTCCGTGGAACTCTACACTGGAATCAAAGACGACTCTTTTGTCAGGTTTCTTTGGATGTTGAACAGTGAAAAATTGAAGGTACCACTCTGTTCCTCGTGGGACGATCAGCTGGTCTTCTGGTATTGGGCTGGCATGGTTTATGTCGAATATTTTCCCAAGAACACAATGTAGTTGGACATCATTTTTGGTTTTCACCTCAGGGTTTTCAGCAGGCTGTTGAGCCTACCTATGACCTGAGTAGTTGTTCGGCAGATTAGTCCACCCTTCCTTGAAGAGGAAGGGGAACTCAAGGTTTCCTTCTGAGTTGGTATGGACACCTTGTGTCATGATGTGGCTGAAGCGTTCATCATCAACGGACATGGCCTTGAAGTTATACCGTGGCATCTCTCTTTAGATGTCATCTATGATCTCGTTGTTCTGGCTAGGTACAGAGAGAAACTCTTTCATATAGCTGTGATTCTCACATATTTTGGTTGGGTCTGCATCAGACTTTAATTGAAGGATGGTGCAGTTAACGGAGGTGTGAGATTTACCTCCTGCCCACTCATGCAGACCTGTCCAGAGATGGTCCATGTGTTGGGCCTAGAGTGTTCCTCTCGGCCCATTTTGAGATTCTCTGATTTTGAGGGGTTCCGGACAGTTTCTCCCAATGAGAATGATGTTGATGTCCCCTCGCAACTTCGGAATTTTGTCTGCCAAAAATCTGAGGTGGGGAAACTGTAAACACAGGTCCAGAGATGGGATCTCAGTCCTATCACCAGGGATGTGTTGATTTTCGATGATCATTGGAAGTCATTCCCTTTTCCCATTTTTGGGCCACCACTGTCAGTCCACTTGCATGTCTTCCTTGTGCCATGACTCTTTGTCCACCGCAGGTGGAGAGTTCATAGGGGTCTGGCGGACCAAGGAGATTTAGAGAATCAAATAGCTCTGGATCTGCCAAACATGCATTAGATTGGTCGTCAAGTACCGCATACTCGTAGTTGAAGTTTGAGGGGAAATCTTGATGATAGATCTTGCATAGTACAGTGTTGGAACAAGATCGTGCAAAGGGACATATCAAATGCCTGGTGCATTTTGTGTTCGCCTCCGTAGTTTTGGAGTTTTAGGACAGTTTCTCATTCTGGGTTTCATCGTTTCGTCTTGGAACTTCATGCATAAAGGAAGCATGCTTTTTGCTTTTGCACGTCTTGCATTGTACCTCAGTGTTGCAGTCCTTAAATCTGTGGCTGTCACCACACTTGAGGCAGAGACCGTTGGTACTTAGGAAGTCCCTTCTTTCTCGGATGGGTTTTCTGCTGAGCGAGATGCACTCAGACAAATGACCCAGCTTGTCATGAAACTAGCAGTACCTGATGACTGATAGTCACGGTTTAAGATTCATTGGTGCAGATGTTGCCAAAACATGGAAAGGGGGAGAAGGGTTTAAAATTCTGGATGTTCTCCCTTTTTCTGTCTTCCGATAATTCTGTTGACAACATGGGTACAACTCAGGATCATTGTGAAGTATTGCCATTTCTCTCAAGAATTCGGTGAGTATGGTGAATGGTGGGTAGCTGCCATATGTCATCTTATATGTTGAGGCGCGCTCCCTGCAGCCATTGTGGATATGGATAGGTAGCTTTTCAAGGATTGGGTGAAGGTTGTATGCACAGTTGAGGATGTTGAGGCCAAGTAATTCACCCATCTGTGCAACTATGTCCATCCAGAGAGCCGCAAGTTCCAGAAGCTTGTAGTTCTCTTCTGCCTTGAACTTCGGGAAATTGGTGAGTTTCTCAAATCACTTGAGTGGTGATCCTTGTAATTCGAGCTCCTTCCAAGCTTCTTGGTAAGCAACCTCGGCATCAGAAACATAGCAGTTTCAAAATCGGTCGGCAAGCTGTCTTAATTCACTTTTGGTATATTTCGTGAGGAAGGTCAGTGTCTGCATCACGGGATTATGAGTCTGGTTGGGCATGGTCTGGAAGGAACAGCGCTAGGGTTGAAACATCATCGGGTCATCGTCATAGATATCTGGCTCAGGCATGTGTTGGCTGGCGCTGGTGGGCAATGGTGTCGATGATCTCTCTGGTAATGTCAACTGGAGAATTACCGAGTTCAATTTGATTCTTGTTTTTTTTTGTTGTTTACATTGTCAAGGCTCGTATGAGAGCCAAGACACAGCACACAACAAGGGGTCATGAGACAAGAGGGGTGGGAGAGGGAAGAACAAAACAGTGGGGAACAGAGACATTAGGAGATCTGTGTAAGGGAGAGGGATAGGGTGGGGAACTTGGGGTACACAAGATGGACACTACAGGGACTTTCAGGAAGGAAAGAAGGGAACAAGAAGGAGGTGGGTTGGGGTTGATTACCGGAGTTAGAAAAGATCGAGGTTTTGGATGGGTGAAGATAAGAGGTGGTGGTGAACAGCTGTTTTGAAGCCTGGAGGGAAGAATGGGATTGAACAGAGTGTGGGAGTTTATTCCGAAGGTGGGGAAAAAGAGGAATGAAAGAGTGAAGGTGAGCAGTGATTCGTGATTTTGGTAGTTTTACCAGAAGGGAGTTGCTGGTGGACCTTGAGCGCCCTGCGGAAATATGGGGGGGGGGGTGACATAATGCAGACAGCAGGGAGGGGGGAGACCGGAGAGGATACGGTAGAAGACAGAAAGACACTGAACTGCCTGCCGTGAGAGAGTGAGAGGCCCAAAACAGCCTCACCATGGGAGAACCAATGATCCTAATGCCTTGTTTCCACAGCGTGAAGCCGAGAAAGGTGAGAGGCAGGAGCACCACCCAGAGGGAGAGCAGTACTCCATCAGGCTGCAGCGAAAGCTTTGTGTGTGGTCAGGAGCTCAGGTGGGCCGAGGAAGGACTTCACACGACGGAAGATTCCCATTCGGCAATGGCTTTGGAGCCAGGTTGGAATGTGGCTTTCCCAGAAAAGATCATGGCAGATCGTGAGACCCAGAACTTGAATGAAAGGACTTCTTCAAGCAGATGTTGAGAAGTAGATGGGTGGGGGGGGGGGGGTCCAAACATCCTTTCGGAGAGACATCGTGAGAGTGTAAGATTTGTCAGGATTGAAAGACATGTTCCACATGTCGGACCAATTTGTGATTTTACCTCGATCTGCAGAGAGCGAAGAAGCTGCTGCTTGCCAGTCTGAGGGAGTACAAATGGTACGGCAGAGGGTGGAGTCATCAGCAAAGAGATAAAGAGGATTTCCCAGAGAGTCAGAGAGATCATTGATGAAAACCAGAAAAACAACAGGGCCCAGAACGCTGCCTTGAGGAACTCCAGCCTGGACAGGAAGAGGCGATAAGAGAACTCCATTTAGGGCCACATGTTGGCTGCGACAGGAGAGGAAGTCTGTGAGCCATGAGTGGAGATGGCCTTGGATACTATTGGAAGAGAGTTTAGTGAGCAGGGCAAGGTGCCAGATCATGTCAAAAGCACGCGATATGTCTTGGGATATGGCTCGGATTTCATGTCTGGCATTGAGGACCTCCATCCATTGTTGGGAGAGCAGAAGCAGCATATCCAGGGTAGAGTGACCTTGTCTGAAACCAAATTGATGATCAGAAATCAGGCCATTGGAGAAGAGGAAGGATTTAATGTCTGAAGCGATGATGGATTCCATAACCTTGCTGATGATTGAGAGTAGGACGATTGGTCTACAGTTGCAGGGATCTGTTTTTGCACCTTTTTGTGCAGGGCAGTAATGTTTGCTGATTTTTAAGCAGATGGCAGATGACCTTGAGCAAATGAGAGGGTGAATAGAACAGAGAGTGGGTGAGCAAGAGCAGAGGAGCAGGCTTTTGGGACACGTGAGCTGATGCCGTCTGAACCGGTTGCAGAATCTGAGGTGAGGTTTGACAGCAAGCTCTCCACCTTGTCAGGAGAAAAGGACACGGAGTGCAGGGACAGTTGGTTGCGACTGGGTAAGGTGGGTACAGAAAGTGATGGGTTTCGGACACAATATTTAGATGCAAACACCGAGTTTAGGCATTCAGCCTTTTCACTTGTGGTATCAGCAATGTGGCCATTTGAGGTAAGGGAGGGGATGGAGGGGGAACATGCACCAGAAATGTGATGTCCTGATGTTGTCAAGTGATGTCTTGATAAACCATGAGAGTGTCTGAGTATACCGTTCATATGAATTGGGGTTGTTGGCTGATGGTCTTTGGCTGGCTCAAATGGTGGGGCCGAGATTCAGAGTTGGCAGGATGGTAAAGACTGGGAAACGTCATTGGTCATATGGCAAAACTGTGATGCATGATCATTGGCAGACTGTTGGGGGTGAGGTCTGGAGAACACCCGACCTTTCTTCTTGTTCGGCCCACTGAAATGCGTCGGAGCGTGGTTTCTCCACAGCTGCTATTTGCTGGGCTCAGAGTATTCGCAAGTCAGCTTCCATTGTTAATACAAGGAAATCTAACACAGGTGGAGGCCATTCAGCCCAACATGCCTGCACAAACACCATACTAATTCATCTCCACAAGATCAAAGGAAAAAAATGCAAAAAAATGTTTTTAATTAATGAAATAATATTTATTTATTTATGTTTGTAATTTTTGAATTTTTTTTCTTCCCCTCAGGGGAGGGGGCATAGGCTTGGTTAAAAACACACAACACCAACCACACAACCCCCTTTGACAAGACCCCCATCAACAGCACTCCGTACACATACCTACAATTCCCCATCAGTGCTCAATCTACCCTAAAGTCTTATCAACATCCTCATACGCCTCTATCTCCATAACTTCCAGGTATCTATCTAATCCTAATTTAAACTTATCTCCTGTTTCTGCTGCCACTACCTTTCCAGGGAGACCATTCCATGTATTAACTACTCTCTGAGTAAAAGTCCCCTGCCTTACTACCGTCTTTACTCTCCTCTTCTTTACTCTCAGGCTATGGCCCCTGATCCGATCACTGTCTACTCTGTTGAATAATTCATCTGCACTTATTTTATCGATACCTTTCATTATCTTAAACATCTCTATCATATCCCCTCGTAACCGCCTCCTTTCTATTGAATAAAGCCCTGTCTCCTTCAGCCACTCCTCATAGCTGTGATCTATGCAAGCTGTGATCTTTTACCCAATCGATGCAAGTATCAATACTTTCCTGAATCTGAGCGCCACCCCCTCTGCGATCCACTTCACCTCCAAGCTTTGTGTCATCTGCAAAATTGGAAAGCTTACTCTTCACCCCATTATCCAAATTATTGATGTAAATAATGAATAGTAATGGTCTGAGTACTGATCGCTGAGGTACTCCACCACTTATATCCTCCCACTCACAGCCACTCTTTGCGTCCTTTCACATATATACAAGCGAGGTGTGCTTACACGTTGTGTAAGCATATGAACCATGCTTCCCCCATTGTCTTGGGTCAATCACCTGCATTTGATTCTTCATTTATTTATTTATTTTTCATTTACGGATGCTTTCCGATGCTTCTGTGATTTTTCCTGGTGTATTTGCTTCGTTATCCATTGGCACACAAAATTAACAATGCTTCTCCGATTGTCTTGGGTCACTCACACTGCAAATTTTTTCATTTTTTTTTTCAATTTTATTTAATGTTTTCATTTGTGGATGTTGTCCGACCCCCCCCCCCCCCCCCCAACCATGCGCTGCCTCGATGTCCGACACACAAAATTCAGCTTTCTACATCACCCGGAAGGTCGTGATCTTTCATATCAGTCAGTGAATCACTGGATAGAAATAAATATAAATATATATATATATATAATATATTATTATATATATAATATATATATAACACAAGGTCTGTCTAAAAAGTTACGGGACTGAGCCTGCTGTGTACTCCACTCACACAACTGAATCAACGGTTTGCGTCACAGTCTTTAGCAACATTCCAGAATAATATATATAATATAATATATATATATATATATATGATTGGTGATGTTGACTCAACTCATTGTTGATTTTTTACAGATCGGCTTTCACGTTGTCTAGTCTGAGTTGCCGCGCTATGAATCGTGAGCAAGAGCCAACTTGAAGTTTCTTGACAAGCTTGGCAAAACCTTTCGAATCCTTCACAGTGCCGCAAGCAAGTCTACGGGGAAAACGATGTCACGTACATGGCATTTGAATGGCACAAGAGGTTCACAAAGGGACGGGAGGAGGTTGAAGATGATCCACGGTCTGGAAGACCTTCAACGAGCAGAACGGTGGACACCATCGAGCGTGTGAAGCAGATGGTGCGTGCAGATCGTCGACTCACGGTGCAGATGATTACTGAGGAACTTTCCATCAACAAGTACACTGTCTGGAGCATCATCACTGAAAATCTAGAAATGCGCAATGTGTGCGCAAAGATGGTCCCAAAGCTATTGGCTGAGGACCAGAAACAGCAAAGAGTCACTGTCTGTCAAGACATTATCGAGCATTTCAATGACGATCCAGACCTGCTCGGGAGAGTCATTACTGGTGATGAATCATTGATATTCGAATATGATCCCGAGACCAAACGGCAGAGTCATCAGTGGAAAAGTCTGGCATCACCAAGCCGAAAGAAAGCAAGGATGTCGAAGTCGAAGTTCAAGGTGATGCTCAGCACGTTTTTTGACATCAAGGGCATCGTCCACTTTGAGTTTCTACCACAGGGTCAAACAGTGAATCAATACGTGTACAAGGGGATCCTCCGGCGCCTCATGAGATCAGTGCGGGACAAGAGGAGGGATCTTTGGGAGAACAACACCTGGGTGCTCCACCATGACAACACCCCTGCTCACCAATGCCCTAAGCATCCGACAGTTTCTGGCGGAGAGGAACGTTCCAAGTCTGGAGCAACCCCCGTATTCGCCAGACTTGCCCCCTTGTGATTTTTTACTTTTCCCCAAGCTCAAGGGGGTGATCAAGGGGACCCGATTTCCTGATTGGAGGCCATCAAAAGGGCGTGACGACGAGGCCCTCCGGAGGATTCCAGAGGAAGCCTTCCGGGGGTGCATCAAAGTGTGGAAGAAGAGATGGACAAGTGTGTGAGACTGGAGGGAAACTATTTTGAAGGGAACAAGCTGTGATTTCAATATATTTTTGGAATAAAATTTCTGTGAAGTCAGTCCCCGTTACTTTTAGACGACCTCGTATATATTGTTACGGATTTCAGAATCCGATCCGATGAATGCAAACAAACATCCAGGTCCTCAGACAGTTATTTCCCTAAATGCATGTCCAGGATATACCTATCCCCATGTCTGGTGGGATTCTAAATGTGATGTGTCGAGAAGAGTAAAGAATAGATTCCCTCTCTTATGGAAAGCCCCTTTTTCTCTTTACAACAGACACATTCATACACGTGAGATAGCGTTAGCCCAACGGAGGCTCGACACCCACCTTTTTCCATCGACATTTGAGACCCCGTGCAGCAGCTCTATGGATGCTAACTGGCTCTTTTTCATATCGGGCTGAACATTGAGGTGATAATTGTTGTTGATGTTTTACGAGCTCTTCACGTTTTCGCTTGGTAATTCTGACAAATGGCTGCTTTTTGCCGTTCGTCCAGCACCACAGGCATGGCATTGTTGGCCAGGAGTGATCGTGAGACAGGCAGGTTGTCACGGCAACGATTCACAAATGTGGCAGGGCAGATTTGGCTGGAGTCTGTGCCCGCCCAGACGGACTGCCTATAAAAAGAGGACGAGAGGTCCGTTCTTGGCGGGTCAGTCGACAACAGTCAGTTTGTGAGTCAGTTGGCATCAGTGAGTTGGTATCAGTCAGACAGCTTTACCAGCCAGTGAGTCAGTGTCAGTCAGATGATGATACCAGTCAGTTGGAGTCCAGTCAGTCAGACAACTTTACCAGTCAGTGAGTCTATGTCAGTCAGATGACTTTACCAGTCAGTGAGTTGGTGTCAGACGACTTTACCAGTCAGTCGGAGTCCAGTCAGTCAGACGGCTTTACCAGTCAGTCATAGTACAGTCAGTCAGATGACTTACCAGTCAGTGAGTCAGTGTCAGCCAGATGACTTTACCAGTCAGTCGGAGTCCAGTCAGTCGGAGTACAGTCAGTCAGATGACTTTACCAGTCAGTGAGTTGGTGTCAGTCAGATGACTTTACCAGTCAGTGAGTCATTGCCAGCCAGACGACTTTACCAGTCAGTTGAAGTCCAGTCAGTCAGACGGATTTTCCAGTCAGTCGGTGCCAGTGAGTTGGTGACAGCCTCAGCGCCTCACAGCGCATCGCAGCATCTCACAGCGTCCCACAGCACCTCACAATTCCTCACAGTGCCTCACAGCTCCTAAAAGCTGTCCGTCGGTTGTGGCTCCTGGTGGCTCCTGGTGGTGGGTGACGATCGGACCGTTAATGCTACTTCTGCTCGAGACCTGATTCTTGGCATCCCTGGTTCCTGGGCGCTGGCAACAGACAAGGCATGCTCACATATTTCAGGACGTTTTTATTTGACGAACGACTTCTATTTGGTGAGCAAGACGATTTCT
>CM068955.1:43512036-43528085 GCA_035128595.1 Eptatretus atami
GGTAGAGGGGCACTGCATCAGCGACACAGTCTCGCTTCAAGAAATGATAGCTACCCCGGCAGCTAAGCTGGCATACGACCACCACCATCACAACGCACTCCCTTGTTGTCCCGCTAAACAAAAGGAAGGGGACTATCTACACGTATAATAATGGAATACTGTCTTGGGACACCTATCTCTTGTATGCATGCAGTTCCGAGAACCACAACAATGTATATATATATATATATACATTATATTATATATATATATATATTATAATATATATATATATATATATATATATATATATATGACAATGTCTGATGGAGATCAGGGGAGTGCTCATCACACTCCACATGTTTTGATTTACCCGCTGATCACATCACATGCCTTCTGGTTGAGTGGCTTACATTAGTGGTTTCAATCCTCTGGGTGGCAGACGGATGGTTGTTCATTGCGGATTATGAGGTTTTACCATGTGAGACATCCACGGCAATGCTCACCATAACAGTCAGGAGGTGTGTCTGATACACACACACACACAACACACACACACACACACACACACACACACACACACACACACACACACACACACACTAGCATAAACCGCCTCTGTCGCGACATGTTGGTGGGGTGTGTTTGAGAAAGGAACTGATGCAGAGTATCAGTAGTAATTTTACTTTAATGCAGTATAGTGGAATACAATGTTCAAAGTACTTCTTGGGACGATTTCACTGTTTCAGAACCATTTTATTTACTTTTTGTAGCATGCACCTCATATGGTCTTTGAGATAATGTAAGCCGAATATCACGTTACTCGAGCGCAGAACAAAGTCGAAGATAGCGCGACACGAAACCACAAACTCGGAAATAATATATATAGATATATACATATATATATATAAATATATACATATATACATATATATATATACATATATATATACATATATATATATATATATATATATACATATTCACGAGGTGTGTTCAAAAAGTACCAACCTTAATTTTTCGTGCGTAAACAAATGAAGCTAGGGAGGCGTGGTTTGGTGCACGTATGTAGGCGATCCTAATCCGTATGCTGAATATTTTCCTGCCTGCAGAAGCTGTCAGTCGCTGACAGACCGCCGATGAGTGAGAAGTGTAAGTGAGCGCGCCGGATTTTCGTTTTGACAAAATGACGGAAAAACTTGAACAACGCTACTGCATCAAATTTTGTGTAAAGCTTGGCGATTCCCAAGTGGAAACGATCCGCAAAATTCAACAGGCCTTCCGGAACGAAGCAATGGGCACCACACAGATAAAAGAGTGGTACAACCGCTTCAAAGTGTCGCACATCAGTGGAAAGTGAAGCACGTTCTGGTAGGCCTCAAATCCCGAAAGAGAATCGTCATTGACCAAGTGAGGACCCTGCTGATGCAGGATCGTCGAATCACGATCAGAGAACTTGCAGCCAAGGCGGGCGTCAGAATTGGATCCGTTCATTCCATTGTGACTGAGGATTTGGGCTTAAGGAGAATCTCAGCGAAGTCATGCCAAAGCTGCTAACGATCGAGCAGAAGCAACTCCGTTTGGAGATCGCACAGGACATGCTGGAACACTGTAACAGCGATCCCAACTTCTTCAACACAGTGATCACTGGCGATGAGACCACAGTGATCCGTCATTTTGTCAAAAACGAAAATCCGACGCACTCACTTACACCTCCTCACTCATCGGCGGTCTGTCGGCGACTGACAGCTTCTGCAGGCGGGAAAATATTCACCATACGGATTAGGATCGCCTACATACGTGCACCAAACCCCGCTCCCTAGCTTCATTTGTTTACGCACGAAAAATTAATGTTGGATACTTTTTGAACACACCTCTGTATATATATATAATATATATATATATTATATATATATATATATATATATATATTATATATATATATATATATATATATAATACACACACACAAAAAATAACAAGACATGACAAGAAGAAAGGCATGAGCTGTGACAACCTCTAACACTTTTATGTTGTTTTCTTGGAAAAAGAGCGTCGTATCAGAAAAGTTAAAAATTAAGAAATGAAATGCAATCGTTGTTTTCGATCTGGTCTGCAGCTTATGTGGGAATGGCAACAAAATTGTCACACACACAGCCATGTCACCAAATGCATGAGACACCACCACACTTGAGTTAGACAAACAGCCACTGAGTTTGCTGGAAATTATGCACCTCTGGGTGCCAGTGACACAATCTTTCGGACGTCGCTTTTCTCTCCACACTCAGCGGGATAATTAAGGAGGAATTTCCTCCTCCTCATGTTGGCCAATCTCAGAGGTTTGGCCACGCTCAATCCAAATGCTTTATTTTCTACATACGTGTACTTCGACAAGAAGAACAAAGTGCACAGTCAAACAAAGCTTGACAAACTATTATACACATGTGCTTTGGCCCAAAGGCCAAAGCTCATCGTCATAGAAAAACACATACATTCTAGTCTACAGGGCCAGCATGCATATTCATTTCATTAACTTTATCAGTTTGCGCCTTGTTGAGAACACCTTTTTTACATGAACAAAGCTAAATGGTCAAACATTGCAACAAAGCGAAGGATACGATTTTGGCACGAAGACCAGAGTAGACATTCCAACAACATTTGTCAAAATATTATCACATGCACTTTTGCCTGAAGGCCAAAGTTCATGGTCACACAAAAGATATACTTTATAGCACACATGACTGTAATTCATAATGTTCTCAACATGTAACAAGGAATAATAATAATAATTGAATTAACTTTCTCAGTTTGGGCCTGTTAGACCACCTTTATTATTTGAAAAAAGTTTCAAAAGGCAAACATTTTGTGAGACTGTAACCTAAATGGGTCTTCTCTAATTTACTGCACATTGCAGTCAGCGGATGGATGATGCAATTTTACTGCTATATACAGTAATAGCACAGCTGATTCCATACTTTGTTAAGCGTGGCTGAACAAATATGAGTTTAGAGTATTATCAATATTTTTTGTACCATTGTGTCTGATGAGTATTTAAACCTATACTGGAAGTTGTTTCAGTAACCAAATATAAATAATCATATTTCTTAGTGCCCCAGGCAAATGCGATTAGTGTCATGGTCTGTGGGTCACCATATTGTCCTGTAGTGTGGGTAATGCGGATTATCAGGACGACAAGTTAGCAGCACATATAATTTACCTTGAACTGACGAGCTCAGTATTGGTTGAGCTCTAACTCCTTTTAGGAGGTTTGGTTCTTCATCCCATCATTCAGCACATACTATTGCATGACTTAATAAATGGTTGACACGCAAAACCTGAGTTGTTCAGTCATACATCGGATTTCACTTTATCGAGTCACACTTGGTGTCAGAATTGGGATGCGCCAATCAACATGGTCGGAATCCACCCTGTCTGAAAGATGTCCTGTACAATGTTGTTACCCTGATGAGGTGATCTGAAAATGGCTGAACAAAAAAAGAAAGGCCTACAAGTAATCGATGAACTGATGAAAGGGCAAACCCAAGCAATCAGCCCACCTCGGTGCTAATCCATCTCTTGATACCCCCCAAAAAGTAGATATGATGAGTCTTTTTTCGATTTCCAAATTAAAAAGTAGTTAATTTTGCAATTAAAGGCGAAATCTTCTTCGTATTCTTCTTCTTTAGATTAGCTGTGACATCACACCTGGAAGGATACCACCACTTTCATATTGTTTACGGGTTACATCACGGTACGATTTAACTCAAACAGTGAATTATTTTCGATTTATCCACAAACTGAGAAGGTTTCATGCTCCACCAATGGCCGAAAGATCCAAGGATTTCCAGAAATTGGACGAGGTTTGTCCGAAATACCCAATCGTGGACCACTTCTACAAAATATTCAGTTTTGTGCTCAGAACATTTTACAAAACATTATTATGAAACGGCAGCGATGGCTAGATCTTGTGGTTATCCGCCACGATTGAGAGATTATGCCATCCCACGATTAAGCGGAAGAAACAGCCGTCACTGTTTGTCTGAATTAGACAATTGTACACTTTTTTTAGCAATCAGAAATGCTGCTAAGTTCAAATATGGAGCTTAAATTTTGTAATTCAACTTAGTTTAAGAGATTCTAGAGGTTATGGCATGTGCAGAAATCACATAAAGCCACGGACGCTGTCGTCTCCGGGAGTTTATAAGCATTGCAATGTATCCAGCGATTTGTAGGTATGATGATCAGGTATTCTATGATATGAGTGAGGAAAGTGAAAAAAAAAAACTATCGTTCCTAAACCATTGCAGCCTGTTTCAACTCAAGGCAAGGCATTGTTGGGCAGGACGAACAAAACGGTGAATTAAGACCACAGCAAGGGAGAGTGAAGTAACCAGGATGCACCTTAAGATGCCAGCGAGGGAGAGTGAGGTGGCCGTGGATGCGCCTGATAAAGGGTGTAATTAAATAAGGTCGTTAATTATCTTCAAAAGGGGTGTTTTAATTAATACAAACACCCAATTTTCAGTCATGCACTTCCTTGGAGTTCCCTTCATATGCATGTAAAGTTTCAGGCTGCTCGGTTTCATGGTTTTGGAGATATGGAGGAGACATACACACACTGACTGACTGGATGACTGACTGACTGACTCACTCACTCTGATATTTATTAGCATCGATGAAGGGGAAAAAATGGAGAAATTACCCAATTGGACTTGTATTCCACATCGACCTAAACAGTAGGCCAAACAAAATATGGTAAATAAATTGCATGAATCCATCTCGAGTTCTCCAACCATTAATTGAACAATGAATGACTCAACATTAATATTACAACTATATATTGCTGTGGACCCAGGGTCAGGGCGAGAAGACCACGAGGGGAGAAGGCTACCTCGGGTTCCCACCGGACTCTCCGGAATCGCAGGCTGTCGTACACCGATAATTCCGTGATGCGGTGGGTCGCTAATCGACTGTGAATGCCAATAATTCACCTACATGACCTAGGGTCCTCTGTCTAAGGTTAACCAGTTACCTAAAATAGTCACATGACCTAATTACCGGGGGAAACAGCCCTTGGAACGCCTTGTCCAAATCGGGTCACCTTACCGGATCAGATTCAGCCAAGCGTAACTGCCAAGGAATGTACTGGCTAGAAGAACGGATCATTTGGGAGATAACTCCCCAGCTAGACTAAGATATGGACCATGCTGGATCAATGAAGGAAAAGAAGAAAATGAGCTGGGAACATTTCTATACAAGCATTTATTAACAATCAGGTGAGGAAAAATATGTGCCACAGTAAATGGATTTATTTTAGGTACAAAAGGGATAGCAAGGAATTTGTGAGTTGCGTTAAAAGAAAGCAAGCAACTTACTAAAGCAGACACAAAGCAGACTTGTACGTTATATCTTCTACACTTTTAACTTGAGCTAGGACAGGCGCCATCACATACACACACACACAAACCCGATGAAGATGAGATAATCAGAAAGAAGGAGAGATGAGGGCTAACAGCCTCACAATACTTTGCACAGTCAGCCAACCGCGCTACCCAGCACACTTTGGGGGACGCTCTGCTAAGTGATCCTACCTTGAGGGTTGGCATGTTGTCTCCTGTTAATTACTGTGCCGGGGCTTGTTGAAGTGCGTGCACTGGTCCAGAGAATGGGTGGAGCAGGCAGGCGAGTAAGGCGGGTGGAAGGCGGGAGTCAGCAGGTGGAGTCGGCAGGCAAGGAACGTGAAGCAGCAGGCGAATGCGGAGATCCAGAGAGGGAATGGCTTTGCGATCCACCTTTTATAAGCCCCGTGGTGTATGGTGGGGTGATGACCCGAAGAGACGTGTCGTCACCTGAATCGTGTGCTCCAATTGGCCCCCGGACCCACGCTGCCAGGCTCCTTCAGCCGGAAGTGGTCCCATTCGTACATTCGGCGCAACATGGCCGAGCCGCAGAATTGACTTGCACCGAACACCGTGACATGAATCGCCTTGCACTGAACTCCTGGGCCGTGTTCCGGCGACTGGCCGAGCGTCGCGTCGATCCTGCATGCCCTGTCGGGCACCCCCAGCGCTCTGCGGTTGGCGCTGGTCAATGCACTTGTTCCGTCCACACGCCATGCGGCCCGAGCAGACTGGGCCGTGCAGCACGCCTCTGCTTGTTGGCGACTGCATCGAGGCGGAAGTGCGAGGATGCACAGGATGACCACTGTCATTTGCGGGAGATATTGGTGGCCGAGGTGGCGAGCGAAGGTCGATGGTGAGATGCCGTTGCAAATCAGCGCGCAGACCCGAATGAAAGGGCACGCCGCGCGCGTCCTGTACAGTGTAGGTGGAGGTTATCACAGGGCTGTGCGCGTGTCTGTTACCGTGCATTTGCGCCTGCTTCGCTTTGCATCATGGATTGAAGGAAAGGGTTGGATGTAAATCAGGGTTGAAAAGAAAACAGATAAAATTATTAGATGCAGATTCAAATGAAAGGGCGCCACGCACGCGTCCTGTACAGTGTAGGTGGAGGTTATCACAGGGCTGTGCGCGTGTCTGTTATCGTGCATTTGCGCCTGCTTCGCTTTGCATCATGGATTGAAGGAAAGGGTTGGATGAAATCAGGGTTGAAAAGAAGACAGATAAATTATTAGATGCAGATTCAAATGAAAGGGCGCACCGCACGCGTCCTGTACAGTGTAGGTGGAGGTTATCACAGGGCTGCGCGCGTGTCTGTTATCGTGCATTTGTGCCTGCTTCACTTTGTATCATGGACTAAAGGAAAGGTTGAATATAAAACAGGGTGAAAAGAAGATAGGGATATAATTAGACCTAACTATCAGACCAGCAACACACTTCGTCCCGTTAACCCATTGGACATGGGGGGAAGGTCAAACTGCACGTATACTAACAAAATAACTGTCTAGGGATCACTGTATGTTGGGTGCCATTGCCTTATAGGCATGCAGTTTTCAGAACCGCAACAATATTTATAACATTAGAATAATGTGGTTGTGATTATCCGCTTTCGTAGAAAAGCACAGCCAATCAATGAAAAGAACTAAACTCTACTCCACCATTTTGCACTAAGGAAGAATGAGTAGACTTAGCCTCAGGTGACATTTTCTTTGCGGTCGTCGAACTTCCTCAAAGCGTGAGTTCTCCAATGTTGGTCGGGAGGGGTCCCTGGAATGAGGGCTTGAGAAAGTTTGTGGACACTCATGTATCGTAATTTGAGGCTACGTCTGCTCTTTCTTAGTTGTTACAAATTGGTGGAGTAGACTTTATTTATATTTGTTAGTTGGCTGTGCCTTTTCCACTGTAAAATCGTTTGATTTACCATGCACAAACTGAAGGATTTGAATTGTTGGTTTCAAAAAGCTGGAATCAAAGTTTCAGTTTAAAATATAAACAACAGAAAATGATTTACCTGTAGGCACGTTATGGTGAAGTCATTTTGGTTTGCGGTCTGCAAGACTGTTCAATTAGTCTCTCTTTCCATCTCCCACAAATTACCACTATAATGCCTAGCCTGGAAACCCTTCCATCCGTTTGTTTCTATACGTGCCAAGCACGTATTTTCTGAGTTAAATGAAGTGCGTAACTCTGCCCATGAACTGTTACTAGGATTCCCACTTGGCAAACTGCCATCAGAATCAGAAGCTTGGCTTGAACTTTACCTCTTTGCTCCTTGCTCAATGGGGGAGGGATAGATTAAACAGGATAATTTTTGTTCAGAAAAAGGACTCCTTCACAGAGTATGTTGCAGGTGAGAAGAAGATGCATGGATTTAAACAATCACAGACTGGTTTACTTCTACTACTACTACTACTACTTATTTAACAGCCCCAATTATTCCCACCTTCTTTTAGGGTCAGATATGCCCTGGGGAACGACTTTGCCCCATCTTTCATGAACCGACTCGCCATGCCTGATGTTTGACTGAAGGTGCAGGGATTTGGAAAATGATCAGGGTGTCGGTGATAGCTCACCTACTCTTCAAGCAAGACAACATGGGATTTCTAATTCCCACTAATAGCCAGTGCAACGAGATGGGTCCTTCGGCGTAATGTCCTTCCAATAGATGACACACAAATTGATGTCCTGCATGCGAAACACCAGGGTGATAGTTACCTCCACCACCGAGGGTTGATGGAGGTTAGGTGTTCACCCCTGTTTGTCTGTATGTTTTTCTGTGAGCGAGATATCTCAAAAAGTTATGCACAGATTCTGACGAAACTTGGTGGACAGCATAGGTGTGTGACAAGGACCAATTGATCATATTTTGGCGAACATCCGGATCTGGATCCAGATACTATAATTACCCCGTGTACACGAAGCAAAAATAAGGGTAAAACAATTGGTTCTTGTCCGTCCATCTGTCTACAAACGTCAGTTTATGATCGAGAAACAACTTAATTTAAATTGAATGTTATATTATGAATATGAGTGGGAAAAAATAAAAAAATGTTAGATAGGATGGTGTTATAAATAGACATTGCGTCATTAGCAGAAAAATTCGGAATTCATTTATTTATACGACTTTTACAAACTTTATTTTATTTAAATTGAATTATACACTTGAATTGTGGAACACAAATCACCTTCTTATCACTTCCAAGAACCTCCAGTTTAGCAGTACTTGGACATATTAAATAAGGTGGTGGATAAACAATGGCGATGTACAAGACTGCTTCAATAGCGCAAACTTCTGTATTTTTATAATGACCTTTAGAATCATTATTTTCTTAGAATTTAAGTATATACCTCAAAACTGTACGAGGTAACATGTTCTGTGAACTGCCTCGTTTTAAAAGTGATTCTTTACAATTGATAGGGACAAAAACTATACAGTATGATGTATCGCACGATATTTCAAAACGTTGTGGATGGATTATGACAAAACTTGGTGGATGAGTTGGGTATGTGACAAGACCAAGCCAATCAGATTTTGGTTAAGGTGCATATGCAGATCCAGCCTATCAGTGGGATACAAAAAGTGAACTGTTCAGCCTGGCAGAGGTATGCGCTCTAACAAGTGCTGCTCCAGTTTATATCTGTGTCGAGATTCAAACCCAGGTTAGATAGCTCAAAGGAGAGTGTGCATATCATGAAGCTCTCCAGCCAGCCCCAAGTCACAAAAGGGTTTAAAATGTTTCAAATAACAAGAAGAAATCCGTTCTGTTTGAAAGGTTTTAAAGAACTACAACAAATTATTATACAGTAATAATCCCTGTTCATTGGTTTTGGTAAAAAGTTGTTATCCACCTTTTGTGCCTGGCGTTTCATTCCTCATCCCATCTTCTTTACTGTTTGGTACTCGTTTTGCTCTGAACTCACTTTATGCCGCTTTGGGCCTCTTTACTTGCATCAGCGCACACTGCCGCCTTGTGTAAGCTTCTCAGCAATGCAACATGACTTCACTCAGAGACGCCGAGAGGAATTTAATAATTAAATGAATTGGTCACTTCCAGGCCATGTTCATCATTAAGTATAGTCCTCTGTACCAAAGAATTTTAGCAGCATGATGCTCACCTGTTGTCATTGCAATGTGCTTCCAATATCCCCACCCACCACCACCAAATTCCCACCCAACTCCTTGCATTCCCTTATCCTTATCCCATTCCGATACTTCCTCTTCATAAGTAACTTCAGAGGGAAAAGGAAACAAACTAATAATTCCAAAGAAATAAGGAATGCAATATACATATCAGGTGTATGCAATCAATGAAACAGAAGCATCAGTTTTTCCAAACAGCTCTTTGATTTCCGCAAACCACTGAGATTACACATCTGTATTTCATGCAGTTATTCCAATCAGCAAATGAAACATTTTAATATTATATGTGCATGGAATGCAAAAAACGTGTGTGTGTGTGTGTGTGTGTGGTGTGTGTGTGTTGTGTGGTGTGTGTGTTTGTAAGGGGAAAACACAGAATACACAAAGACAATGAGTTGCACAAGAGATGTATATAATACATACACAATGCATTCCTATGGAAGATGTACAAAAACAAAACGAATACATAGTATGTTGGATTGTAGTATTTTGTATCGGAGCCATTTGATTTATACACACACACCTTGTTTACAACACGACACCTTATTTTCATGCTCCCATTACAGCTGTTTATCAATGTATGGCTGTGCAATAGGGTGTACCACTTTTGCAAAAGTAGTTGCTGGAATGAAGCACTATGTGCCTATCGATTCCACTAGTGAAGTTAGGTGATCGACCAAGTTTGAAATTTTCCCGCCTTTTTTTTTTTTTACGCGGGCCGCCATTGTGAAATTTCAGGAAAAATCCATATTTTTGGAAATAATATTGATTTTTGAATATTTAAAAATATATATTTCTCTGTGTTTAGATGGCCGAATGCACTTCAGTAGGCACCAGTATGATAGTAAGTACCTGTAAATATTATTCACAACTTGTCCCAACATTTTGAGAAGGGGTTGCCATTTTGGAATTTCACTGAAAATCCCATATTTTGACAATTATTGCACGGCACATTGTTAGGCATTTACAGAATATCATATAGTAGCGTTTTCATAAAGACATTATTAATGACAAATGAGAGCATGATCAATTAATTATTAGAACAACCAAATATGTTTTAAGCGACATGGTTTTCATATATGACAACATAACAATCTAGCAAACAAGCAACCACACAGAATTCTTGTAGAGACCATAGCGTTTGTTTTGTATAGTCTGGGTAAAGCTTCCTGTGCTCTTCCATGCACTGTAGCAATGCTTGACGTTGTTTTCATCATTGCACATATGAATAAAGTCAGACACTAGCTTAATTCTCTTTCAGCTAGATAATTTACGACACGCAAAGAATTAGCACTTTCGCAAAATTTCCTGTAATAGCGAACTTGTCCACATAGCCACAGGAGCCCTGACCATTGGTCAGTCAAGGTTTATCTGCAAGTACACAAATAATAAAAAAATAAAAATATTTCATGAGATATACACAAAATATACGATTTTCACTGAATTTCCAAAATGGCAACCCCTTCTCAAAATGTCGGGACAAGTTTGTGAATAATATTACGGGTACTTACTATCATACTGGTGCCTACTGAAGTGCATTCGGCCATCTAAACACAGAGAAATATATATTTTAAAATATTCAAAAATCAATATTATTTCCAAAAATATGGATTTTTCCTGAAATTTCAAAATGGCGGCCCGCGGTCAAAAAAGGCAGGAAATTTTTCAACTTTGGTCGATCACCTAACTTCACTAGTGGAATCGATAGGCACATAGTGCTTCATTCCAGCAACTACTTTTGCAAAAGTGGTACTCCATACTGTGCAATGTTGTTCCAAATATCCTGTAACACTTTGCACAATTCATACGAGGTGTTTGTTTGCCGTTTAACTTTCTCAGTTTCCACATACATAACCCCATATAGCCTCAATTATGTTCATATCACAAATTTGTGCAAGCCAAGACATCTTTGTCAGCGTCTATCAGCCGCTTCATGAACCATATAGCTTTTCATGACATTGGGTGTATGCTCGTGTCATTGACATGTTGGAAGAAGAACTCCTGCCCAATACATGACGGAATGACACGATGGGTCAGAACCTGCCTCTGCCTCTCGGAAGTCGGTCAATGTACCTTCACTTGACACCCTCGGCTGAGATGCCAAATGTGTCCGATTTACACACTGACTGTTATACCGCTTCCCTTTGCACCTTCAAACAAGTTGCTGTTCATCATTGCCAAGCAGTTCAACCTTGGACTCATCTATAAGCACCTTCTTTCAGATATTTGTTTTTTTTCATTTCTGCTGCCCATTTCAACCTTTTTATTTGGCTACCTCTCTTCAGAAAATATTTTTGGGTAGCTACACATGCTCTAATTTGTACCTTACTGTTCTTGAAGCTCTTCCATAAGCCTCACTCTTATGGAAAGAAAACCACATACTTTCAGCAAGGTCATTCACAAAATCTCAACTGGATCGACGTCTCTCACATCGAGGTACTTCACATGATTTTTTGGGAGAGTTTTGGATTTCTTCCTCGACTGTTTCTATTGCCAACAGAACCAGTTTGGCATATCCTTTTCAGAGTCTTGCATACAGCTCCTGCTGAAACATGAAGTCGAGCTGCAATCTGCCCCATGGAGTAACTTTCATTAGCTAAGACTTTGATTTTTATACGCTTGTCATGTGATATTTCCTTCTCAGGAGCCAGAGTATTCACCACACATTCAACACATTAGAAACACTTTTCATAGTCCTTCTGCAGTTTTGGCACTTTATCATTGTGGCATGACAACCGATCACAGTGTATTGTATATTATCAACACTTGACAGTACTCGAGCATTTTAATCTTCACACATGAGATGCAATTCTATCACTTGTTATCGTCATGTTATACACTAGTTTTTCTTCTATTTTCATAATTATTTCATATAATATATTTCTATATAAACTTCACACTGCCATGGACACCAACATGGTTAAGAGGTGTATATCTGTTTTATAATGTGAATCTTGGTATCTGTCCATATGTTTATCTGTCTGTCGTCTGTCTCGCATTTCTGGTGGCCGCTTCCCGTGTTGCATTTGAAAAGCAAAGCTCAACATTCAACCAGAAGAAGAGCATGATAACAAACGAGATGCATTTTAAATGTAGAAATACAACATGGAATTTGTTTGCTTAACAGTGCCTTAAGATATGATTTGAGGATTATCACAAAGTTGAACAAACCATGTCAGCGTTGTTAATATCAGTAACCTATACTGAAAGTCTTTGAACAAGGGTTGCAGTGCAAGGTGATCATTCAAAGAAAAACCTCCATTTAGCATTGTGACCTAAAAATAACGTTTCATAATAGACTTTAAAGAGGTCCAAAATAAACTTAAATTTAATGCTCGCTGGACTTGATGATGACGTAATCCGTTAGAGTAAGATCGTCTGCTCGGAGTTGAGGAGGTTGACACTTCAAACCCCAGTCAAGCCCTTAGTTTTATCAAAGACTAAATAAAGATGGTGCATGTTTCCACCTTGCTTGATGCTCAACATTTAAAAAGGATAGAGTATGGACATATAGAGACGAGAGAGAGAGAGAGGAGGGGTAGAGGGGGAGAGAGATGGAGAGAGAGGAGTGGGAGATAGGGGAGGAGGGGAAAGGGGGGAGGGAAGTTTCCTTCTGTATCATCCTGTCCACCCCATTCCTCCCCCCACCATTGTTTGTCCAAATCTCTCCCTCTATTTTGTTCTTCGACTCTGCTGTTGGTGCCCCCACCCCAACTGTTCCTTTTGTCCTGTTGCATCTTGATCCATGTCGTGTTCTTACTCTTCCATGAGCTTTGTCTCTGCACACAAAAAATTGTCATAGGTTCGCAACCACTGTACAGTGTACAGGTTTGATGGGCCAATGGTCTCTTTCTGTGTTGAAGTTCCTTTAAAGGGAAGTCATCTCAATAATAATAATCACCACCAGTCGATCTCATCTGTCGGTTCAGGAAGGGGCTTCCCAGTTCAGGGAGGGGCTTCAAAATCAAATCGCCAACATTTTCTTTGCTCCGTGGAGCCTCTTTTGTAAGGCTCACATTTTCTTACTCTCTCACAGCTTTATCTTAACTCTAAGTCGATATCTGATTTCATTTCCCATGGTCGCCAATATGGTTTAAGACTTATTTGCAAAAAAACGGGAAGAAAATTGGACAAAAATGAATTTTACGTGAAATTAAGCCCTGTAATATAAAGTCCATTCAGACTCCCTCATGACTTTATCTCAACACGAATTCACCATCCGATATCATTTTTTGGAGTCGCTAAGATGGTTTGAGACTCAGTTTCAGCAAAATGTGAGAAACTTGGACGAATATTGGTGTTTTTAGACAAAAATGCATTCTAATATCTGGTCAGACACGATGTGAGAATGGGGAGAGAGAGGTGGGAGAAGAGGAGAGGTAGGGGGGGAGAGGGAGTAGAAGAGGAGAGGTAGGTGGGAGAGGAGAGAGGAGGGAGGGGAGTAGAAAGAGGAGAGGTGGGGGAGAGAGAGAGGAGGGAGGGGGAGTAGAAGAGTGGGGGTAGGGTTAGGACTGGATTAGTTATAAAAGCTGTTTTGAATGTATCTGTTTGTACGAGATGTAGAGAGGGGGACGGAGGGGGGAAGAGGGAGAGGTGATGGGGATGGAGGGGAGGAGGGAGAGGTGAGGGAGAGCAGGAGGAAAAGAGTGAGGGGGAGTAGAAGAGGAAAGGTAGGGTTCCTGCTCGGGAAAACTGAAGTTATGGATCGAACTGTAGTCAAATTAATTTTTCATGTTCCCGGTATATATAAAGAGTTTATTTAATGAAGGCGAGTTAACTCTTTTCCAACTATATAATTTAACAATACTGTACCCGAAAACCTTTGCAAAATAATAAATTGAATATGTGGACCAACGATAGAATCCAATATTAATTTATAACGTTTGGTTTTAACAAATTTTTAAAGTAAAGTATATTTGATGCTTTCAAGTTTTAAAATGAATGACAGAAGTCAGTCAGTCAAGGCAGGTTCTCTCCCCTCTCAAATTGAGTCAATCAAGTCAAGGCAGAAGTAAGTCACTCCACACGCTCTCCCACTCCTCACCCCAACTTCCCTTCCTCTCACCTGTGCATGATCCTCTTCCCCTCCTCCTTCTCCCCTGTGCAATGTGTGTGATGAGTGTGGGTGGGTGGGGGGGGGGTGAGAGCGAGGGTGGAGAGAGTGTGGGAGGAGGGAGGAGAAAATTGAGATTTTGAAGTCACATTTTACATTACGTAGAATTACACGTTACAAACTGTATTTCACATGTGCATGGACATTCACATATTATGTGAAGGAAATATATTGTGTAGATTTCATAATTTCTGCATCTGATGAATTACCAGCAACAGATTTGTAAAACTACGTGTAGCATCAAACTCAAGATGTCCAAATGTCACACATATCTATACCCGTGGTTTTCCCACAGGTGTCCCGCTTGTCGAGATATATTGTGAACAGCGGTGTCTGTCCGTGCATTTGTCTCCCGTTTATGGTGGCCGGTTCCCGCGCTGCATTTGAAAAGCTCAACACTCACGTTTGAAATGACAGCAGAACAGGCATGAATAATGTTGATGCCAAATTTTATTTAGCAAGCGGGATATTCTGCACTCTTTTGAGATAAATTTAACCTCCACCACCCGATGATGCACCACCATTTCATGATGGATGGTATAATTAGCTCAGAAATTTGGCTCTGAGTGAAACTAAGAGTGCAACAATCATGAACCTTTTTAGAGACCGTGAAATAATTTAAATTTATAGTTTAACCCAAATTTTTCCCATCACTCGGGATGGGTACTTTTACTTGTATGTGTATATTTCAAGCCCAACCAACCAATAAATAGAATCGAAGTCCACTTGACCAATATGAAGCAAATAAAAAGAAGAAGCAAACTTTACCCGAGGCGACATTCTGTTTGTGGTCCATGAACTTCCTCAATCCCAAACTCCAGCTCTGGCCCACAGTCATTTTAATCTCAGACTTGCAACTTCTTTTCTGCCAGGTGCGAAAGCATGGAATTTTATATGGTGTCTGGTTAAAGCCACGTCTTCATGTTTGGATTTCTGCTCCTTCCTGCATCACATTGGATGTGATATAGTATTATATGGATGTATGAGAGTGGTTATATAAGTATTTCCCTGCTCACATTTCCTGGATTCTCTGAGTGGTGTACACATATAGCGTTGAGAGAAGCTAGTCATGGGATGCAAGGTTAAGTTGGTTGGGATTATCCATGGTTTACGAAAAATGGAACAGTCAACCAATAAATACTTGTAGTGCTAAGAACTACTCTACCAATTTTGAACGAAAGATGAAAGACTTCCATTTCATCAGAAAATATTTAATTTGTGATCCTTCAACTTTCTCAGGCCCATTTATGATTCAGTTCTTTCTTTAGTTCAGTCTTGCAAATAACCAGTGGCACACACACACACAATACTGTGTATATATATATATATTTCTAATGCAACACTGATCGTTTTCAGCTATAATTGGAGGTTCAATTTGCAACAGACATATCTCTAATATCAGTACAAAGCTTGGTAA
>CM068955.1:43537733-43562958 GCA_035128595.1 Eptatretus atami
ATTTGTTTCACAGCCTACAGTTTTCACCGAAACTTCCTGAAACTTGGCGTATATATGTAAAAATACCCTGCGCCGACAGTAATCATCTCCGATTTTGAAAATTCCTCCTAGAAAAAAAAAGTTATGACGTCAAAATATCTCCGCTAATGGAAATCGCCTAAAAAAATTCTCAAAAGGCAAGCTTTTTGAATTCTGTTTGCGGGAATCGAACAGGGCATTAGCAGAGATGAATTACCGCACATATGATACATCACTATGACGTAATATCAATTTTTATGACGTCATTCTTATTTTTTGTTTCACAACTCAGTTTTCATCGGATCTTCGTGAAACTTGCCATGTATATGCAGAAAGCCCACGCGCAGGCAGGTAACCATCTCCGATTTTGGAAATTATTCCTAGAAAAAAAGTTAACGTCATAATATCGCCACTAATGGAAATCGCCTATACCATTACTCCGAAACTAGTTTGTTTCACAGCCTACAGTTTTCATCGAAACTTCCTGAAACTTGGCATATATATGTAAAAATACCCTGCGCAGACAGTAACCATCTCTGATTTTGAAAATTCCTCCGAGAAAAAAAAGTTATGACGTCAAAATATCTCCGCTAATGGAAATCGCCTAAAAAATTATCTCCGAAACTAGGCAAGCTTTTTGAATTCTGTTTGCGGGAATCGAACAGGGCATTAGCAGAGATGAATTACCCCACATATGATACATCACTATGACGTCATATAAATTTTTATGACGTCATCCCTATTTTTTGTTTCACAACCCAGAGTTTTCATCGGATCTTCGTAAAACTTGCCATGTATATGCAGAAAGCCCACGCGCAGGCAGTAACCATCTCCGATTTTGGAAATTCTTCTGAGAAAAAAAAGTTGATGTCATAATATCGCCGCTAATGGAAATCGCCTATACCATTATCTCCGAAACTAGGCAAGCTGTTTGAATTTTGTTTGCGGGAATCAAGCCGGGCATTAGCACAGATAATTTATCTCAAACCTGATACATCACAATGACGTCATATTCGTTTTTATGACGTCATCATTAAGAGGATGAGGATCTTAGCTCATTCGAGCTTGTTTTTAATCTTCCTTGCTACCATTTCTGTGTTGAGTTTTTTATCAGCACCCATGATTTCCAGGTGTTTGTTTTCTATTTTTGGATTATTTTCTTTAGCTTTGGGCTTTGGTTTCCTCTTATGAATTGTTGTATTTGACCCGTTTCATTTCTTACTCGTTCTCTCTGTGTCATTATTTTTCATTTCCAGAGTGGTGCTTGGTCTCTGTCTGCAGTGCCTGGTTTGTTTTCATGTGTGTGTTGTTGGTTGTTATCTCCATATGCGGGTTTCAGAAGGTGGAACAGAGCCCTCCCAGGTCTCAAAGTGTGTGTGTGTGTGTGTGTGTGTGTGTGTGTGTGTGTGTGTGTGTGTGCGTGCGCACGATGTTCCTCCTCCCAAGGAATTATGTATAAATCTAAAAGAATGATAAACATCGATGCTTTTATTCCAGTCTTCATTGTATCAATCTGAGAACGATATACATCATTACTTCTATTTGTACTCTTCATGAGCTGGAAGTTGGTGCTTTCTTTAGCCCTGTAATTCAGAAGTGAATTTGCATTTTGTGGCTAAATTCACATTTTCTATGTTGTTCCCATTTTTACCTGCGACTCGACAAGAGCTCTGCATTGCTGTTGTTGTAGGAGTTCTTGTGGAGCGTCGATTTTTGAAATGTGCACCCATTGGTTGGATGGCTGCCAGATACCACCCACATCTGTCGCTTGACTCCACCTACATTGGCACCCAGACAAAATGATATGGCCACCATCTAGGTTTTCTGGTGGGCCTAACTGATTGGTAGGCCTCTGCTGATTATACACTCTGGGTTTTTGCATCAGATTTCCATTTGCTTTGTTTGGGTCAAGTGTTAATCACGATGAGGGACCACGAAAAATCTAATCATATGCTGAATATTTTTTTTTTGGTAAGGTTTAGTCAAGTCCGTATGGGGCTTCCTAAAAAAAAGTGTTACTTAATGTTTGAACGGCCCCATATTGAGGTAAAACATCCGTGACTGTGTGATGATTCAGCTCGTTGTGATATAACCGTGGTGGACGCTGACATGGATAAGAGGTGTTGAGTTAATATTTCAATAACGCATTAAATGTGTTTCCCAATCAAGATATTCATCTTTTAAGAGTGCTTAAAATGCGCGTTTCCAATCGGCCCATTGCCAGATTTTTAAAGCCAATTCACTCACGCTTAATGGCGAGATCCCGTACCCCAAATGACCACCTAAAGGTTTTGTTTTTTAATGAAAAAAAGGTTTATTACAGCAGAGAGAGTGGAAGGGTGGAAGAGAGGGAGAAGGACACACACATTCATGGCAAGTTGAAGGTGACAAAATACGGGTGGTGGCAAGAAATCAAAAGTGGGGGGGTTTGCATGCTGCAGTCGCAGATTTGCGACGAGATGAAGAAAATTTAATTTATTTTTGTTTTAATTTTGGTTATTCATCTAACTATACACCCAAGTTTTGCTTTTGCAAATGCCACTTGAAATTCACAGTCCTATGAAAAAAATGAATGAAGCAGCAATGAACCATGTGGCCATAAACAATGCAGCATGAAAAGTGTTAACCAAACGTGGTAGAAATGTCATTCGATATGTTGACTAATCAGAAATGATAAGGAGGTTCCCAGTAAGACAACATACATACATACGTACATACATATAGTCATGGTCAAAAATATTGGCACCCTTACACTTTTTTCAAATAATGCACCATTTTTTCCAGAATATTGTTGAAATCAAAAAATCTTTTGGTATCCACATATGTATTTCTTTGGTTTGTAATGGAACAAAACAAATAAAGCTAAAAAAATTACGAAATTTTTGCTTATTCCACAAAGAAATCTTAAAATGGCCCAAACAATATTATTAACACCTTTTAGAAGTTTATGGGAATAATTAGATTTCAAACAGGTGATTCTCCTTTACTTTGGAATTGAACTCACCTGTGGTGAGTTGCAGGTGCCTGCAATATCAAAATCACTCACTCAACCAGTTGGAATAGAGAAAAGGAGTCATTCTGCTGTTTTGTGTCACTGTGTGTACCACAATGAGCATGGAGGAAAGAAAGAAAATCAGAGAATTGTCTGAGGAGGTCAGACACAAGATTGCATCCAAGCATGGACAATCTCAAGGCTACAAGTCCATCTCCAGAGACCTTGATGTTCCTGTGTCCACCGAACGCAATGTTATCAGGATGTTTAAGGGCCATGGCACTGTAGCCAACCTTGCTGGATGTGGCCCCAAGAGAAAACTTGATCGAAGATTGCAGCGAAGGATTGTTCGAATGTGGGAGAAAGCATCTCTATCAACTGCCAAACAGATTCAAGCTGACCTTCAGACACAAGGTACGACAGTTTCAACTCGCACATCCATCGCCAACTCAATGAAAGGGCGTTCTATGGTAGGAGATACAGAAGGACCCCACTGCTGAGAGAGAGACATCAGAAAGACCGACTGGAGTTTTCCAAAACACACCTAAACAAGCCAAAATCCTTCTGGGAGAATGTCCTGTGGACAGAGGAGACCAAATTATAGCTTTTTGGGAAAGCACATCATCGCTGTTTACAGAAAACAAAATGAAGCCTTCAAAGAAAGGAACACCTTCCCTACAGTCAAACATGGAGGAGGTTCAGTGATGTTTTGGAGTTGCTGTGCTGCCTCTGGCACGAGGTACCTTGAATGTGTGCATGGCATCATGAAATCAGGAGATTACCAAGGAATTTTGGAGCACAATGTTCAACCCAGTGTCAGAGCTGGGTCTCTGTTGAAGGTCATGGGTCTTGCAGCAGGACAATGACCCCAAAGACAATTCAAAAAGCACCCAGGAATGGTTCAAGATAAAATGCTGGATTGTTCTGAAGTGGCCAGCAATAAGTCCAGATCTAAATCCCATTGAACACCTGTGAGGAGATCTGAAAACAGCAGTTGGGAGAAGGCAGCCTTCAAATCTGGGAGAACTGGAGCAGTTTGAACAAGAAGAGTGGGAGAAACTACCAGTGGAGAGGTGTAGGAAGCTCATTCATGGCTATAGGAAGTGCTTGAACTGCAGTTATTTTGTCCAAAGGTTGTGCTACCAAATATTGTCTGAAGTGTCAATAGTTTTGTCAATGTAATTTTCTTTTTATTTTCCGATTTAAAAGGATATATTAAGTTCTGATTTAAAAAACAAAGGTTCTGTAATATTGACAGTGAAATAAAGAATTGTGCAGACCAAATACTTTCATCAATTTCAACTTATTTTTAGAGAAAATTGTGAGTTATTTTTTAAAAAGTGCAAGGGTGCCAATATTTTTGACCACAACTGCATACATACATACATACATACATACATACATACCATTTCTCAAACAAAGAACATTTCTCAAAGTTTTATTTACTTTTTTCGTTTCCAGTTGTCGCTTGTGATGCGTGACGTCACATGTACTATGAATAGCGTCACCACAAGAAAGAGCAGCGTTGCCTGGTTTATAGAGACCAAGTGATAATAAACGGTGATGAATACGACATGAAGATCTTGACAATAAAACTTTAAGAAAATGTTCGTTCATTCACAAGCATCAAACTGCATCATTGGATCCAATTTCATTCATTTTTTTTTTGTATACCTTGTCGAGGCTCGTATGAAAGCTAACAACACAATGCACACAAGGGGGGGGGGGGCATGAGACAGGAGGGGAGGGAGTGGGAAGGACAAAATAGTGGGGAACAGAGACATTTGGAGATCTGTGGAAGGGAGAGGGTGGGACGGGAACATGGGGAATAGAAGATGGACATTACAGGGACTTTCAGGAAGGAAAGCAGGGGAATTGAAGGAAGTGGGCTTTAGGTGGATTATCGGGGGTAGAAAAGATCGAGGATTTGGATGGGGGATGATAAGAGGTGGTGGTGAACAGCTGTTTTGAAAGCCTGGAGGGAAGAATGGGAATGAATAGAGTGAGGGAGTTTATTCCAAAGGCGGGAAAAAAGAGGAATGAAAGAGTGAAGGTGAGCAGTGATTCGTGATTTTGGTAGTTTTACCACAAGGGGTTGTTGCGGACCTTGAGCGCCCTGCGGAAATGTGGTGGGGACAAATCGCAGAGAGAGCAGGGGGGGCGAGGCTGGAGAGGAGACGGTAGAAGACAGAAAGACCACCGACCAACCTGAGGTGATTGAGTGAGATGCCCAAAGACTCAGACTCATTGCGGGAGATGCCAATGATCCGAAATGCCTTGGTTTCTACAGCGTGAAGCCGAGAAAGGGTGGAGGCAGGAGCACCAGCCCAGAGGGGAGAGCAGCACTCCATCAGGCTGCGGACAAAAGCTTTGTAAGTGGTCAGGAGCTCAGGTGGGCCGAGGAAGGACCTTGCACGACGGAGGATTCCCAGTCGGCGACTGGCTTTGGAGGCGAGGTTTGAAATGTGGCTTTCCAGGAAAGGTCATGGCAGATAGTGAGACCCAGAAGCTTGAAAGAAAGGACTTCTTCCAGAGGATTGTTGAGAAAGTGGATGGGGGCTTTTCTAAATGGTCCTTTCGAAGAGACATAGTGAGAGTGTGAGACTTGTCCGATTGAAAGACATGTTCCACGTGTTGGACCAGTTTGTGATTTTATCCAGATCAGCAGTCAGCGAAGAAGCTGCTGTTTGCCGGTTGAGGGATGACCGATGGTACGGCAAGAGGTGAAGTCATCAGCAAAGAGATATAGAGGATTTTCCAGAGAGTCGGAGAGATCAATGATGAAAACCAGAAAAGAACAGGCCCGAACGCTACCTTGAGACTCCAGCCTGGACAGGAGGGGGGGGAAGAACTCCATTTTGGGCCACACATTGACTGCGACAGGAGAGGAAGTCTGCGAGCCATGAGTGGAGATGGCCTTGGATACCATGGAAAGAGTTTGGTGAGTAGGGCAGGGTGCCAGACTGTGTCAAAGCACGTGATATATCCAGGGATACGGTCGGATTTCCTGTCTGGCATTGAGGACCTCCATCCATTGGTGGGAGAGCAGAAGCAGCATATCCAGGGTAGATTGACCTGGTCTGAAACCAAATTGATGACCAGAAATCAAGCCATTGGAGAAGAGGAAGGATTTGATGTCTGAAGCGATGATGGATTCCATAACCTTGCTGATGATTGGGAGAAGGCTGATTGGTCTGTAGTTGCAGGGATCTGTTTTTGCACCTTTTTGTGCAGGGCAGTGATGTTTGCTGATTTCCAAGCAGATGGCAGATGGCCTTGAGCAAATGAGAGTGTGAATAGAACAGAGAAGAGGGTGAGCAAGAGCAGAAGAGCAGGCTTTGAGGACACGTGGGCTGATGCCGTCTGGACCGGTTGCAGAATCTGAGTCGAGGTTTGACAGCAAGCTCTCCACCTTGTCAGGAGAAAAGGACACAGAGTCCAGGGACAGTTGGGTGCGACTGGGTAAGGTGGTTAGAGAAAGTGATGGGTTTGGACACAAGATTTAGCTGCAAACTCCAAGTTTAGGCATTCAGCTTTTTCACGTGCGGTATCAGCAGTGCTGCCATTTGAGGTAAGGGAGGGGATGGAGGGGGAACATACACCAGAAACAGATTTGATTAGATGCACCAGGATTTTGAGGAAGAGAGGTTTGAAAGTTCAGACTTGAGATGAGAAACATGTTGTTTTCTGGCTCTCCTGAGGGTAGATACACACTCGTTCCAAGCTTTATGGAAGGAACTGAGATTGCTCTCAGTTGGGTTTGCTTTCCATGAGGCAAAGGCAAGTTGTTTCAGGACAACTGCCTCACCACAAGCTTCAGTGAACCAAGGCGGGAGGAGGGTAGGACAACTGAAGACGAGAGGGATATATCTGTGCATGAGGGAGAGCAAGTTTCTTTGAAAGAATTCCAGGATGAGTTGATGTTGGAGAAAGTAGAGATAGGAGACCAGTCTATAAGTTTGAGGGCTGCTTGGAGACTCTGCCAGTCGGCTTGACTGAAATGCCAGACTCGACGGCGGTGAGGTGGTTCTCTGATAATAGCCAGAGAGATGTCCACTTTGACAAGGACGTGGTCAGAAGAACCGATTGGAGCGGAGGAAGAAGCAGATATTGTCAGGGAAATTTGTCAAAATCAGATCCAGAAGAGATGGAGTACCATTGGTTGAGATCCGGGTAGGGAAGTTGACCGATTGAGTCAGTCCCAATGAGTCGCAGAAAGCTTTTGCTGAGGTGCCATGACAGGTGAGAGAGGTACACACCTAGCCAACTGGCATGATGACAATTGAAGTCGCCACATAGAGGAAGAGAGAGTTTGGATGAGAAGATAGAAGTTGGTCAATGTTTTCAGATAGTGAGGTGTAGATGGAGTCATCACTGTTAGGTGGACGGTACAGTACACATATGAACATAGGTGGGAGTTGAGGGAAGCCGTAGCCAGAGGTATTCCTGGGGGTGTGGGGGAGTGAGGGCAGTGCATGGAGAGTGAGGAATAGAGTCTTTGATGAAGAGAGCAACTCCTCCACCAGGGCGAGGCTCAGATTTGTCAAACCAGAGGAGGGAGTCAGACACGTCTTGGGGAGGAAAGTGTTCTTTAGGCAGATTATGTCTGGTTTGTCAGTGGCAACCTGTATGGAAAGATCTGAAAGGTTTGAGCGAAGGCCCCGGATATTTGAGGTCCATACTTTTAATGAAGAGATAGAGGAGGAGGCTTTGGGTGCAGGGGGTGGGGGGGGTAGGACAAGGGACGAGGGGGGGGGAGGTAAGGAGTGTTGTTGAAAGAGTGTGGGGGATTGCAGAATAGCTAGGGGAGGGGGCCGAATGAGGAGGAGAAAAGGCTCTGTGGTGCTGGGGGAGAGGGGGACAAGAGAGGGGGAAGAAGGCAGTTGAGGATTTGAGGAGGTGGAGTGAAGAGATGGAGGTGAGAGGGCAGTGGAAGGAGGCAGCTTTATGGATGGGAGGGGGGGCAACTTTGGGAAGGATAAGTGAGGGGGTGAATGGTGGGAGAAAGGTGAGGGGGAGTTTTGAGAGAGGTGAGAGGGAGGCTGGAGGGAGAAGAGTGGGATGGTTGCTTTGAGAATGAGGGGTGAGAGGAGTGAGTTGGCACTGAAGATGGAAAAAAAGAATGGTTGATGGAAAGCAAACATTCATAGCAAACTGGGGTTTTCAAAAGTTTTAGGTCAGTTATGCGATTAAACACATTTCTTGTGAGATGCAATAAAGGTGAATTCAGAGAATGGAGAGAAGAAATGCTGTAACAGTTGGATTTTTTAGGCAAGGGATGAAGGAAAGGTCGAATTGAGAGCAGTCTGTTTAAATAGACAGGGCTGGTCCTTCCTGTTGCATGAGTGCCTCTCGAGGCAGATAATATGCCCTGTAGGCGGGTTATAGATTTTTAATAGATGCCAACTCAAATTGCCAACAGTCTTTTTTGATCACTCGCACCATGTGCATGCTTGTTTCCAGCAAAGCTGGCTTACATAATTGAGGAAGATCGGACTGATCTTAGGCCATCCTGGGCTACAGCTGAAAAGGCCATGGATGGACAGGGTATTCCAAACCACTCCCATTGAGGACAATGCCCGATTCTGGACCTCTGGTTTGCTACAATCTAAGCCGGACCATACAGATCAATGAGAAGCCATAATCTGACACAACACATTGATTCCATGACTCTGACCTTTTCCCCCTTCAGTTGTAATGCTCCAATACAGCTTAATCCACGATGTATTCCCTCCTCCACTATCCTGTTGCTGTATCCCCCACATTTGTCCTGCCATAGTCATTTATCAATTCTAAAACTAGAAGGGCACTCGTTGGAGTGCATACCTCCACACGTATGCCTGATCCATGAGAAACATATAGGCCAAAATACATTTTTGGAGATACCGTGTCATACAGTATATCGTTTTTGGCCTGATCTCTCAATGGTAGAAAAATTCACTTTAAAATTTCTAGTAGTCGGTCCAGATCTTCACCAAAAATCTAAGCAGTTCAGCCTTATCACCCACACTCAAGCTGCCCACCGATATTACATCCTGATCCATCCACAACTTTTTTGAGATATTCCTGCACCACAGAACCAAACAGACAACAAACAGACTGCGGGGGGGGGGGACATAACCAACCCACTTCGGTGCATAGAGGTATTAATAAAAAAGACATCAAAGCTGTGAACAATAAAAACCTTAATCACCAAAAGCCTAAGAGTGAATGTTGTACAATATGGTATGTTCAATTGTTATTCATTTGAACTTTATTAGTTTATTCTTAATACACACTAAACCTCATGCTGATTCCCTAATCATCACTTGAACATCCTTTACATCAGTCTATGTTGATTCTATTGGCATTTTAATCCAAATTATATATGACATTGAGTCAAGTTAAACCCCTTGAAACCCCTGAGCAGCTCCTTGGACTTTGGCTCTTCCACCCTGGGCTCCCTGGACGAGAAAAAAAATCTGGCCCACGCAGAGTATATGGAGGTTTGAGTAGCGGCTGGGTTAAAACGGCAGCTAGGGTTCAAAGGTGTGAAAGTGATTCTTCACCATTGAGAGATCGGACCAAAAAACTATAAAAAGCATGATATTTGAAAAAATGTATAGGTCGATATGTTCTCATGATCAGCATGGGTGGTGGGTATTCGCTCTCACGAGTGCCTCTGGTTCCTCATATGTTCATGGTCCGACTAGTCCAATCACAAGCAGGAATAACCGAACATCTGTAGAAGGTGCAGAAACATTTTCGTTCATTGATGCTTTACGGACAATTAATCCTGGTTTGTTATTTGATCATTTCACATTATTCAAAAGAGCTTGATTTTGAAAAAGGAAATCTTACTCAGGTTCAACCTCTTTTTTAGAATGACAACATAGATAATAATAAATTCACCCAAATTGTTTCATAAACGAGATGATTTCTTATATTGTACAAACTCCTTTTTTGGACCAAAACAGTTCCGATGGCACAATTTCAGGTTGAATTATCACACATTATTCACTGTAAGCAATCATACAGAACATAAAATACTGAATCAGACCATGTAAAACATATTCTATGGCAGGGAGCTGCAGTACACACACCGCACCACCACACCACTACACACAACAACACACCCTGAGCCTTTTGGCTGCTGGTGCTCATGCTTAGGGAAGCAAGATATGCCTCCTGTGCAGTGCCCCTATTACTGAATACGGAGGCTCTTCTCGCCGACCTCAGAAGGATGACCAGGCTGAGACAACCCTCACCTGAATGTAATTCAGCAGCTAACGGGGACTTGAAACACAGGACCCAAGATCCAAGCCAACCACCTTAACCGCTAAGCCAACACCGGCTTTATGGACTTCCAGTTTGAGCATTGAAACATTGTTATTGAAGTCAATAATGTATTCAATCAAATCCAATAAAAATGGTTAAAAATATTCATCTAAACGTGGTTTATAACATTTTCCTTGGTATTAAGGGATGCAGCTACGAGGTACAGTTGAATATTCATTAAAATGACAGTTTTTTTATTCGAGCTCGGCTCCGCTCGGTGGTAAATAAAAGGGACATGATACTTTAATGTGCAAGTTTGGGTTTTTCTTAGGTGGCAGATGTTTGTTATGTTAATGAATATGCAATCGATTATTTTTATTATAATTTATGATAACATTTTGAAAACCTTGAACAACGGAAGGTAACACTTTCAGGTAAAGCTGGAGCGAAGAGCAGAGCATTTGGAGTTGAAGATTTTTTTTGTATCCATACGTTGAAGGCTCATGGAAGAGTGAGAATTAGTAAATGAACTGATTGGTAATACTAATAGACCAAAAGGTACAGTTGAAGACAAGGGGAACACCAACAGCAGAGTGAATGCTAAATAGAGGGAGACCTCGAAAAAACAATGGGTGTGGGAGGATGCGTGTAGGAGGCATGCAAGGGGTAGACCACAAATGGATACAGAAGGAAACTATCAGTGGGAAAACCTGAAATTTGGAAGGAGGAGGGATTGGTGGGTGGGAGGTTAACAGGGTAGAAAGCACCTCACTGTTTTGTACTCAGCTACCTTCACTCTGTGCTGTGGTTAGTTGTAACCTCAGTCATGTTTGGCAATTGAAATCACCTATATATAAGAGCAGGGGTGGTACAGTTGTGGAGGCACAAGGTCTAAGAATATGATGGTTGGCTTGTACACATTAGATGACGTGCAGAGACCCTGTATTTTTGATGATGTTGCCTATTGCAGATCAAGTCGGAGCTGACATTGCACATTACTGTTTCAGTCAAAGACAGAGACTTGAGGAAGTTGTAAAATACATGTGTGGCTGCCTGTTAAAGGCTATCAATTTAAGCCAGATAGTTTCCTCTTACCTCATCGCAAAGGTGCAATTTCTTTTGGAGCAGAATCACAAGTACATAATTTGGTGGTCGCTATGTGGTGGAGTACACACAACTTTAGCAGGCATTGAACTCCTCTATGCTAATGCAGAATCCTGGACAGCAGTGTGGAAGGTTTCACCTTGTTGAAAGAGGCTAGTCCAAGGAGGTATCGCAGTGTGCAGTGAGGTCAAAGTAGCCTTTTTAAAAAAAGCTGTTGGTTTTCAACAGCACCAATACTGGAGAAGCTGGATACTGCTGAATTTACTTCGGTACTCTAATGAAACACAGAAAAACTGAAGGTAATTAAAAGGAAAATTACTAAAGGTAAATTTTAACACCCCAGGTGGACCAAAAAAACTACAACTTGTCAGCTGTTCAAAGACGTTCCTGGAATGGCCGCGTGAGGTCAGTTGAAGCCACCTTGTTGAGCCATTTTAGGTTGCAATTACTTATCTATAATTTTTAGGTAATCTAAAGTTCTAAAGGGTTATTTAAAAAAAACCTATTTTTGATATTTTTGTTTGTGATTAAAATAAAAAGCTAATTATCAGCGATTGTACAATTCTGTATTATATAACACTGGAAACACTCCTCCCTTATGGAGCAATTGGTAAGTCGTCGTCGTTTGTCAGTCTTGCGAGGGGGTGGTGATTTTTTTGTTTGTGTCCATGAATCGATCCGACTGACTACCAACAGGTTTGCTAAAATTTGCTGCTGAAGATCGGTTTGTGAAAATTTTAAGTCATCCTTTTCCACCTGGTTTGTTTTTATCCAGTCGTAAGTAATCTCTCCCACACTGTTTTTTTTTTTCCTTGTGCCTTATGGCCGAACCTGTGTGTATACCAACATGTCGCAAAATTTGGTGGAGATCGGACCAGCCTGTTTTTTGATTTGAATTTTTAGCTCGCCCGTTCGAAAAACAGAGAGCTATAGCGATACCCCCGGCGTGAGCGTCAGCGTGAAAATGTTAAAGTTTTTGGTGCAAGTTATTTCTTTCTAATGTTTTATCTACCACACTATTTTTTACTGATTACAATATACAAATACATATATGCTTTAAAATTATTTGGATCAGAACTCACTGCAATGCTTTTAAAAAATATTATTAGACTAGTCTTTTAAAAACGATAATGTATAAACAGGCGAGCATTGGGTGGCTTTGACACCACTCTGGTTTAGAGGTACTAGTACATTACCTGTAGGATGATGTTTCCCCCCCCCCCCCACCGCCCCAAACTACGTGACAAACCACACACACACACAATTGCATCTTACTGTGGAGTAAACTTACACATGCAATTTGGCCAACTCAATAAAAAAAGCCTCAGCCCCCCTCCTAACTCTGTCCCATCTTTGCTTCCCTCTGTCCAAGCCTCACCCTTCACCACCTAACTTAAGGACTTAATTCCCTCCCACACTCAAGCCTTCAATCCCCCCTGCCAAACCTCAACCTCCCCCTTCCAAAGCTGTTCCCATCTTTATTCTCAGCCTCCCCGTTCATAAAAATAACAGGCATTCCCAGTAGAAACAGCAGAATATTTCATGCTTTCTGCTTAATACATGCGTCACTTATATATTCATGATATCACGATTCACCAGAAACCCATCACAGTCGCCTGTTCAACTCACAATTTCAAGAGAAAATAGTCAGAAATAATAACAAGGACGGACGTTACATCTGCAGTAAATGTTGCTGCTTGAGAGAAAGGGTTTCCAAGGGTACATTTTAAAGGATTCTAAAAAAGGGTACAATTTTTAAAAAGCTTCTTAAATTGGTAGTCATAATATAGAAATTGGGTGGAGTCAGGCGAACCGTCCAACCAATGGGTGGAACTCACACACACGGACAGAAGGATGCACATACGGCTCCTTTTATAGTGTCGAGATACATTTTAGAATTCTTAGGTAATATTAAGTTAATTTTAGAATTTTTATGCAAAGAGAAGAGACATAAATGCAATACATATAATTGGCTTATTTCATGCAGTAGGATTCTTTAAATGTTAATGTAATGCATTTGGAATAGCCATTACTGTTCAATAAATCATTATAATTGTTGTGAAGAACAATTTATGGGGGAAAAAAAAGATTTTGTCCTGTGTATATGCATATACATGTGAGAAACTGGAGTACATTGGGATAGCCCGCAAAGCAGCTATTAATTATTGGCCTTTGATATTTATTACCTCCATCTGTCTTTTCTGTCTGTCCGTCTGTCCACAAAGTCCTTTATGACTGATGAACAACTTGTTTAACTTGAATGTTATATTTTGAACACAAATTGGAAACAAACCTGCCGTTAATCGTACTTGTCTCTGGAATTCGTCCGATCGCATATGCGCAGAGAGTAGTGGAGATAATATTTTCATCTCTCTCTCTGCCTGCTGGAAGTCAAACAAATTGAAAATCATTCCAAACAGGAAACTTACTGTTTATGAGACGTCATAAAGGACACAAGAACAGGCATGAAGAACTAATGTAACACGTTAGATCGGGGGTGGTGTAATCAACATCGCGTCAATTCCGGAATTGATTTTTTTTTGTATGAACTTTATAACTCTTTATTTTATTTAAATTTAATTATAAACTTGAACACAGTAGAACACAAATCGCCTCTGTGTCACTTCCAAGCCTCCAGTTTAGCAGTACTTGGACATTTTCTATAGGGTGGTGTAAAAGATTGCTTCAATAGCACGAAACTTACAGAATTTGTTTTATCGATCTTTAAAATCATTATTTTCTTTCAATTGAAGTATTATTATACTGAATACTGTCAGGGGTAAATGTGTTATTATGAATGTTCTAGTGCGAAGTGTGTTCATGATATTTAGTGCACTTAATATCATGAAAAGTTACTTGTACTAAATATCATTTTCCAGGATAGCCTGCGGAGGAGATGTCCCCCAATGCATTCCATGCCCCTAAAATTATATATTAGATTTTCAATTATACACTTTATCTGCAGTATCATGATGGGAACAGTTACCAGCCTGTAACACTGCTGGCAAACGCTGGTTGTTTATTTGCTTAAATCAAGCCATATTTCATCACATTTTTGAGGTTTTGGAAAAAAAAAATGCTTAAGTATACCGAATGAGTTGATGATAACGAAATTAATATAACAAAACGAGCTAAATTGAGGTGAATCAAGCTCATAATAAAAATTATACTTCCAGTAACTTTGTGTCATTACTATTGCGAGCAACATTAATTGTTTGGCAGATTCTCAAAAAAAGTGTTGAAAATAGATAGATTGAGAGAGGTAGCATCAGTAACTACAAATATATCCTTGTTGCAAGAAGCTCTTTGTGCTGATGAGAAGGGTTTCAGTTGATCAGTCCTACATTAGTGATTCCATGGAGTTAACGGACGTTTCTAATTAAGCATAATGATGTTAATGCGGGTAACGGCTACCACATCAATGGAACATGTAAACTAAAAGAAGTCAAAAGCAAAAAGCATTTCTGGAGTGGCTTTAATTTCACACAGTGGTTTCTAATGTAACGATGTTTAGCTTAGTTTTTCCTGACAAATCCTGCAGACCTGTGGGTTTTCTGCCTGAGGTCGTCTAATTTAAGTTTTGTAGTTGAATCCGGAACTTTCTAAGACCATGTGATTTGTTTTTGTAACTTATTAGACTTTTACAAAGTAACATACACCTGTAACTTTGCGACAAATCTCTGTGTTGATAAATCTATTAATAGGAGTAGGTTTATTGCTTTTATTGGGGAAATCTCTGATCCAGTACTTAATGATAAGTCTGACACAATGACCCAGAGGTAGTGCACTTGCTCCTTAGATGTCTTGTCTGGGTTCATTGTTGACCTGACTATAAAACTGTTAGATTTGTGCTTCACACAAATTGCATCAATAATTTTGCTCTTCCTCGAATGGGCATCCAGCTGGAGACCCATCTGTTTGTATTATTTTGTGGATGTTAAGATTCCATGATTTCTTTTGATCCGAGTAGACGAGTTACATGAGCCACGAGCAAAATTCTAAATTCCAGCCCTGACTGACTGCTGCGAAGACAATGGCAAACCACCCAATATAATCTTGCTATAAAACTGTTTCAGCAACACCGATGCTCTTTCACCAGAGTAGGGTACATACAGTGAGACTTTAAATGATAAAAATACAGATTTGCTCTTGAGATTTTTTTCCTAAACCTTGGAAAACAATAAGAATACTAAAAGCATTTTTGCACTTGAATTTCTGAGCCTTTCCAATTATCCAGACACGTTCAACCAGTGTTTTACTGACCGCACATAAATTTACAGCATTATGCACCCTAAACTCTCCCGGTACAAATTGCACGGCTTCACCATTTGAAATGCGGCCCTTTAATTGGCTCGTGTAGCATCTCATTGCGGGGCCCTTCAGATTGTGCTCTGCGCTATATTTATATGTACTCATACGTACAGTGTGAATGTCTTTTCTTTCAAATTCTATTTTTTCTTTCTAATCGAGTGAGTAATTATATCGGATGTCTGTAAACAACTTATTTTCAACAATCATTGAATGAACAATATAAATAATGATTAAAGAACAAGCATCCTCTGCTTACAATGTTGCTTCAAAAAAGCACAAGTTGAATCACACTCTGGACTAATTTTGAATATCTTAATTTTTATGTAGATTTTTTGTGGGGGCCGAAAACACTTCCTTCCACCCAATAAAGAATGTGGCTGGGGATCATTTAATATTACCTTCATATAGCGACAAAGACAGGCACTTTAGAGGTTTTTTTTTTTTTTAATCCCCAAAAATCGAACTTTTAAATTATTTTCAAAATTTTCAAAAGGTTTTTTTTTTTTTTTTGCCTAAAACATTCCCGGCACTCACCTGTGAACCTCTTTAAGTTTGATGAGAATCGTTCAGCCATCTCTAAGAAAAATTGACAGACAGATAAACGGACATCTCTCTTAAAGCATAGATTTCTACACGTTCCTCCACAAGCCTTGGACAGTGCAGAGGAAATGTTTACAGAAGAGGCATAAGAACATTTGAAGCAACAACCTCTTTACACGATGTTAAATATGATACAATGTTATAAGAGGCACAGTTGTGGGTAGTTCTATAACCACCTGGAATTCATTTTGACAGTGTTGTGGGAATCCAAGCAGCAATATGCACCATTTCATTTAAAGAATGTTCAAAAATATAATTGACATGAGATCGACGCCACGAAAACCTTCACAAAGGCACAAAAAGGAAGTTGTCATGTGATAACTTAGTCTTTCGGTGCATTATCTTTGCAGTTTTGAAATCTCATGACACAGGATTATGATCGATAAAATTACGCAAACTAATAAAGTTAATTTGCACTTGAAAGCAATTACGATGATGCTCAAGCTGAATCTCAGATGCCTGAAATCTCTATGCGCACAGAGAGTGGCGAGAAGAACATTTATCATAGTTAGGGAGCCTGTGAACATGACACGGGCTGTGGGTGTGAAAATTGAAATATAACATGCAGCATATACAGGTTATCTGGAGTGAAAAGAAGCAAAACAATGTTGTACATTCTTTATTACCCTCATCTGTGCCATTCTGTGAGATGTTACAATATTGTTATTATTCTGTGAGACATACACACACGTCACACCATTTACGTATCAAAGCACCGTCACATTTACCTCAATTGCAACATGAAGATCTTGTATCTCAGACTGTAAAACAGTCGTTCAAAGCTTCTGTTTACTTGCTAGCTCTACCAAATGTAAATGTAAAGAAAGCTGCAAAGGTTAACTAAAGCAGGCAACCTGGCATCATCCTGCACAGATAGAGGCCAAAATTCAAGCAGGGACACAATCCACCTTTGCGTGAATATCCTTGACCCACACAGGCAAGCTGAACTGGCGATGTATTGCGTTGGTTGGATTGAATCCGACAAGCACATAACACATTTTTTGCTCTGTAAAGAGCCTCATACATCATAGTGCAAGGGGGCATAGCTGCCTGGGTTAGATTTGCGCGCTCCTTATTGACTGCTCAGAGAAGCAGCTTGCCAGAAAGGAATTTTTATCGCAAATTGCATAGAGCCATCTCGTCCGGTGGCAAGCAGTTTGAACTGTCAAGAAAAGATTAGATGTGAAGTGAGGCAGCCTGCTCTGAGTCACAATATGTCATTCGAAAATGGGACCCAGCAGTTATTATGAAGATTTTTATTTGTCAAGGATCATTGATGAGACAGTAAATGTATTATCGGATAAGGATGTTATATCGTGGACCTTTTCTGAAATTTCAAAACCATTCGTCGTCAACGGACTAATCGATACGGTATAAGGTATTCAAATGTTGGGTCACCGCATCACAAGGCAAAGCGCCCAAATGAAAACGCCAAGCAGGACTGACTCTGCAACTTCCAGCAGGCTGTTGGTGAGCA
This sequence comes from Eptatretus atami, assembly GCA_035128595.1. NCBI lineage: Eukaryota > Metazoa > Chordata > Myxini > Myxiniformes > Myxinidae > Eptatretus > Eptatretus atami. Next base: position 43,555,493 of record CM068955.1, read on the forward strand.
TTTGTGGCACAGTACTTGAGCGGAGACGGTTGAGATGAAGCCAAGGCCAGAGTGTCCAAACTCCACGCCTTTCAGCCTGGCTTACACCAGCAGCACGCAAACCTTGGCTTGATCCTTTGAAATTTGTATTTGGGTAAGAGGATTATCTCATTAAGAATATACCTTTTATACTCTAGAATCTAGATGTAATAAGATATATCACAAGGAGAACTAGGATGTTGAAAGAAAAATATTTTTGTAGAGGCTGGAGTAGAAATAATGGAACTCCCATTATCAAATCACTTATTGACCCTCATAACTGTATTCATATTGTATCTCAATCATTGAACCTTGAATCTCTCCTTAATAAGGCTTACTTATGAGCCCTGGCTGCTCTACACAATTAGGAGTTGCAGTATATACCTAAAAATCAAACGTTTGAGAGGGATTCCAAATAGCTCTGCAAATATTTTTTGAAAAAAAATACATAAACAAACCTGGAATGATGTAAATCGTACATCCTATTGCACCATTTTCAGAAAATCTCAAACTTAGCATCAGAAGTGATTGTATAAATCTTTAAATAATGTTCTTCTTCCTGTCTCGTTGCCCTTAGTCGTATTGCTGCAGCTGAGAGTCATTGAGCCATGGTTAATGTAGACTTGTGAACACTGCAGTTTACTATCCCCTGCTTCATTAAGCTTTCCTGATGAATATGATGTTTAATAGACTTCAGTCAAACAATATATATATTCATTTGTGCCCGTTAAAACACGCAATTAAATTCAAGCATTATCACGAGCACAATTCCATGTATAACAGTGAATAATAATTTTGAATGTTGTTATGCAGTGATAAATCAAGACCAATGCCCGACTGCCAACCCATGACGATTAACCAACATTATATCTGTTAACAGATCTGTTCTTATCCTGACGTTCTCGTCTCCTTCTGGATGCGCAAACGTCCTTAGAGGATAAACTTGTTTCGACATTTGGCCGAGGTATCAAGTGATATTATTCGATTATAACTATGGCAGTTTCAATGATAACTATTGCAGTTTCAGTGATAACTATAACAGTTTAATCATCACTGTGAAAGCTGGTGTAGAGTGCGTCCACGGACCAGATAAACACTGGATTTAATGAACTAAACATGCAGTACTCACACCATTATACTTGAAATCTATGTAGGCTCAGTTACGAATTTTGATTGTCTGATGGTTCTATTGGTTGTGTGTGTCCGTGTGAATCATGTGATATGCATGTGTGAAATTGAGATTGTGATGCGTGTCTGCTGTTACAATCTGAGAGTTTTGGCTAGTGTTGTGTGTGTGTGTGTGTGTGTGGTGTTGTGTGTGTGCGTGTGTTTGTTCAATTATCCATTCCACACACATGCCAATGCATGAAACTTTTATTCCGGAGAGTTATATCAATGCCATATTCTCATCATTCATCTGAACGTTCCTGGATCAAATTTGGCATGATCTGTATCAGACTAATGCCTGGTGTTGGCGTAATGGATAGGGTGGTGGGCTTGGGATCCTCGGATCCTGAGTTCAAATCCCCCTCGGCTGTTGACTTAACACCAGTGGGGTTGACTCTGCCTGTTATCCCTCCGAAGTCGGCAAAATGAGTGCCAGCTTGCTGGTATACTGTGTCGGAGTGGCGACCTGTCCAGGATTGTACTCAATAGCTAAGGAGACTGCTTAGGCAGCACCAATGCTGCACAGAGTATGGTCCCAATGGATGGATGGATGTATTAGACTAATGATAATGATGGAGTGCCAATAGTCTGACATTCTGTACATTGACATGTAACGGGAAATAGTTGTGAACTGGGTATAAAATGGTCGCCACATCCAGAATTGCAACAAAGGTCTGAGGAAGTTCCTGGATCACAAATTAAACATTCATTGAGGTTCTCTGATCTTATTTTCTCTGATCTTTCTTCTGAAAAAATTGAAGATTAGCATATGTCTTCACTCCCCATGGGGTTATATAGGGTGATAACGATGATGTCATCAGTGAAGTGAAGTGGTATTCCAGGCATAATTTGTCAAAGTTGAAATCTTTATCCAAAAAATCTGAAACTTCATATATCTGACGTATGACCCCAATGTGAGTGAATTGAATTTGGGTGGTAATCGTCACATTGTATGGGAGCCATGTTGGATTAAAGGAAAAATTTGGATATGATTTTCTCCAAAAAACGCTCGATGAAAAAAAAAATTAGAAACTTGGCATATGTCCTCAACTCCCCATGGGGTACATAGGATGAGGTGAAGGAAGTCCAAAGGTGAACGAGGTCCGAAGATGAAGGAGGTTATGTTTTCACCCTTTTCTGTCTGTCTGTGTGCAGGATATCTCAAAAAGTTGTGGACGGATCCGGATGAGATTTTGTGGACATTTTGGGTGTGTGACAAGGACAAAGTGATTAGATTTTGGTGAAGATCCGGATCCGGATCCGACTAGTGGAATTTTTTTTTTTGTGATTCTTCACCATTGAGAGATAGGGCTCAACCAATATATAGCAAGATATCTCGAAAAATTGTTGACGGATTCGGATGAAACTTGGTGGACAGGTGGGGGTTGTGGCAAGGACGAATTGATTCATGTTGGTGACGATCTGAAACCGAATCCAGATGTGATAATTTTTTAGTGATTCTTTACCATTGAGAGATCGTGCTAAACCGATACATAGCACAATATCTCAAAAAGTTGTCGACGTATTCGGACGAAACTTGGTGAACATGTTGGATTTGTGGCAAGGACAAATTGGTTCGATTTTGGTGAAGATCCGAATCCAGATCTGGATACGAGAATTATTTTAATTTTTGAAAGTGATTAGTCACCATTGAAAGATAGTGCCAAAACGATTATGTGCTGTCTGTATAGCATGATATTTCAAAAAAAGTATTGGCCCAATATGTTCTCATGGATCAGGCATTATGTGGCGGAGGTATGCTCTCTACCGATTGCCCTTCTAGTTTTGAATTGAAATATTTATCCCAAAATCTGAAAGTTCTTATATCTGATGCATGAACCAGTGTGAGTGAGTAATTAAATGTTAATATTCATAATCCATGCCAAGAAACTAGGTGACATAGGGTACCTGGATGACATGGGTACATGGGCCATAATAGTAGCGTGCTCATTTAAGGATGGTTATTAAGTTTACCGAATGCTCACATTTTGTTCAGAATGAACGTCCGAGGCGAGACTAAGCACTCCACGAGTGCTGTTCTCGTTTAATTTTGTTTCAGAACTTCATAATCTTTGTGAAACAATTACAAGTTTTCATTATTGGAATTGAACTCATAACTTCTTCAACCATTTTATTTAACCATTTGCGCTGATTCAGACAGAATCGGGACTCACGAAATGCCTGCAACAATCAATCGGTGCATGCATCATTTCTAAATCTTTATATTAAAAGGATATAATGCAATTAGCCCTCTTAATGAATAATTTAATAACTTGTTTTTGCACAAACATCCATATTAATTTTAAAACTCTTTATATACAATAATAAACGTACAATCTTATTTTTAAAATTACAAGTCCATTACAGTTTGCATATCAGCGAATGTGGTTTATTTCAGTCAAATCTTCAAACCAGAATTCGCATTCCTGTCTGATTTTAATTGCGTATTTTATCATTCAGACTTGCACGACAATAACAAGGATCTCGAGCTAAAATGGAGAATTTATGACTGAATATTTGGATAAGTTTCCACTTCCATCTGACATACACTCAAATAATTCAAACACCATGTGGTTGTAAACTGTTGAAACAGAGTTCTCTGGAATATTATTCCTGGAAAAAAACAAAACCATCAGGTCATATTAATATTTCTCAGTTCCCTATTAAAATTTAATCTTGGTTCCCTATTCTTTATGAAAAGTTCCAAGTATACTATCATTCCCAAATTATGGGACAATAAGGCAATGTTATTAATTAATGAGTGCAAAGTTATTAATTAATAACTACTTCTTTGATTTGCTAATCAGGTTCACTCTCCAAGATCAATGGTGGAATGTGGCCTGTTGATTTATTTATTTTAAGTTGATCTATGGGTCGTGTAGATCTTGTACACAAATGGCATGCAGGGCAAAGACATGGGTAGATATCATTGAAATTTACGTGAATTGGAAGGGTATTAGAAGGCAATGGCAAACACAAATGCCATTTGAACCTGGGTTCCCAACATCATGAGCCATCATTTCAGTTGGGAACACAAAATTGGCCAACCCATAAGATGGGAACACGAAACAGGCCAATTCTGGCTCTCAGAAAGCATTCTAAGACATCTCAGAAGGGTTGATTGTGTTTAGTCCGAGTTGTAGGCTGGCCACAACATATTTTTAACACTGTTATCCTTTACCAATTCCTTACAAACACACTGGTTTGCAAATATGTGTTGTCATGGTTGTACACACAAGGGCCCTTACCGTAGTATTGTATCAAGGCGAGGGGTATTGTTCAAAATTTCACAATAAGCCACATAAAGCAAATGCTGCTTTCTAGTGTGGGAAAAATATGTCCCTGCAGGTTGGAGAATTCCTTTCAATTTGGATGGCAGTCCACTGCATGTGCACTCATGGTCTCTACATCCACTTTCAGAAGACACTGCTTCTGGAAATAGAAGTGGAAGTATATACAGTACATACACACAAAAAGCAATTCTGTCCACCAAGTCTGTGTCGTTTCTTCACCTGAATGTGTTATGAAACATAAAGATAATAATGAGTGCAGTCATTTTCCAGCCTTGAAGGAGAATACCAACCAACCACACTTAGCAATGGAAGAAGTCAACAGGCATTGATTGAGGTGTACGAACTTCTGTGGGTAGCAAGGAGAAGCGGCCTTACTGGGTATTAACTTTGTCGTAGCAAAATAGGAGGTTAGCATACCTGAATCAATGTCCTGTTGATTTCATCCATTGTTCCACCTCTCTCACTAACGCAGATCGACACTAGCCTTCAAGAACAAAACTAGTTCCTCCAATCACATGTAACACCCTGATGAGGATCCGCAATCCCTGAAAACATTATGTAGCCCGCACTGAAGCGTCACAAATGCACTTTCACCTTTCTTCAGAAGGAAATCAAAAGTTGATGTCGTTCTATATTACAATGTGAGAACTGCCTCTTATAACTGAAAACATGTGCCTTAATAATCGAAATGAGCTGCATTTACTTGTCGACTTGCACTCATGTGATGCTGACTTGCTTTGATGAATGAACAAGAATGACCGCGCTGTGGTCACAACCTGTGACACAAAATATCGATGTTTCACACCCTCTGTCACTCAACCTCTCTCATCCTTGCTCATGTCCTACGTGTCTATGTGGTGAAAGCTGGGTCGGAGAATAAAAAGATAAAACCATGACCTTTGGCTCGTATTACATTCTCTAATCTATCTCATTAACCTTGTGCAGTGTCAGTCCTGTGTTCCCATGTGAATGAATACGATGAAATAAGTAAGATTAATCGTGATTCCGAACAGGGGATTTACCTTTATGTCTGTTACCTCAGGTGTTGTGTTGTGTGTGCTGTGCGTGTGTGTGTGTGTGTTTTGACATGGCAAGTGACCCGTATTTTGCAGATTTGACCCATTTTCTTTCTTGAAACCCACGAACCTGTTTTAGTATCGTTAAAACACCTATTGGATGGAAAGTATGAACAATTTCAAAAATTTATTTGATCCTCATCCGTTCGCATCGTCACTTCCTCTGCCACCATTTTTCAACCCCGAATCAATCATCGTTGGCCTATTGCTTTCCAATTCGCTTTTCCACTTCTTACTGTGATATTTATCGGAACTTTCGAGTTTTTTGAAGGCAAGATTCGATTGGATTGTTTTTAGTGAACGCAGTGAGCTTCATACTTAACGCGTGCACGTGAGAGAATAGGAAACAACAACAACAACACAATACCCCTGGCTATTTGGAATCCGTGTCGTTAGCTATGACCTTTTGCTTCCGGTTGTTGTTAAACGCTGTGCGGTGTATAAACACGATTGGGTTTTATTTTTTTTGTGAATATTACTTAACGCGTGCACATGAGAGAATAGGAAACAACAAAAACAACAAAATACCCTGCCAATTGTGAATCCGTGTCGTTGCCTATGACCCTTTTGCTTCCGTTTTTGTTTTGTTTCTGTTTTTTTTTCTTGTTTCCGGCTTTTGTCATGGGGAATGATGCATGCCGGGAGATAAAGGCATCGTCGGAGACATGAAAGACCCAAATAATATCAGACATGGTGTATATTTCCTCCACTGATTTTTAATAAGATATCTCCCGCATCATCAAAAAATAATTTTTAATCGTGATTTACGTTATTTTGATCGCTGATCCCGAATCCAGGCCGAAGTAACCGGAAATTGCATATACAGTTGTGAACAAGTTGTCGTAAAGTCAGAAGCGAATGTAAGAAGAATACTACGTTCACTTCTAGTATTAATTTTTTACATGAGATCCTGTTCTAGTGGGTGTAGTTGTCGTTGTGAAGGTAATGTGAGGTAATATTAATTTTTTTAGACGAGATCCTGTTCTAGGCGGTGTAGTTGTCGTTGTGAAGGTAATGTTGAGGAATTTTTTTTTTCAGATGAGATCCTGTTCTAGGCGTTGTAGTTGTTGTTGTGAAGATAATGTTGAGGTAATATTTATTTTTCATCGCAAAAAGACTTTAATTTGATATATTTAAGAAGCGAATGTAAGAAGAATTCTACGTTCGCTTCTAGGCTTTGCCTATTCCATATTATTGTTATACAGGGTGTCCACAATTACCGTTCCAAATGAAAACATACAAATTAAATTATTCCAAATTCCGTTCATTATTAAATTATTCCGTTCCAAATTAAAACATAAAAACGTTCCGTTCCAAAACATCACGACTTCCAGTTTTGGTTTGGAGCATTGGCAGGTCTCCTTGGGGGCTCCCTGCTGACGATCTCAAAGTTAAGTTTCCGGTCGTTATCTGTCCCGTTTTAACTGTTTATTTTTCACCTACATGTTTCCTGTGTGTTCCTAGTTCGGTTTTGTTTCAAAAATCGTGCTATTTTGTGAGATTTCATCAAACTTGTCTTACTGGTGCTTAAGGCCTATCCTTGAGGCTTGAGGCCTACCCTTTGTTCAAATCGGTGTAAGATCGTGTTTATTTGTTTTTTCTCCCATTATCTTCAATTTCTATCTTTCCACTTTCTTAACGTCCCCCACCTCCACCAACTAATCACTCTATTTCTTATCTTAAAAAAAAAAAAAAAAAAAACCCGCTACCTTTATCCGGTTCTTCTTCTTCTTCATTTTCATCTCCACTTCTTCTTCCTCGATTTTTTTTCTACAACACTTCCATGACCTAATCTGTTGAAAACTCTCTCAAACATTAATAATAATAACAAAAACGATCTCTTATAATGCTTCATCTTCCTCTTTCACACGTGTGGTACTCTTTACTGTATTCAGAATGCACTACTCTTCTG
>CM068955.1:43562983-43579846 GCA_035128595.1 Eptatretus atami
AACGACCGGAAACTTAACTTTGAGATCGTCAGCAGGGAGCCCCCAAGGAGACCTGCCAATGCTCCAAACCAAAACTGGAAGTCGTGATGTTTTGGAACGGAACGTTTTATGTTTTTAATTTGGAACGGAATAATTTAATAATGAACGGAATTTGGAATAATTTAATTTGTATGTTTTCATTTGGAACGGTAATTGTGGACACCCTGTATACAAATAATATGGAATAGGCAAAGCCTAGAAGCGAACGTAGAATTCTTCTTACATTCGCTTCTTAAATATATCAAATTAAAGTCTTTTTGCGATGAAAAAATAAATATTACCTCAAATTATCTTCACAACAACAACTACACCGCCTAGAACAGGATCTCATCTGAAAAAAAAAATTCCTCAACACTTACCTTCACAACGACAACTACACCGCCTAGAACAGGATCTCGTCTAAAAAAATTAATATTACCTCAACATTCCTTCACAACGACAACTACACCACCTAGAACAGGATCTCATGTAAAAAAATTAATACTAGAAGTGAACGTAGTATTCTCTTACATTCGCTTCTGACCTTACCGACAACTTGTTCACAACTGTATACGCAATTTCCGGTTACTTCGGCCTGGATTCGGGATCAGCGATCAAATAACGTAAATCACGATTAAAAATTATTTTTGATGATGCGGAGATATCTTTATTAAAATCAGTGGAGGAAATATACACCATGTCTGATATTATTTGGGTCTTTCATGTCTCCGACGATGCCTTTATCTCCCGGCATGCATCATTCCCCATGACAAAAGCCGGAAACAAGAAAAAAAAACAGAAACAAAACAAAAACGGAAGCAAAAGGGTCATAGGCAACGACACGACAATTGCAGGGTATTTGTTGTTTTTGTTGTTTCCTATTCTCTCATGTGCACGCGTTAAGTAATATTCACAAGATAAAATAAAACCCAATCGTGTTTATACACCGCACAGCGTTTAACAACAACCGGAAGCAAAAGGTCATAGCTAACGACACGGATTCCAAATAGCCAGGGTATTGTGTTGTTGTTGTTGTTTCCTATTCTCTCACGTGCACGCGTTAAGTATGAAGCTCACTGCGTTCACTAAAAACAATCCAAATCGAATCTTGCCCTTCAAAAAACTCGAAAGTTCCGATAAATATCACAGTAAGAAGTGGAAAAGCGAATTGGAAAGCAAATAGGCCAACCGATTGATTCGGGGTTGAAAAATGGTGGACGAGAGGAAGTGACGATGCGAACGGATGAGGATCAAATAAATTTTTGAAATTGTTCATACTTTCCATCCAATAGCGGTTTTAACGATACTAAAACAGGTTCGTGGGTTTCAAGAAAGAAAATGGGTCAAATCTGCAAAATACGGGTCACTTGCCATGTCAAAACACACACACACACACACACACACACACACGCACGCACACACACACACACACCTGAGGTAACAGACATAAAGGTAAATCCCCTGTTCGGAATCACGATTAATCTTATCTATTTCATCGTATTCATTCACATGGGAACACAGGACTGACACTGCACAAGGTTAATGAGATAGATTAGAGAATGTAATACGAGCCAAAGGTCATGGTTTATCTTTTTATTCTCCGACCCAGCTTTCACCACATAGACACGTAGGACATGAGCAAGGATGAGGGAGTTGAGTGGACAGAGGGTGTGAAACATCGATATTTTGTGTCGCAGGTTGTGACCACAGCGCGGTCATTCTTGTTCATTCATCAAAGCAAGTCAGCATCACATGAGTGCAAGTCGACAAGTAAATGCAGCTCATTCGATTATTAAGGCACATGTTTTCAGTTATAAGAGGCAGTTCTCACATTGTAACTATAGAACGACATCAACTTTTGATTTCCTTCTGAAAGAAAGGTTAAAGTGCATTTGTGACGCTTCAGTGCAGGGCTACATAATGTTTTCAGGGATTGCGCATCCTCATCAGGGTGTTACGTGTGATTGGAGGAACTAGTTTTGTTCTTGAAGGCTAGTGTCGATCTGCGTTAGTGGAGAGGTGGAACAATGGATGAAATCAACAGGACATTGATTCAGGAATGCTAACCTCCTATTTTGCTATGACAAAGGGTTAATACCCAATAAGGCAGCTTCTCCTTGCTACCCACAGAAGTTAGTACACCTCAATCAATGCCCTGTTGACTTCTTCCATTGCTAAGTGTGGTTGGTTGGTATTCTCCTTCAAGGCTGGAAAATGACTGCACTCATTATTATCTTTATGTTTCATAACACATTCAGGTGAAGAAACGACACAGACTTGGTGGACAGAATTGCTTTTTTGTGTATGTACTGTATATACTTCCACTTCTATTTCCAGAAGCAGTGTCTTCTGAAAGTGGATGTAGAGACCATGAGTGCACATGCAGTGGACTGCCATCCAAATTGAAAGGAATTCTCCCAACCTGCAGGGACATATTTTTCCCACACTAGAAAGCAGCATTTGCTTTATGTGGCTTATTGTGAAATTTTGAACAATACCCCTCGCCTTGATACAATACTACGGTAAGGGCCCTTGTGTGTACAACCATGACAACACATATTTGCAAACCAGTGTGTTTGTAAGGAATTGGTAAAGGATAACAGTGTTGAAAATATGTTGTGGCCAGCCTACAACTCCGACTAAACACAATCAAACCCTTCTGAGATGTCTTAGAATGCTTTCTGAGAGCCAGAATTGGCCTGTTTCGTGTTCCCATCTTATGGGTTGGCCAATTTTGTGTTCCCAACTGAAATGATGGCTCATGATGTTGGGAACCCAGGTTCAAATGGCATTTGTGTTTGGCCATTGCCTTCTAATACCCTTCCAATTCACGTAAATTTCAATGATATCTACCCATGTCTTTGCCCTGCATGCCATTTGTGTACAAGATCTACCACGACCCATAGATCAACTTAAAATAAATAAATCAACAGGCCACATTCCACCATTGATCTTGGAGAGTGAACCCTGATTAGCAAATCAAAGAAGTAGTTATTAATTAATAACTTTGCACTCATTAATTAATAACATTGCCTTATTGTCCCAATAATTTGGGAATGATAGTATACTTGGAACTTTTCATAAAGAATAGGGAACCAAGATTAAATTTTAATAGGGAACTGAGAAATATTAATATGACCTGATGGTTTTGTTTTTTTCCAGGAATAATATTCCCAGAGAACTCTGTTTCAACAGTTTCCAACCCAACGGTGTTTGTATTATTTGAGTGTATGTCAGATGGAAGTGGAAACTTTATCTAAATATTCAGTCATAAATTCTCCATTTTAGCTCGAGATCCTTGTTGTTGTCGTGCAAGTCTGAATGATAAAATACGCAATTAAAATCAGACAGGAATGCGAATTCTGGTTTGAAGATTTGACTGAAATCAACCACATTCGCTGATATGCAAACTGTAATGGACCTTGTAATTTTAAAAATAAGATTGTACGTTTATTATTGTATATTAAGAGTTTTAAAATTAATATGGATGTTTGTGCAAAACAAAGTTATTAAATTATTCATTAAGAGGGCTAATTGCATTTTATCCTTTTAATTAAATCAGATTTAAGAATGATGCATGCACCGATTGATTGTTGCAGGCATTTCGTGAGTCCCGATTCTGTCGTGCATCAGCGCAAATGGTTAAATAAAATGGTTGAAGAAGTTATGAGTTCAATTCCAATAATGAAAACTTGTAATTGTTTCACAGAGATTATGAAGTTCTGAAACAAAATTAAACGAGAACAGCACTCGTGGAGTGCTTAGTCTCGCCTCGGGCGTTCATTCTGAACAAAAATGTGAGCATTCGGTAAACTTAATAACCATCCTTAAATGAGCACGCTACTATTATGGCCCATGTACCCATGTCATCCAGGTACCCTATGTCACCTAGTTTCTTGGCATGGATTATGAATATTATACATTTAATTACTCACTCACACTGGGTCATGCATCAGATATAAGAACTTTCAGATTTTTGGGATAAATATTTCAATTCAAACTAGAAGGGCAATCGGTAGAGAGCATACCTCCGCCACATAATGCCTGATCCATGAGAACATATTGGGCCCAATACTTTTTTTGAAATATCATGCTATACAGACAGCACTATATCGTTTTTGGCACTATCTTTCAATGGTGACTAATCACTTTCAAAAATTAAATAATTCTCGTATCCAGATCTGGATTCGGATCTTCACCAAAATCGAACCAATTTGTCCTTGCCACAAATCCAACATGTTCACCAAGTTTCGTCCGAATACGTCGACAACTTTTTGAGATATTGTGCTGTGTATCGGTTTAGCACGATCTCTCAATGGTAAAGAATCACTAAAAAAATTATCACATCTGGATTCGGTTTCAGATCGTCACCAACATCGAATCAATTCGTCCTTGCCACAAACCCAACCTGTCCACCAAGTTTCATCCGAATCCGTCAACAATTTTTCGAGATATCTTGCTATATATCGGTTTAGCACGATCTCTCAATGGTAAAGAATCACTAAAAAAATTATCACATCTGGATTCGGTTTCAGATCGTCACCAAAATCTAATCATTTTGTCCTTGTCACACACCCAAAATGTCCACAAAATCTCATCCGGATCCGTCCACAACTTTTTGAGATATCCTGCACACAGACAGACAGAAAAGGGTGAAAACATAACCTCCTTCATCTTCGGACCTCGTTCACCTTTGGACCTCCTTCACCTCATCCTATGTACCCCATGGGGAGTTGAGGACATATGCCAAGTTTCTAACTTGGCTTCTAATTTTTTTTTTCATCGAGCGGTTTTGGAGAAAATCATATCCAAATTTTTCCTTTAATCCAACATGGCTCCCATACAATGTGACCGATTACCACCCAAATTCAATTCACTCACATTGGGGTCATACGTCAGATATATGAAGTTTCAGATTTTTTGGATAAAGATTTCACTTTGACAAATTATGCCTGGAATACCACTTCACTTCACTGATGACATCATCGTTATCACCCTATATAACCCCATGGGGAGGTGAAGACATATGCTAATCTTCAATTTTTTTCAGAAAGAAAGATCAGAGAAATAAAGATCAGAGAACCTCAATGAATGTTTAATTTGTGATCCAGGAACTTCCTCAGACCTTTGTTGCAATTCTGGCATGTGGCGACCATTTTATACCCAGTTCACAACTAATTTCCCGTTACATGTCAATGTACAGAATGTCAGACTAATGGCACTCCATCATTATCATTAGTCTAATACATCCATCCATCCATTGGGACCATACTCTGTGCAGAGCATTGGTGCTGCCTAAGCAGTCTCCTTAGCTATTGAGTACAATCCTGGACAGGTCGCCACTCCGACACAGTATACCAGCAAGCTGGCACTCATTTTGCCGACTTCGGAGGGATAACAGGCAGAGTCAACCCCACCTGGTGTTAAGTCAACAGCCGAGGGGGATTTGAACTCAGGATCCGAGGATCCCAAGCCCACCACCCTATCCATTACGCCAACACCAGGCATTAGTCTGATACAGATCATGCCAAATTTGATCCAGGAACGTTCAGATGAATGATGAGAATATGGCATTGATATAACTCTCCGGAATAAAAAGTTTCCATGCATTGGCATGTGTGTGGAATGGATAATTTGAACAAACACACACGCACACACACACAGGACACACCACACACACACACACACACACACACACACACACACACACACACACACCTGCTCAGATCTTTGTAAACAGCCCTACAATAGATTTCTTCAAGTATAATGGTTGATGAGTACTGCATGTTTAGTTCATTAAATCCAGTGTTTATCTGGTCCGTGGACGCACTCTACACCAGCTTTCACAGTGATGATTAAACTGTTATAGTTATCACTGAAACTGCCATAGTTATCATTGAAACTGCCATAGTTATAATCGAATAATATCACTTGATACCTCGGCCAAATGTCGAAACAAGTTTATCCTCTAAGGACGTTTGCGCATCCAGAAGGAGACGAGACACGTCAGGATAAGAACAGATCTGTTAACAGATATAATGTTGGTTAATCGTCATGGGTTGGCAGTAGGGCATTGGTCTTGATTTATCACTGCATAACAACATTCAAAATTATTATTCACTGGTTATACATGGAATTGTGCTCGTGATAATGCTTGAATTTAATTGCGTGTTTTAACGGCACAAATGAATATATATATTGTTTGACTGAACAGTCTATTAAACATCATATTCATCAGGAAAAGCTTAATGAAGCAGGGGATAGTAAACTGCAGTGTTCACAAGTCTACATTAACCATGGCTCAATGACTCTCAGCTGCAGCAATACGACTAAGGGCAACGAGACAGGAAGAAGAACATTATTTAAAGATTTATACAATCACTCTGATGCTAAGTTTGAGATTTTCTGAAAATGGTGCAATAGATGTACGATTTACATCATTCCAGGTTTGTTTATGTATTTTTTTTCAAACAAATATTTGCAGAGCTATTTGGAATCCCTCTCAAACGTTTGATTTTTAGGTATATACTGCAACTCCTAATTGTGTAGAGCAGCCAGGGCTCATAAGTAAGCCTTATTAAGGAGAGATTCAAGGTTACAATGATTGAGATACAATATGAATACAGTTATGAGGGTCAATAAGTGATTTGATAATGGGAGTTCCATTATTTCTACTCCAGCCTCTACAAAAAATATTTTTCTTTCAACATCCTAGTTCTCCTTGTGATATATCGTATTACATCTAGATTCTAGAGTATAAAAGGTATATTTTCTTAATGAGATAATCCCTTACCCAAATACAAATTTCAAAGGATCAAGCCAAGGTTTGGCGTGCTGCTGGGTGAAGCCAGGCTGAAAGGCGTGGAGTTTGGACACTCTGGCCTTGGCTTCATTCAACCGTCTCCGCTCAAGTACTGTGCCACAAATGCTCAACCAAACAGCCTGCTGGAAGTTGCAGAGAGTCAGTCCTGCTTGGCGTTTTCATTTGGGCGCTTGCCTTGTGATGCGGTGACCCAACATTCGAATACCTTATACCGTATCGATTAGTCCGTTGACGACGAATGTTTTTGAAATTTCAGAAAAGGTCCACGATATAACATCCTTATCCGATAATACATTTACTGTCTCATCAATGATCCTTGACAAATAAAAATCTTCATAATAACTGCTGGGTCCCATTTTCGAATGACATATTTGTGACTCAGAGCAGGCTGCCTCACGTTCACATCTAATCTTTTCTTGACAGTTCAAACTGCTTGCCACCGGACGATGGCTCTATGCAATTGCGATAAAAATTCCTTTCTGGCAAGCTGCTTCTCTGAGCAGTCAATAAGGAGCGCGCAAATCTAACCCAGGCAGCTATGCCCCCTTGCACTATGATGTATGAGGCTCTTTACAGCAGCAAAAATGTGTTTATGTGCTTGTCGGATTCAATCCAAACCAGAACGCAATACATCGCCAGGTTCAGCTTGCCTGTGTGGGTCAAGGATATTCACGCAAAGGTGGATTGTGTCCCTTGCCTTGAATATTTGGCCTCTATCTTGTGCAGGATGATGCCAGGTTGCCTGCTTTAGTTAACCCTTTGCAGCTTTCTTTACATTTAACAATTTGGTAGAGCATAGCAAGTAAAACAGAAGCTTTGAACGACTGTTTTACAGTCTGAGATACAAGATCTTCATGTTGCAATTGAGGGTAAATGTGACGGTGCTTTGATACGTAAATGGTGTGACGTGTGTGTATGTCTCACAGAATAATAACAATATTTGTAACATCCTCACGATGGCACAGATGAGGGGTAATAAAGGAATGTACAACATTGTTTTTGCTTCTTTTCACTCCAGATAACCTGTATATGCTGCATGTTATATTTCAATTTTCACAGCCCACAGCCCGTGTCATGTTCACAGGCTCCCTAACTATGATAAATGTTTTCCTCGCCACTCTCTGTGCCGCATAGAGATTTCAGGCATCTGAGATTCCAGCTTGAGCAATCATCGTAATTGCTTTCAAAGTGCAAATTAACTTTATTAGTTTGCGTAATTTTATCGAATCATAATCCTGTGTCATGAGATTTCCAAACTGCAAAGATAATGCACCGAAAGACTAAGTTATCACATGACAACTTCCTTTTTGTGCCTTTGTGAAGGTTTTCGTGGCGTCGATCTCATGTCAATTATATTTTTGAACATTCTTTAAATGAAATGGTGCATATTGCTGCTTGGATTCCCCAAACACTGTCAAAATGAATTCCAGGTGGTTATAGAACTACCCACAACCTGTGCCTCTTATAACAATTGTATCATATTTAACATCGTGTAAAGAGGTTGTTGCTTCAAATGTTCTTATGCCTCTTTCTGTAAACATTTCCCTCTGCACTGTCCAAGGCTTGTGGAGGAACGTGTAGAAATCTATGCTTTAAGAGAGATGTCCGTTTATCTGTCTGTCACATTTTTTCTTAGAGATGGCTGAACGGATCTTCATCAAACTTAAAGAGGTTCACCAGTGAGTGCCGGGAAATGTTTTAGGCAAAAAAAAAAAAAAAACCTTTTGAAAATTTTGAAAATAATTTAAAAAGTTCGATTTTTGGGGATTAAAAAAAAAAAAAACCTCTAAAGTGCCTGTCTTTGTCGCTATATGAAAGGTAATATTAAATGATCCCCAGCCACATTCTTTATTGGGTGGAAGGAAGTGTTTTCGGCCCCCACAAAAAATACTACATAAAAATTAAAGATATTCAAAAATTAGTCCAGAGTGTGATTCAACTTGTGCTTTTTTGAAGCAACATTGTAAGCAGAGGATGCTTGTTTCTTTAATCATTATTTATATATTGTTCAATTCAATGATTGTTGAAAAATAAGTTGTATACAAGACATCCGATATAATTACTCACTCGATTAGAAAGAATAAAATAGAATTTGAAAGAAAAGACATTCACACTGTACGTATGAGTACATATAAATATAGCGCAGAGCACAATCTGAAGGGCCACGCAATGGAGATGCTACACGAGCCATTAAAGGGCCGCATTTCAAATGGTGAAGCCGTGCAATTTGTACCGCGGAGAGTTTAGGGTGCATAATGCTGTAAATTTATGTGCGGTCAGTAAAACACTTTGTGAACGTGTCTGGATAATTGGAAAGGCTCAGAAATTCAAGTGCAAAAATGCTTTTAGTATTCTTTATTGTTTTCCAAGGTTTAGGAAAAAAATCTCAAGAGCAAATCTGTAATTTTATCATTTAAAGTCTCACTGTATGTACCCTACTCTGGTGAAAGAGCATCGGTGTTGCTGAAACAGTTTTATAGCAAGGATTATATTGGGTGGTTTGCCATTGTCTTCGCAGCAGTCAGTCAGGGCTGGAATTTAGAATTTTGCTCGTGGCTCATGATAACTCGTCTACTCGGCATCAAAAGAAATCATGGAATCTTAACATCCACAAAATAATACAAACAGATGGGTCTCCAGCTGGATGCCCATTCGAGGAAGAGCAAACTTATTGATGCAATTTGTGTGAAGCACAAATCTAACAGTTTTATAGTCAGGTCAACAACTGAACCCAGACAAGACATCTAAGGAGCAAGTGCACTACCTCTGGGTCATTGTGTCAGACTTATCATTAAGTACTGGATCAGAGATTTCCCCAATAAAAGCAATAAACCTACTCCTTATTAATAGATTTATCAACACAGAGATTTGTCGCAAAGTTACAGGTGTATGTTACTTTGTAAAAGTCTCAATAAGTTACAAAAACAAATCACATGGTCTTAGAAAGTTCCGAGATTCCAACTACAAAACTTAAATTAGACGACCTCAGGCAGAAAACCCACAGGTCTGCAGGATTTGTCAGGAAAAACTAAGCTAAACATCGTACATTAGAAAGCCACTGTGTGAAATTAAAGCCACTCCCAGAAATGCTTTTTGCTTTCTGACTTCTTTTAGTTTACATGTTCCATTGATGTAGGTAGCCGTTACCCGCATTAACATCATTAGTGCTTTAATTAGAACCGTCCGTTAACTCCAATGGAATCACTAATGTAGGACTGATCAACTGAAACCCTTCTCATCAGCACAAAGAGCTTCTTGCAACAAGGATAATTTGTAAGTTTACTGAATGCTACCTCTCTCATCTCATCTATTTTCAAACTTTTTTTTGAGAATCTGCCAAACAATTAATGTTGCTCGCAATAGTAATGACACAAAGTTACTGGAAAGTATAATTTTATTATGAGCTGATTCACCTCAATTTAGCTCGTTTTGTTATATAATTTCGTTATCATCAACCTCATTCGGTATACTTAAGCATTTTTTTTTTCCAAAACCTCAAAAATGTGATGAAATATGGCTTGATTTAAGCAAATAAACAACCAGCTTTGCCAGCAGTGTTACAGGCTGGTAACTGTTCCCATCATGATACCTGCAGATAAAGTGTATAATTGAAAATCTAAAGCTATATATATTTAGGGGGCATGGAATGCATTTGGGACATCTCCTCCAGCAGCTATCCTTGGAAAATGATATTTAGTACAAGTAACTTGTTCATGATATTAAGTGCACTAAATATCATGAACAACACTTTCGCAACTAGAACATTCATAATAACACATTACCCCATGCAGTATTCAAGTATAATACTTCAATTGAAAGAAAATAATGATTTTAAAGATCGATAAAAACAAATTCTGTAAGTTTCGTGCTATTGAAGCAATCTTTTACACCACCCTATAGAAAATGTCCAAGTACTGCTAAACTGGAGGCTCTTGGAAGTGACAAGAAGGCGATTTGTGTTCTACTGTGTTCAAGTTTATAATTAAATTTAAATAAAATAAAGATTATAAAGTTCATACAAAAAAAAATCAATTCCGGAATTGACGCGATGTTGATTACACCACCCGATCTAACGTGTTACATTAGTTCTTCATGCCTGTTGTTTGTGTCCTTTATGACGTCCTCATAAACAGTAAGTTTCCTGTTTGGAATGATTTTCAATTTTGTTTGACTTCCAGGCAGGCAGAGAGAGAGTGAAAATATTATCTCACACCTCTCTGCGCATATGCGATCGGGACGAATTCCAGAGACAAGGTACGATTAAACGGCAGGTTTGTTTTCCAATTTGTGTTCAAAATATAACATTCAAGTTAAACAAGTTGTTCATCAGTCATAAATGGACGTTTGTGGACAGACGGACAGACAGAAAAGACAGATGGAGGTAATAAATATCAAAGGCCAATAATTAATAGCTGCTTTGGGGCTATCCCAATGTACTCCAGTTTCTCACATGTATATGCATATACACAGGACAAAAATCTTTTTTTTCCCCCATAAAGTTGTTCTTCACAACAATTATAATGATTTATTGAACAGTAATGGCTATTCCAAATGCATTACATTAACATTTAAAGAATCCTACTGCATGAAATAAGGCAATTATATGTATGCATTTATGTCTCTATCTCTTTGCATAAAAATTCTAAAATTAACTGAATAATTTACCTAAGAATTCTAAAATGTATCTCGACACTATAAAAGGAGCCGTATGTGCATCCTTCTGTCCGTGTGTGTGAGTTCCACCCATTGGTTGGACGGTTCGCCTGACTCCACCCACAATTTCTATATTATGACTACCAATTTAAGAAGCTTTTAAAATGTACCCTTTTTTAGAATCCTTTAAAATGTACCCTTGAGAACCCTTTCTCTCAAGCAGCACATTTACTGCAGATGTAACGTCCGTCCTTGTTATTATTTCTGACTATTTTCTCTTGAAATTGTGAGTTGAACAGGCGACTGTGATGGGTTTCTGTGAAGTCGGTGATATCATGATAATATAAGTGACAGCATGATATTAAGGCAGAAAGCATGAAATATTCTGCTGTTTCTACATGGGAATGCCTGGTTATTTTTATGAACGGGGGGAGGCTGAGAATAAAGATGGGACAGCTTTGGAAGGGGGAGGTTGAGGTTTTGGCAGGGGGGATTGAAGGCTTGAGTGTGGGGAGGGAATTAATGCCTTAAGGTTAGGTGGTGAAGGGTGAGGACTTGGGACAGAGGGGAAGCAAAGATGGGACAGAGTTAGGAGGGGGAGCTGAGGCTTTTTTATTGAGTTGGCCAAATTGCATGTGTAAGTTTACTCACAGTAAAGATGCAATTGTGTGTGTGTGTGGTTTGTCACTGTAGTTTGGGGGGGCGGGTGGGGGGGGGGGGGTGAAACAATCATCCTACAGGTAATGTACTAGTACCTCTAAACCAGAGTGGTGTCAAAGCCACCCAATGCTCGCCTGTTTATACATTTATCGTTTTTAAAAGACTAGTCTAATAATATTTTTTATAAAGCATTGCAGTGAAGTCTGATCCAAATAATTTTAAAGCAATATATGTATTTGTATATTGTAATCAGTAAAAAATAGTGTGGTAGATAAAAACATTAGAAAGGAAATAACTTGCACCAAAAACTTTAACATTTTCACGCTGACGCTCACGCCGGGGGTATCGCTATAGCTCTCTGTTCTTCGAACGGGCGAGCTAAAAATCAAATCAAAAAACAGGGCTGGTCCGATCTCCACCAAATTTTGCGTACATGTTGGTAGTACACAGGTTCAGGCCATAGGCACAAGGAAAAAAAAAAACAGGGTGGGAGAAGATTACTTACACTGGAAAAAACAGGGTGGAAGAAGATGACTTAAAATTTTCACCCGATCTTCAGCAAATTTTGCAAACCTGTTGGTAGTCAGCAGGATCAGATCATGGGCACACAAAAAAAAAATCCCCCACCCCCTTCGCAGGAGCTGGACAACGACGACGACTTACCAATGCTCCCAAAGGGAGTGAGTGTTTCTAGTGTTATAAATAATACGAATTGTACAATCGCTGATAATTAGCTTTATTTTAATCACAAACAAAAATATCAAAATAGGTTTTTTATAACCCTTTAGAACTTTAGAATTTACCTAAAAATTATAGATAAGTATTGCAACCTAAAATGGCTCACAAAGGATGGCATTACAACTGACCTCCACGCGGCCCATTCCAGGAACGTCTTTGACAGCTGACAAGTTGTAGTTTTTTTTGGTCCACCCTGGTGTGTAGAATTTACCCTTTAGAATTTTCCTTTTAATTACCCTTACAGTTTTCTCTGTGTTTCATTAGAGTACCGAAGTAAATTCCAGCAGTATCCAGCTTCTCCAGTACTTGGTGCTGTTGAAACCAAACAGCTTTTTTAAAAAGCTAACTTTGACCTACTGCACACTGCGAAAATACCTCCTTGGACTAGCCTCTTTCAACAAGGTGAACCCTTCCACACTGCTGTCCAGGGATTCTGCAACTTAGCATAGAGGAGTTCATGCCTGCTAAGTGTGATGTACTCCACCACATAGCGACCACAAATTATGTACTTGTGATTCTGCTCCAAGAAATGCACCTTTGCGATGAAGTAAAGGAAACGTATCTGGCTTCAAATTGATAGCCTTTACAGGCAGCCAACACCATGGTATTACAACTTCCCTCAAGTCGTCTGTCTTTGACTGAACAGTAATTGCAATGTCAGCTCCTGACTCTGATCTGCAATGGCACATCATCAAAATACAGGGTCTCTGCACCATCAATGTGTACAAGCCACCATCAGTATTCCTTAGACCTTGTGACCTCCACACTGTACCACCCCCTGCTCTTTATATAGGTGATTTCAATTGCCAACATGGGACTGAGGTTACAACTACACCACAGCACAGAGTGAGGTAGTGAGGTACAAAACAGTGAGGTGCTTTCTACCCTCGTTAACCTCCCACCCCACCCCAATCCCTCCTCCTTCCAAATTTCAGGTTTTCCCCACTGATAGTTTCCTTCTGTATCCATATTGTCTACCCCTTGCATGCTCTCCTACCACCATTCCTCCCACACCCATTGTTTTTCGAGGTCTCCCTCTATCTTAGCATTCAACTCTGCTGTTGGTGTTTCCCTTGTCTCTCAACTGTACCTTTTGTCCTATTGTATCCAGATCAGTTCATTGTACTAATTCTCACTCTTCCATGAGCCTCAACTATGGATACAAAAAAAATCTTCACTTCCAAATGCTCTGCTCTTCGCTTCCAGCTTTACCTGAAAGTGTTTACCTTCCTTGTTCAAGGTTTTCAAATGTTATCATAAATTAATAATAAATAATCGATTGCATATTCATTATAATAACAATACATCTGCCACCCTAACCCAAACCTTGCACATTAAATATCATGTCCCTTTTATTTACCACCGAGCGGAGCCGAGCTCGAATACAAAAACTGTCATTTTAATGAATATTCAACGTACTCTACTGCATCCCTTAATAACCAAGGAAAATGTTATAAACCACGTTTAATGGAATATTTTTACCATTTTTATTGGATTTGTTGAACTACATTTATTGACCTTCAATAACACTTGTTTCAATGTGCTAACTGAAGCTCCATAAGCCGCGTGTTGGCTTAGCGGTTAAGGTGGTTGGCTTGGGATTCTTGGGTCCTGTGTTTCAGTCCCGTTAGCTGCTGAATTAACATCAGGTGAGGGTTGTCTCAGCCTGTCATCCTTCTGAGGTCGGCGAGATGAGCTCCAGTATACCAGTAATAGGGGCACTGCATCAGAGGCATATCTGCTTCCCTAGCCAATGACGCAACCAGCAGCCAAAAGGCTGCAGGGGTGTGTGTGTGTGTGTGTGTGTGTGTGCGTGTGTGTACTGCAGCTCCCTGCCTTAGAATATGTTTTACTGGCTGATTCAATCTATTATGTTCTGTATGATTGCTTACAGGTGAAATAATGTTGTGATAATCTCACCTGAAATTGTGCCATCGGAACTTTTGGTCCAAAAAAGGAGTTTGTACAATATGGAAAATCATCTCGTTTATGAAACAATTTGGTGTGAAATTTATATATATCAATATCGAGTTGTCATTCTAAAAAAAAAGAGGTTGAAACCTGAGTAGGATTTTCCTTTTTCAAATCAAGCTCTTTTGAATAAATGTGAAAATGATCAAATACAAACCCAGGATTAATTGTCCGTAAAGCATCAATGAACCGAAAAATGTTTCTGCACCTTCTTACAGATGTTCGGTTATTCCTGCTTGTGTATTGGACTCAGTCGGACATGAACATATGGAGGAACCAGAAGGGCACTCGGTAGAGCGCATACCTCCACCACCCAATGCCTGATCCATGAGAACATATCGGACCTAATACATTTTTCAAATATCATGCTTTTTATAGTTTTTGGTCCGATCTCTCAATGGTGAAGAATCACTTTCACCCTTTGAACCCTAGCTGCCGTTTTACCAGCCGCTACTCAAACCTCCATATACTCTCGTGGCCGGATTTTTCTCCAGGGAGCCCAGGGTGGAAGAGCCAAAAGTCCAAGGAGCTCAGGGTTCAAAGGGTTAACCTTGACTCAATGTCATATATAATTTGGATTAAATGCCATAAAGAATCAACATGACTGATGTAAAGGATGTTCAAGTGATGATTAGGATCACATGAGGTTTAGTTGTATTAAAGATAAACTAATAAAGTTCAAATGAATACAAATTACATACCATATTTACAACATTCACTCTTGCTTTTGTGATTAAGGTTTTATTGTTCAACATTTGATGTCTTTTATTACCTCTATCACCGAAGGTGAGGTTGGTTAGTGTCCCGCCCCCCCCCCACCCCCGCAGTCTGTTTTGTCTGTGTGCAGGATATCTCAAAAAAGTTGTGGATGAATCAGGATGTAATTCGGTGGGCAGCTTGAGTGTGTGATAAGGCTGAACTGCTTAGATTTTGGTGAAGATCTGGATCCGACTACTAGAATTTTAAAGTGATTTTTCACCATTGAGAGATCAGGCCAAAAACGATATACTGTATAGCACGGTATCTCAAAAATGTATTTGGCCTGATATGTTCTCATGGATCAGGCATTACGTGGTGGAGGTATGCACTCCAACGAGTGCCCTTCTAGTTTTAGAATGTGATATGACTATGCAAGAGCAAATGTGGGGGATACAGCAACAGGATAGTGGAGGAGGGAATAACATCAGTGGATTTAAGCTGTATTGGAGCATTACAACCTTGAAGGGGAAAAGGTCAGAGTCATGGAATCAATGTGTTGTGTCAGATTATGGCTTCTCATTGATCTGTATGGTCGGCTTAGATGTAGGCAAACAGAGTCCAGAATCGGGCATTGTCTCAATGGGAGTGGTTGGGAATAACCTGTCCATCCATGGCCTTTTCAGCTGTAGCAGGATGCCTAAGATGCAGTCACTTCTCAATTATGAAGCCAGACTTTGCTGGAAACAAGCATGCACATGGTGCGGTGATCAAAAAAGACTGTTGGCATTTGAGTTGCATCATATTAAAAATCTATAACCCCCTACAGGGCATATTATCTGCCTCGAGAGGCACTCATAGCACAGGAAGGACCAGCCCTGATTGAAAGTTCATGAGCTCCTAGATATCCATGTTACTGATGCATATTTGCAAGAAAAATTTGGGAAAGGGAGGGTGGAGGGGACATATGATGAAAATAATAATTTAAACTTTCTTTGATATTATTTTTTGTATGATCAAGGCTTGTGGAAGAGCTATAACAGAACGGAAGGGTACAAAATGGAAAGGGGGAAACACAAATAGCAGAGTAGCAGTGAGAGTGGAAGTGAGATAAAGGGGATGGAGAGAAGGACAGAAGGAGGTGAACAAGCTGCACACAAACCGAATGAAACACGGCATGAAGAGAAAAGTGGGGATGAAACAGAAAAGGAACAAAAGCCAAATGACAACATGACAACTAACAACAAGAGCTCAAGTGAGCACAATATACGCCTGAACAAGAAGGTATATACAGAATTGTGCTA
>CM068955.1:43579856-43609873 GCA_035128595.1 Eptatretus atami
GCCATGGCAACCACTTTAGATGACGAACATATGTCGCGACACACCGTCTCCACAGTCTGTACCTAGGTATGTACCAAATATGAAACGTGAAAGTTGAAAACTTTGGGAGTTAGAGTGCGGACAGGAATGGACGGACGGACAGACGGACGGACGGACGACCAGTATCACATAATACGCCCGATATATATATATATATATATATATATATATATATATATATATATATATATATATATATAATATATATATATCGGGCGTATAAAAAGAGGTGAGTGAGAGGGTGAAAAAAATCCATATAACGCTGGAAAAAAGGGAGTGGTTGGGAATGGGTCATTTTTGGCAGAAGAGATCATGAGTATGGATAGGGAATGACCTGAGGTAGTGGTGAACAGCCGTGTTGAAGCCTGGGAGGGAATAATGGGACTGAACAGACTGTGAAATCTAATTCCATAAGTGGGAGAAAAGAGAAACAAATGAGTGGAGGTGAGTAGTGAGCCTGGATTTTAGGAGTTTAATAAGAAGATGGTTACTGATGGACCATGTGCACCCTGCAGAAACCTGGGAGGGACAGAGCCAAGAGAAGGGAGAGGGTGCCAGAGGGGGCAGATCCAAAAAGAAGGTAGAATACAAGGAAGACTACCACTTACTGGTGTGCTGGGCTTGGGATCCGAGGATCCTGAGTTCAAATCCTGCTTGGCTGTTCAATTAATACCAGGTGGGTTGACTCTGCTTGTCTTCCTTCTGAGGTCGGCAAAATGAGTGCCAGCTTGCTGGTATCCTGTGTCGGAATGGCGACCTATCCAGGATTGTGGCCATAGCCAAGCAGACGACTTAGGCAGCACCAATACTCTGCAGAGAGTATGGTCCCAATGGATGGATGGAACATTGTGTGATGTGAAAGTAACATGCCGAGGCACTCAGCTTTATCACAGAAGATCCCAATGATTTTGAGGACCATGCTTTCCATAGCATCAAGAAGGGCAAGGTGTGATGCAGGAGGCACCAGCCCAATGGCACTGCAATTTTGTTCCATATGAGAGCTGTACTCCATCAAGCTGAAAATAAAGGCCTTTTAGATTGTCAAAGGTTCAGACTGACAAAGGAAAAACGTTGCACAATGAAGAATTCCCAGTCGAGGGCTGGCTTTGGAGGCCA
Source organism: Eptatretus atami (assembly GCA_035128595.1). Taxonomy (NCBI): domain Eukaryota; kingdom Metazoa; phylum Chordata; class Myxini; order Myxiniformes; family Myxinidae; genus Eptatretus; species Eptatretus atami. Next base: position 43,581,012 of record CM068955.1, read on the forward strand.
TCTTGTAAGTATGATCTGCTCAACAATGATCATAGCTGATGGTGAGGTCCAAAAGTTTGAGTGACTTAACCTCTTGAAGTGCTTTGTTTAGGAAGTCGATTAGAGTGTTTGCCGGATGGTCCTTTTGGAGAGACAGAGTGAGTGTGGGGGATTTGTCATGGTTTAAATATTCCCAGTGTTAGACCAGCTTCAGTTTCTATCAACATCTGCAAAGAGGGAAGAGGCTGCTGCCTGCGGGTCGGAAGGATGAGAAATGATGCAGCAATGGGTGGATAATCAGCAAAGAGAAAGGCAGGCTTTTCCAGGAAACAGGAAATCAGAACGATCATCGATGGAAATTATTTTAAAGATTGTTAAAAAAAAATAATCCGGAAGTTTAGCATGACTGAAACCGTCTTACACATCACCCATATACACTGTAATAAGCCGACATTGAGTCACAGTTTAGGAGATGGAGGCTTTACTAATCACAATCAAATGCAGCGTCAATCGGCATCTTCTTCACACAGACCCTCCCACATGCAACATATCAATATATAGCATGGTTTTTGTAAGTATTATGAAGTCGATTTGTATTCTACAGTGTTCAAATTGTTACGTGTCGACCTCGGGGTACCGCAACGGGTGCACCGGTAACCCATTGGGCATCACAGCAGAAAATAAATAAATAGACAGGACTGTGCCCTTTGTGGTGTTTTAAGAGTGAAACCAACACATGACAGAAGACAGAAGGGTAACTTTATCAGGAATATTTATTTATCCCTACTGCCAACGTTAAGCACAACAATCTTATATATTATTTCCGAGTTTGTGGTTTCGTGTCGCGCTATCTTCGACTTTGTTCTGCGCTCGAGTAACGTGATATTCGGCTGAGATTATCTCAAAGACCATATGAGGTGCATGGTACAAAAAAAAGTAAATAAAATGGTTCTGAAACAGTGAAATCGTATTCCACTTACTGCATTAAAGTAAAATTACTCCTGATACTCTGCATCAGTTCCTTTTCTCAAACACACCCACCCCGACATGTCGCGCAGAGCGCGGGTTATGCTAGTATTATTTAAATGAAACACTGAATGACTTTCCTCAAGAAATCCCCAAATTAAATAAGTACAAACGTCACAGCCAACAATGCAGCTATAAGTTACCGCACGACCCTCAATGTGGCAACTTATCTCAAGCAAGCAGTTTGTACAGTAAACCACAGTGGGTTATAAATGGGTAAAAGGTCGGTGGTGAGCATGGTTAGAAGGATCGTGTCTGGAGGGTGCACACAGGATGAAGCCAACTGTACAGTCATGTCTTACAAGTCCTCAGAAAGTGAAGCCCTCACATCACCCCAAAGCATGGAGAAGAATCTGAGTCCACAGGTAAAGCTGTATAACAGATTATGAAGACAGGAACTCCAATCTGCAAAGGACAATATGTTACTTGAAGGAGACAAAAGGTTGGAAGGACGAATAAGCTCCGAGAATAAGCACCAGTCAATCAGCCGCGTGCCTTCTCAAAAATTCCATGTATATTACCTGGAATGGCGCCAACAAGGATAAATAAGCTTTGGAATCATCGCCGACATAACAGCAGTGCAATGTCCGACAGGTAGGTTTCACGAGTAAAGGGACTTCAGCAATGAATACCTCACAGCGTATGATATAAGAAGTGAAGCTGAAACGCACACAGACCAATGCACAGTGGGTTGGTGTTAGTCCATCGTGGTCAGGGAATTGGTGAGTCACTGAACCTTTTCAGGTTTGCCTACAGAAGACCCCCAATTCCTCCTTCACTGGGTATGTCGGTTTTAAAATGCTTTGCAATGCTTGAAAACGAGCTTGACGGCTCAAGAGAATCTGTCGTTGCCTTCTCCTCCTCGTCGATTCATCTCCTTCCCCCATTCTGAAAACTGCCTTTATACTTTTCTCCTCAAGTTGCTGTTATTGGTGTCGTTGTTGTTGTTGTTGTTGTTGTTGTTGTTGCTATTGCTGTGACTTAACAGGAAATTTAACAGCCAATATAGCCTTCACAAAGCACATGCTGATCCGTAAATGTTATACTGCTCCGTAACAAAGTATCTATCTATAATTCCAGCAATGTGTGTGTGTGTGTGTGTGTGTGTGTGTGTGTCTGTGACCGCTGTTTCTCAACAACCACTGGTCCGATCTCATTGAAACTTGCCAGGAATATTGCTGGGGACCTGAGTATGTGCCTTTTCAAGGTTTGATATTAATCAGACAAGTGGTTCCCAAGTTATGGCCATTTATTTACCAAACCAATTACAGGACACGTTGCTGCGTAGGCGTGGCCGATGGGGAAAGGGCCCCTTTGTTACCATGGCGTAGGAGTGGCAATGGTCAATAGCAGTGAATGTCATGGCTAGCAAAGACAGGGAGGTAAACTTGATTTTAATTAACTCTGTGTGTGGAAGTAATCACAGCAGTTGTTACTTCAATGAAAGCGATAATTCGTGGAATGCATGTGAACATTCCGTACGGGCACGCACCACTTCCGGATAGTGATGACTACTGTATTCTAATAATTTTCTCGATTTCTTATGCGCATTTATAGATAAACACAATGCCCCAATCCAGTCGGCGTTTACAAGAGCGAAGGAACGGCCTGTGTGGTTGTTGTTTCTGGCACGCGGTTTGAAAGTTTTTTTAATTTTTTTTGCATGTACGGCCACGCACGTACGGCCACGCACGTATGGGCACGTACTAGTATATTCAAATTTAAAGAGGTTTAAAGGCGTATCAATAAATTCCGGATTTTAGCACCATTTTACCCAGTGTCGATTACATCACCCTATTCAACACGTTAGATTAGTTATTCGTGCCTGTTGTTTGTGTCCTTTTAACATCCTTAAAAACAGCAAGTTTCCTGGTTGGAATGATTTTCAATTTTGTCTGACTGCCAGGCAGCCATAGTAAAAAAGTTATCTCACTCCTCTGTGCATGCGTGAGCGGGCCAAATTAAAAGCCAAAGCACTATAAAACAGCAAACTTATCTTCCTATTCATTTTCAAAATATAACACAACATTCAATTATATGTATTCCTCGATCATTGAAGTGAAAGACGGACAGACGGATGGATTGAAATGAACCAATTGCTGAACAAAGCCATTTTTTGCTTCTACAGGGTAATGATTGAGTGAACAGAGCAGAAAGATAATGAGCAGGAGCAGCAGAGCATTTGCCTCTTATGACACATGCACTGATACCATCTGGGCCTGTTGGAGAATCGGAGTCGAAGTTTGCCAGAAACCTCTCCACCTTCTCAAGTGAGAAAGATACAATATCCAGAAACAGTTGGGTAAGAGAGGGTAGTGTATGTGTACGGAGTGAGGGATTCGGTACACCGGATTTGGAAGCAAACAGAATTGAGGAATTCAGCACAGAATTGAGACATTCTCACATGCAGAGTCAGCCGTGGTGCCATTTCAAGTGAGGGAAGGAATGGAGGAGGAGGATACACCAGAGACAGACTTGACAAGCCACCACCAGATCTTTGAGGAAGGAGACAGGTTTGAAAGTTCAGCCTTGAGGTGAGCCAGATCTTGTTTTCTGGCTTTTCTGAGAGTGGACACACACTTGTTCCAGACTTTGTGAATGATCTGAGGCTGCCTTCAGTCACTTTTGCCTTCCAAGAAGAAAAGCTTATTTGTTTGAAGGCTAACTGCCCCACCACAGGATTCTGTGTACCGGGGCAGGAGGATGGGTACGGTAACCGCAGACGAGACGGTATACTTGTGTATATATGGGAAAGCAAGCTTGTGTGGAAGGATTGCCAGGCAGTATTAATACCAGGAGTGGTGGAAATGAAGGACCAGTCTTAACGAGAGAGGGCAGCCTGCATTCCCTCTCAGTCAGCTTGAATGAACTGCCAGACTCTACGGCGCTGAGGCAGCTCTCTGACAATAGCCAAAGATGTTCTCTCACACAAGCACATGATCAGATGAACCTTTTGGAGCAAAAGAGGAACAGCAGGCATTAAAAGGAAAATTCCTCATTACCAAGTCCAGAAGGGAGGACGTGCCATTGGGAGAAATCTGGGTCGGGAAGTTCACTGATTGGGTGAGGCCCATGGAGTCACAGAAGTTCTTTGCTGCGATGCCATGGCTGCTTGAAGAGGTACCGACACTTTCTTTTTTTCTTTAGTATTAGTCTATCATTCAGAATTTCCGGGCAGAGTGAGCTTATCATTATGATATTATAAGCCAACTCTGACCTGACAAATATAATATATATGTACATTTTTATACACATATTTATATACCTTATATACATTTTCCCTGCATTATTTGACAACATTCAGTGATCTCACAGAAGAAGCTTATGGCAAAATGAAAATTCAGTTTAAAACCAAATAATTACAACAGCTGCCAGAAATAAATTTTGATTAAAAAAAACATAAAATTATTGAGAGGTAATTTGGATGGCATTGCCATTGCACACGTTTCATTTTCTGTTACCTTTCAATAAGTTACCTGAGGGGATTAAGAATAAGCCACAACTGGCATCACTTGCACCAACACCATCGGCCGTTAGTGAGCCAGCTGGGTGTTTATGGACAATGTGATACTGACATGGTAATTCTCCTGAAACAAGCTCAGTTTCCAGAAGCCTAAAATCAAATCCTTTGTACTGTTCCTTTCAGATAGATTTGAACCCAAAATTTATTGGATAGCAATCAGCAATAGGCCATGCCTTGCCATTTGGAGCTCGACACCCAAGGGCAACCGGGTCTGATCTGCCGGTCTAGTTTTCATTTGTCTCACTATGTTTTCCATGCTTCTCTAAACTGATAACATTTCTTGTAAATATACGATGCAAGAACAATTGCCAAATGTCAACCTTGAAGCAATATACCATCTTGAATCACACCATTTCTGATCTGGGCCAAAGTGATGTGGGCTTTCAGTTGACTGTATCTCTTTGAACTCTGTACTACTGTGCCAGCAGGCAGTGGGGGCTGAAATCCAATTTTTAAGGATAGGAGGATGGCGTCCTCAATCACAGCCAGTGTTTGATGGTGCCACGAGCAGGAGACAACCGCTTTTAAATGAGGAAGGGAGGTTCGAACAATTGAAGGCGACAGCTCCACAATCAGATTATTAAGTCTGATACCAGGCTCACCATTCCCGCTGTGGAGCTGGGATGAATATTTGGGGCCGGATCAATAAGTAATTTCTGTCTCGGTGGGAGATGTACCTCAGCTTCATTAACCATTGTCTATGTTTACATCGATGGATTAAGACATCTTGATTATTGCAATTTCTTCCTCTATGAGATTGCACTGAGAGGTTTAAGGTTGCACCAGTTCCAATTAAACCTCATTCCCAGAGGCCTTTGCTGCTAGTGTGCTCTGTGCCTCTCTCTCTCTCTCTCTCTCTCTCTCTCTCTCTCTCTCTCTCTCTCTCTCTCTCTCACATTATAAAAAGCTTGTTTTGGTTTTACGAGTGACATCGTTAAAGTAGAAACATGCATCAAAGAATGAAGCTTTAAAATGCTGGTTTGACTGCTGTTCCATATTAAAATGCTATCGTTAATTTTTTGGGGGGGACCTCTTATAGGATTGTTGAACAGTGTGGTTGAGGATTTCTTCTGCCTGTTTCTTTTCTCTTTGTTTCGGCAATCATCTGACGATACTGATGACATGTTGGGGGTGTGCAGTTCATCCATTTACTAAGAGTATCCCTCGTGCAATGTCGAGTTAAGCACTACACAGGCATCGCCAAAAGATTTGCATTTTAAAGCTTTTTTTGTCCTCATGGTGATGATATTAAGAAACATGTCTCAAAGGCTGAAGCTTCAAGGTCCGAGGCCTGACTTGAGCACTGCCAGGATCTGAAAGCTTCAGCCTGAGATACATGCTTCTTTACACAGCTTCAGCAATAGAGGCTGCTTCCTTGGAATTGCTGTTAAATTTTTGGATAGATCTCCGTCTCCAACCCTCTGATGCAAAATTTTGACATCCATATGACCATTACGCATTGCTCCTTTGTAATGGTTGGCTGGATAATTTCCTCACTCTTTCTCTTTACCTCTCCCCTGTGCCACTCCCTCTATTGTCTACCTCTATCTCTAATCCATAGAATGGGGAAAAAAACTCTGAAAGCCAAATCAAGATAGTGTAATTAGATCCTCGTGGAGGATCTCTAAGTCTTACTCACGTTGTTGTTCTTCATCTTCTTCTTGTGGACTTTTTTGTTTCACAGCCTACAGTTTTCATCGAAACTTCCTGAAACTTGGCATAATATGTAAAAATACCCTGCGCAGACAGTAACCATCTCCGATTTTGAAAATTCCTCCTAGAAAAAAAGTTATGACGTCAAAATATCTCCGCTAATGGAAATCGCCTAAAAATTATTCTCGAAACGGCAAGCTTTTTGAATTCTGTTTGCGGGAATCAACAGGGCATTAGCAGAGATGAATTACCGCACATATGATACATCACTATGACGTCATATCAATTTTTATGATGTCATTCCTATTTTTTGACATTTTTTTTCACAACCCAAGTTTCATCGGATCTTCGTGAAACTTGCCATGTATTGCAGAAAGCCCACGCGCAGCCAGTAACCATCTCCGATTTTGGAAATTCTTCCTAGAAAAAAAGTTGACGTCATAATATCGCCGCTAATGGAAATCGCCTATCCATTATCTCCGAAACAAGCAAGCTGTTTGAATTTTGTTTGCGGGAATCAAGCCGGGCATTAGCACAGATAATTTATCGTAAACCTGATACATCACAATGACGTCATATTCGATTTTATGACGTCATCATTAAGAGGACGAGGATCTTAGCTCATTTGAGCTTGTTTTATTAAACTTTGCTTTTTTAACCCCGATGTTTGACTCTGTCAATAGGAGGGGTTTTCAAATTGTTTTCTCCTCCTCATATTTATCTTCCTCCTCATCCTCATCCTCCTCGCGTCCACGCGCTTTGAGTCACGTGTTCCAGTGCGAAAGCTGCTATTGGCCATCGTCCCCCATGCGGGGTGATGACGTCGGTCAGTTGCTTAGCAACAAGCAGCCAAAAATAAACTCGGTGGATGGATTCAACACTTGGGTGCCGGAGACGGTTAGCAATAACAACGGTTATTACTGAAAAGCTAAGTATCTTTTCTGTATATACTTTGCAATAACAACACGAAAAGTAAAATGTTTTTCCAGCCTTGGAATTCTAAAGCTGTAACTGGTTCATTCAATCAGGGAAATGCGGCACGTGGTCAGTCCGTCTTCACCGTTTAAACAGTCACACACAAAGGACATGTCTTCATTTGGACATGTCTTCGTTAAGATATGGATATATTTGTGTTTCTGTCATCTTTAACTGCAATGCCACCTCACATTGTGTAGTCAAGCTGACAAAAATTTGTATCTGCATTTATTTTATCGAAGAAATCGACGTCATGACATACAAGGAGTGGGGGTCGCGCATAGTCGCCATCTTGTTATGTTTGGTAATCGGCTATGTAAGTATTATCAACATCATTTAGTGATCGGCTTTTACTTGACCTCGCGATCATTCATGGTATTCAGCTTGTATTGTCCGGTAATCGGCTGCGCAAGTATCATCAACATCATATAGTAATCGACTTTTATTTGACACCCGATCATTCATGGTATTCATTCTTGTTATTTTTTTATATTGCCTGGTAATCGGCTGCCCAAGTATCAACATCATTTGGTAATCAGCTTTCATTCAACATCGGGGTCATTCATGGTATTCAGCTTGTTATTTTTTCCCAATTCGTTCAACTTTCAAGTTTAACTAGTAAAACTATAATATTTAACTAGTATATTTCAAGTATAACTATGAGAAATGAAGTATAACTAGACGACACTCGGTAGAGTGCATAGTCTCTCATCGCATCCTCATTCTGAACAAAAATACCATCGTCATCTGAACACGGTGCTTGTGGCCTTCTGGCCCACATCCCCATATCATCTATGCACCCTATTATGTCACATACAGTACAATTATCCGTAACTTTGTTGATTATTAGGATATTTAACGACTACTTTTGCGCACATCAAGGCTAAATTCCGTCAATGAAGGTGAATTAAATAAAAAAAATTCAAACTATATTCCACATGGCTAGTCAATCATGTGTGTGAAGTTTTGCATCGATCTGTTAAGCGGTTCTGGAAAATAATTTTTACATTTTTATTTTCAATTCAATATGGCCACCAAACCACGCAATCGATGAGGCGATAAAATTAATTCTTCACTCACATCGTGTCGTAGATCAGATATATGAAGTTTTGTATTTTTCGGATTAGGATTTCGATTCAACCAATTATGGCTGGAATGCCACTTTACCAATTACGTCATTATTATTACACGAGATACCCCATGGTGAGTAGATGACATATGCCGAGTTTCAATTTTTTTTCGTTGAGCAGTTTTGGAGATGTCCAAATTTTTTCCTTTGATCGAATATGGTTGCCATACCATGTGACCTAAAATGTCAGCGTTATCAATAAAACATTCTCCATGGGGAGTCCTTCCTTGGTTTTTCGCATTAATCGGAAAAGCGGTTGTAGAGAAAACCATTTTAAAGCGAAAATATATAGACGCAGACGCGGACACGCACACAGACACACACACCACACACACACACACACACACACACACACACACACACGTTACAATGGTCTCACAACCCCTTCAGGACAGGATTAACAAAACAAAGACCAGACTAAATTTTGGCAAAAATAAATATGCAAAACCATTCTGTAAAACAAAAAATAAGGAAGGATCTAATGCATTTGAATGTTGCTGTTTTCTTACCTTTGAAGCCTTTGAGTAAAAAAAAAGCAAACATTTTTTTCAAAAATCATCACAATGATTAAAAATGCATATCGCAAGCATTTCATTGCAATGCATCATTTTTGTCAATGCCAGTGCTGGATAAACGTACGACTAATGTAACCAGACAGTACAAAATGCAGGCCTCATCACGATCGATTAAAAACGGAAATGTTGAACATTAACATTACATCGAAGATAATTTTGCAGTTTTAACTCTCATTTGATGCACATATTGAGAGGCATACATGCAGGGCTCCGACACAGTTGAACGAATGTGATCCTCGTCCCTTCGACCCACATCTTCACAAAAGCCTCACCCCGTGTCAGAATATGTCATGGCTAAATCAAGGGGAAAACGTCCACAAGTGATTCTTATTTGAGGGTTGTTACATGGCATTGATTCTGTGCGGCATGCCACTGTGGGTCACTGGAATGAATTTTTGTCAAAAGACAAATGTCACAGTGGACATGTGCGAGGTTATAATCCGTGACCGTCAAAACATTAAGCCGGAGGAAAGGAAAAGTGATGAAAGCAAACTGACCGCTCATCGTATTTACTTTTTCATTGACCACTCTGTCAGAGTGTAGAATGACAAATAGTCCTTACAGAATACACCTCACCATGATGTCACTATAAACAGCTGGAGTGGTCTGGAAGCACATTCTGTTTATCCAATCAAAATCTGTCAGCAGGGGGTTTGACATGATAAAGAAATCGAATCTGTGTCATCGGCTCCCTTTTCACAGTGCTACATAGGAAGCATGCTACATCTTGGAGCATGCCGTTCCTCCGAAGAAAACAAAACAACAACAAATATTAAGCCAGTTGTCATGTCTGCTTGCACTTGTTTGAAGACATTGCAGAGCTAATAGCATTCTTGGAAAAGAAACCTATTTTACACCAGTCCTCTGAAAAAATATTGAATAATGATACTTAAAACTATAAAGGTTCCATCAAAACTAGGAGAGGAATTCCATCGCGAGAACATAAAATGCTGCGTATGGTTCTCGTCCCTATTACTTGTTCAGTGTTGTTACTGTAGGCTGGAATTAAAGTTGAAATCACATTTGAAGAACTCGCATCGAGTCGATGTTTATGAATAACCAACTTATATCCACAATAACGTTGCCCCCACCTACTCCACCCCCACTCTCTCTAATTACAATCAATCAAATACAATTTCAATAACCAATGAACCATATGTGTTTATAAATCATGGGTCAAGTGATGAAATAAGATTCATTGTAATTTAGCTCCATCACTTGTTCGACGCTTGTAAGAATCTTGCACAACTATCATATAAACATGTAAAACATAAAATGCTCTCAGATTACTGTTTAACTCCATTTTCACCTTTTAACATCATCACACTGAGGGTGTTTCTTATTCTTGGGAAACATATTTATCTCGAAATAGCTTAGAACTACCTTTACAAAACAAAACTAGATGGGTTAAAGGGGCTTTAAACCCACACAATTTGCTTCATCATTTTATCACTCGTGGTGCTCATCCATTTTCAATTGGATGGCCATGAATGAAAAGGCATCGTTTCACAACAAGTACAATTAATGCCATCAACACAAGACGAGGACTCAGAAAAACTCAAATTAAGATAAAAATTTGAGTTGGCTGGAGGCAAAGGGTAAGGACAGCACATATTACGTGCCATCTTTGTGACCGAAAGCCCCTTGATGATGTTCCACGCTGCTGGCAGCAGCACAAGTCATTTCAGTTTTTCAATAAAGTTGCAAATGTTCAATTTGGGCCCAGGCGGGCGGCACAGCCCGGGCCATGGTGTGCCGGGTCCGCCCAGGGTCGGGACCTTTTTGGGAGAGCCAAGCCCGGCGTGTAACAAGCTGACACGTCCCATCGGTGCCGAGGTCCGACTAATGCCTCCTGATGGGCTGTCCGTGTAGGCGACTGCCGTGACTGACATTCGGCTGATGGGAGATCGTCACAGTACCCGGCCAGTCGACAGGCCTGGGCCTTGTTCCTACCCTGGATGAAGCCGTGCATCGTTGGTTGGTTAGTCAGTTGCTCATGGGCTAGTTTGTTCAAGATATATCCTTTTCTTTGTCGCTGCTTTTGTTGAACATAATAAACATGATGACAATAGACTTTTTTGGTGACGTTTTATGAGCTTCGTCTTTGATAAATATGTTGCTTATAGTGATAATTGTATAAATTATTGTAGTTTGTGTTATTTTTGCATCGATTGATGTTTGTTTGTGTGTTTTGAAAACACGAGTAAGAGCTGTAGACAGGGTCTGTACTCTGTATACACATATTAGCTAGCTGTACAAGCATGCACATCGAATTAACATGAAAGATCGTTTCTATAAATAAAAATTTAAACGAGGACCTTGTTCACAATACAAAACCTTTGAACTCCTGGAAACAACTGTTTGCAATTTCCTGGTGTATTAGTTTCAATATGTAGGAGTTTTAAATTTGAAATTTAGATGACCATGGTGCAGTAACGTAAACACAAAACGGGTTACGAAACATTGTTTCGGAATCAAATTGTAAAGAATGTGATTTTTGCAGGAGTTCTGCTGCATAACTTTCTTTTGAGGATTGAAAAGGGCAGAACAAGCCTGAAAGGGGGCAACATTTATTAACATAGGCAGCGAGTGTTCTTCACTCAGAGGTCAGAGGTCAGTCAGTGTGGAGAGGAGCCTATCTTCGATGTGGTCACTCACATCGCTTCAAGTTTGCCACAGAGTCACTCTGAAGAGAGACAGGGGGGTAGGGAGGTTTCAAGCTTCTGCAGCTGGGAGTATGTGAGGCTTCCAGTGTTGTAGAGATAGAGAGGAAGGGCATTGTAATTGGAAGCCGAACTCAGGATGAAACAGATGGCAATGAATAAAAGAAGAAGAAAAAAAATCAAACATTTTGTCTAAAAAGCAGAAAAATATAGATTTGTTGAGAATGAAATTAAGGACATACAAGGTGAAGCCAAATTATGATAGATTAGAACAAAACAAAAGCCCAAGTATCAACAGAATGTTATACTGAAGGCATTGTGAAGCTAACGGCAGATTTCAAACAAAGCAAAGATGAAGGTGCAGTTGGCAGGCGGGTTAGCAGCACCTCAGTGTGGGGAAATTGAGCTACAACAAGACAGTGCACATAGAATGCACCAAATCCTTCTACAAGAACAATATAATTTAGCAGCTCATATATAGATACAGGTAGTGGACCAAAAAAAATAATGGAAACACTTACGTAGAATCACTTATTAGGGTGTTGGGCCACCACGCGCGGCCAGTACGGCCTGTACGCACCGTGGCAGAGTCCATCAGCGTGTGGAATTCTGCAGGAGGGTTGCGGCACCATTCTTCCACGAGAGTCAATCAACTCATGCCTGTTGTTTCGTACACAGCCTGTGGCTGCTGGCAGCATCATTTTCTGGAAGCACAGCTGTGCCGCTGATGCGGTGCCGCAATTACCAGCAAGATGGTACTCATTTTGCTGACCTCGGATGAATGACAGGCTGAGTCAACCTATCTGGTGTTATTTCGACGGCATGACAAGAGCTTGAACTTAAGACTCGAAGATCTTAAGCCAGCCACCTTATCCATCAAGCCAACACCAGGCTTAACTCACACCTGTTTGATGGAGGTGGAAAACGCCGTCTCAGGCGTCGTCCAGGCGTCGTCCAGAATATCCCATAAATGCTCGATTGGGTTCAGATCTGGTGACTGAGAAGGCCATGACATATGGATAACATCAATGTCATGCTTATAAAACCATTGGGAAACAATATGTGCTCTGTGGATGGGGGACATTGGGGGCGGAGGGTGGGGGGGTCTCCTCTTGCATCCATAAATAAAGATAACTAGGCCTGTGCAGCATTTTATACCTGACCTAAAGCATGCTGGGATGTTATTTGTTTATTAACATATGAGTCACATCTGTGTGGAAGCAAAAAATCACGAAGTCACGAAGCCATAGCCGGAATTTCATTGGTCAAGATGGCAAAAAATGTATTTTCTAAGTACTCCTAAACTGGAGGTTTTTGGAAATGCAAACGAGGATGTTTGTGTCCTACAGTGTTCAAATATATAATTCAATTTAAATAAAATAAAAGTTTTAACAGCTGTAGGAAAAAAGACAACAACATTTAATCATAAGTTTACCACCGATGATGCACCCTCTTTTGCGCCGCCTTATTTAACATGTTAAATTAGTTATTCGTACCTGTTTGTTTCCTTATCATGACGTGCCTTGAAACAGTAAGTTTCCTGTTTGGAATGATTTTTAAAAAAATTTCACTGCCAGATTGAAGCACTCATCTTTACCGCAAGCACTCATCCAAATTCAGAGACAAAGTACTGCTAATCTCCAGGTTCAAGTTCCGCTTCATGTTACAATTCGTGTTCTGCAGTGTTAAAAATATATAATTCAATTGAAATCAAGTAGTTCCTCGATCATAGACTGACGTCCATCAGACAGACAGAGTGAACCAATTGCTTAACCCAGCTTTGCGTTAAGCATGCAGGTAATAATTCTGTCAAGTAGTCAGCAAACATCACTACTGTCCACAAGATGGGTGCAAAAAAAGAGATCCTATCAAAAAGAGAAAAAGAGACTAGTAAGTTAACTTGCAATTACAAGCAAAAATCATGGAATCCATAATCACTGCTGAAATCAACTCATTCCTCTTTTGAAACAGCCTGATCCCTGACTATCAGTTTGGATTACATCCTGTCACTCAACTTTGGATGTAGGGCTAGCAGGATGGCCGAGAGGTATACACACTCGCCCCTGAGGCATGGAGCCTGAGTTTGAATCTTAGCCAGACTACACACCGTCATCCTGGTGTCTCACAGGCAGGGTGAGTCAACAATGTGTATACCGTTCCTCGGGTTGACGTTGAAATGGTCATTCCATCTGCCAGCATTAGTTGGTGAATGTTAAAGATCCCACAGTGTCTTTCATGAAGAGTCGGCGAGCTATTGCCGGCACCTTGCCAAATTCCAAATTCCTTCCAAAACCTCCATTGGGGTTACACCAGCGGAAAAGTTGTGCACCCAGTCAATGATGCAACTTGCAACTTGTGCTGCATATGAAAGAAGACCTTTGGACTTGCTGTTGTTACTCTCTCAGTGATGGTTAGAAGTCCGAAACCTCAAAAAAGAGGTCTCTATGGACATATCTGTGGCATTTGACAAAATCTGGCACTCTACATGCTCACTGGATTGGGCATGCAAAGTCGCCTTCATATTTCTGACTTCCTCCACTCATACAGTCAGTCTTCTTCTTGTTGTTGCATGTGGCAGCTTGGCTGCAGGTTAGCTATCATTTTGTTGGGGCACAACTATGCCGCTGATGCAGTGCCCCTACACCAGTATACTGGTACTCATTTCGCCAACCTTGGAAGGGTGACAGGCTGAGTCAACCACATCTAGTGTTAATTCAGTGGCCAACGGGGCTCAAACTCAGGATCCTAAGATCTCAAGCCAGCCCCGCAAACCACGAAGCCAACACCAGGCAATACAGTCAGTGCATTGCTATCAATTGAAGCTTCTCCTCTCCTCTCTCAGTGGAGGTTGGAGTGCCAAACTGCAGCGTTTTGGCCCCTTTTATTACTCATCTACATAAAAACGATCTTCAATGCTCTGTAAAATCCTCTCCATTTTCGTGGATGACTCGACGTTGTCACACAATACCCCCATCCTACTGACAGCCAGCAACTCCGTCACTCTCTGCTGATCTGGAATTGATTAGATACTGGTCTGATAAATGTAACATGCCCTTCAATCCTTGGAAATCATGTAGCCTCACCCTGCCGCTCAGCAAGGAGCATCAAACAAATCCACCTATCTATTTCTATGGTAAGCCATTCAAAGAGGTTCAGTCTCTTGAACTTATAGGCCACTGCGACAGCCATGACCTCTCTTGCACCAAACAGATAGCAAAACTGGTCGCCAGTCAGTGACAGACTGGGCATCCTACATCTTTCCAAGTCATTCCTTGAAAAATCATAAATACTCGAGCCGACAAAGCTTTTGTATGTACAGTAGCTCAATGGAGTGCTGCTCTCCATGGGTTGGCAGCCCAGCATCTCATCTATCTTTCCTGGATTCTGTGGAATCTACAAAGCTCCCATGATGAGGCCAAAGCACCAAACATGTTCCTCTGAAATCACAGACATAAACCTTTCGCTACCTGTCATTCACTGATGTAACTTGCACTTTGAGAAACAATGTCAGATAATCGATTATAAATTATATTATTAAAAATATCATGGAATACTCTCATCGACACGAAGACTCGTGTCAGTCTGTGTAAGCAGAGGTTTTTTAAAAAAATCATTCCATGACGAAAAAGCTGATTAGAGTATGTTGATGAACATTGGAAATAAGGTGTGATTGATGTTTAGTTTACACTTTAGATTAGTTTAGACTGAGGGCTAACATTCAAAATGTGAGCCACATTTTGTTTACCATGATGTAAAACATTCTCAAAACAATTTTTAGCTCATAAAAATCCATTATTCCTCCCCACCGCTCTAACAAGGTCAGAGACGATGGGTGGGTGGCTCCGTCTGACCAACCGATCATCCGTCCATGACCATTCATCCGTCCATGTACTATTGTGTACGGGATATTTCAAAAACCGTTGAACATTTAGCTTTCATAATGTAGATATCTATTCCTCATGACATTTTCTCAACCTGATTAGATGACATGATTGGCTGAATTATGTTACCTTGGCAACCATCTTGGTAACTTGGCTCGTGTGCATTATGTTTCAAAAACCGTTCAACATTTAGCTTTCATATTACACAGATCTATTCTTCATACCCAAAAGGTGGGGGATCTAAAGTATCAGCTCTTTGTTCAAACTATAGCAGGTTAATATTTGGTAGTGCATATAAATGAGAAAGATATGAGAGTAAAGAGAAATGTTTCAGGTTTTTAAAGAAAGGAGGATAATTGACTTACTTTTGTAATTTAATGCACACTTATATTTTGAAATAACTATTGGGCACAATTTCAGTTTAGATTGAAAGTCCACTGTCACTTCTATCAACATCCTCTGGATTGAAGTAAACGAGGCCTGCATGTCCAAAAAGCTTGAAGCAAGAGGTGAGATTGTTTAAAACCATGAGAGAATTAGAAGATTCTTTTTACCGAGCATCAATACCTGTATTAAAGGAAAGATTGAGTGAACAGCACTTTCACAAAAGTAGACGTCAGTGAACCTTTTAACCTCAAGGAATACAAGTCAAATGAGATGGACCATTTTCATAAACTATACCTTTCCGCAATTAACTGATTGCAGAAAGGTATAATTTGTGTCTCCACGGTGGTCTTGTCGGAAGGCATTTCACATATGATAGATACCAAGAGCACTTTTACTGTTTCTCCATCCTCAACGTACCTTTTGACAGCTCAGCAATATCTATAAGTGGAAGAACTGGCAAACTAAGCTATGTTAATGTTATTATTGCGATCATAATCTGTTATTGCATTTATTTATGCTATTATGTAGATGTTTCACATCACCAAAAACCCATAATAATAGCAGAGAATTAAACAGGCATTCACCAACAAGCAGTAATCAAATTACATCTGCAGCCTAAATGAAAGCATAATCAATGGCAGTCGCTTATTGTAATTAGGCAAGCTTTTGATATGACCTTAGCGGTTCATTGATTATTTAATTGTGGCCCAAATTTACACTTTAGTTTCCTACTTGCTTTGTCCCAGTCAAACTCCTATCTAATCAACAACGAAGGGAAATGAATTTGATCAATTAATGAGACTTTTTGCAAAGCAGTAGTTACCCTTGACACCGACAATATTCAAACAGTGGCTTGATTGTGGTGCTTTTTGTCTGCAATATTGGACACTTTTGAAAATGTTTCAATGCTCACATGAAGATTCATCAACATTTGATTCTTTTGTGAAGCTTTATCACTCCCTTCCAAAAGAATAGTCTTTTTGATGAATATGACAAGAAAATAATGAAAAATATATCAATTTGTTTCTTCGTTTAATTCATTATTTTTCTAAATTGGTTATTTATATTATGTGTACTCGTTTTACATGTATTTATAGATTGCATGTATGCACAACAACAAGAAATGTTTTCTGTTGGATTTCATTGTATAATGTTGACAAGAAGATTTTTATTGTTCTTTTTAGAAACCTACAGTCAGATTTGTTATTACCTCCACCACTGAAGGAGAAGGAGGTTATGTTTTCACCCCTTTCTGTCTGTTTGTCTGTTTGTCTGTTTGCTTGTTTGTCTGTTTGTCCGTTTGTTAATTGCCGGAATCCTTCGGATTTCGGCAATTATGTTGGTCGGTTATGTGTGTCATTCTGTGTGTCTGTCTGTCTGTGTTTGTTTGTGTGTTTGTTTACCCTGTAACAGCCACAGCGTTTCAGCGATCATGACCAAACTGGGTACAGACATCGGCCATGGTCCAACTTAGACACATCGTTTTTGGTGAATCTAGGTCAAAGGTCAAGGTCACCAAAAAACCGAAATTCTTATTTTCGCAAGAACATCCGCTAAAATGGTCATATCGACTTGAAACCAAATCCAAAATGTGCACCTTCCAATACTGCATCCAACCATATGTCTCATTGGGGTGTCACACCAACACCCTTCTTAGCGGTCGGGGTCGAATGTCAGGGGGGGGCGGGTCAAAACTTTCAAATTGCGATAAAAACGCCATTTCAAGTCCGATTGACTTCCAAGTTATGATCATGACCAAACTAAGTGCTATAACCCATTAAAGAGTAGCACAATCGACTTATAAGAACCAAATTGATTTCCAGGTTTTTGTTTTTTCAGAGATCATGGAGATATGACAAAGTTATTCCGGCAATTCCTTGCTCAACGAGCAATTTCATTTGTTTGTCTGTATGTTTGTTTGTTTTTGGGGTATCTCAAAAAGTTGTAGACGGATCCGTATGAAATTTGGTGGGCAGGTTGGGTGTGTGACATGGACGAACTGATTAGATTTTGGTGGAGATCCAGATCAGGATCTGACGACTTGAATTTTTATGTGATTCTTCACAATTGAGAGATCGGGCCAACAACGATACATAGCATGATATCTCAAAACGTTGTGTACGAATTTGGACGAAACTAGGTGGACGTGTTGGGTGTGTGACCATGATGAATTGATTAGATTTTGGTGAATATCTGAATCTGAATCTGGATACGAGAATTATTTAATTTTTAAAGTGATTCTTCACCAATGAGAGATGAAGCCAAAAATGATATAGTACTGTATAGCATGGTATTTCAAAAATGTATTAGGCATCCTTGTTTGTAGTTGAGCAAAGTTAGTTGACACTTTCCATAGTTTATGGAACCTTCTCCAGATAATGTTGATTGTTCAGCTACCACCCCAATAAGAAAATGTACCCATGATTCCAGGGATTCCAGTGCACAATCAATCTTTTCAAAAGGTCCTGCAGGAATTGTATTTTCTACAGCATAAAGTAAATGCATATGGGACACCCAGCTTTATGTTTCAATCCAAAAAATGTAAAGCTCCGAGATACAATGCTCCCATACGGCACAGAATGGTCGATTTTGGTGGTCCTTCTCCAGTGACACTTTCTGCAATTTCTTGCAATTGAAGGTAGAGACAAAAGGAAGATTTTAAACGCCACCTGTTTCCCCACTCTTTCCCAGAAGCATTGGTAGATCTGAAAAAGGACAAAATTAATCTGTGTATTTTGAGGTATATGCTTACAAAACAGTACAGAAAAGGCACTTAAGCTAATTAGGCAGCTTATAAAGATGAAAAATGACACCAAAACAAGAACGTATAATTGAATTTATGCAACATGTTAATTTGTGGACAGCAACTGATTGCACGTGCACCTCAAAAGCCCTCTCTTGCCCTCTCATGTCAAGAATCAGTGCCTTTTCTCATGCATTTTTGAGACCTTTGTGAGTTGTGCAGCATATATGTTGTTTTTCTTCAATGAAATGGCTTTGTGTTATGTCATAGCAATCAGTTGTATATGAATAAGAAAATTCTGATTGAAACAAAACATCACTATTTTATCCCATTATTCTTAAGATTATGCCTGGTTTTGGCTGAATGGTTAGGGTGGTGGGCTTGGGATCCGAGGATCCTGAGTTCAAATCCCCCTCGGCTTTTGAATTAATACCAGGTGGGATTGACTCTGCCTGTCATCCTTCTGAGGTCGGCAAAATGAGTACCAGCTTACTGGTATACTGTGTCGGAGTGGCGACCCGTCCAGGATTGTTCCCAACAGCCAAGAACACTGCTTAGGTAGCACCAAAGCTCTGCACAGAGTGTGGTCCCAATGGATGGATGGATTGTTAAGATTAACTCAATAAGCTGAAGAGCATTTGGATAAAAAAAACATCTGTGCATTAGTTAGGCTGTCGATTTAGTTGTATTATATTGAAAAGTGTTTGGCTATGCACATCCAGTTATAGTGGTTATTTGACTTGGTTCTATGCGGAATGTAGTCTTTGCTGGACCGTTCAATGTATTTACTCACTTTTGTGCTGAACATTTCCAGATATGTATATATATATGTGTGTATATATATTTGTGGAAATGGGCCCTTCGTGGGTTATTAAATATAGGATTAGCCCAGATCCCCCCTTAAATGCATGTTTAGCCAGGTTGTTTGGTAATTATCGGACGTTACATGTGTCGGAAGGTGTAGCAGGCAGTCCATTGTTCATACAGTGGTGGTGTACTGAGAGGCACCTTCTTTTTCCTTCTCCCCTCCTAACCAGCCTCCACCCAGTGCCCTGACAGTCAGTCAACAAGACGTGCCAGCAACCCATTGGCGGAGAGCTGCTGCAAACTCGAACGATGGACCAATCACGTGTCCCCGCAAGTGGTCAGAAAAAGCCTGCCCCGAAAGGCAAGAGGAACTGCTTTTCCTGTCTGCGATCGGCTTTATGAGGAGTGACTTGACCAGCTGTTCCTCCTTGGCCATAGACCAGCATGCAGGTCATCCCCAGGTTCATCCTGAATCCAACCACAAAGCCTCTGACTGTCCTTACTCCCTGCACAGCTCGACCACGTCTTTTCATCCCATCGATCCGCCTGCAGAGTCCAACACCCAGATTTGGCCTAATCTGGTGTACAGGCCAGGCCTGGATTTGCATACTGGACCTTGTGAAAAACCAGCTGGAACACACCATAATTTTTCTCTTTGTGCCGTCGACCTCACAGGGGCTGGACTCACCGATGCTGCATGCGTGAGCTGTGCCGATAGGAGTACGTCGCCGCATTTTGCACGCTGCATGCTCGGGCTGGGCGCTCGAATCCGGTGACATCGGCTTGTCACGAGCCGCATTCGTGCCTTCCACACCTTTCCTCTCGTCCATGAGGCACCACCAAGTACTCCGTGTCTTGTATGCATGTTGTCCAGGCCTAAGGCTTATTTTGCTAGGGCCCCCTATGAAACCCATATCCGTAGCTCCCTAGATAAGAGCAGGTTATTGTGACTGCTTTGCTTGTGTCGTGTTCCCCGATGTTTCCCCAATAAATCTGGCTGATTCGTACGAAATTTGCCGCACTGAATTTATTTCGTGTCGCACTGAAAACAATCGCTCGATTTGTATTAAAACCAAACTGGCTACGGATTGCGGCAGACTCGCCTCGGTCTCTGATCAAACCCAGTCTGTAGCCCAGGTTATATTCCCAACTGGCAAGGCACAGGGGTACTTTGGTATCGTGATCCTAGGTGCGTGACCCGAGACCTGTGCCGAACTAGCCGGCGATATAACCGTGAGACGGCAGTGCTGTTAAGCATCACCAAATCACAACTATTATATATATATATATATATATATATTATATATATATATATATTATATATACACATATATAGAAACTGAATACAGCAAAGCATGAATGTAGTCTTGGGTGTCAAGTTTGCATGTGTCCATCAGCTTTTGTTTAAAATAGTATCTTTGGCTAGCTAGCTTCATGCTTTGCTGTAGTCAGTTCCTAATTACCTCCACACCGAAGGTGGACGGAGGTTAGGTTTTCACCACTGTCTGCCTGTCTATCTGTCTATGAGCAGGATATCTCAAGAGGTTGTGGATGGTTCAGATGAAATTTGGTGGGGGGTTGGGTGTGTGACAAGATTGACTTGATTGTATTTTGGTGAAGATCTGATATTAGAATTTTAAAGTGTTCTCCACCATTGATAGGGCCAAAACTATATACATATGTATATATATATATATATATATATAATATAATATATATATATATATATATATTGTTACGAATTTCGGTCCGCCCGGCGTGCGATCGGCCGCGTAACTCTAATAGCAGCCGCGTCGCCCACCGGACAGATAATTCAGTCGTGACCCTCCTGGAACTACCGCCAGGAGCCAGTCACGGTGGGGGTTTAACCTCACCACAACCCAGTCCGCATTCTACCCGCGAAATAGGGTGAATCGCCGAATGTCGATATACCTAAGTACCCGCGGGGTAGCGTACCGAGGAGTTGTACCACGCCGCAGGTCGGCTCCGGACACGAACCGCTTAGCGCTCATTCCGTGCTAAGGGGATAACCGAGCGGAGTTATCGCCGACCTGACGGTTCAGATTACTTATGGGTGTCTAAACCCCTACCAATCCCTTCCGTGATGCAAGATGGAACTTTCAAAGGAAGGAAAGGACGCAACGAAACGGGTCACAATTTAACAAGCACATTTTATTCCACACTCAGACAAGCACGTATTTACAGTTATACAAAAACAATGCACGTATACAGTCAAAGCAAGAACACAACGCAGAGTTACAACCGAATAAAAAGGGCAATTATTTTCAGCACACTTATACAGGTTTACTTACAAGACTGGCGCCACACATACATTTACACAAAAAGCAAAGAAAACAAAAGCCACCCTCATAGGCAAGGAGGCAGACAGGTCCGTGGACCAAATGCACGTGGAACCTGGTTGAGCGGCAGGTCCACGAGACCGAAGTGGTCTTACCGGCGCCCTCGTGGCGCGATGGCGGGCAAGCCGCAATGTCAGCGTAACGCGCCTGACTCCGTGCCCCTGGCGTGGCCGGTGAGCTCCCTCCGGCGTGCTCCGCGCAAGCACGTGTTTCTCGGTCGGCACCACGGTTGGGGTGGCAACGGACGGGGTTACCGGCGCTATCTCAGCGCGGATGGGGGAATTGTTGATGCCCGGGATGGGGAAGGTTCTTGTTGCTCGGGATGGGAGAGGGGAATGGCTGACGCTGGGTTCCCCCCTAGCGGGCCTCGGGACCGCACTGACTCCGGCGAACCCTCGCCCCCGAGCCTTCCTCCGCGCCTGCTCCACTCCGCAACTCGCCCTTCGACCTCCACTCTGAGCTCCGTCTCCCTTCGTCGATCGGGCCCCGTCTGCACTGCCTGCTTCGAGCTTCTTCTTTCCACCGTCCGTCCCCGTATATCCTTCACTGCTGACTTCTCCGACTCAACCAGACTCACGGCTCCACCAACTGACTGAGCTCGAGCCGCGTTCGCTCTTATATAGCCCGGGGAGGGCGTATATGCAAATACGCGGATCAATCGCGTTTAGAGGCGGGGCTACGCCGCCCGATGTTCAACATTGGATGGACGGAAAGGGGCGTGAACCTCTCCTGATCCGTTTCTCTCTCAAAAAGGGATCCATATGCTTCGCGTTTGGAGGCGGGGCCACACCGCCCACGCTCAGCCATTGGACGGACGGAAAGGGGCGTGAACCTCTCCTGATCCGTTTTTCTCTCCCGAAAGGATCCATGTGCACTCGTGGCACGCCGCGTTTGGTAGCAATCACCGAACGGGCTTTGGACAGCACGACGTTCGGTGTTGACAGGTGGTGTGGTTGATGGTTGGAGGAGAAAGGCGAAGGGTGGGGGGGTTTGCTGTGGTGGTTTGGTTGTTGGCGGCGTCGTTTGAGAATGGGGGTGGGGTTGTGGAGGTGAACGTAGTGGCGGTTTGGTGTAGTTGTTCGGGGGTTGTTGGTAGTGGCGATTTGGTTGTTGGGGATTATTGGTCCAAAATAATGACAGAGAAAAGAAAAGGGCTAACTCAAAGGATCGCAGCCCGGTGACACGGAAATTCCCTCTAAACAACGGTGGGGAAATCTAACTACACAGATACTTATCGTCATAACTGATCTAAGGACCCTTTATGGTGTATTGCGAATTTCCACAGCCGTAACAATATATATATATATATATATATATATATATATATATATATATATATATTATATATCATTATATATATATATATATATCTATATATATAATCACAACATCTCAAAAAGTTATGGACGATTTCGAGGAAACTTGGTGGACAGGTTGGATGTGTGACAAGGACAAATTAATGTGACAAGGACAAAGTTCCCGAGCAGGAATTCCCACCGTCAATTCCCCTCCCAGAGGACAAAGCAATTCCCCTGGGATCCACACCCAATAATAGCAGATTGGCCTTGCCAAAGCCATTTGAGATAATCCGATGTGGGAAATGATGAAACAAATGATGGAACAAATGAGGGATATACAAACAGAACAAAGCCAACAGAGGAGTGATATGCAAAAAATGAACGGAGATATACAAGGAAAAATGAATGGGAATATGCAAAAAATGAATGGAGATATACAAGGAAAAATGGATGGGAATATGCAAAAAATGGATGGGAATATGCAAGAAATGGATGGGAATATACAAAAATTGGATGAGAATATGTGAGCGATGGGCAATGAAATCAGGGAGGAAATGAAGGCGGGACAATGGGAGCTGAAGGTGGAGCTGGAAAAGGTAACAGCGGGGCAGCAAAGCCTGGATGTTGAGCTGGTGGAGGTAAAGAGCATTCTGTAAAAGATCGACCAGAGGATGGCAGATGAGATCAAGACAGTTCGACAGTTCGAGAGGAAATGAACGGGGTGAAAGAGAATGTGGAAGGTGTTTGGACCGTGATGAGGATGGGAAAGGATGAAGTGACAAACAAAATAACAGTGGTTAAGCGAGAAGTAGATAGACACGGACAAGGAATGAAGGACACGGACAAAAAAGACAGGAGGAAACAAAGGGGAAATTTTGCACCTTAAAGGAGGAATGTAAGGAGAGGCACGAAGAAATGACGAAAATGGTTAAAAGAAAGGGAGACAAGTTGAAAGAAGAAATTGGGTCAACAAAGCAGAGTTGACGAAGTAAATAAGGGCCTGGAGGGCTATCGCGCCTGTGTGGACGCCATGATGCAATTGGAAGAGGAATTGGAATTTTGTAAACACCAGGGTGGCGGTTTAGTGCAACAGTTGGAAACCCATGTAATAGAATGAGAGAGGGTGTTGGTTGATACAGACTTGTGTGAGCTACGATTGAATGGGGAAAGGATGGATGAGACATTACAGGAGCAGCTGAATACTTGGGACAATGCCATAAAGGGAGAGGAGATAAAAACAAAAGTTTCTGTTATGCTCAGGAGGGACTTTGATGGTCCTGTTGAGGCCATGTTAGGGCTGACTAACTCAAATGAAGTTGGGTTGGACTTGCAGCACTTTGACATTGGGGATGTTACTGAACAGGGTCGAGCAGATTTGGTGGAGCCAATGTTTGAACCATTTGCAGGACATGTAGTGGAGGAGAGCGACAGTGACATGGACGTGCCAAGTACCAAACGGGTAGCTGATCTCAAGACATTTGTAAGTGAGCTTCCTGATGTAAACTCTGGAGAGAGAATTGCCCAATTTGAAAAAGTGCAAGATGATTTAACAGGCACAGACAGACCCCAAGAGGAAGGGCAGGATGCTTGTCAAATGAACCAGTGCGAAAATGATGCTTTTGAAATGAATTTGCAGGGCCAATCGGAGAGTGCAGATTTTGATGAGAGTTGTGCAGGCCACTCACTCACTGTTTATGAATCTAGTGGAGGTGATGCTGAGGCAGCAGATTGTGACGAGTTTGGTGCTTCTCGTTGTTGTGATGCAGATGGTACGGCTGCAGTTGAGAGTGGATCTACAGTTATGTTTTTTGGTGATTGTATGGTAGGGAGTGACACATTGGATACTGTAAAGGAAAATGACATTGAGGTTGGGAAGGTGCTGGTGAGGAAAGTGATCTTCCTGAAGCACTGCTTCCTGAACTTGGCACTCACAGAAAGGTGATTTTTAAAGTTTGTTTTGTCGAGCCAGGATTGAAGCAATCCTGGGGTAGGGGGGGGAATGTGTTGAGGGGGAGAGTTGCAGCAGCTGTAACTTTCTGTTAATTGAACAAGAGGCTTATCTTGAAACAAACCAAAGTGAGTTAAGTGCAAGCGTTGAAGAGAAAATGCCCCCACTTGGTGTGAATGTTGAGGAGTCTGGTGATGAAGCTGATGCTCATAATTTTTCATTTGATGAACTTGCAGTTGCTGATGTACCCCAGGAATCCTTTCCAGAAGTCAGACTGATAGATTATTCAGCAATGGATGTTGAGGAGAAACAGGTGGATGAAGTGCATGACAAAGGAGAATTGTGAAATACTGGACTTGTTGGCAATGAGAGCCATGCTGAACTTTGTGGGGGACTTTGTCAATCTTCTTTTAATCCAGTGGTGGAGAAGAATACTCCAGAAATTGTGCCAAATGAGAGGGAGTTTGAAGTTGAGGAATGTGTAGTGGGGAATGAACCATTGGATGATGATTGTTGGATTGGAGGCAAGAGTGAGTTGAATAAGGGAGATGAGCTTTGTAAGGAATCTCTGATGATAGAGAGCTTATGCCAGGAGATCAGGGCATTGCATACAGAACTGCAGTCATTCAAGAGTAAAGCCCAGAGAGTGACAGATCTTGAAAAGACGTCGGCGGGAAGAAAGTCGGAACTTGACGAACAATCACAGCAGAGTGTAGAAGAACCTCAGCTATTGCAAAAACTCTTAGCTGACGAAACACAGGAAGTGATGAAGTCTTCGGGAGAGAGTGTGTGAGCTCGAAGATGAGTTGGATAGCGATCGCAGCTGCTAGGAGCATGCGCAAAATGATGCCCAAGCCATGCAAGCTGGATTGGATGGGCTTTGCCGGCAGTAAGCCAAAGAAGAACAGCAAGGGCTCATTGGAGCTGAGAAGAAAGTGCAGGCAAGTAAATGGCAGTATGGGAAGATAAAAGAGGAATACTCGTATAAAGAGTTGCACGAGGCCAAAACACATCTCAACTCACTCCAACTCTCATCGCAGGCAGCAGAGCAGACAAGCATAAGAGCCCAGGGTCAGGTGATGGTGTTTGTGTTGGCCATGGTGGCTGTTTGTCTGGCTTTTGTCTATCGTGGATGGTGGAGTGTGGTTGATGGCATCCATGTGTACCTGGGAGTTGTCATGCTGGTTGTGGGTCGGCCGGTCGTGGCCTTGTTCCATATTTGGCCTGGCGCACCCAGGAGATGCAGTTTTGGCTGGGTCTGCTGGGCTGTGGGAATGTCTGCCTAGATTTTAGCTGCGGCCACAGTTTTTCCCGGAGGTGGATGCAGGCATCGATCCTGCTACCTCTCGCAAGAAAGCATGTGGACACGGTTCCTGTGGCTGACCTGGTTGTTTGACATCTCCTCATCGGGGTGTGCTTGAAGTATACAATTGCACCCAAACATTAGCCACGTTAGTCGACAAGATTTTAGAATAACAGGCAAATTTAGAAAATAAAAAAATTAAAAAGTATGGAATCCAGTGAGATTGAAAGCAACAAATCCACAGGGATGGAGTAGAAGAGTGTGAAGAAAATTAGAAGGGGTGGATGACACTCTTGGATCCGACTAACCTGTGATGACTTACACCTA
The DNA here is from genome assembly GCA_035128595.1 of Eptatretus atami. Taxonomy (NCBI): domain Eukaryota; kingdom Metazoa; phylum Chordata; class Myxini; order Myxiniformes; family Myxinidae; genus Eptatretus; species Eptatretus atami. The sequence continues at coordinate 43,607,589 of CM068955.1, forward strand.
GGGTAAGATGCCTTGATACTTACTGTCCCAAGGGTTTAGTTTTGCTAGAAATTGGGACATGGGTAATTAGGATGAGAGCTGGCGAGTGACTCAATGGTCGGTAGATGGATTGGTTTGGAAACCAGAATTGTCTTGTTGTGTCAATGTTTGTTGTGTGTAGAGAATTGAAGTGTTTGGAGAATGAATGTGGATTATAACATGGAAGCAGGCCATGGCGGTATTGGAACACGATCGCCATTTTGCATTGCAATGTTTGAAAATTGAATGGCAACAGGGGAGGAAATGAAATGTTGGATTGTGTGGGTGGGGAAAATATGTGGGCCCACAGGAATGGATCAAACTCTGGAGGAGGGGTGACTGCCCCCCCCCCTCCCCTCCCGAGGTAACCTGCCCCTGGCAGCTGGTAGTGTCTGGAAATGAGGACCTGTCAGAGGGGAGGTTTTATTGGGCGACCAGTGGTAAAGACGCCCTTGGCAACCCGTATTATATGAGGCCAAGAGAGGCTGTATGGTGAGGAGACCCCCCACCCCCCGGAGGGGTGTACAGAAAAAGAGCTGTTTGGCTGTCAGGGACCGAATGGTTGAAGTGGGTGTGGGAGCAAAGAAGTCGTAATTCGGGTGACTTGTTTTTGGACTGCGAACACCACAACCAGAAATGCCCCCACCATTTTTGTTGTATGATACCTCCTCGCTGCTTAGTTGAAGATCACACATGTGTGAAATACCATTTAAGCCATGGTTTTACAGGGTTGGTGGAATGAATGATTGACATTGGCTTTATGTATGAATGTGTGAGGGAAGGTTCACTTAATCCATGTCACGAACCTGAACTGGAGAGACAGGGCTCATGGAAATTTAAAATGGATAAATTGGGATGGCTCTGCAGTAGGGTGGTCCTTATTCCTCAACTTCGGATTTTCTAAGCTCCAACCCCCGGGATTACATTGGGAACTAGTCAAGAAAACTCTCCTGGTGAACTTTTTTCCAATCGGACAACATTTACCCTCCCTCATCGAACCTTGAAGTTTCACCCTGAAAAAAAAAATTGTTAGGGGGGGCGGTGAGAAGAACGAGTAATACACATTACACATTACACCAAACACACAGATCGATGTAGCACATCAAAAGAGACGATGGACATTACAGGAGCGTTTAAAGTTCAGCACAGGTCGATACGTCGTCGTTCTAATGTCAGCCGCCCCGAGAAACTGAGGCTAAACTTCAACGTCGATGAGGGAGAGGTAAATGTTGTTGGAATTTGAAATAAATACACCAGAAGAGTTTTCTCGACTATTCCAACGAATTCTGGGGGTTGGAGCTTAAAATAAATGAATTCGAAAATTTACCCCCTAACAAGGACAACCACTGATATAATATATATATATATATATATATATATACATATATATGTATAACATATATATATATATATAGTACATATATATATACTATATACATATACTATACATAATATATATATGTACATATATCACTATACTTTACATATATTATATATACTACATTATACATATATATATACACTTATAATATACATTATACATATCATACTATATACTTTATACACACACATACATATACTATATATATATGTACAATATATATACATATATATACATATACTTATACTACACCATACAATATATATATATATATACTACAAATATAGTATATATATATATAATATATATATTATATATTATATACTATACTACTATACTATATATATATACAGATAGTGTTTACGAATCTGGACAGCTTGTGACACACAGACAGAACACTCCCAAAAGCGTAGTTTACTTTCGTTAACGTATTGTTTATAGTTAGGGCCCTAGTAGAGGAATAACATGGGGGTTCCTACAGGCATATCATACGCAAATGATTGGGGAAAAGGGGAAAAACTCTCTGAATGCAAACACCGCAAAACAAGGCCCAAAACAGAGACTGATTCCCTTCCCCCTCCCATACAAAAATGAACTGAAACCTTCTGACTCAAGGCCCATCAGGTCAAAAGAGGAGAATTATTTTCTCCCCCCCCCCCCCCTCTCTCTCTGGTCAAGGCCCATCAGGTCAAAAGAGGAGGCTGATCTCTTGCCCCATTGAACAAATGTTAACATTGAGACTTACCTGATTACAAGCACTTCTTTCCTTTCATATTTTTAATTCCATTCAAAGAGTGATCCAATGAATATTTGTTCATGTTCTACTCTATATAATAAATTAATTTTTCTATTACATTCATCACCATCGAGTATATTCACAAAGATT